>OY294046.1:29350358-29591652 GCA_958510825.1 Brachypterus glaber
GGCTGATGACTAAAAAAAATAAAAAAAGCTCCTCACCTCTAAAAAAATTTCGAAGACTAAAAAAAGGTCCTCGGTCTGCGAACTTCCCAACTGTACCGCGCCAATTTTCCCAGCTAATAGATTTACTCACCAAAACATAGAAAAAAGGTCTTACACCTCTACCAATTTCCAATTTAATTCAATTCTGCCAATCATTTTTCCCAAGTTTTCTAACAATTTCCCTACTCTGCCACTCAATTTTTACAGCTCGACAGCGGATTTTCCCAACTCGAGTGTGGTTGAGGGGGCCTACCCCCTCCGCTTCATCCCTGTTTTTTTTGGGAAAAACGGTAATTTTCAATGGAAAAAAGTTGGTCGATTCTTTTTCCTTTAAATCGATGTTATCGAATCGAAAAATTTTCTGGTCAAAACTAAAAATAAATCTTTTTTCTTCAACGTACTAAAATGTTCATATTTTATAACTGAACACACTAGTTAGAAGTGATCTATCTACCACCACTGGCTGCAGCACGCTTTGACTTTGATGACAGCCATACTTCAAACTTGTTTATTACGTAAACAGGTGGTTGACTCGATATTCTGTGCAAAACCTTGTGATTAAAAATGATTGAAGAAGAATATATGATTTATACACCTACAAATCTCTCCGAAATTGAAAATGCTACATTAGACAAGTTACCATCGAAATCGCGAAAAGTGTACGATATGCCTACGAAAAAAATTTAAAATGAGCTAAGGAAGGTTTAAGTTTATTTCGAAAGGGTTTTATTGGCCTATTGCAATAAAAAAAAACTTACTTTATTACTGAATAAATTAAATTCAAAAATTAATATTTAAAAAATATATATGGGATGCTTGAAGAAAAATAGTATATTTCACTCAGAGGAAAAGTGCTTTTTTTACTGGTCTTTAGTTTCCGGACTCCGCTTCGCGTCGTCCGTAAATTCTACAGACTAGTAAAAAAGCTTCACTTTTCCTCTTAGTAAAACAATATACTATTTTTTCTGAAACCGACCAGGTTTTTTGTCTATTTCTTGATTTTTATTTGTGTGTTTTATACAATTATTAAAACATCGATTTTTAAGTTTTGATATTGAATCGATTCTCAGAATCAATTCTTTTGAATAAGAGCGGCATCCCTGAATTTCAAAAGTAACCAATAAAATCACGCGCCCGCTGCCGCCTGCGCGATTCTTTTGTTTACTTCCACTGCACCTTGGACTTGAATTTACTATATTCTTAAGCAGAATAAATAAAGCTTTAACTTTTGCGTACGTTTGCTATCTTATTTCAAAATGGCTATTTTTTGACTAGTACTGTTCTTCAACTGACGGATTCAATTGTTTTTTTGCGCTGGCAACCTCGGTGTAACAGATCTGGGTACTTAATCTTGACTTTCAGGGAGTAGAACCACTGCTAGAATAACGCTTAGAATATGACGCATAGTGTTGAAACGAATAGAGTACGATCACAACCTCAGACTCATTTTATCAGTCGTTCTACTTCCCGAAGTCAAGAATAGGTGCCCTGTAGTATTTGCGTTTCTGGCGAAGGCGCTACTTCATTACGATTACAAAATCACACATGTGTATTTTCATATATAATTACACAAGAGGCTGAGAATTATGCGGGAAACATTCGTTTTCATGAAAATTTACTGTCTGGAAATATTTACGACCGGGGCGATGTCCCTGGAGTAATTTTTTCCTTTGACAGCAAATTTGAATGAAAACTGTGAATTTTTCCCGATAATTCGAAGAATCATGTGTAATTCGGAAGATAATTTTTTAACGATTTATAATATGTCAAACCAACTTTTAAATTTTTTTATCCCAAATTGATATAAATTGTTTTACTAATTATCTTTATATTTTTGCGGGCAAATTCTTTGATTTGGTTAATTTAATTACATTCTCAACTAATAAACTATTTTTTTTTTGTCCATTTTTAAATTGCAGATTTTAGTTCTGTCAATAGTTTAGTCACTTACTGCAGTACTGACTAGCGCGGTACTGCGCTAGGCTTGCAAGCATGTTCATAAAAGACAACCTATAAAAACTCATTTTATAAAAAGAATACTTTGACGTATTTTTTTGGTAAATAATAAATTAATAACAATAATTATAAATAGTAACATAATCATATTTAATTATTAATTAGTTTTAGGTATGAAATCTTGTTGTAAAAGAGAAATACTGAAAAACAAAATACTACAGCGATTCCCACTAGAATTTTCCACAGTATAAAATTCCCAATATAGTTATAATATGATTTGACAGAAATAAACACGTGGCCAGAAATATTGTGAAATGATTGGTTGATAAAAGCGTTAAAAAATATCTACAGAATTAAATAATTTTAAGTACATAGTTTTAACCTTCGAGCAGGCGCGCGTATATTTCATATTTGCCGGTTTTCAATAATACCTAATATATTTAAAAACTCTTCAAGTTTGGTGTGCAAGACTTTAGCTATATTTCTAACAATCCAGCGCAAACACTTTCGTATGGGTTAGACATACAGTGCGGTCCCTAGGTCACCTGCCGCCCTCTTAACTTTTGAACGAGTTGAGATATCGACTTCAAATTTGGAACTCCTAAATAAAGTCGGCGAATTTCCAGTACTCGCATAGGCGCCGCGTCGACTCTAGCGTTGACGCAAGGTTTTAAATATTTACATTTTTATTTATTTTTATCTTGATTTTTTTTAATGTTTCCATTTAAACCAGTAAGTTGGCAAAAAAAGTTATCGATAAATAAAAATTAAAAACTTTCGTATTCTTAAAAGTTAAAAATCGAATGTCGTTTTTTCTTTGAAAAACACCGATATATATAGTCAATATGGTATAGTCAATATTGTTGTATGTAACAAATTAGTCGTCAAATGTTTCGATTTAGTAATCTTTATAAAAATTTCCCTCATAATTCGACAAAAATTATTCCGTAAGCCTATGTTTGTGTGTTTATTTTCAACGTTGATGAGCAGTACTCGGCGAATTTCCAGTACTCGCATAGGCGCCGCGTCGACTCTAGCGTTGACGCGAGGTTTTAAATATTTACATTTTTTATCTTATTTTTTTAATGATTCCATTTAAACGAGTAAGGTGGGAAAAAAAGTTATCGACAAATAAAAATTAAAAACTTTCGTATTCTTAAAAGATTAAAATCGAATATCGTTTTTGTCTTTGAAAACACCGATATATATATATACATATCTATAGTTAATATGTATAGTCAATATTGTTGTGCATAACAAATTAGTCGTCAAATGTTTCGATTTGTGACCTTTATAAAAATTTCCCTCATAATTCGGTAAGATTATTCCGTAAGCCTATGTTTCTGTGTTTATTTTCAACGTTGATGAGTCATAACTGAGTTTACGCCGACTACTGTACTTTAGCGGTATGCGCATGATGCTGATGTATCAACGTGTGGATATTTAAGCTCAGTATTTCGTCGGCACTGCGGGGAGGTACTTGTGCGAGTAACAGCAGCGAACGTGTTAAATTTTTTTTGAGAAGTGATTATTTTCATGATGCAAAAATGTAAATTATACTTTAAAACTAACTTTTATTTAATAAAAATTCTTAAAAAAAAATTAAAATCGAATTAGCAAAAAAAATTAAAAATTAAAACCTAAAAAAAATGTTTAAAAAAATAAAAGTTTTACAGTCAAATAGATAATTTTATTTGCTTTGAAATAATGTATCACAAGACCACTTGTCCATTAAAAAAAATCCCCGGTACCTCCACATTTTAAGTGCCGAAAATATCAAATATATACAAAAAGATGGTTTAAGTTTGCTTATTTAAAATACCTTAATTTAAAGACTTTAAATTAAAGTCCATACCTGAACTCGTTCAAAAGGGAACTTTCAAGTATTACGTAACGCTCCTAGGGGGGGTCCAAAATGATCAAAATTTGCCTTACGTAATACTTGAACGTTCCCAAAGTTAAGAGGGGGGCGGCTTTTCAACCGCACTGTATAAGGAACCAATATACTGCATTTTATCATATAAACAATCACTTATGTTTTTAGGACACTCGTTTACATATGATACTCGTGACCGTTTACGTAACTTTTACAGACACGCCTGTTGAAAGGTTATTTTTTTTCGAAAATAATAACGTTTTTGTCATTTCCTTGAAAATGCTCCAAAATCTTCACTTTTTAACGTTTTTCTTAGAGTCAGCGTTGTGGTTTTACTCTTTAGTGCACTATAGTGCTAGTTAATTTCGCATAATGGCTTTTAGGCAGCAAAGTTTGTATTTCACCACTTAATTATTATATTGGAGGAAAAACTGTTGACAGTGTCTAAATTAGGTCTCATCAGTACATTGATATATTAGTCTTTCTACTCTTAAAACGGACGTGATATAAACTGTACACAAAGCTTAAATTTTCAAATAAAATTGATCATATTATTTCGGTTCAATTTCCAGATTGGATGAGCATAAAACATTTATTACAAAATTGCTATTTTATTTTATTGGAAGGAGATATCAAAAGATTTTGTATTTTCAAATTGCTTTTAACTTTATTAAAAAGCAAAATTCTCAAGTTTTGATTATTTTTGTACGTCATAAATTTTTGATATACTTATGATTAAAAATGCATTTTAATAATATAATAATGGACTACAGTAGTACAAAATTTTAATTTTTGAAAAGTTTATTTCCTTTTCCTAATACGGTAAATAATAATGCTAAATACAGATTTGAAATCAGTGGAAAATTCCTACAAAGTTAAACTTTTTATTTTCTTTTTAGGCAAAATTTAAATATTTGCTGCTTACTAATAGGAAAGCTAAAAAAAATTACCGTGAATTATTTTAAATTAATTTTTTCTTTAATCAAAAATCGATGAGAATTACATATCTGGTAGCAGATTTTGTGGTGAATTTTTTGTTTTTTTTTTTTTAATTTTCAGTTGAACCGTGGATATACGATAATTTCATAAGTATATGTGGCATGGGCGGATTTAAGGGAGGGGCCATGGGGGGCAAAAAGTCCAAACCTGGAAAAGTCGGGAAAGTTTAATAATTGTGGTAACCCGGTTTAAAACTATGAAGAGTTCCTAGATATAATATCGTCGGCTTATAAGTAAACGGCACTAAGTCAACTTTTTGCAAAAATGGGATTTAAATGGCACCGTAATTAATATTTGGTGATCTATTTACAGGTAAACCGAACTAACTTCTATGGACTGCTAAGAGAGTTACCCACTATACAAAACGCACCAATTTGAGGGGAGTCATTTTGGAGTGTCATGAGGCCATGTTAATGGTATAGGAAAATAGCGTTACATGGGGGGGGGGTGTCCAAAATGATCAAAATTTGCGTTACGTAATACTTGAACGTTCCCTTAGTGCTTGTTTGTTTGCCGAAACGTGCATTTTTGTAGTGTTGTTTTTAGTTTTCTTTTTGTATTTTACATGTTAAAATGTGTAGTCCGGGTGCCAAAATATTTGCTTTGTTAAAAAACAATGAAGATCAACCAGAGAAAAACTTAGGTAAGAGGAAAAATAATTATTGTTTATTTGAGGTTATGTTATTATTTCTAAAAAAGAGTTAATTAGTAAAAATATGATTGCTTGAATAATTTATATGATACAATATCGCGTTATTTATTGTACTGATATACGCATTCAAATCTTGCTATCCTAAAGTTGATGGAATAAAGACAGAACAGAGAAACAAAACTTTACCGTAAAATGACAGTGATTTTTACGTGTACTTTTGATGTGTAGGTAATAATTTAATTTTCATTAGCATTGGTTTTTTTTATTATCAGATAATATTTCAAAACTAAATTTGAAGCGTTCACACTAAGTTCAAAGTGTTTTATCGTATATAATTACACAAGAGGCTGAGAACTATGCAGGAAAAATTCGCTGTTTTCATGAAAATTTGCTGTCTGGAAATAATTACGACTGGGGTGTCGTCCCTGCAGGGGCGATGCCCCTGGAATAATTATTTCCTTTGACAGCAAATTTTAATGAAAACTGTGAATTATTTCCGATAAATCAAAGAATCATGTGTAATTCGGAAGATTATTTTTTAACGATTTATAATATGTCAAACCAACTTTTATATTTTTTTCATCGCAAATTGATATAAATTGTTTTATTACTTATCTTAATATTTTTACGGGCATATTCTTTGATTTGGTTAATTTAATTACATTCTCAACTGCTAAACTAAAACCTTTTTGTCTATTTTTAAATTGCAAATTATAGTTCTTTCAATAGTTTAGTCACTTACTGCAGTACTGACTAGCGCGGTACTGCGCTAGGCTTGCAAGCATGTTCATAAAAGTCAACCTATAAAAACTGTAATTACACATTATAAAAAGAATATTTTGAGGTATTTTTTGGTAAATAATAAATTAATAACAATAATTATAAATAGAACCTAATATATTCATATTTAATTATTAATTAGTTTTAGTTATGAAATCTTGTTGTAAAAGAGAAATACTGAAAAACAACATACTACAGCGATTCTTACTAGAATCTATAATTTATTTTTTTTTATGATTGGACAGAAATAAACATGTGGCCAGAAATATTGTTAAATGATAGGTTGATAAATACGTTAAAAAATAAGCACTATAATTATTGACTTTAGGAGATGCTTCTTTGCCGGTACAGGCCATCGCCTATGAAAACTGTTTTAGTTCCCCTAACAATACAATTTTATATAAAATTTACGTTTACCCCCATGCGGCTAAGTTAACTCTGGAGGACCCTCTCTGTTTTACCCATTTATTTTTTTTTATGATTGGACAGAAATAAACATGTGGCCAGAAATATTGTTAAATGATAGGTTGATAAATACGTTAAAAAATAAGCACTATAATTATTGACTTTAGGAGATGCTTCTTTGCCGGTACAGGCCATCGCCTATGAAAACTGTTTTAGTTCCCCTAACAATACAATTTTATATAAAATTTACGTTTACCCCCATGCGGCTAAGTTAACTCTGGAGGACCCTCTCTGTTTTACCCACTTAGAATAAACTTAGAGAGGTGAAATTCGGTATACATGCTTATTTCCCGTACATAAAAATAAAATAAAATAAAATTTTATATGGAATACCCCCCTCCCAAAAAATTGTCTATATGGCTAAATAAACCCCCTCTCTGTTTTACCCATAGAAAAAACACTTCAAAAGCTGAAGTTTAGTATGCATGCTTATCTCCGTTGGCAATAAAATTTTGAATAAAATCTCTGTTTCACACCCAATAAGTGTTACTTTCTTTATTATTAAAAGATAACTTAAAAACATGAAAATAAAATAATGTAAAAAACAAGTTTTTAAAGTTAAAAGTTTTAACTTTAAAAACTTTAACTTAAAACCCTTCTATTAATTAAATATAATGTATAACTAAAAAGTAGAAAACAAGGTGTTTACATTAATTTTCAAAAACTAGATTTTTAAATTAAGGGTTTTGGAAAAGTTCTTAAACACTCAAAAATTCCAAAACCTTTCTTTTAAAAATCTAGTTGGGAAAATTTATGTAAACATCTTGTTTTCTACTTTTTAGTTATAAATTATGTTTAATTAATAGAAGGGGTTTAACTTTAAATACGTGTTTTTTATATTATTTTATTGACTTAGTGCTCCTTACTTGTAAGCCGACGTTTTGGGCTTACAAGTAAAAGTCACCAAGTCGATGTCTTTTTTCAAATTTAGTTGAATTAAACTACTTCAATTTTTTTATTTAACTGCAAATGGGACATTATTATGTCGAAACATGTCATTGCGATTTTCGGTAGTTTTTTTCCAAAAACAATTATTACAAAAATTAAAAAACAAAAATGAAAGTTAAATTTGTCATTATCTCAAAACCATGTTTTTTGACTTAGTGCTCTTTACTTGTAAGCCGACGATATATGGATATAATAACTAATATATTCCAATGAAATGTTCCACCTAATGTACTTTTGTGCTATGCACTGAGTGAAGACATTCTGGAAACTTCATCTTATAGAATTTATATTCCTAATTTAGGATTCTTAAATCATCTCCGTTATGACTGGGGGAAATTGGGCAACCATGAGACGCATTCAGGATGAGACATTATCCCTAGTCTTAATGTTTCTACTCTCTAACATTCCTACTCCATCACATCCAATTTTTACAAAACCCCACTCCGTAGCATCCCTAGTACTCAATTAATGGCGTAATTTCGAATTTTATAGGGACAATTAGGGGCGACAATATCCGTCCCTATTTATTTTTTGCCCTCACTTAATTTTTCCCTTTCCTATATTAAAAATTTAAAACGTTTTTTAGTCGTCAACGAACGATTTAACACGTTTACTGCCACTGACGGAAATTTCCGTCGCGCTCGTCCTTGGTCGAGTGCCAGCGACGGAATTTTCCGTCAGTTGCTTGTGTCTATATTGCATGTATACAGTTACTGTGGCACTGTGTGAGCGGTTTGATGTGCATACCATCACTCTGCGAAGGTACTGAGTCGTAGTTTTTCGCGTGCGTTTCAGAATTATTGTTCGGAGTTCTTTTTGGAGGTGGGTTTAAAAATACAAAATGATAACCGGCAAATAGATACCATAAATGCGACTGGCAGCGAACGTGTTAACGATGTTTGTGAGGTGGATGGATATATTTTTTTAGATGTCCCTAACAAAAACCTGAAATATCGCCCCTGCTTCCAATCCCCCAACAACTTTACTCCCAATAACCCTTCTCCGTACTATATGCACTCTATTAGCCACTTAATAATAACTTAGGGCCAGAAATGGCCTAGTTGTCCGGCTTTGGCCAACCCAAAAATTTACTAAATTAGTGGGTCGTGGAACAAAGAACTATGGATAATATTTACTTTTTTTCCCAGGATTTTTACGTTATACGTAAAAACTGGAATAATCGCAAATGTGTTATTCTAATAGTCTCTTTGTCTGCGTACGTTTAACGTGTACTAATAAATAAGTAATTCATAAACTAATTACATATTTCACAATGACATACCATGAGAAATAATCTTTTTATTCTGCCCTTTACGAAATATTACTTTTCTATCTTGATAAAAAGAATAAAAAGTGAAACATGCTAGGTGGTCGATTGCTAGGTGGTTGCTATGAAAAACTTTCGTGCCCTGGACAAAAAAGTAAGAAAACGCCAATAACATATCTTGAGTTATTATATAAATGCATTTTCTTAATAATTTTTTATTGTTCTTTGTAAATTATGGCTTATTTAAGTAAAAAAAAAACAAACTTCAGCAGGCAATATTTGAGGCTTCTTCAATTGAAATTATTTTTATCTCATTTACAACCAAATATTTGAAAGTTATCACGCGTGCACGGTGTTTGACAAATGTCATAAAATATGGTTAATTCTAGAGCCACTCTATCTAGCGGCGGCTTTAGCTTTACCGTGTATCATTTTTTACAAATGTCTTGTTAGGGTTAAAAAGCCCTTTCAGGTTTTCGCACACCTCGGCTACGCCTCGACCTTTCAAAAACACCTTGCACCTAAAAGTAAACTTTTCCATCTGGTAATGTAAATAACTATTTCGAGTTAAATCAAGTGGCTAATCGAGTGCATATAGTGCGGAGTAGGTTTCTTGGGGAGTAAGGTTGTTGTAGGATATGGACGTTATGAAAGCTGTTACAAATTAGGGAAAATGGGAGTGGGGATATTTGTCTAAGTGATTAAAAATTATTTGAGTCATCCAGAAAGTTCCGGATCCCCTACGAAACAAAAAAATATTCAAATTGCACTAGTTCGTTCAAAAGTTATGCGTGAACTGATAACTTTTGAGAAGTCGGTTACACAATATCAAAAATGTTCTTTGGTGGCCCACTTTCCCCTACATCTTACTCCAGCTCTATTTTACTTATAGAGAAAGAGAGAATTCTGAAATAATTTAAATTTTCGGTCCAAGGGGTTATTAAAATAAAGTATGGCTTGTAGGTACGCAGATGTTTAAAAAAGACTTCCGCTTCGTTCCTAATTTAAAATCTTAATTTTTATGATAATATTGAATGGAATACGAGGACTGCGATGCCTGACTACTTATAATGATTTATACTTATAATGATTTACTTAGAAAAAAATAGATGAGAAAAATGTTAAATGTTAAAGATCCTAAAAGATGAAAAGGGCTCTTATTATATCGTCGGCTTACAAGTAAAAGGCACTAAGTCACTTTTTTGCAAAAATGGGATTTTTATGGCACTGTAATTAATTTTTGATGATCTATGTATAGGTAAACCGAAATAACTTCTAGGTGGACTGCCAAGGGAGTTAGTTACCCACT
Source organism: Brachypterus glaber (assembly GCA_958510825.1). Lineage (NCBI taxonomy): Eukaryota > Metazoa > Arthropoda > Insecta > Coleoptera > Kateretidae > Brachypterus > Brachypterus glaber. Next base: position 29,360,650 of record OY294046.1, read on the forward strand.
ATACAAAACGCACTAATTTGATTTTGATTAAAATTTTATCTGGCAATAGGCACTAAGTCACAGTGCACTTAGTGCGTTTTACTTGTAGATTATTTCAAATGTTTCTGCACTAAGTGACTTTCTAAAAAGAGTAAATTTATAAAAATATGATTGCTTGAATTATTTATATGATACAATATCGCGTTATTTATTGTACTGACAAACGCATTCAAATTTTGCTATGCTAAAGCTGTTGGAATAGAGACAGAACAGAGAAACAGAACTTTACCTGTAAAATGACAATGCTTTTTACGTGTACTTTCGATGTGTAGGTAATAATTTAATTTTTATTTGCATTGGTTTATTTATTATCAGATAATATTTCAAAACTAAATTTGAAGCCTTCACACTAAGTTTAAAGTCTCGGTGCATTTCTGAGGGGTGTTTTCCGAACTTGCGGCAAACTTTAGTTTTTCTTTATATTCTTATTATTTATGTAATAACCAACGATTTAAGAGCAAAATTTAAAAAAATCTATCGGTTAGTTTTTTTTCATTTAGATTTTTTTTTATAAAAATCTGCACCTGTTTAATTATATCTCAGCTATTTCTAATTATGTAATAAAAATATTATTAAAAATAAAATAAAGACTGCTTAATTTTCTACAAAAAAAGTAAATACCATTTTTTAAATCTTTTGCCGTTTTGTCACAATAGGCGATTAAAAACTCCAAAACCCTTCTTTTAAAAATCTAGTTTTTGAAAATTTATGTAAACATCTTGTTTTCTACTAGTTATACATTACGTTTAATTAATAGAAGGGTTTTAATTTTAAATAGTTGTTTTTTATATTATTTTATTGGCTTAGTTCTCTTTACTTGTAAGCCGACGTTTTGGGCCTACAAGTAAAAGGCACTAAGTCCATGTCTTTTTTCAAATTTACTGAATTAAACTACTTCAATTTTTCTTTATTTAACTGCAAATGTGCATTATTATGTCTAAACATGTCATTGCAATTCGCGGTAGTTTTTTTCCAAAAACAATTATTACAAAAATTAAAAAACAACAAAGAAAGTTAAATTTGTCAATATCTCAAAACCATGTTTTTGGACTTAGTGCTCTTTACTTGTAAGCCGACGATATTCGACTTTTTTGTGCCAAACCAAAACAAACTGAACTTGTCATTCCGAAAATGTCACATACAACCAAAATATATTTTTACAGGAAACACGAAAATCGTTTAATTTCTTTAATTGAGCAAAACTGCTGTTTTAAGTTTTGTGACTTTTGGTTTGATATTTAATTTTTTATTTAACAAAATGTAACATTACATTTTGTTAAATAAATAGCAGACCATTTCCCATATAGCACCGGTCGTCTAATGGACGTCCATTTTAGATCCCTTTTAAGTACATTGGTCCACGGACTAATAATCGATGTACTATGTACATCCATATATTTACATCCTTTGTACGGCTATTAGTAGACATCCATTCAGTGTCCATTTTACGCCCATAATTTCAACTTTCACGTGGGTGAAACAGAGAGAGGGTAAACTTAGCCTTATACGCGTATGGGGGTGATGGGAAGATAAGGGGGATGTAAAATTTATTTTAAAATTTGATTATCACTGAATGAATATGTAACCTAATTTTAGTTTTAAATTATCTTGTGGGTAATAAATGGATTTTTTAAATATTAGAGGTGGGGGTTTGGGGGTAAGTTTTATATAAAATTGTATTGTAAAACGAGCATGTGTACCAAATTTTAGCTTACTAAATATATTCTAAGTGGTAGAAAAATCCTTTGGCAGATTTGCCCTAAACAAACAAACAAACAACAACAAACATTGCAAGTTAAATAACAGTTTTTCACAGTCGCAAAAACTAGTTAAGTAAGCAAAAAGCAAGTCCTATATATGCTGGATGGATGGTTTGAACGGACACCTTATGGATGTCAACAGTTGTGTCAACTGGACTCTGAACGGATGTCCATGGGACGTCCATAAAGAAAAAATGGGCATCCTATGGATATACAGCCGTCCATGAACATACGTCTATTGGACGTCCATAGTATCACTTTATGCTATCTGGGTTGTTCTTTTATGCCCCTTTTGAAATGAACGAATTGATTTCTTTTTTAATTCAAATTTTATTAAAAAAAATACACGTAATTTAGTTATTTTATAACTTATTAAATAATAGAAATAATAAAACTATATTTTTACACTCTTTAAGAATGAGTGCGTTTTTCTGAATGAAAAAGTTTAATTACACCATAGTGCACTGTAAAAACCGTTCTAGCAGTTTTCCCGCAATTATTGTAGGCGATTTATTGCCAGCAATTGTTATAGTAAATTTAAAGCCTAACTGTATTTTTAAATAGCGATTGTAAAAATACCTTAATTTTTAATTATAGTGACTGTAAATTGTAATAAATATTACAAACTACTATAATCTTTGCTGTAATTTTAATGTTATTGTGAATTCGACCTATTGTTACAAGCACTTCCTGTATTTTTAAAGGATATTACAACCTAACCTGTGGTTTAACTTAAAACTTACAAATAACATAAAAAATTAAGCATTATTACAATTTTTTGTAAATGTGGTCATATGAGATAGTATAATTCAGTTTGTCCTCACAAGGATAACTGCTTTTACTATCACTTTTTACAGTGTGCCTTACAATCAGTTACTAACAACTTTAAAAAATATGCATTCGTCTGTCCATCCGTCCGTCCGTATTTCTTGTCTGCGCTATATTTTAAGAAATAAAAATCCGATAGATCATGTTTGCAAGCCCCCCCACTGGAAAATCTATATTTTTTAGGTGTTTTCTCAGGTGTTTTACCAAAAAAATTACTGAAATTAAGTTTAATCCTATCAGTATTCTGATGGAAAGTCAAAATGTTTTATAATGTAATATTTATTTAACTTTCCCAAGTATGTATGTCTTATCGGTAGATGCGATAAGCCGGACACATAAAGCTCTTATAGAGCTTCAGGCTGGATATATAAAAAGCAGTGTCCCTAAAGTCGTTTTTCCTATTTATTCGTAAATGACTTTAGGCCTAGACAAATAAGAGAAGATGAGTAATCCTACATAAGTCCCTTGGAGACAAAAGATGTGTAAAAAGAAACTTTTGATTTTAAAGTCTAGAATTAATATATATTGCAACCTATGATATGATTTAAAATGTCAAGTTTCTAAGATATTCCAATATGGATGTCATACCACCGCCATAGGGTATGCCAGCGCCAGCTTGCTTTTGACGTCTAACGTTGACAAAATTATTAACGTAATTTTTTATTAATTTTAAATAAAATTTCAATCAGAACAATTATTATTACAAGAATAATTACATATAACTGTACTGTATAACTGTATTTATTACCCTGAATTCATAAAAATGGCCCACCTTAAATTTGGTCCAAGGTCCAATAGCCTTAGAACTAATTACTCTATTATAACTAATTGTATTTTTCTATTTTACTACTCTTATAAGGCCATAATCACACGCATTTTGCGTGTTCTTATAGGCCCATAAGGGGTCTCTACTTTTTTTCTTTTGTGTTGGTAACAGACAAAAGCATATCGCTTGAAGTATTCCGTGCAAATGTCAACGTCACTTTAAAGTTTAATTTTCTATAAAATTTTGTGTTTACGTTATTTTTTATCGTGTTAAAATTGTGGCTTGGTTGTGGCAGTGAAAAAAGAAGACTATAAAAAATATATCAAAATATCATTTGTTCTTAGAGTTTTAAACATGGCGAAAACTGTAATGCCAACTCGAAACAAAAATCCCGAAATCAGTCAGCAATTTAAATGTAAGTTTTTTAATATTTTAGAGCAAAACAAAAAAAATTGTATAAAGCACTCGTTTCATAACACGTTTTTAGTTCACTAGTACTTTAGAAAACTCGCCGCAAGCGGCTCGTTTTCTAAATTTGTACTCGTGCGCTAAAAACGTATGTTATGAAACTAGTACTTTAAAGTTTAATTAATTATATTATTCTTTAATTAATAAACTATTATTTTGGATTTGCTCTTTCAGATTACAGTGCATATATAATTTTTCATAAGTCTATAGTCACAAAAGATATAATAAAAGGTTTCAGTTTTTTGCACTATTTTTGCGTATTTTTACTGTACTGGAGTACTGGAATTAAACTAAAACATATAAAACAAAAAGGCACTTTAACTTGGAAATAAGAATAAACTTCTGGTGTTTAATTCAAATCTCTGTCTTGCTTAGTTTGGAAGTAACATGTTTTCAAGCAAAATATCATTCATGGTAGTTTTATATATAAATTGAATCATCTTGAACTTCCCCGTCATTTTTAAATGGGCAGCTATTCTCGTTAAACGTTACTAAATATATTTTTATAAAATATATTGTACTTATTTGTTTATAAATTCCTAATGACATTGGTACATTTTTTGACTTTACATACTAGTTTAATCAATTTAACTGCTGCCAATATACCAAAATTTAAATTCTTTTAGAGTAACGCCAAGAGTCGCGTTCGATACTCTGAAAAGTCACCTACTATATCATGTTTTAAGTTGTTATTACTGATATTTGTCATATCGGTCACTCCATGGCAGCTTGCTTTTGACGTTGACAAAATTATTAACTTAATTTTTTATTAATTTTGAATAAAATTTCAATCAGAACAATATTTTTAAATGGGCAGCTATTCTCGTTCTAATATTTAAGTTTAAATGGTTCACGTTAAACGTTACTAAATATATTTTTATAAAATATATTGTATTTGTTTATAACTTTCTAATGACTTTGGTACATTTTTTGACATTTACATACTAGTTTAATCAATTTAACTGCTGCCAATATAACAAAATTTAAATTCTTTCAGAGTAACGAACGTCACTCCGCCATATTGTTTTCTTAAATGTCTCCTGTGACTCCATCTGGTCGGTCTAAAGCCAAAGTGAACTAAGCGCCACTTTTAAATTATTTTGGTTTTTATTTCACCATGGACTACCAATAGTAAAAAAAATGGCGTTTAGTTCACTTTGGCTTTAGACCAACCATCTTTAACGCAAAGATCAACAACATCATTGAAAGGATAGTTTGGCATTCGCCGGTCTACGTTTTTTTAAGTAATTTAGTTTTTAAGTGAGTGTATGGTGGGACTATCACAGGACTTTCACATTTATATCACTATGTAGGCTTTGTTGTGTTTTTTTTTCTTTGTAATTTTTATGATTTCTGTGTCGGAGAAATAGTTCGTAATATTAATAATTAATAATAATAATTAATAATTACTACATAAAGCTAATAAAATTTAATTTGAAGACATGAACATTATACAGAGCGGTCCAAAAGTCACCCCCCCCCCTCTTAACTTTTGAACCAGTTGAGATATCGACTTTAAATTTGGAACTTTTTGGTTTGGACTTTTAAATAAAACAACTTAAACTATCTTTTAGCATATATTTAATACTTTCAGCTCTTAAAATGTGGGCAGGGGGGCATGGGGGCACATTTTTTTTAATGGGAGGGGGGGTCGTGTAATAGATCATTTTAAAGCTTATAAAATTCTCCATTTAACTCCATATTATTAAATAAAAAAAAATGGGTTTAAAATGGGGTTGAAAATGGGTATTAATGTCAAAATTCCTCTAAAAGAAAAACAAATAATTTTTTAAAAATGCCTAATTTCATCATAAAAAAATGTTAATTATACTTTTAAACTAATTTTAGTTGACATAAATAAAAATTTATAAAAAAAAACTTAAAAAATCGAATGTTTTAGCACAAAAAAATTGAAAAATCAAAACCTTAAAAAACATTTTTAAAAAATTTAAAAGTGTTAGTTCAAATAGAGAATTTTATAAGCTTTAAAATGATGTATAACACGACCCCCCTTTCCATTTACAAAAATGTCCCCGCATGCCCCCCTGCCCACATTTTAAGAGCTGAAAATATCAAATATATGCTAAAAGATAGTTTAAGTGGTCTTATTTAAGAGTTCTAAATTTAAAGTCGATATCTCAACTCGTTCAAAAGTTAAAAGGGGGGGTGACTTTTGGATCGCACTGTATAATATGCATACAAAAGCATAGAGTAAAAAAAAAGAAAACCTTAAATTGTTAATATGAAAACTGAATAATATTGCAAAAAATGTTGATGAATTTAATTTTAGACGTACGACGTGAAGATATTTTTTTGTTTAAAGATAACAAGTTAGCGCTTGAGCAAAGATCATTACACAGTGAGAAGTTTTTTGTTAGTCAAGATAGAAATACTAAAAGGATTTCGGGGATGGAGTAACTCCAGAACACTTTAATGTGACCTAAAGTCAACAATACCACATTTATATATAGTATAAATACAAATTTATACTGAGCTGACCAAATTTCGAAAGAAAAAGGTCAAAGAAAATTAGAAGAAGAAGAAGGAGAAGAAGAAAGGATAGTTTAAAGTTAAATCTGAAAATGTTAACAAATATGGCTTGGTTCTAAAAGGGCCAATGTCACTATTTCCTTATTATGAGTTATACCGCCGCACTACATTTTTTCAGATCTATACCGGGTGTTTCAGGAAGGTGGTTCACCTCCCTTAACTTTTTATACTTCGAGCTATCCAAATGAAATTTACAGATCATGCATAAGACAAAATTTGCAATTTTTTGACATATTCCACCGGAAATTACCTTAACTTTCAATTTTTAAATGGGACACCCTATATATTTTTACATATTTTGTCTTAGAAATCAATTCTGAATACATCACTTTTCAATTTTTGACAGGTCATGTAATGTTTTATTTAAATTTTCATTTTAAACCTAGAGTGCATTGAATTGGCTTATTTGCTTAATTTTTGGTCTGGTTTCTTAAAAAAAATACTATTTTGATTTTTTTCCGAAAACTCTATTTTTGGTGCGCTCTTAAAAGTTTAAAAGTTACACTTTTGCCCATAAGTCATATTTTTTAAATGGGAGGAGGGTGGCTCATTACTTTTAAATGATAGAGATTTTTTTTTGCGAACATTTTGATACTACACATGCATAGTTTATTTTAAAGAACTTGGCCTTAAAATACTAATTTTTACTATTCACTTTTTGTAAGGGCATTTGCATTCAGATTTAATATGACAAAACAAAAACTGAGATGGCTTTGAAAAACATTTTGAAAGTTTTATCTTAACGCTATCAGAGTATGAACTATAAAACTGTCAAAACTAAAACTTGAAGGATGACATGAATCTGAATGCAAGTGCAATTACTAAAAGTGAATAGTAAAAATTAGTATTTTAAGTCCAAGTTCTTTAAAATAAACCATCCATGTGTTGTATCAAAATGTTCGCAAAAAAAAATCATTTAAAAGTAATGAGCCACCCTCTTCCCATTTAAAAAATATGACTTATGGGCAAAAGTGTAACTTTGAAACTTTCAAGAGCGCACCAAAAATAGAGTTTTCGGACAAAAATCAAAATAGTATTTTTCTTAAGAAACTAGACCAAAAATTAAGCAAATGGGCCAATTCAAGGCACTCTAGGTTTAAAATGAAAATTTAAATAAAAAATTACATGACCTGTCAAAAATTGACAAGTGACATATGGTTGTATTCAGAATTGATTTCTAAGACAAAATATGTAAAAATATATAGGGTATTCCATTTAAAAATCGAAAGTTAAGGTCATTTCCGGTGAAACCGGAAGTGAAAAAAAGTTTTTAGATATGTCAAAAGATTGAAAATTTTGTCTTATGCATGATCTCTAAATTTCATTTGGATAGTATAAAAAAGTTAAGGGGGGTGAACCACCTTCCTGAAACACCCGGTATATAGATATAACCTAAAAAGGCCAATATCGATGCTTGTAAGATAAATGTAGATTTTAAACGACAACGTGACCAGAAAAAAAATCTAAGGGGGATCAGCCCCCAGAGTGGCACCCTCAAAATAAAAGCTTTGTCCCTGACGGTTTCTACCAAACTTGACTTCCCTTAAAATGCTATGCTTGTTATGCGAGACTGTGGATGTGACCTTAGCTTGAAGAGTTAAAACTTTTTATAGAAACGGATTGCCTTATTTCCATTATTTGTATAAAATTTTTAATTAATAAGTTAAAATGTATCAAAATATAATGTAACAGTAACACTTACAGTAACTGTAATCTCACAATGTCAGATAGAACCTTGTTGTTCTGATACGACAAACAGTGTTATATTTTGTCAAAAATTTTTGGTAATATTTATAAGTGTTATATTTTGTCAAAATATTTTGGTTAACCTTGTATGAATTTAAAACAGTTTTTATCTCAAAATAATTATTTAAATTGCCTTGTAAACCTTAATGTCTAAATATAACATCTTCATTAAAATATAAGGTTAAAAATAATAGTAACATGATTTCCATGTTATTTTATACGTATATTCATCAACACTATAACATAAATACATTAACATTGGACTTAAATCACTTGACAGATTTAAATTTAGCTTCATAAAAGTGATTTCGAAGTTTTCTGTTTACCATAGTATTAAAGGACCTCGCACATTGTACCGTAATTAATACGTTCACTGCCAACGGCTAGTTTTGACAGCGGAGCAATGGGTATGGGCAAGGGAAAAATAGAAAGAATTAATTAATGTTGTTAGGGGCGCCAGTTACTTTAGCTTTTACTCCTTTAGGTAAGTAACAACCTAGTGTAAATACTTAAGCTTTTCAGTTTGAGAAAATATAACCCCTAAATAAAATAAGATAATTCATTTGAGAAATTTATTATAAATAAACTTAATGAAAGCACATCAAGTAATGTATTAATATATCTAAAAAAATATGTGTAATTATATTAAGATATAATTAAAGAAATCTTAATAAAAATTACTAAATTCAGAAATCATTCGACTTAAATGTATAAAGAAAACATGAAGTTCAGCAAGCACCAAGAAATGTATGTAAACAGCAATCATTTCTTGCCGTGTATAAAAGTCATGCTTAAATTAGAAATCATTTAATCAAAAGTATGATATTTAATAATTAATAAATGAGATTAAATGTTTTAAAAAAAATAAGTACCTAAAAATGAACAAAAGCCAGAAGGGCATATAGTATTAAACAATACTATATCAGATCTGATAAAGTTTACAGTTATAAGAATATTGAAATAAAAGAATTTTAAATATGAAATATTGCTTTCAAAAGTTTTCAGAATGAGTACTTAGCTGGTTTCTGCAAAATCCATGAGGTATGAATTCCATCGTCTCCATCTGTACAAGTCTCCCCTATGCTGATGAATTCATTTCTCAAATGAAAGAAAAAATATAGGCTGTCCCATCTACTTTGGAAAAATCATCTTCCAGGATAAAATGTATTATTGAAAATGTTGTCCGGGATAAAATATACTTTTGAAAATTATGTCCAATATAAAATTGTCTGCTAGACGGTCATATAGAATTTATCTATGCCGAAAAATACAGAACCATGTTCCAACAGAACATCACTCCATGCGGAGAACTTGTATATCAAATATACCAAAATAAACTTCAACTTAAATTAATGTAATTCCATATTAATGGTATAGAAATGGTGAGTAATTAATGGTAATTAATTAATGGTCTAGTAATGTAGTAATAATGGTGCTAAAACAATAATTATATCTCAGAAATATTCTAAGAAACAGAAAAACTTAACTTACGTGTCATACTAAGTCTTCGATGTCCATCGAAACGTTATAAATGCGTAATTGTAGAAAATAACAGTTACAATATCTTCCGCATTGTTTAAATATTCATTTTCACTAACTTTAAATAAAAATACATGAAGGATTACTTCGATGATTACAGAAAATAAACACTCGTCAAAATGACACCACCATTGTACAGAGTTGCTTCAAGAAGAGCGAAAATCGACCTTATTCACTAGTATGAACCCTTCAGGTAAATAAAATCCTATTTCTGAACTATTAGCGACATCTATGTAAGTCATTATCAACTACAGTTTTACCGTATAGGATTCCTAATAAAGGTAACGGCAACTACACCAAAAATAATAACTAAAAAGAATATTTCCTAATAAATCCGTATTAGTGATATCTAACCTCAAAATATTACTCTAAGAAACAAATATAAACAATACTTATTGTTTATCAGCAAAACTAATAAAAATACGAACAGAATACTAAGTGTCCTGTGAACTAAGTATAAACAAAATACTAAATCTAAGTGAGCAGTTCCAGCAAACTATTTTCAACAAATTCTAGATTATCCCGAAGGAATAAGCATACGCAACTTTCCAGGAGAGACAAGCTACAGGTGAAAGCCAGTGAAATCCAACCCTCAATAGACTCTGAAACATATAAAAACCAGGTAAGTCCATAGACAAATGCACTATAGAGAAATAAGTCATATGATTCTTTATTATTAAAAATCATATTCTAATTATGTTTTCTTTATGTTATTTTCAGGTAGAACTATGGAATAGAGACTCATATGGTTAGAATTCAGTTCCTGCTACAAAATAGTCCCAGATACAAAATAGTTCTGTACGTACGTAACTATTTATATACAAAATAAACATAAATTATAACGTAAGTAAACGAATAGTTTAATTAACCCTTGCTATATTACAAAGTGACGATTTATATCGTTACAACATTTACTAAGGAATATGTATTTCCGCAGATTTGACTGATATTTTAATATGTTGTAGACCTGTTCCTTAAACAAAACTGGCTGGGTCATACCTTCGGCTGATCAACCATTTTGGTGCAATAAAACGGGCCTGTTTTCCTTTCATTTCATGTATCTTGAAAACGACTAACATTAGAGCAAACATTTTTACTGCAAGTTATGCTCTATTAAGGTATGAATTCCTAGGGAATCCCAATTGTATATATTATACACTGCGGTCCAAAAGTCACCCCCCCTTTTAACTTTTGAACGAGTTGAGATATCGACTTCAAATTTAGAACTCTTAAATAAGACAACTTAAACTATCTTTTAGCATATATTTGATATTTTCAGATCTTAAAATGTGGACAGGGGGGCATGGGGGACATTTTTTTAAAAGGAAAGGAGGGTCGTGTGATACATCATTTTAAAGCTTATAAAATTCTCTATTTAAACTAACATTTTTAAATTTTTAAAAAATGTTTTTTAAGGTTTTGATTTTTCAATTTTTTGTGCTAAAACATTCGATTTTTTAAGTTTTTTTTTATAAATTTTTATTTATGTCAACTAAAATTAGTTTAAAAGTATAATTAACATTTTTTTATGATGAAATTAGGCATTTTTAAAAAATTATTTGTTTTTTAGAGGAATTTTGACATTAATACCCATTTTCAACCCCATTTTAAACCCGAAAAAAATTGTTTTTTAAATTTAAAAATATGGAGTTAAATGGAGAATTTTATAAGCTATAAAATGATGTATTAAACGACCCCCCTTTCCATTTAAAAAAATGTGCCCCCATGCCCCCCTGCCCACATTTTAAGAGCTGAAAGTATTAAATATATGCTATAAGATAGTTTAAGTTGTCTTATTTAAAAGTTCCAAATTTGAAGTCGATATCTCAACTGTTTCAAAAGTTAAGAGGGGGGGGTGACTTTTGGACCGCTCTGTATACACGGTGCACTATGGGCCAGGAGAGCTGCGTTTTTGGCAAAAAGTCGACAAAATTGACTTTGGAATTTCAAAAAAGTAAATAGGGCAAACGAATAAGGAATACTTGAAGCAATTTTTCTCAAAAGTTTATTACATTATATTAAAGCGTTTTTTTCTACAAGGGTTTAAACTAGAAAAAACCATATAATTTTTTCAATTCTCTTAGTATTAAAAGAAAAACTACACTTTTGAATAAGCAATCATTGTTCTGTTTTAAATTAAAATAATTAAAAAATATATAAACTCATTAAATATCATATTTAATTAATAAAAGTTTTTAGTGTTAAGATTTGTGTAATTTAAATTAGCAGAAACCTGATATTTTAAAAACTTAAAATTTCCACTTTAAATGTAAAATAACTTTGCATACCGCTACCGATTTTTAAATAACATATATCATTTGGTAGCCTACACTAAGTACTTTATTGCCTAGATGCACGTTTTTGCCCGTATAAGAAAAATATGCCCTTTTTAATAGTGAAAACCGTTTCCAGCTCTCTTAATTAGTGTTTAAGTTATTCCAACGAGAAAGTCAACTTTTCACAAAAATAAATTTTTATCGAAAATTTTTAATAAATTGTATCTCTGGATTTTTTTTTTGAGCAAAATCCTTAAGGAAAACTTATAACGGACAATTAAGGAACAGGTATCGCAAATATCATCCAAATCCGATTCGATCTGAAATCGAATTTGTTTTTTAAAATTCAAATTTCAAAATGGCGGTCCAATATGGGCCATATTATATGGCGGCCAAATCTGTTTTTATTTTATATCGATAAAAATTGCTATTCAGAGGTTTTCAAGGATGCCGAAACCGAATATGTTTTTGATAATTTAAAATTCAAAATGGCATATCTAATATGGAGGCAAAATCTGTAAAATTTTATTGGATTCTAATGAAAATTGGTATTCTGGGGGTTATGAGGATGCTTAAACAGAATCTGTTTTTTTTTTTAATTCAAAATTGCGGATCCAATAGGGCGGCAAAATGAGTTAAATTTTATTGAATTCGGATAAAAATAGGTATTTAAGGGTTTTTGACTATTCTGAAATTGATAACTGAGATGATGTAAATTGATACGAAAATCATTTTAAAAACCAATTCGGTTTTAGTATCCTAAAAAAAACCCTGAATAGCAATTTTCATCAGAATCCAATAAAAACAGATATGGCCGTCCTATTGGATTCGCCATTTTGAATTTTGAATTTTTAAAAACATATTCGATTTCAGCATCCTCGAAAACCCTTTTCCCAATTTTCATTAGAATCCAATGAAATTTTACAGATTTTGCCGCCATATTGGATCCTCCATTTTGAATTTTAAGTTTTTAAAAATAGATTCCATTTCAGCCTCCTCAAAAACTCCTGGGTACCAATTGTCATCAGAATCTAATACCATCTAACAGATTTGGCCACCATATTGGATTCACCTTCTTGAATTTTGAATTTTTATAAACAGATTCGGTTTCAGTATCCTCAAAAACCCCTTGTTACTAATTTTTACGATATTACGCCCAAAATCCGAGTTTTCACTAAAAATGAAGGTCTCCTGGCCCATAAAAAAAATCAGAATTGGTGAATCAAACGAAAATGGTAGATTTGCCCTGCGAAAATAAGCCAAAAAGTTCCTATAAAGGTTGATCCAGAAATCAGCCCTAAGGGAGCTACGACCCTCCTAAGGGTACATCTGAAAAGTAGTTTTTTTAATATCTCTAGAACCCCATGAACTACAGTAAGGCTATATTATCTAATTTTTATTTCGTAATTTTAACCAGGGACGTGCAAAATGAGAGGGTGATGTCATTTTTTTGTCCCAAACTTTTTTATCTGTAGATTTTTTGACATTTTCTTAATAAAATATAATTCTTTAATTAAAAATACAGATAACGTTACTTTACCTGTACCTTTATTTCAATCGATAGTAAACTCTTGGTTTCAAAACCAACATTTGTTATTTTACTATTACAGTCATTTCTTTAGTCGTTGGTATTTTTTTTTGGTTAAGTAACGAACACAAGTGTTGGCTACTTACCAAAAAATATTACCAACGACTAAAGAAATGTCTGAAACAACAAAATAAAAAGTGTTGGTTTTTACTATCGATTGAAATAATGGTCTTAGTTTGACCTAGGTTAACTATTATAGTCAAATTAATTCTACACCAAGTACTGACACTGACATTTAAAAGTGTCTAATTTAATATGCAAGGCACCTTTTTCCGCTGTTGCGAAGCCGCACATAAGCAGCGTTGCCGATAAGGGAACGTTCAAGTATTACGTAACGCAAAATGTACCATAATTATGGTAATAATTATAATTATAATTCATACACTTCATACCTCGGTTCTCGCGTTATTCATGGCTGTAGAGATTTCATATTTTGGCTACCCCCCTAATAGGGGGTGTGTTAGGGGGGGTAGCCAAAATATGAAATCTCTATAATCTATAATAACGCGAGAACCGGGGTATGAAGTGTATGAATTTTGGTACAATTTGCGTTACGTAATACTTGAACGTTTCCTAAAATAAAATAATACAATATATCAGACAGACAATCCGCATAAGGTAAGGTTAATTATCAGATGATTTGGCAGTATAATTTTAAATGCAGTACGTTTGGTTGATGCTTGCTTTTAATTAATACTTAGTGCCTTTTACTTGTAGGCCCACGACGTCGGCTTACAAGTAAAGAGCACTAAGTCAATAAAATAATATAAAAAACTATTTAAAATTAAAACCCTTCTATTAATTAAACGTAATGTATAACTATAAAGTAGAAAACAAGATGTTTACATAAATTTTCAAAAACTATATTTTTAAAAGAAGGGTCTGGACTTTTTTTTGGAGCAAAATTTTAAAAATCTATCAGTTAGTTTTATTTTATTTATATTTTTTTTATAAAAATCTGCACCTATTCAATTATTTGTCTATATCTCGGCTATTTCTAATTATAATAAAAATATTATTATAAATAAAACAAAGATTGCTTAATTTTCTACAATAAAGTAAATACCATTTTTTTTTAAATTCTTTTGCCGTTTTGTCACAATACGCGATTAAAGTTTAAAGTAACAATAAAGTTCATCTTTTTATTTATTAAAATAATAATATAATAAGCCTCCTTAGATAATTTTTAATAAATATAACGATTAATTTATACTTTTTTGTTTTACTTTAAACTAGAATTCTCTATTCTATTCTGTCTCTATTCCATCAACTTTAAGCAAAATGCGTTTGCCAGTACAATAAATAACGCGATATTGTATCATATAAATGATTCAAGCAATCATATTTTTATAAATTTACTCTTTTTGGAAAGTCGCTTAGTGCAGAAACATTTGAAATAGTGACTTAGTGCCTATTGCCAGATAAAATTTTAATCAAAATCAAATTTGTGCATTTTGTATAGTGGGTAACTCCCTTGGCAGTCCACCTAGAAGTTAGTTCGGTTAACCTATACATAGACCATCAAAAATTAATTACAGTGCCATTAAAATCCGATTTTTGCAAAAAAGTGACTTAGTGCCTTTTACTTGTAAGCCGACGATATATATTATATAGATTTCTTATGTTTATTTATAAGAATCGTTATGAAAAACATGTAGACCCAAATATTCTAATAATTCAATGAACTGGTACGCTAAGCTGAAATTGAAAAAAACAGCTTCGAGAAAAAAGGGGTCCCGTTATTATTTTATTTCACCCAGAGAGGTTTTAACCTTTTTATAGAGAAGACAAAAGTTCTCATTGCCCAGTCTAGATGATAGCGTGTCTGCTTTTAATATTCTGAATGTTCTGTTCTGAATGAACAAAGACATTTTTTTTAACTTCCGTACCCAATTTTATTCTCTCGTTTTTTTTTTTTAATTAAAGCAACATAAGATAAATATTTATTTTTGTATTAAAAAACATGCCCAAATGCTTATGCCATATATGCAACATAAAAAAAATAAAAAAAAAAATAAGTTAGATTTAGAAACATATTTTTATGATAATCTAGAGGTAAAAAAACCTTAATTTTTGATGTTTTTACAAAATTTGGTTAATTTGTGCATTTAAGGTTTAAAGTATTTTTCTCGTAACTGCAGTTAACTGCAAAAAAAAAGAAAAGTAATTGGCCAGCCAAATACAATTTTACGTCTTATTTTTACTTAAAGTTTTCGAACAAAGTTTACCGCTAATTGTGAAGTTGTCGACTCTAGAAGGATTTTCGAGAGGCTGCTCAACAGTAATAAACAGTGGCGTTCCTAATTGTCCCTTTTTGCGCCTCATTACACCGAGATCTAGATGAATTTTTGTTGTTAAATGGACCCAACTATGATTTATAGTTACTGTATACTACATTATTATTAGTGGTCGGATCCAAGTATTCATTTCCCGGGCACAAAAATCAGGGACGATCCGAACCTTTTGTAGTGTCAAGCTAATTTTTGCCGACTCACAAAGGAAAACATACCACTATCAAAAAAGGTCCTCACCTCCGAAAAAAAAGCTTTGTCTCTGACAATTGACAATTTTGTGCCCAAAATTTTAACGACTAAAAAAAAACTTTATCCCTGACAATTTCTACCAGTAATTTTTTTTTACACAATCTTGTCGTGTTTTAAAGAAAATTATATTTTGACTGTAACAGGGTGCCCCAGAACTCGCGACTATCCTTGAAGCGACACATAACATATCAAAAATTATTTTAAAACAAATTATATAAACATAGGGCCGCAAATCGGCTCTAATGGAGTTACGACCCATTAAATGTAGGTCTCTTAAATAGGGCCCAAAAAAGCGCTAATAAAATAGTTTAACACCAAAGGGCGATTCCACATTGAAAACTAAAAAAAAAGTTTTTTACACCCTGGCCCAAAAAGTTTTGAGCAAAAATGTGGTAAGGGAACGTTCAAGTATTACGTAACGCAAATTTTGATCATTACCCTCATAAAACTTGATTTTTCCTGAAAATTTCAATAGGATCGGATTTTTCGTGACACATATTGTTATATATGCGCCAACCACAAATTGTACTATAGTATAGTACTAACTAGGTTATAAGATACCATTTATTGTTGTATTTATAACAATTGTATGTTTTTTACCTCTTAATTCTACAACTGGTTGTTGTATTGTATAACATATTTATGCTATGGCATATTACAAAATATGGTTGGTGCCTATATTACAACAACATTTCTATCAGTGTAGTAATTATTATACCACTAGTGCACTTAAACGTAAAGAGCTCACAATGTGAACTGCGCTACATTTACCCAGGAAAAATATTGTAAACATTTATAAATTGTTGCCCGTTAAGTTTCAGCAAACCCAAAACCCCCTACATAGACGATTTTTATAATAAGTATTAAAATATATTGTCCCTGTCCCCAGTGTTGGATTTTTTAGTGTTGAGTTTCAAGTACCTCAAACAACCAATAAATACCAACTATTGCGAAAATATTGATGATACATATTTAACCCTTAACTGGTGAGGTGGTGCCATTCGAAACCCATCATAATAAATTATTTCATATTTTGAGGGCATGAGCCAATGCCATGAATTATATTTTATTTTAATGTTGCCACCTCTTATTTTTTTAGAAGCTTTTTACTATACCAGACTATTAAACAAACACTAAGGTTCACATTGACACTAAAAAATGACACAAACAACAAAAAAAATTAGGATTTTTTAAAATTTGAAATATGGGGTCCTAAATGGCATCAGGTCACCAGTTGTGTTATGTTTTAACCACCTCACCAGTTAAGGGTTAAAAATTGTTAAAATGTTAAATTTAGTTTTAAATTTTTAGTTTAATAAATATTTTAATTGTATAATAAATTAAGTGGCTTAAAAACTTTGTAAGGTTATTACCTTTTACACAAGGGCGTAATATTTTAGTTTATGAACTATATAAATTTAGGAGATCCTGTTAACAGCTAAGTTTAAGCCCAATGTGGCCTTAGTGTGAAACATAGTTTCTCTCATAAATTTACCTACATACCATTCCATAGCACAAATTAAATAAAACCAGGACGTTAACATAAACGATCTCTATGTTTAATTCTTAATAGAATAGTACAAACAAACGTTGTTGTAACAAGTTTGAGGTATGTAATACCATTTTCACCAGGTTCAGCTAGCCAGCCGCACACGGACGGATCAGATGAATTGCCTGCATTTTAAAGCGAGGATCGTGACGTAGTAAGGAGCGAAAATCCGACCATGCAGAATTGCAAGCACCGCCCAGTTTTCTCTCTGCGCGATAAAGAAAAACCTCATAGCTTAACAGTTCGTAGTTGTAAATCAACAACTGCAATCATTAGTAAATACCGAACACGTTTACTTTTTTGTGGTTGTATTCTATGCAATATATAGTGTTTGGCGCATATACAACTATTTATTGTTGTATACTATAACCTAATTACGTTATTAATTACCCTATTGTTCTATCAGTGTGATGTTTTAAAATTTATGTATGCTTTTAAACTTGAAAGTATTACTAAGGAAATATCTATGAACAGGGTGACCACATTCTGGAATTATATGGAATATCAGGCGATTTGATACATCAGGGAAAAATCAGGATAAGGCTATATATTTTTTATCAGGGATATTTTTTAAAAATTGGATTTTTTTTTTGAAACTCAGGGATTTTTTTTTAACTGCTGATGGTTTATTAAACCATTAAAGAGAGACCAGACCAAAAGGCATGACAATTTTTATAACTTTTATACATTTCTATATAAATTATAGAACAATATGCACGTTTTTAATAATTCTAAGGTGTTTGGTAGAGGAAATGCGCCTAATTTCGGATGGTTTCCAAATTTCGGATAGTAGTGTATTTAAGATAATGTCTGCAAAGGTAAACAGAAACCTACTTTTATGTGAAGCCAAAAGTCAAACTAAATCCGTCCTGTAATATGATAACGGTAGAGCTTCTCCCCTTTAAATGGCAGCACAAATCGTTTATATTGCAAATGGCAGTTTTGTGCTCAGTTGCATTATTATGCTTGTTTATTTTATAAATAATCGTTATAAAAGTTCCTGATTCTGTCTTGGGTAAGTTATGATGTTAGTTAAGTTGATCCACTATTCATAATTAAGCAATTTGAAAACGTAAACATTCTACAAATTTCTAATCTAAAAAGCAGAAAGTTTCCTAATTTCGGATAGACCATTTTTGTGCATTTGATTCCCAATTTCAGATATCCGCAAGGTAATTATTATTCAGGATAACCAACCATTAATTATTATTTTTATAATGATACAACAAACTAAGATAAACAATTTTGAAAAAACGAAAATTACCTAAGATACTAAGATATTCGAAATTGGGAATCTAAAATTATAGTTCCTATAGTATTTCGTAGAAAATCGCTTAATGATTAAATTACGTCTTAAATTTGAAGGAATAACAAGAAACATAAGCAATGGGATCCAGATCTACTCTTGAAAAATTTTTTTCGAATATGTCCGAAATTAGGAGCCCTTTTTCAAATGCACAAAAATGCGCTGATTTTTTTTAACCGTGTTTTTTGGAAAAAATAAACTGTAATAAAATTGCTTTTATAATAAATCATGGTTCGCTATAATAAGTTGTATCTGGTTATATATAAAAAAATATCAAAAAGTAATACCGAGTATTAAATATTAAATACATTGTAAATGGTATCCGAAATTAGGCGACTTTCCTCTACCTTAGATTTCTAAAAAAATGCTTGCGGCGCTGAAAATAGATGTCAGACCGAAATCTATGCAAAACGTGTACTTAACATATGTTATAAATAATTTGCTTTTTAAATTCTGGGGGGCTTGAAAAATTATTTATAAAAGATTTTTCCTGCGGCACATACTTACTGATGATTTAGTGAAAAACTTGCAATCGCGGGAATGCATCCACGGCGCATCCACGCCCTAAAAACGGTATTTTTCGACCTTGTATCATAAATTACGATTTAATATATTTTTTCTACGACTGCTGTAGAATGTAAGTAAATACACACACTTTTCAAACACAGAATGAATCCATTCTAGCTCTAGATACGGTATGAATATTCCGTATCAAATGTTAGAATGAGCACATGTAGTGCCATCTGTTGTTTATAAAAGTAAAGAAAACTGTAGCAAAATTAGCAAAAATATATTTATTTTAACATGAAACATTGAATAATTTAATGCAATTTAAAATTTTGCGTTAAAATTACATAAAGTTTATTAGTTTTTCTTAATATTTGAACAGTTTTTTATCAATTTAGTTCAAAAAATTAAATCTGCTCCAATAATTGTTAAATATTTAAACCTGATATATGTCACAACAATCTCACATAACCTTCAATTTTGGCATTATAATTTTTTAAATATGTGTTAAAATTAAATAAAAATCTTTTTTAAGTACTGATTTGATAAAATTATTAAATAAAATTAATTGCTTTATTTAAAAATATGTGTTTTGTTGCATTTACAATGTCGAGTCACAAAAATATGTGTTTTGTTGCATTTACAATGTCGAGTCACAAAAAACATTGTTTTTAACCTTGTCCGCAGTTTAAAACCATACAGTGTTTCATATTTGAAGTCGAAGAAAAAGTATAGTCTACAACACGTATGGAATAGTAATATTGTCTATTCCATACTAGTTATAGAATATACTATACTAGCTTGTGTATTTTGAAGATAATACCTTGTAATATGGGTTTATTATATCATTAAGTAATTCCCGTGAGATATCTCATGTCTACGTTTCTGTATAAGTCTTATACTGTAAGGTTATCAAGAAAACAATGAAAAGGATTTATATGTTCCGATAAGAAACCTATTGCATTTCACACGTTCCTTAGTTCCGGCACAAAAAGTCCAATAACGAGGAATTAATAGGTGTACTGACCTCTTCCCGTTTAGTTTCTCTACAAAACTAAAAAAAATAATTTAATTTTAAATTATATGGACGCTAACAATGTATTTTCTAGGAAGAAGGCAATCAGGTATTACGAGGCATGTGTAACGAGGCGATTGCCTCAGGGGCCCTGAGTTCTGGAGTAAAGCTTATACAGCTATTTTTTGCCCAGTGGTGACTTTTTTTAGTCATCAACATCTAACCTGGGGCAAACCATAGGGCAGTTAAGTTTTCTGATTTGACAGAAGATGGCCTTTTTTGTTATCAACTTTTGACCCGAGGGCGCAAACTTTTTGGACTTTTGGAACCTGTTCGATTCGGTTTAGTAAGTTCCAAAAGTCCAAAAAGTTTGCGCCCTCGGGTCAAAAGTTGATAACAAAAAAGGCCATCTTCTGTCAAATCAGAAAACTTAACTGCCCAGGTTAGATGTTGATGACTAAAAAAAGCTGTCTGATTTATTATAATAAATAATTATTAGACCTTTACTTCACATGTCTGCTAGCGTGATTTGGATTCCTACACGCGCCAATTTCCTTTTTCAGTTAATTAACTGAAAGGCGAAGGGCGTAATCCATTGAATATCGTCCAGCATAGGGCGCTCGACCATTTTCAAATTTAATATTCTTTTGCCTGTTGTTTACCCTATATATGCATACTTCAAAACCAATTTTATTTTATTTTTATTTTGCTTCATTTGGGGGTAGCCATCCTATAAAGTGCTTTTTTTTAATTTTTGTATGTTGAGGAAATTTAAATTTCCCAGTTATTAAATGTGCTAGCGATATGAAACGAAAATTCTTTTTTTAAGCATACGATAGGCTGTATTCTGGACAGACTTTTTTCTAAATAAAATCAAAATAGGTAAAAATTGTATCCGAAGTTTGATATAAAATTTAATAAAATGACGATTTTTAAATTTTAATATTTTCTTAGGGGGTTGAATTGAGGGGGTGACATATTTTGATTTATGTTTATTTCTTGTGTATAATAATTATTACGTAAAAATATCCTAAAATTAATTTATTTAATACATTTGCATTAGTTAATAAACATTTTTTTTGTAAGATAATTATTATAAGAATATAATTTTATAATATATAATATAAGATAATAATATTCTTAAAAAGGTATATATTCAAAAATTAAATGAATAAATTTTAGTGATATATTTTTTTAATAATTTTATTTTAAGGCAAAACACATTCTTGAATTTTTTTATGTATTACCAACATTTATGTGTAAAAATTTCAGATTTTAAAAATTAGTTACGACTGAGAAATTCAGGCTCAAATATTGAATAATTTGGTAAAAGTAGTATTTTTCAAGCTTTATAAAAAAATATTAAGTAAAAATTTTTGTTTGAAATTTTAGCAATATATAGTAATTACAGGTCCTATTTACAAAAAAAAATCACCCTTCAAGTAAACCATCTAAGAAAATATTAACATTTAAAAATCCTAATTTTAATAAATTTCATATCAAATTTTGGATACAATTTTCACCTATTTTGATTTTATTTAGAAAAAAGTCTTTCAAAGAAAGAAATAATATAAAATTGGTTTTGTTCACATATACAGGGTTATTCAGAAATAAGTTCGAAAAATTTAAGAGGCGATTCTACGTTAAAAAATACGAAAAAAAGTTCCTATAAATGTTGGTCCGGAAATGAGTCCTAAGGGCTACGGTAGGGACACTAGATCTAGGTCTTAAGTTAGCGACCTTGCTAACTTAAGACCTAGGTCTAGTGATCCTAAGCTACGGCTCTTTAAACCTTTAATAAAAATAAAGTTTTTAATTAATAATTCTTGTACCCTTTAGGATAGAGCGACGAGCTTTTGCATGTATACTAGTATTAATAAGGACAATAAGTTTATGTTAATTTATTATTTTGAATTTATCCAGAGGCGTGTCTAGACGGACAAAATATGTGAGGCTTAACACATTTTTCCCCCAAAGGCAACGTTCAAGTAATACGTAACGCAAATTTTGA
This sequence comes from Brachypterus glaber, assembly GCA_958510825.1. Taxonomy (NCBI): domain Eukaryota; kingdom Metazoa; phylum Arthropoda; class Insecta; order Coleoptera; family Kateretidae; genus Brachypterus; species Brachypterus glaber. Next base: position 29,383,141 of record OY294046.1, read on the forward strand.
TCATTTTGGACCCCCCCTGTAACGCTATTTTCCTATACCATTAACATGGGCGTAACACTCCAAAATGACCCCCCCCCCTAGGAGCGTTACGTAATACTTGAACGTTCCCAAATTTTTTTATGTGTATTTTTTGTAATAAATATAGATTCCTTCAGTAAAAATACATAAAAAATGTCATATAGTGTAATACTGTAGGAGCAACCGTTTTTCAAAAAAAAAAAATGCAATTAAGAGGAAGTAACATTTTGTGCCACTAAAAATTTTACTTTTTAAAAGGCTATAACTCCTTTAATATTAAATTTAGGTATTTTGGTGAAGAATACTTTTTAGCTTAGTTTTAAGTGAAGAATCGCCCTGAAGCATTAAAATTATATTGGTGCTTTTTTTGTTCCCCATTCAAAAGTCCATCTTCAAAGGGCCGCAGCTCCCTTAGGGCTCATTTCCGGACCAACCTTTATAGGAACTTTTTTTCATATTTTTGAACATAAAATCACCCCTTAAATTTTTCGAACTTATTTCTGAATAACCCTGTATAGGTTTAACAACACAAAAAAAATAATTCATTTGAAACTGGTCGAGCGCCCAAATAATTTAAAATTGGACGGATTTCAATGGATTACGCCTATGGCGACAGGTAAAACTGAGACATACACCCGAAAACTGGTTCGATTCAGTTAAAGCCGGTGGTTCCACCTACTACTAGCTCACACAAGTCCTTAGGGAATGCTTAATTAAGTGGAATAGTACGAGGTTAAACAAACAAACAAACTATTAAATGTCGTTAATCGCCGCAGATAAAACTGAAAGTCGCGAAACTATAGTTATAACTTCCAAAAATTTAATTAGTTAATAGCACAGCTACACAAAAAATATATAATATCCAGAGACTAGACCAATGCATTTTTATATTTTCGGGGTCGCTGAAACCGAATCTGACCTCAAAATTGCTCCATCAGATCGCAATTTTTTTACACTTAAAAAAAGGGTGCGAAAATTCCTTAAATTCAGATGTTTTTAAGTGTAGAAAAAAATTGTGACCTGATGAAGCAATTCTGATCTCAGATTCGATTTCAGCGACCCCAAAAATATAAAAATAAGTTGGTCTAGCCAACCAAAAAAAAAAAAAAGTTCCTAGACTAACGCATTTTTATATTTTCGGGGTCGCTGAAACCGAATCTGACCTCAGAATTGCTCCAACAGGTTACAATTGTGTTCTACACATAAAAAAGGGTGTGAAAATTCCTTAAATTCAGATTTTTTATGGGTAGAAAAAAATTGGAATCTGACTGAGCAATTCTGAGATCGGATTCTGGTTCAGCGTCCCCAAAAAAATGCATTGGTCTAGTCTCTGGACATTTTTTTTTTTTGTGTGGCTGTGTAATTTTCACTACTAACCGAAGGCTAGGTCCCCTAACTTAGGGGGACACTACCCCTTCACATCGGAGCACACAGAGCTATATCTAGTGCCTGAAATTCTGAAAGTTACAATTGTTTAAATATTTATATCTGGTGTTTGTATTTATTTTCGTGAAAACTTAATCCTTTGGGAAACATTTTACTAGAAAGAAAGTCTTTGTCTTTCGACCAAAATAGAAATACTTTCCATGTTTGTAGAATACTAACCTCAAAATGTGTATCGGTTAGTCAAATTAGGCTAAGACAGGTACATTTGTGGATAAGATCTTTTTACATGTTAGTGTAATTTATGTATCTAGGGCAAGGTATATCTGTACCTACCTAGTATCTAGAGCATAAAGTAATTTTCTAGACCCAAATTCTGATTAAAGCAGGGGAAAATAAAAATAAACTAGTTATTTGTAATACGAGGGCAAAAAAATAAATTTTTCGATTGAGTAGGTCTTTAGAAGTCGAGGGCCTCCGGGTAATAAACCTAAGAAATAACAATTTAACTTTTCGCTAGGTTAAGAATTAGTCTAACACCAATAACCTTTTAACCTCTTCAGGGACGAATTTTTTGTTTAAACTAATTTAGTAGCAAAATTTAAATATGCTTGTTATTCTAAAAACAAGTAAACAATTGAAGATGTGGTAATCTTGGCCATTGTATGTCGCTTCTGATTGGAAACAAATTAATGGCAATGTATTCGGTGAATTTCATTTTGCGGAATTTATTTTTAATTGTACACATATGAGCGTATTTCCCTGAAGATGTCAAAGAAAACGTGGCAAAAATAACTAAATAATTTTTTTCAAAAAGTGTTTTTAAACTAAAGACAATGCATTAAAAGTGAGGCGTAATTTCCTTTATACCTAAATGTTACAGTAAAGGTAAAGCATCTTATTTAAAAAAAGCTTAAAAACAACAAGTTTCAGTTTTTTAGTCACACAATATCCAACTTTTCGTCCGCTAAAACATAAACAAAAGGTGTATTTTTATAATCATTTGAATAAAATAGTTATTTATAATTAACGGGCAAAAAGTTAAGTTTTTCGATTGAGTAGGTTTTTAGAAGCCGAGGGCCGGCCGATCGGGCCGGCCCGAGGGTAATAAACCTACGAAATCGAAATTTAACTTTTTGCCAGTGTATTATACAATATTTTTTATTCGATTGTTACTAATTCTAATAAATTATTAAAATATACTTAAATTGCAAAAAGTATTTCTTTTTAGTGTCTTATTCGAGGGGTCCCGCAATAGGTTTTGGGTGCGTCGTCTCCTTCAAAATCGGAAGTCTTTTTCAATATTTCGAAAGATTTCCTAAGACTTCCTATAATTTTCAAAAACTTCCCGGACTTCTCAAAGATTTCCTAAGACTTCTTACGACTTACTGAGATTTCCTAAGACTTTTTACGACTTCCTGAGATTTCCTGAGACTTCCTCCGACTTCCCAAAGATTTATAGTGACTTCCTAAAGACTTCTAACAACATTTTGCAATTATACGCATGCGTGATTTTTAAATTTAGCCCGCGAATTTTTTATTCACGGATTTATTGTTAAAGTTAGTTTTCGGATCAGATTATTTTATAAGGACCTAATTTAATAATAATAATTATAATTATCATAATTATTATCACGGATAATGATTTACAGTGCCCGGGCAATTGCAAGCTATTATTATTCATCTTTTGTCATCTCTTTTAACTTTTATCATAGATTTACTAGCGTTGCGTTCTTGTGGAGTGGGGTCAGCCGTCTTGCAGCTGCTTCTTATCAATGCACTGCAGTGCTGAATTTATGCCCGCTTTTGCCCGAGGTATGATGATCATTCTGTGACTAAGTAAAAACATGAAACAATCGGTTTATTTAGGTTTATATTGTTTTCCGAAAATAGCAGTTCTGAATTGGTTCGGAACGTGCGCAGTTGCAATTGAGAACTGCCCAGTTGCAACTGCACCAGTTCCGAACCAGTTTAGAACTGAGATTTTCGACAAAAAAACAAACCCAATGAATTCGTTCACAAAGTACATAAAGGGTTTAGGTGGGGTCGAAGACAGCGTTACACCATGTAGAGTTTATTGAGAAATTATAAGAAACTGCGTTACGAGGTAGGAAGAGGTTACCTCTGGCCAAATTTTGCGTAAGTTATGGTAGAAACTTGGGCAGACATTTATTTTTTTGTGTAATAAAACTATATCTCCTATTTATTTAAAAGTTTAATTATTTATATTTATAGTTTAGTATAAAGTATAAAGTCCAAACGATCACTTTCTCGCGAAATAGACAAAATGAAGTGTGCTGCCGATATGCCGAAAACCACGCCACTTACACGGCGCGTGTGGAGGGGGTAAATTACACCGTGTTTTCCAAGTATTTTTATTAAAATAACGACTAAAGACTTCCCAGACTTCCTGAGACTTCCTGAGACTTCCTGCGACTTCTCAAAGACTTCCCGGACTTTCTGAGATTTCCTAGTGACTTCCTAGACTTCCTGAGACTTCTCAAAAACTTCCCGGACTTCCTGAGACTTCCTAGAGACCTCCCAGACTTCCTGGCCAAGTGCATCGTCTCCTTCATTAATGCGGGACCCCTCGGTCTTATTACTTATCTAGTTATCCATGACAAACTGCTATCAAATCAAATCGCTAAAAAAATAATTGAATGGTTTCTTTTGCGTGCGATTTAATTTTCAAATTAAAAAAGCTATAGCTTGGTGATTAATTTCTGTTAAATTGTGTCCGTTATGAAAATAGTAATACTTCTGAACCGTTCTATGAATATTATAAATATTGAAATTGATTTTACAATTGAAGATTTTGTGTTTTTAATTTATTTTAGTGGATGAATACAGATTAATCAGTTAACATAAATTTTGAGGTTATGTTCTAAGAAATTTTTATTTAGTATGAAATGATAATAACTGTATCTGGTCAAAAAGAACAGTTAGTTCAAGACCAAGAGTGACCTAAAGGTCATATTTATTTATAAATATTACAGTAAAGGTAAAGCACATTCTTTTAAAAAACAAATTTTAGTTAGCGGGCGAAAAAAACTTTTTGGCCTTAGGGCCTTTTTGCCCGTAAAACATGAACAAAAAGTGTCTCTTTTAGAATCAATCGAATAAAAATGTTATTAATTTAATATTATTTCATTTCATTTCATCAGATGGTTCACAATTCATATAGGTACATATTTCGTTTTAACCCTTTCGTGGGCGGTGGAAAGTATACTCCCCGGCTATTAGCATTGTCTTGTTCCAAATTATCCAACACTTAATATGGAAACTTTATTAAAATATATTATTAATAAGTAATTGTCATCATAACTATAATTATAGTTATTATATTAATAATTGTTAAGCTAAAAAAATTGTATAAGCATGTAAACTTATAGAATAAAAGTTTTTATAAAAAAAATTAAAATTTCATTACAATAAAAATAGCGAACACGCGACAAAACCTTCTGCCCATGAAAGGAGTAAGAGGAAAGTAGTGTTTTTCGCGAGCTTTTCTTTATTAAACAGTAAGTGTCTTAGTAATACTAAGTTAGTATGTCAAATATTTTAAAAGATTTCAATTTTGGCTGGTAATTATTGTACAACGTACGTTTTAGTATTCGGTTCGAACAGAATTTCGTAGGTTGTATATTGGTACGTGTTTCGCAAGACGTACGTGCGTGGAATTCATGTGAAAAAATATTGAAAAATGTTTTAGTAAAAAAAAACTCACACAATGGAAATTTAATAAAAACCGCCAAAAAGGACTGAAAGAAAATAACAACAATAAACACGGAATACAATAAAAACACATGGTACACACTGTACTACACTGAAAAAATGACGTTCTTGGCTCAAAGTAGTCAACACTCTTGGCAGTTATTCTTTTAGTTTAAAAGATGCACTGATGAAAAAAATTTACACATTTTAACACGGAACCGTGTCAATGCAGGTCTACACGAAAGTGTGTAAAACTTTACACAAAAATGTGTAATCGAATTGTGTAAAGTCTTAACACACTAATGTGTAATTGAGCAATGATTTATTTACTCAAAAATGTGTAAATTTTATCGACAACTGTGTAAATTTTACCGATAAATGTGTAAATTTTGCAGAAAACTGTGTAAATTTTACCGAAAAATGTGTAAATTTTACCGAACGTTGTGTAAATTGTACCGAAAATTGTTTAAATTTTACCGAAAGTTGTGTAAATTGTACCGAAAATTGTGTAAATTTTACCGAAAATTGTGTAAATTTTACCGAAAAATGTGTAAATTTTACCGAAAACCGTGTAAAATTTATTTTAACAATAAAATTGATAAATTTCCTTTTTTTGTACATTTACACATTATTATAGGTAAACAAGGTTTTTTTCTAGAGTGGTTTACCTGTAACAATGTGTACATGTACACAAAAACAGAATTTATTAATTTTACTGTTAAAATGAAACATACACCATTTATGGTAAAATTTACATCGTTATCGGTAAAGTTAACACCGTGCTCAGTATAATAATATACCTATGTTTTTTTTTTAAACAGGATAATGAAACAAATTGTATTATACTGATTCTTTATTAAATACTTACGATAATTATATATTATACAGAGTGATTTGGTGCATTAGCATTAGCCTCTTTACAAACTTTGGCAATGAAAAGTTTATTTTATGAAGAAATGTTCATATAAACGTAGGTCCTATCTTTCTTTGTTTCGAGTATGAAACATCAAAAAACGGTGGTCGTCATGATTGGATCGACTGAAAAAAAAAACAAAACGGAATATTATTTAGTATTGAAGTCGCTATAGCCCGAAACAGAAGAAACATTTTTGGCCAAAAAATAACAAAATGGCGGACGTTTTTGTTTGAAAATTTTTGAAAAATGTCCGTCATTTTCTTATTATTATTATTATTTTAAATATTATTTTTTTTTTTGCCAATTTGATATGTATTTTAATTTTTAAACAGTTTTACAGAATTCTAATATTTTTAATTTATTCTTGGTAAAGTAAATAGAACATGTTTGGGAATGCTGTTTCCAAACTTTTTTGCTTATAAATGTCCAAATTCCAGGTTTTCGTGAAAAATAGGCAAATTCCAGTGCTTTTTACAGGTTTTTTTTTGAGGAACTTTCCATAGGAATGTATTAATTTTTCTGTTAAATATATGACAATTTTGGAAATTTTACACAGTTTTCTATAAAATTTACAGTCATCGGTAAGATTTACACAGTTTTCGGTAAAATTAACACAGTCATTGTGTATTTTTTACACAGTCGCTGTGTAAATATGCTGAACAGACGCCATGATCCGCCATTTTTATTGCAGACAATCATGCAAAATCATAAGAAAATAAGATTTTTGCCCTATAAAAAACAACCCATATAAATTTATTTAATACGTTGTAACTTCCGAACACCTGTATCCTTGGACAAACGTGAACTTTAACTAGATTAAAATTTATAAATAAATAATTGGCGATTATTAATGGATTTTATAGGGATTAGGAACTTACCAATTTCTTCATACTTCATACTTGTCGGTATTTTTACTCATTTGCAATCTTTATATTTTAATTTTATATATATAAAATCCATTTCGGCACAGCAACAGGCTCCCACCACGTTGCGTCTAAAACTGAGTCACGGCCGCAGAACATAAACACGGCTAAACAGTCCGGCGCGCGCACAAATTCTTCCTTCCCACCCTCTGCTACGACTTTACCGAATGTCCGTGTAATTGTGAGTATATTTACACAATAATGAGTATATTTACACATTTCTAAGTATATTTACACAGTTATGAGTACATTTACACATTTTTCAGTTTATTTACACATTTTTGTGTAGAATCTGATGAAATTGGCTACCGTGTAAACGTCCTGTGTAAAATTAACACGGAAACGTGTTAAATTTTTACACGCTTACTTTTACACACAAAAAATATCCATTTACATAGCAGGATTTCCATCCGTGTGTGTGTATCTTCAAACAAAAGTATTTATCTTGTCCCAAAAAAAGTGTCGGTTTTGAAATATTTTTAAAATTCTCTTGGACCTGGATCATTTGAGGCAAAAACCATTTATCTTATTTTAAGATTGTTAAAAGTTAAATAATTTTAAATACTTTGGCCCAAGAATTTTTCTTTTGAGACTAGACCACTTGCATTTCACACAAGATCAAAGAATTTTAAGTTAAAGAATCAGAAAGATCTTGGCAAGTGAATTATATTTTCATGTTAAGAGTGCGAAGCATTTGGCCTTATTTCATATGCCATTACCGTAAAGAATGCTTTTTTTTAGTGTAGTATTTTATACAAATTTCAATTTATTACTCGAATATAGCGTAACTTGTAAACCAGTTGGAATAAACAAAAGACGTCTACCCTATCCCTATCTCATTTGTGCTACACTTTCCAGCCAACCAAATTAATACTGTATTTGTTTTTCATACAACAAATACAGTATTTATTTGGTTGGCCGGAAAGTGTAGCACTGAGCGGCACGAACGAACATAGCTAATGTGAATCTGTAAAATAAGATAATTTTACTAAAATTTAGATGACGCCAGTAATTTCTTTAATAAAAATAATATAGTTACACTTTTCGCCCGGCCAAGTAAATATTGTATTTGTTCAACAAAGAACAAATAGAGAATTTGTTTGGTTGGGTGGAAGTGGGAGTTTATGTATGTCTTCTATCCTTTTTGGGTAGAACTTTTGTCCCTGTCTAATCTAACGGGAGAAATCGCCATTGGAGTTTGTATATGTTATCATTTATCATGTACAGAGGCAATTAGTACAAGGAACCGAAAATTGATTTTTTTGAGATTGGAATATTGAATTATATTACTGTTTAATCTTGTACACCCTCTTTTTATCTAAAATTTCGGACGAGCTCACATTATCTTACCTTATTTGCCTACATGATTGTTTGAAAGTGACAGTTAATTGAGAATTACGTGAGAACTCAGTGTAAAAATAAAGTGCATAAGAGGCACTTTCTTTTTATACTAAGGTCTTTTTCTTTCAGTTAATTCAAGTCCCTTCCACTAAATTTGAATAATGGTTTCTGTCTTACACGCGTGTTTGTTTTTTTGACCGATTACACAAGCCAACTAATTTTCAAGTTTTGAAAGTTGATTTGACAGCTGATTTTGGGTAATTTAGTTATGTTGATTTCAAATACAACTTCCGTTTTTGTCCATCACGTAAGGGTTTTGATCAACCGCATAGTGGGCCAGGAAAATAAAACAGGGACAAAATTCTGAATTTTTGCATACGACTATTTTTGATAACGCTGATTTCCAATAATATATCGAAAGTATTATTAAAAAAAAAATCCGCGCCATTAGAGTGGTCCAAAATTTTATTTTTGTTTCGATTTTTATAAAAATGTTCAAATGGCTTCTTTTGATTATGTTGATGTAGTCCAATGTTCATAACTTAAAAATTCTACACTTCATGTTAAAGAATTAGATTTTTGGCATGGCTTATAGCTGAAAAAAATTATACGTTATGGAAACAAAAAAATGCTTGTTTGGCAGTCAGTGGGTCTTAACTAATATAGAAAAAAAAACATCCGGTCACAAAATCCTTATTGACCTGTGTTATTACTTAATTGTCAAAATGTTTTAACCTTTTTTTTATTTTCTATAATAAATCTGTACGAAAAGTTTTGCTTTTCGTACTAGTGCGAAAAGTAAAATAACCTACTTTGATTGATTGATTGATATTGTCTTCATCATATTGAATAAAATTACATTAGGTATGAGAGTGGGAAATTTAAAGTATAGTAGTACTACTATGGTCTGTTTTTTCAAGCAAGATAGTAAATTAAAAATCGCACAGTGAATATTTTCAAAACAGATTCGAATATTGGATGTGCCAATATACTGCGTAGTTTATTTTATAAAATATAACTATATTTTATACACAAACATACTATTCAAACCTGTTGTAAAAATATTTACTGTGCGATTTTTAATTTACTATCTTGCTTGATGAAACAGACCATAGTATAGTATAGGGATGCTACTACAGTATAGTATAGGGAAGCTTAATGCCTTTTTTATCGGTGGTTTTCTTAACTATGAATGAATGCTTTATGTGCTATCAAATACTTAGATATCCCATTAGGTTCTTTTAAATAATAAATTTTTAACCTAGCACTTACTAGACTGATAAAATTTTATAAATAGTCAGTCGTGACTCTAGACTAACAATGAAAGTGCAATTTACATTTATTCACAAATTATTCAGTATAAAATCTCTAAATAATTAAGTATGCGCATATACAGGTCTGCGCAAATGTCCCTAAACGCTGTATAAGGGGCTGTCCATATATTAAGTAACGCAATTTTTTCAAAAAAATTGACCCCTCCCCCCCTGTGTCACAAACTATACCAAAACTTCTATTTTTTTCCTAACATCTTGATACAGAATTCCGCATAATGCAAGACGGTAGAAAGACGGTGTGAAAATGATACATATTTATTAAAATATTACATATATATATATATATATATATATATATATATATATATATATGTACTTAAACGAAAAAATCACTCAAACTTAAAAAATATATTAATAATCAATATCACACAGGGAAAAAATACTAGGTACCTCTTTTTACACTGAGTGTCACATATAACACGTATTATGTTTATGCACAGGTACACAAAATAGTACACACATTGGTGTTGAGGGAGTACACATTCCGCGCGAAAATGTATCATCGCCGATGATTCATCGGCAAGATCAAGCAAGAACAGGGCCGTAAGATTTTTTTTTAATATCAATGTCAACAGTTTTTTTACTGATTACAATATTATTTAAATATGCATAGTTTCGTCAATTTTTGTGTGAAAGAGGGAATTATGGGCCACTAAATAGTAATTTATGTTGAAATAAAAATCTGCCAAGCTTAGGAAATAAACATTAAATTTATTAAATTCCGTTACGTAACGTTTACCTAGACCCTCCTCCCCCCTGTCACAAACTGTACCAATTTCTCTGATTCCCCCCCTAGGCGCGTTACATAATATATGAAGAGCCCCTAAGTTACAATATAATATGAAAAATTAAACAATTTGAAATTTTAAAATTCCGAATTAAAATCTAAAAATTTCTTTTATATCTCGGAATTTAACTTTCCTATCCTTTTAACTAAGCCCTGTAAATGAATGAGCAATTTCAGAGTTGTACCTAAGCACCACACTCTATCCCCCATCGATTTATTGATTGACCCAACTAGCAAAATAATTTTTATAAAGGCTGTTTAAAATGCTATACAACATAAACATACAACGTGAAAATTTTATAAGGCGATTAAATACCGCTATACCCTATTTTATAAAAAATTTCAGTAATTTAGAAGTTTATTTTAGTAAAGTACACAACCATTACAAGATAGTCAATATGATGATTATAAAACTGTCCTATAAGTATTTTATAACGTAGACAGTATCCCTTATGCAACCACTTTGTTTTCTACTGTTAAAATTTATATTAGAATAATCAAGAGAATATTTTATAATGCAAATTTATGTTGTTTCATAACAAAAATAATTATTTTACCTAACTAAGCCGTTTAAGATTCATCATGCAGTATGTTTTATCTGTGTATATTGAAAATATTAATTAAACCTTTCTGATACACACCGATTGGAATAAAATTTTCGTTTGGACTTTTCTGACAAAATATGTGTATATTTTTGACGAAAAATTAAAGCGCCACAATTTGGCATACATTAGTCAGGATTGTTGAAAAATAAAAATTAAATAAACATTTTTTTAATGGTTGAATTTTCCACTTAAACAAAAAATGTATTTTTATTTGGCATTTTTACGTTTGTATGTAAATTCTACACAATGGCGGCGATTTCTGAACAGCTGAACGCTTAATAAATATGGCGTATGGTAATACAATAATTTTGTGTCATTTGAAACGTTATAAAATGCTTATGTTTTTCGTGCTCTATACGATATTAAAGTCCTATAATGCTGGTTAATATAGCCGCCATAAAACTGTTTTTGAAATAAAGCAGGAAGTTGATCCTTGACAAATTTTGGATGTTGCCATAATATATAAAATATTTTCCCACATCATTTGTTTTTTTACGTCAAAAAACCATTTTAGGTGCATTTAGGTGCATTATTAAACATTATCAGATTATGTATAAACATAACTATTTTATGACGTAAAACTTGCGATAACTTTATTCCTGGAAACTACATTTCTATTCTATAAGAGAATATATTGTTGTAGTTATAGGTTAACTATAAAATACTTTCATAATCATAGTTTAATTTTTCACTTCTGTGTAAAGTAACAATTTTATTCCTTTGCCTAAAGAACTGCAATACAACTTTTTACATAACTTCCATACAACTGTCTTTTAATGTCAAAATTAAAAGTATTAGAATAGGTATACAACTGTATTATAATTTCTATACAACTTTGTTAAAAATATTTTTTAAAAGATTGTATAAAACGTTATACAACTGTTACAAAATTAGGATATTTACAATCATTATTTGTTCTATAATATGAGTTGTAAGAATGTCTATACAACAACATTATTATGAAAAAATTATCGTATTAAGACGCACTAAAAAATAAAAATTTTCTATAAGCGGCGCTAGACAATAGTTATAAAACATTTCCGTTCCTTTAGGCGTCTATTTTGCTAGTTGGGTGATATGGAGAAACAAGATACGGGTTTGTACCTCAAACACTGTGGCCTATTGTGTTATCCTTGAGTCTACACATTTGGACGCAAGGTAGTACCGCGTTTGTTACACCGGTGTTGACTTATATCTCGGAATTTAAAGGTTTTGAAATAGCTACTTGTCAAAAAAAAAAAAGACATACCCTAAGTATAGAGTGGTAAAAAGGTATTCATCAAGTATTTTACTAGTTTACTGTAATGTTTTACTTATTCTCTACTCTCAACATCGAGGTTCTTGCTTTCATTTTTCTTATCTTATAAATAAAACATTACAATAAAACAGTAAAATACTTGATAAATCTCTTTTCTCCGGTATCTAGCTAAAAACGTTTTTGAGTTATAACTATAATCTTTTTAAATTACCTGTTTTGTAAAGTTTAAAATTTCCTGTATATTATAGGAGTTTCCGAGAGAGTTTCCTTAAATTCAATAAAATCTTAAATAGTTCAACAAAAAAAATAAAAAATAAAAAAAAAACAATACCTAGGTACATGTACGGTGTATTTGAAATAGGGTTCAACATTTTAAGGGGTGATTCTACAGAAAATATGACAAAAAGTTCCTATAAACATAATATGTTTTTAGACATATTATGTCTAAAAATGCTTTGAAAGTGGCTGAAATATTCGGTTTTTATTTAATAACTCAGGAACTATACACCTTAATAAGGCCCATCTTCGTATGTTATGTTTCTGTACTTGTTTTAAAAAGGGGCGTGCAAAACGGGGGGGGGGGCTTATCTGTTTTTTGTCCTAAACTTTTTTCTGTGTTCACAGTTCGAGGACGAAACTTAGATACTACACTGTTTTAAACTTTGAAGTTAAATTCATTAATTAAGATTTTATTCTATCTTGATTTTAAATTTATTCTACACTTCAATCTTAATACAAAACTCCCACGATTAATTTTATATAATGTGATATTAAAATATAGCTTTTATATTTTAATATCACATTATATAAAATTAATCGTGGGAGTTTTTTATTAAGATTGAAGTGTAGAATAAATTTAAAATCAAGATAGAATAAAATCTTAATTAATGAATTTAACTTCAAAGTTACAATCAATTAAAGCCAAGTCTTACGAATATTTCTCTTCAAAAGTCGTTTGATAAATAATTATAATTTATGAATAATGAAATCTATTTACAAGTAAAATTATTCTTGTAAACTAAATTCTACACTGTAAATGCAAATATGGTAATTTTACAGCATATAAAGTAGGTCATATGTTGGCAGTAAAGAAAGTGGTAAATTTAAATCAGTACTGTAAATTCACAGTTACCTGTAAAAATGTGAATTTTTATTTTGGTAATTTTACTGCTATCTTTTATAGAATGTATGCTATTATTATGGTAATTTTCGGGACTGTCTGTAAAAGTGCCGTGTTTTTGGACCACATGCATGAATTTTAATGCAAAATTATTGTACCGACAGGAAAAGAGCTGAGATTTTACTAAACCCAGTAATATTGAGGTTAATCTAATAAATATTGTAAATTCACATTCTGACATTTTAAATTTGCCTTAATTATTACAGTTAAAACTACTGTAAGATTGACGGACAAATTTAGACTGTACACGGAGAGATTTGTTCAGTAAAAATTGTAGTCGAAATGCAGTAACACCATAGAATATATATCACAAGTTTAGTAATTTTCATTAATTTTCATACAGTATAAATTACTAATAAATTTTACCACGGTAATAAATACATATACACGGTGTATTTGAAATAGCGTCGGAAATTTTAACAGATGATTCTACATCATAAAATATGACAAAAAGTTCCTATAAACATATGTCTAAAAATGCGTCATGAGGGAGCTACGCCCCTTTGAAAGTGGCTAAAAAAATCGGTTTTTATTTAATAACTCAGGAACCCTTTGAGATATATCAACGAGGTTTTGCACGTCAACTAATCCTACCAAGGCCCGTTTTTATGTGTTATTTTCATGTACTTATTTCAACCAGGGGTGTGCGAAACGGGGGGGGGGGCATATCAGTTTTTTGTCCCAAACTTTTTTCTGTGTAACTTTTTTGTAATTTTATTTTTTAAATATGATTTCTCAGGTCAAAATACATAAAAAAGGTACTCTTGTTGTAATACTGTAGGATTAACCGTTTTCGAGAAAAATTCATTTGAAGGTGAAATTCCACGGTTCGAGGACGAAAAATTAAATACTAAAATGTTGAAAACCAAAATTTTAATGATGAAGGGCGAATGTACATTAAAAACTAAGAAAAAAACTCATATACAGGTACTTCCAAAAATAAATCCTAATGGAGCTATGCTCTCCTAAATATGCACCATTTTTAAAGGGCTGTGGTAGCTTTAAAAGCGTTTTTTCGACCTACATGTATGGAAACTTTTTTTCTTAGTTTTTGATGTAGAATAACATTGCTTCATTAAAATTTTGGTTTTCGACATTTTAGTATTTAATTTTTCGTCCTCGAACCGTGAAATTTCACCTTCAAATGAACTTTTCTCGAAAACGGTTAATCCTACAGTATTACAACAAGAGTACCTTTTTTATGTATTTTGACCTGAGGATTCATATTTCAAAAATAAAATTGCAAAAAAGTTACACAGAAAAAACTTTTGGACAAACTGATAAGGCCCCCCCGTTTCGCACACCCCTGGTTTAAATAAGTACGTGAAAATGACATACAAAGATGGGCCTTATTAGGATTAATTCACGTGCAAAACCTCGTTAACATATCTCAAAGGGTTCCTGAGTTATTAAATAAAAACCGATTTTTTTTTGGCCAATTTCAAAGGGGCGTAGCTCCCTTATGACGCAATTTTAGACATATGTTTATAGAAACTTTTTGTCATATTTTATTATGTAGAATCACCTGTTAAATTTTCCTAAGCTATTTCAAATACACCCTGTATCTATGCATAGAATAAATATCACGAAAGTCCAGTAATTTTCATACTGTAGTATTTACTAGTAAATTTTACCACGGTAAAAAATACTATAGAATAAATATCACGGATGTGGCATTCGGAATGTACAGTAATTTTTATGCAGTTTTAATTACCACTAAATTTTTTTGAAGCTGAAGTTTGCAACGTTTTTTTTTGCATCTAAAATTCAAAGAGTATATTAAAGCACTTATTCCATAACACGTTTTTAGCGCACTAGTACTTTAGAAAACTCGCCGCAGGTGGCTTGTTTTATAAACTTGTACTCGTGCGCTAAAAATGTTGCAAACTTCAGCTTCATAAATTTTTTCCATGGGAAAAAAATCTTTGTGTATTATAATTTTTTTTATAAACAGCTTCGTTTGTTTTTGCCTCAACAGGTGCAACCAAGTTTTCCTTTTCAGCTATGGACTGAATATCAAGATATCTTTGTAAATTCATAAGAATATGTTGCGGTCTCGGTTAAAGTCGTTTTGGTGCCTTAATGGCTTTTTAAATATGTATATATGTTATGTTCTTAAAATCATTTTTTGGTTACCCAAGACGAGTTTATTAACTTATAGATAAATGTAAACGATATAGCTAAAAGCTTTTTCTGAATCTAATCGTACTCTGTTTAGCTGTATTTTTTTTCTTAAAGCACATCCATTTACAAGCAATTACTTTTTCTTTTTGAAATACAGCTATTCCTATGATAAAGTGTTCCTTTTTAACGAAGTAAAATACTTCGATAAATAATAACGTCTTAATGTCGGACACAATATCGTCGGCTTACAAGTAAAAGGCACTTTTTTGCAAAAATGGGATTTTAATAGCACTTTAGTTAATTTTTGATGATCTATGTATAGGTAAACCGAACTAACTTCTAGGTGGACTGTCAAGGGAGTTACCCACTATGCAAAACGCACCAATTTGATTTTGATAAAACTTTATCTGGCAATAGGCACTAAGTCACTTAGTGCACTTAGTGCGTTTACCTTGTAGATTATTTCAAATGTTTTTGCACTAAGCGACTTTCTAAAAAGAGTTAATTTATAAAAATATGATTGCTTGAATCATTTATATGATACAATAACTCGTTATTTATTGTACTGACAAACGCATTCAAATTTTAACTGATAGATTATTTTAATTTTGCTCCTTAATCCTTGGTTACTACATAAATAACAAGAATATAAGAAAAAAACTAAAGTTCGCGGCAAGTTCGGAAAACAGCCCTTAGAATTGCACCGTGAAGCGTTTTATCATTAATAATGATTCATTGTAATTATTGACTTTAGGAGATGCTTCTCTGCCGGCACAGCCTCTGAAAACTGTCTTAGTTCTAGCATAGTAAGCAGTTTCATATAATTAATACTAATTAATTTTATTAATTTTGGAAATGTTCTTTAAACAATCAAAAAGTCCAAACCCTTCTTTTAAAAATCTAGTTTTTAAAAATGTATGTAAACATCTTGTTTTCTACTTTATAGTTATACATTACGTTTAATTAATAGAAGGGTTTTAATTTTAAATAGTTGTTTTTTATATTATTTTATTGACTTAGTGCTCTTTACTTGTAAGCCGACGTCGTGGGCCTACAAGTAAAAGGTACTAAGTCCATGTCTTTTTTCAAATTTAGTTGAATTAAACTACTTCAATTTTTCTTTATTTAACTGCAAATGGGACATCATTATGTCCAAACATGTCATTGCAATTTACGGTAGTTTTTTTCCAAAAACAATTATTATAAAAATTAAAAAACAACAATAAAAGTTAAATTTGTCAATATCTCAAAACCATGTTTTTGGACTTAGTGCTCTTTACTTGTAAGCCGACGATATGTTTTATTTGCGGAATTTATGTTCCAAAACCAATTTTCCTTAATTAAATTACTATGCATATTAAAGTTTGAACTTAAATTCTTGATGTAGAAACCGATGCAGTTCCTTCTTATTCGATGGTGTAATAATTAACCTTTTCGCTCCGGGACTGGTCCAATGGACCAATGGACCAACAAGAAAAGGGAACGTAATAGATGTTCATAAGGTCAACTTAATGCACTAAATTTAGGAAAAGTATTGAAAAAAATCCAGGTTACTTCTTTGACCTTCAAAATTAACTTTGAAAGTCAAACAATGAAAATGCGTAATTGTGATTGAAAATTGGTATACTTACGTTTTATGAGTCGCTGAATACGATAAAATTAGTAAAAAAATTCTAGTGACTTCGTTGACCTTGAACTTTGAAGGTCAAAGTATGAAAATGCTTATTTGCGCTTGAAAACTTGAAAATTGGTGCACCTAGATTGTATCTGCTATAGTAAATAAGAATATTAGTAAATAAGTCTATCTCACCGACTTTGAAGCGCTAATACCCAATTTCATGCTTTAACCTTGAAAGTTCAAGGTCAAAGAGGTGACAAGAACTTTTTTTACTATTTTTATCGTATTTACCGGTTCTTAAACATAGGTATACCAATTTTCAAGCTCAAATATGTATTTTCATTATTTTACCTTCAAAGTTCAAGGTCGAATATGAATCTGACATTTTTTTCACTATTTTTATTGTAATCAGCACATCAAAAAACATTGAAAAGCCCTCTTAAACCTTCACTTATAATTTTTTACATTAGCCTTAACTTTCTCTCCGGGAGTGGTCCATATATGGACCAGCACTCCGAGAGGCGACTTGTCATAAGAAGTTCATTCATTTAAGTCATGAAATTCAGCTAAAATGCGAGGTCAATTTTAAAGGAAAAATCCCCGGAGCGAAAAGGTTAACTATTTTTTTTTATTCATTTATATTAAGATATAATTTTATAAATAAAATCACCACCTAAACCGGGGTTTGTGTTGTGGTCTTTTTTAAATTAAATAAAAAGTAACGATTATCTATAACATTTTTTACAATATTTTAAATACTAAATCGAACAATTTTATTTCATGAGCATGGGGTTGCATGTATTAAACTACTTACGCGTAAAGGGTGCAAAATAGTATATTGTTTTACTAAGAGGAAAAGTGAAGCTTTTTTTACTAGTCTGTAGAATTTACGGAAATTACAGACGAGTAAAAAGTACTTTTCGTCTGAGTGAAACATACTATTTTTTCTTCAAGCATCCTATATATATATATATATATATATATATATATATATATATATATATATATTTTTTAAATATTAATTTTTGAATTTAATTTATTCAGTAATAAAGTATGTTTTTTTTATTAAAATAGGTCAATAAAACCCTTTCGAAATAAACTTAAACCTTTCTTAACTCATTTTAAATTTTTTTAGGCTAAATCGTCCACTTTTCGCGATTTCGATGGTAACATGTCTAATGTAGCATTTGCAATTTCGGAGAGATTTGTAGGTGTATAAAT
The DNA here is from genome assembly GCA_958510825.1 of Brachypterus glaber. NCBI lineage: Eukaryota > Metazoa > Arthropoda > Insecta > Coleoptera > Kateretidae > Brachypterus > Brachypterus glaber. The sequence continues at coordinate 29,401,563 of OY294046.1, forward strand.
CATATATTGTTCTTCAATCATTTTTAATCAATTTCACACAAGGTTTTTGCACAGAATCTCGACTCAACCACCTGTTTACATAATAAGTAAACAAGGTTGAAGTATGGGTGTCATTAAAGTTAAAGAGTGCTGCCGCCAGTGGTGGTTTTGCTAACTAACTTTTTTTTACGGCGTACAACAATGAACTCATTTTTTTTACTGTAAAAAAAATAGATCACTTTTAACTAGTGTGTTCAGTTATAAAATATGAACATATTAGTACGCTTGAAGAAAAAAAAATACAAATTACAGTCAGCCGATAAATAATTTAAAAAAGTAGACAGGACCGTAATGTTTTACTCGAGAATTTTACAAAATAAATCTATTGTATTTTCAATAATGAATTTTTTTAACGCCATTTTACGTTTGTTGGTGGTAAGCTTTTTAATATTTAATGGAATAACGTTGTAGAATTTCGGACCAAAATAGAACATACAGTTGTGCAGGTGTGTGGAACGAAAAATCGGTTAAAATTACATATGTATTTAAACATCCATATTCTGAGTTGGTAAATGAAAAGTTTTTTAACTTGGAGAAGTTTGCAACTATTATACAGCATTTCCGTAGAATATCTGTGATTTTAAAAAAATATTATATTAATGAGCGTTTTTTGTGCTACCTCGAGACTCCTAAGTGTCGTGTCGGAAGTACTTCCCTATACTTTAATGCCATATCTCAGGATGGACTCGACGGTTTCTTGCCCCGATTGGAGTCATATGTTTTTTAACTAATTTTGGGTCGCTAAAACCGAATCTGGCCTCAGAATATTTCTATTACCCAAGTTTTCTGAGAAAAATAAGATAAAAATGTTAAAAAATCATTATTTTATCCCTCTTTTGTTCTAAAATCATGGGAGACAAAAATATTCCAAGGACAAATTTGGATTCGGCCACTCAATATTAGCTAAAAAATACCCAACTTAAAACATAGAAACTTTAAATTCATAGGTAGAAAAAAAAAATATTAAAAAAAATGGATAATGTGACAAAACTAAGTAGGGGTGAAGGGTAAGAAGGGGACAAGCTTATCGCCACGTACTCATGCTAAAAATTGTCAAAAATCATTACTAGGGGGTCAAAAATAAACTAAAAAAATGTTACGTATTATAGTTCTTATGTAATAAAGTAACATTTTTATGATGTAGAACCATTAAAAAAACAAAAAAAATACACAATATTTTGTTTTATAAATTATTTTTAAATTGGCATAATTTCACGTACTAAAATTTAAAAAATAAGACAAGCTGAATTATTTTAAGGTCAAATTTGGATTCTGCGCCTTTAAATTGATAAGAAAAATATATTTTTTGGGCTCGGGAAAAAAGTTTACACTGTGTACTTTAATTTTATATCTTTTTCATTTATTTACTTTTAAGGAACAAACTAAGCAAAATAAAAAAATATTTGTATAAACATTTTTGTAGAGAATTTTATAACCTACAAATATAGTTTTATAAACTTTTAAAAAAAATTTGATAATTTTGCCACAAATGAGCAATTAAGTAAACTCTGCACTTTCATTTTAACCTTTTTATTTTTTTTCGCGTACTTACTCTGAGAGTAGGTTCTTGACATATAGATTTTTGAATTCCTCGTATTTTTTTTTAATATACATTAAAACTTTCAAAATTCTACTCTTTTTTTTAAAGATTTTGAAAAAAAACGTCATTATTACCTGAACTTATATCTCAAAAATTTTAGGTGCTGGAATTTTTCTAAGGTCAGATTCGGATTCTACGCCCTCGAATTAGTAAGAAAAATTTACTTTCCGAAAAAAAAAGTTGCGATTTGTTGCCTAGTGTAATTAGCTAAATATTATGAGAAAAATTTTAAAAAACTATTTTTTTAAACGTCAGTATTTATTTGAGCAAATGTTATTGATTGAGGCCACTTGATTTTTATGAAAATTTCAGAAATATAATTTATTAATAATTTATTTTATTATTTGAATAAAAATAGTTAAATAATGCTAGTAGTGAAAAAACTAATATATAAACTACGGTAGAGAAGACTATTATAGCCTCGCACTCTTAAATCCCTTGCTGCTACGCAGCTCGGGATTTAATACGCTCGGCTATAAAAAATGTCTTCTCTACCTTGGTATATAATTACTATTTCTTTATTTCATTAAATGTAGTGTGTAGTGACGAATATAGTAACCCACGGTTCGTTTCTTAATGGGGAACTGAAGTAAAGTATACTTGATACTTGCATATTATAGTTGAATTTTAGATTTTTATTTTTGAATCGGAGTAAAATTGTTATCTAATTTTGCTGTGACGTTTTGACGATGGATTTTTGTTTTTTTTGAACAGAGAATTAAAGCCAAATATTACTCAGTCACTAATAGTAAACACTCACATAAACAAAACATTATTTAAACAAATAAATAAACAGTTGAAAAATAAAGGTAAGACAGTGTACTTTTCTATACGCAGCAACCAGGGCCATACCGAAGAAGATTTAGTGGGGGGGGGGCGAAGGTCGAAAATCACAAATCTTTTTAGTTGAAAATTACAACTTTTATCCCTGGACAAAAAGTTAATGACTAAAAAAAAACCGTTCCCATCTCTGCTAAAATTACAACTTTCCTACTACCTACTACTTACTCAATATTTTTTTTTGTTTTGTTTTAAACTTTAGAAAAGTCGTTAGATACTGCTTTAGATATAAGCGTGAGATAGCAAAATCCAGTTGCAATAAACATTTCATGCCTAGGTATACTTATTAAGAATCAGTAAATGTAATTACCTATCTACTACGTATTTAAAAGCCATTTTAATATGGGGAAGCGTGAGCAGCCTGGGGCATGTTGTATAACTCCAATATCCTGTCCCTAAAATACTAAACAACAGTGCTTGGGGTATAAATAGATCCATACGTCATTTTTTTGTTGTAATTTTTAAAAGTTGGCCCTTATTTGGCTATACACTGTATAGTATACTGCTTTAAAAATATAGTTAAAAATAATAGCTGTATACAGCTTTAAAAATAACTTCAATGTCGTTAAAAATTTTAATTTTTAAAGCCCTTCTATTCACTTCACTTATATAGATAGATATAAATATACTTGTCCTCAAATCTGCCAAAGCCTTTTTCACCCACTTAGAATATACTTAGAAAGCTAAACTTTGGTACACATGCTTTACTCAGTTGACAATACAATTTTATATAAAATTGAGTACAGTAGCTTGGACTAAATGTGACATGTCCTGTTATAATTCCTCTAAACAAGTTTAAATCCAATCGAAATTGTACGCGTAATATTTAAGACTGTCAAAAACCTAATGCCAGAGTTGGATTGGATCTAAACTAGTTTAGAAGGATTATAACAGGACATGTCACAATTACCCTGGGTGTCACATTTAGCCCAACCTACTGTATTTGCGACTTTGTTATTAATAAATAAACTGTATAAACATTTAAGTAAGTCATACAAACATAACTAAAAAACTTGAAAATAAAATGAAATAAAAACAAGTTTTTAAAGTTAAAAACCTCCTTAATAAAGTACATATTACGTACCTATAACTAAAAAGTAGAAAAAAATTAAAAATGCCTCACAACCACTTGTATTGTATTGTAACTTTAAAAACTTGTTTTTATTTAATTTTTTTTTAAATATCCTTATTTTCATAAGGTTCTTGAGCACGATAAAACTCCAATTCCAATTTAACCTCATCAGGGACATAAGCACATTTGTGTACAGTTAAAAATAAATTTCGCAAAATGAAATTCACCGAATTTATTAACGATCAGTGGTTATAGCTGTTTCCATTTGCTTTGTTTCCAATTAGAAGCAACATCCAATGGCTAAGATTCGTACATCTTCAGTTGTTTACTTGTTTTTACAATAAATCACATTTTAAGTTTTGCTGATAAATTAATTTAACTAAGAAATTCCCTAAAAATTCCCTAAAGAGGTTAAAAACCTAATTTCTTCAAAATGTTTTGATAAGAATTTTATTTTACTGAAACAAAATCTCTCATTAAAATTTTATATCCAGTATGGCGACATCCAATAATCGTTTAAGGCAGCTCTCTATCCAACCCTAAACCAAGCTAATTCTTGAATTACCTACCCTAAAACTCCATACCCGGATTGGAGTTGGCCTACCGAGCCTCCTACCTTTCTTAACACCACTTAAAGTGGCGTTTACACTTAAGCAACAGTGTTAGCATCCAAATTTTCTTCTTGGATGCTGATTTCTAGTGGGCTAAAAAACTGTTGCTGCGACACTGTTGCCAGAGCCGGTCTTTGTATGAATCAAGTGAACCCCCTACGTTAGGGCGCGAGCCTAGAGATCCAAACCAAGCCTAGAGGGGCGTTTTTTCTGTCCGAGTCTAAAAAATTATCAGCAAATGTTTTTTTTTCGTCGTAAAAAATTTTCAGATTTTCAGAGGGGTAAATTTGTTTTTTCAGAGGTTAGGACCTTTTTTTGTCATCAAAATTTTCAGAGGAGTAAATTTGTTTTTTCTTTGTTTTTTGAGAGGTGATCACCTTTTTTTTAATCCTTTAAGTCATCAAGTAAATTTTTTGAGAGGTGAGGACGTTTTTTTTTAGTCATCAAAATTTTGAGAGGGGTTAATTTTTTTTTCAGCGCTCAATTTTTTTTTATTTTTTTTGCTAGGTGGGCGCCAAGTCCAAGGCTTGCTTCAGGGCTCTCCGAAATGCAAAGGAGCGGCCCTGAATGTTGTTCAAATGTAAACGCCGCTTTATAACTATGCTCGGGGACCGGGCCCGGGAACTTTAAAACCACTCTCTAGTCAGCCCGGTTCGTAATTAATGATGAATTTCAGCGAGTAAGAGAAATACTTAAAATAGAATATTAATCAATTTACGTTTAGCTAAAAATATAAAAGTGACCTTTTAAATAAAATGGCAAGAAAATTATACTGAAAAAAAAAACATTTAAAAAATCCTTGTATTTTACAAGTAAAATTGTGTACTTATATTTAATATACAATGGGTAAATGTGATCTTTCTATAGGCTTATAAAATGACAACGTTTTGACTCCCTGCGCGCTCTGTTGAACGAGAAGTGAGGCTCAGCACAGAACACACCCCCAGTTACTGAGCTATTCGGTTAAGAAGCACCTAAGTCCTTTAATAAGAGTACACAAAGTTACCCAATGTATGCTATCTAAGTGACGTAGTCGCGCCTCTTAACAAATGTTGATATGACTGTATACTGCGCACATCTTATACTTTGGACCCCTTGTAATTTATTTTAATTCATTAACCATGGACCAGCTAAATCTATACGCGCCATCGACGGGCTGGTGTTTATAGAAAGTACACATTACTATAGGGAGATATTATGTACACGTACTATATAGTATATAGTATATTTCATATCTATGTAGGTTTATTTTTTACGATAACCACAAAGGTTAACATGTCTTTAATTCTATTTACGGTTTAACCTTTATAAAAGATGCCCTTCATTTAAAGAAATGCAATATACGCGTAGGATTAAAATCAGAAAAGTACTTCTTTTTAAGTCAGAAAAAAGGTCAAAATTACAACTTACTAAGGAAAAAATTATACATGTAAAGTATTTATTATGCAATAAGAAATACAATTTTCATAGTAGGCGCAAACTTTACCCACTTTTGCGCACTGTGGTGCGCAATTGGCTAGATATGTTAAAATTTTTAAAAAATTTATTCGAATATCAAAATTGAACAAAACTTTTTAACATAGGGTTTTTGGGGTCAAAAAATCTGAATCTGAACAAAAAAAATTGTATTTATGGGATTTTGTGGTCGGTATATCCAATTTTGTCGTCAAAAATTTTAATGTAGATATATAAAATTATCATATTACTTTTTTAGTGATTATCAGGTCCGGTTTAAGGGCCGTTACCTCTAGGGCCTAGGCGTAAGTTAACTATAAACAGTAACTTTTTCTATTTTTTAAATTAAACTGAAATTTAGAAATATAAAATAATCTTATATAATTTTCAATATCAGGCCCGGGTCAGGGGTTTCTGCCACTAGGGACTCATAGAACATAGGCTTAATATCAAATTTATTTCTTTTTAGCAATTTATTTTAACAAAAATGCTTTAAAACAAGTTAAAAATATACCGCAAAATTTAGGGACATTAGCCGAAAAATAGAATAATAATTTCCCATTAACTTTCCCTCAAAATAATGGTCAGTTGCGAGTTAAACTGTACCGTATTTTTCTTATTTTTTTTTCGTTTTCTTGCCTCTACGTCAAATAATCCTAGCCGTAGCACAATAATGCATAGGGCATGTTTTGTAGAGAATTAGGTAAGCTTTTATTTGGTTCTCAACTTTTTTCATAGGGTTTAGTAGTTATCGAGTTATCACAAAAAAATAGAATTTGTACTGTATTTTTCTGACTTTTTTTTATGTGCGAATACCTTAAACAGTCCTAACATTATCATAAAAATGCATATAACATTTATTGTAGGTAACTATATAGGCTTTCATTCAGTGACATATTTTTTTTTGCATTCGATAAGTTGTAAGCGTTTTATAGCAAAAAAAATTGGTTATATACTTTATTTTTCAGATTTTTTCTCTTTTCGTGCCTATGCCTCAAAGGGTCATAGTCGTAGCGTAAAAATGCATAGAACATTTTTTGTAGAATTTTATAAGCTTTCTTTTGGTGTAAAGTATTTTTTTCCAAGTTAAGTGGTAAGCGACTTATTGCAAAAAAAAAATAAAAATACAAATTTGCCACGATTACGGACATTAACCACGTAGATGGACATTTAAAGTAACGACTCAAAAAAAATATTAGAAATTCATTTATTTTTCTAAAAATTTTATCAGAACATTGGATCACAAAGGCCAATTTTTTAAAACCAAAAGATAATAATTTTAAAATTCCATAGTCGGAAAATTAGAAAAAAACTGAAACCACGGTGATGGACATTTAAAAAGGTACGCTGCTTTTTTTTTCGAAAATTAAAAAAAAAACTTAATAAATTGAGTTTATTTGGGCATAATTACATATGTGATAAAACATTTCATTGTAATGTAATAAACGACTAAGTTTTGCCACGTAGATGGACATCAATTTTTTGGGAAAAACTTATTATTGATACCAACTTTTTTTGTTGGATCTCAAAAGCTTTGCTTAGTTTATAAAATAATAGCACTATTAAGTGTCTCTTAAAAAATATTTAGAAAGAAGTAAATATAATGCAACACTTTGTACACATAAAATAAATATGTATATAAATGTATATAAATGTTGCTGGGGACAACAAAATTTCGATAAAAACTACTATTAAACCAATATTTTCTCTCAAAATAAAATATTTTGATTGATTGATTTTGACCCATATACGGTGCGGTCCAAAAGTCACCCCCGTTAACTTTTACATAATACATTCTGTTTATCATTAAATGATATATATCTAAATTTTACAAATTGTAAGTTTCCAGAATAAAAATTGAATTTTTTATATATTTAATGTGATAATTACAAAAATAAATTAAATTTTACACATAGAATGCCTTGTAAATTTCAGGAATAAAAATGAAATTTTTACTTTTTTTTAATTTTATATTGCAATATATTTTTGTTAAATACTAGATAAAATATTTTTAAAATTCAGTAGTGAGTTTACAACTCGCTCATCTGGTGCAATAATGTCACAACTGAAAACCTTTCTATTATTTTTTTAGTTATTAGCACAGCAAGGAGGTAAATAAAATACCAGCGTTACTGTGCTAATAACTTATAAATAAATATTATTTATTTTGCTTTCCCATTTTGAAAATTTTCAAAAATTGTCGGTCGATCGGTCTGTCCGGGAAATCTTGTAAGCACGATAACTTAAGAACGCTTTAAGCTAGAGACTTGAATTTTGGCATACAGGTATGTTACAAAAAGTTCTCGCTCGGGATTGTTTTTGGTGAACATTGGCGTGCGGCAAGGGGGGAAAAATACATTTTTTTAGAAAAAATTTAAAATTGCTATATAGAGGTTTTTAAGGTTGCTGAAATTGAATCTGATAATAAAATTTTTCTAACTGCACCCCCGGGGGGGTGAGGGGGTAAATATTTTGAAATGTTTTCCAAATTTTCGTGAAAATTTGTAGATAGGTTTTTGAGGTTGATAAAACTGAATCTTGAAATATATTTTTTGAAACCCACCCCCTTAGGGGTGGGGGGTGATTTTTGTGAAAATTGGTATATTGACGTTTTTGAGGTTGCTGGAAGTGAATCTGATAATAAAAATGGTCTAACTCTACCCCTACCCCCAGGGGTGGGGGGTGATTTTGTGAAAGTTGGTATGTAGGGGTTTTCAAGGTTGCTGAAACTAAATATGATAATAAAATACTGCTCAGTAAAAGAGCTTTCCCATTTTTCACCTCCGCGCGTGAAATTGATTTTTATTATCACATTTTTTTTTCCTAATTCCACCCCTAGGGAGTGTAGTGAAGTGGATTTTTTACTATTAAATATTTTTCTACTAATGTAGTGATGTCGTATATAATTCGGTTATAGCCGAGCAGTTAAATATAACTTTTATTATAACTTACTCAGTTAGGTTGGTCATACAATCTTCTATCGATTTAAAGTATACCCGAGCGGAGAATATACTTAACCACTTATCACTTTATTCGGGAGCGGGTATTCTAGGAGACTGCGCTTAGGAAACAGATAAAACGATTTCTTCTTAACTTAAGAATAATATATTAAATATATGTGAATAAATTCTTCAAGAATTTGAAAGATCAATTCTTTCTTCTAAGTCCTACTTCTATTCAAATCCCTTAAATTCTAATTTCCATTATATATTAGTTCTCCATTAAATATTTCTAAATTAAAACATTCTATGTTTGAAATCCCAACTATTCGCATTCATTTTCAAATCCCAATTTATTGTCCACATTTTTCTTAGTGTATATTTTAACTGGTTCGTATAAGTCATTTAAATAAGTTACAAAATATTTTTCAAAGTTAAATAATATTCGTCAAAATTTCTATCAGTGTTCATACTAACAGTATTTATAAGTGTCCAATTATTTTTATGTCTGATAAAACGAGTCTCAAAATTTTTCTAAGTTTAAAAACTATTTTTTAATTCAAGAATAAATCTCAAAATTAATTCTCACAGAAACTACATTTTCACTTTTGATTTTGACATAGTGACACCCTGAATAAAACTGAATAATTATGAATCTTTTCATGAGTTTATATACCCAATAAGAAGGTCACTAGTTAAATTTATTTGACAATGCTATTAGCGCAAAATATCTACAAAGATACCGCGCATATTTAATTACCCCGACAAAAGAGTTTCAGTCTCATCAATTTGCAAACTAATTGCTATTTCTGACATCTGAAACGATCATTTTAACCATAAATTAAATTTGTATAAACAATTTGGACTACTAGACAACTTTTAAGTTATACCGACAAGAATTACCGAGGAGGGGTCCGATCAAATGTAGGACACACCGAACTCTTCCGAAGCCGAATCTCGTGAAGCCAGATTGTATCATAGCGCAATATTAAAGAAATATTATTTTAAAATTTTAACAACATATAAAATATTCAGATCATAACAGGAGTAGTTTTCGTGAAAACTGGAGTATTGGGGTTTTTGAGGTTGCTGAAAGTGAATCTGATAATAACAATATTCTAAATCCACCCCCTGAGGGGTGAGGGGTAGTTTTCGTGAAAATTGGTATATTGGGGTTTTTGAGGTTGTTGAAAGGGAATCTGATTATAACAAAATTCTAACTTCACCCCCAAAGGGACAGAGGGTAGTTTTCGTGAAAATTGGTATATTAAGGTTTTTATGGTTGCTGAAAGTGAATCTGATAATAAAAAAATCCATTTTACGCGCGGAGGTGTAAAATGGGAAAGCTCTTTTACTGGGCAGTGTATTTTAAGTTGTAACACAATTGCATCAAATGGGCCAACTGCTACATTTAAAATTAAAAATTGAATAATGTATAATATATAATATTTTAAATAAAACAAAGAATAAAATTTTTATTAAACTTTTAATAAACACAAAAAAAACAAAAAGTCAAATAATAAATAAATGGATGGGCCAAATAAGTTTAATAAATTTTGCACCTAACATAGTAAAAATAGTAAAGCATCGCGTTGTGTACCTGCCTAAATGTTGTTTGATAGTCGTTTAAATCAATGATAGACGCGCACTTGCCGCGCATGCTCCTTGCAGGGGGGAAATTAAATTCCAAAATATGTTTGGTAAAATCACAAAATTCCGTAGTAATATTATCAAATTACGTTGTACTTTTACAAAACATAATTTGTGATTTTAAATTATAAAAATACATTTTAAAATTACAAGAGTGATATTTAAAAATTACAAAATTAATTAGTGATAGTACAGTATATGTGTAAAATTGCAAAAAAGGTAAACATATAAAAAATCTGTAAAAATTCAAAATAAGATAGGTATTTTTCACAGAACGATATTGTGATTTTCAGTACATATTTATCAGTGTACATTCGAGGTTCTTCTGTTTTTCAACAAAATTAAAGAAAAATGTAATAAATAATCCATGTGTCCATATAAAAACAATAAATCTGTCATTGGCGAAAGGAAAAATTAAATTAATTCTACCCTCTACAAGTCTATAATAATAAAGTATTGGAGAAATGCCAGTTTTTCTCCATTTCAAGTGTTCAATTTGTAAGCTTTAACGCCTCATCAAATTTTAATTGTATTATATTTTATTAGTATACAAGGTCTTTTTATAGGGTGCGTCTAACAAGAGCAGAAAAGCTCATCAAAAGTTACCAAACTAATTAGTCATGATTAATTACTGTCGGTGGTAGTCTGTCACTGCAATTTTGAGGTTATGAACATTTGATATAAGCTATATATTTTAAAAAGTCGCTCACTTAAATAATCGCGCTTAAATAAGCAGTAACTTAAGGGGAGGGGGGATATATTTTTTTTAGCTTCTCCCAACTAGTATTAGATAGATAGATAGATAGATAGATATGTTTATTAAACTTCTAGAAACATTTGTTACATAGTTATCTATAAATTAGTAAAATAAACTAAGCCCACACTTAAGTAATTAAATACTTGTATGTGTATTGAGCCAGAAAAGAAATATAGATATAATAATTATGAATAATAAATAATAATAGATAATAAATCTTAGAACTAAACTTACCCAGCTAAAAACAGAAGCATTAGACAACATAATCTCAAAATCTAAATAATAGTACCTAATTAATAATTAATAATAACTACCAATAATTAAAAATGATAAAAATGATAGAGAACAAAAAAATAATAGAGAATAAGAAAAAAAATATATAAAAATATATATATACACACATATATACACACACACACACATATACATACATATATATATACATACATATACACACACACACACACACACATACACACACACACCCATACACACCCATTATAATACACATATACTTACATAAGTTAAAAGTCTAATTATTTTTTTTTTATCAATAAGATCATGTATTTCAGTTCTTGGTACACCTTGTATATAAGTTTTGCATTTTCTTTTAAATATATTAATTGAGCGAATTTGCTTTAAATCGTTAGGTATTTTATTAAAAACTCTTGTTGCAAGATACAAATGGGATCGTTGACCAACGGTTTTTTTCATTTTTGGAACCTTATTTTTTGTGATTTGTTTCTTGTGTTATATTCATGTGATATAATATTGGTTTTATTTTTAAACTGTAGCTCACACAGTGCATAACAGTATAGTTGCCGGGGGTCGAAAACTTTTGCTTCCTCAAATAAATGTTTTGAAGAATAGGTTTGCTCTTTATTTAGTATTGTTTTTAAGAATCTGTTTTGTTTCTAAATATTACCAAAGAATTCCTCCAAAATTTCCTCAATTTTATATACAATCAGTTTTTATCCGAAAAACAGGTACGGTTTTTTTTCCAAAGTTTGAGTGCTTTGAGCTACCTACATTAATCGATTTGGCTCTTTTTTGAGTGACCACCGTTTTTTACCAAGGACCAACTTTTGAGCCAAAAAGCGCTTTCAATTTCCAAATTCGGAATTTTTTGACACACCCTAATGCCAAAAGATAGTTTAAGTTGTAAAATTTTTTAAAGTCGAGATCTTAGGCTTAAAAAGAAAATAAGCGGTATAAGATACCGAAAAATAGCGGTATAAGATACCGGTAGGTAACGGTTAAAGTTTGAGAAAATGCAATTTCCTCATACTTATTGTTTAATCTATGGTTTGTAGACAAAAGTGATGTATGCCAAAATAGCGGTGCATAAAAATGATTGTAAGTTGGGAAGGTGCCAAAAAATATTTGCTTGTTTTACCCTAAACGAAATTTTAATGAAATTTGCATAGAAATTTAATAGAAACCCGTTTAAAATTCAGGTGAATCTGCTCTTTTAATATCCTTAGAATAATTCAAAATAGTTGCACGTAGCCTATCAAACTTTACGGGTACTTATATCGTTGGTTTGCAGTCATTAAATTCAATTCTTTTTGTAGCAAAAAGTCAAGAGATACTAGATGATATTCCTTTTTTTGCATTCTACTTAATCCTTAAAGTAACCTTAAAAAGGTAAAATAAAAATAGGTCTATTAACAAAAGAACTTGCAGTCAGTGTTCCCAACCTTTTTCCCCTCCAATTTTAATGAAAATTACCGTTTTTCCCGTTTTTGATGACTGAAATTCCCTGCGTTTTCCCCGTTTTCGAGATTTGGGTTAATATTTTAAATAAAACAAAAAAATATTAAAATTATTATATTACAAACATAAATAAGGAAAGCAATATGTCAGTCAAAAAAAAGTTATTTTAATAAAATAGTCTTACATGTAGTCTCACTGCAGTAAATGTAGATAAACTTTATTTAAAACTATAAATATTTTTAGATTTATACATTTTTAAATGTTTTTCAGTTATTCCGTAATTTATGCACGATATTTTTTTAGAATACAATGCACTCCTTATTGTGCAAATTGCGTTTAAAGAATACTGTGCGAAACGGTTTCTTTTTTTAGATTTAACATCAGTCACTATCGAAAAAATCCGCTCAGCCTCCGCATTGGAATGGGGTAAAATTATGCATGCCAGAGCAAGCTTACTCAAATTAGGAAATTCGTATTCACCGGATTCATTTTTTAAATTTTTTATATAAAGCCACATTTTATCTAATTTCATTTCACTTAAAGTTTTTCTTTCATCTTCCGAGAACGAAAATGGAAGACTTCTCCATTCTATATCCAGATTGTTTAAATTTAAATCTAAATGTTTGAATTCTAGAAAAATTTTAGATAGCTCTGGAATTTCTTGCCGACCTTTTATTGTCAGAGCAATTGAAGGGTCTAGGAAGGACATATGCTTTAAATATTTGTTGGCGAAGAGACGACTCTGTATCTCTTCGCAAGCAGTCATATAAAAAGACATGCAGTTTTTTCTAAAGTCTTCTTTATTATTTGTTGACATGGATGATTTATTTAAAAACTCTTCTGCCTCTACACCAATATATATTTTATTCAGATTTAATAAATTCTCTGGATGACGTACGTTTATCTTTGAGATATCATCTATACATTCTTTTTTTAAAAAGTTATTACCGATAAGTTTTAATAAATTTAAAGATTTTTCGTGTATTTTATGAATAAGCACTTCATTGCTTTGGAACAAGGCATTAAATTTATTAAAAATATGTAGAGCATATTTCAAAAATAAAAATGTAGTTTTAATAAAGGGACTCTCTAAAAGTTCAAGAATATTTTCTGGTGTCTTTTGTTTATCTTCATAAACAGCCAACCTGCAAAAAGTTAATTTTAAATTAACCTAAATTTAATAATTTCTAATTTTATATTAACCTAAAATATTGTATCAAAACATCCCAATTCTCCACCAATCTGCATACACACTGGTGCATGGAAAGCCACCTTGTTGTTGATAATTTAAGTATTTTATGTTTGTCTAATTCAAAATATTCTTGCATTTCCACCAGCGTAGCCTGCCTTTTTGAACTTCCTATAACATAAAGTAGTTTTAAACTATAGGTGCGCTCGACTATAGGTGCTTATCCAGAAAGGTATTTTCTCAAGTAAAAGATAAATTTGTTGGACCTATTAAGGGCCACTTGCACCAACAGTGGTTTAACTTTAAACTTAGATTAAATTTACAGTCGTCCACTCAGAACGCAGCATTTTTAACTTAAACTCAGTTTAGTTGAGATAATCTCAGTTTAAGAGTTGGTGTAAGTGACCCTCTGAATATTTAAACCAATTCACTTCCCAAACTATTTATTAAAGCTTAATACCTGAAGTATATGAATATATTGCTCGGATTAAATTTTCAGCAGAACGAGGCAAACTCTCACATGCTTTACTGGCTACAAGCGCTGCCGAGTGGCATATACATTTCATTAGTACTATGTGTGGGACATCCTCTCTAATGTGCGTAAAAAAACTGTTTTCAGATCCTGTCATTACGTTGCATCCATCACAGGCTAGTCCAGTTATATTTTGTAATGGAATATTATATTTATTGATACATTCTTTGAATTGCTTGTAAATATTTTTAGCTGTGCCATCTTTTGAATCCATTTTCAATAGCTCTAATAATCTCGTTTGGATACCAATATTGGGGTCAATATATTTTAATAAAATGCACATTGACTGGTCATCAGATATATCGGTCGATTCATCAACTAATATTGAAAATGGATTTTTTTGGACAACATCTACCACTTCATCGACCTCAATTGGAGATACAATATTTCTTAAAATTTCTGTACATTTTGTCCGTTTTAAAGACATTTCAGAAACTATTTTCGAATCTGTTATAATTTCCTTTAGTAGGTCTATAAGGTGATCTGATACAGACAAAGCTACGTTATGTTCTGCGAAAAATACTGCTAATTTAATTTCTGCAGCGTTTTTTTTATTTTGAAAATCCAGTTCTACTCTATCTTCTAGAAAATTGCTTACAGATGGTATGCTTTTAATATTTTTGATATTAATTTTGTGCTTATTTCCAATTGCATGCTTTTCCAGTTCGCTTTTTCCGCAGCTTATTAGTTTATTGCAAGCAGTACATCTAAAACAATAAAAAAAACCGTGAAAATATGTAATGCTACGCAATGCATTCCATTCGCAATAACTGCATTGTCCCAAATACTTGAAAAAAAAAGTTCCCCTCAGAAAACTTAATTTTTTCTAAGAATTTCAAGTCGATCGGATTATTCGTTCTTGAGTGTCTACAAAAATCGTATTTTTTTTCGATTATTCCGTTATTATTAACGTTTAAAAAGTTGTATTGTTTTCTTCTAATAAAAATCCAAATTAACGGCTGTTTTTTTCTACAAGAAGGTATATTTTTCGAAACTTAAGTACTTTTTGATATATCTAGCTGTCATAAAAAAACTAAACTAATTTATTTTTCGTAGGCCTACAGTTACTGTAAATATGTATGTATGTATGTATGTATGAAGGCCTACAGTAAATACTACTTACCTGGCTTTTAAAGGGTCGTCCGTTTTTTGTAGCCACCCTTTAAATGCTGGTTCATTTAACCAACTATTTTTAAACACTTTTATGTTGTGCTTTCTCTTTTTGGACTTAGCAGAAGTGACTTCACTACTGCTACTGTCTGAATCTCCCATTTTACTACCTCCAAAGAACCACTTTTACCACGCAAAAATTGTTTGATGTTACCTTTGAAACGCAGATCAAAAATAAGTAGATGACTGTCTCTGTATTTCCCCTAATTCTCAGGTTTAAAAATCTGGCGCTTAAATCTAGAAAAAAACCCATGGAGGAAGATGGAGATGCCATTTGTATACGTATACGATCATGTCTTGTTGATTACTTACCTATGAAACGTAATATCTACGTTTTCCTTATTTCTTTTTAATTGATAAGTTCTGTACCCACGTATGGCACAGGATGCCCTTTTTTAACATATATTTAAATGAAAAAAAAAAAAAAAACGTTTAAATACATTATAAACACTAAAAACTGCCATTTTAAACTCACTTTTAAAAATTCTAGCATGAGAGAAGGAGAAGTGGTGCCGTCGAGGGTCACATGACAGTGGCTCCTTCATCCTCCTTGCAAAAACCCTACCATGCGGTAAAATTTAAAACACTATTGTAATCAGTGTTGCATACTAATAGGTATGCATAAATTTTAGAAACGCTTTCTAGTTACCAGCCAAATTCACGGGATTTTTAAAATAGTATTCAAATTTTTAACAAAAATTCCCGTAATTATCAGTTTTTTCATTTTTCTTCCCTTTTTCCCTTTTGGCAAAAAAAATACCGTTTTACGGGAAATTTCCCTGCAGTTGGGAACACTGCTTGCAGTAATAAAGTTTTTACAGCTTTCGGATTTAGGTCACCACAAAATAATACAGCTGTGTTTTGCATTTTACTCATTTTATCATGGGAGCTTTCTTCGTCAGATCAACACGGCGCCGGACCTTCATCTCTCCGATTTTGCTCAAATTTGGCACATCCTCATCAAATAGGGTCTAGATTACTAGACCGAAAGGATTTTGGTAGAAAATAACTAGTTTTGGAGATATTAGGGTGGCTCATTTTTGACGTTTTTTATAATTCCAAAAACATGATTCACATAAATCTAAATATCAGGACTTATGTAAAAGATAAAAAGATATTTTTGCCAGATATCAAAAGAGCGTTAAATTTCACTCTTAACCAAGAAAAAAAATTACCACCAATTTCATTTTAAAATGGCGGCATACTAGATGCAACTTGTCAAATTTAAAAATGCTATCTCCAAAATACACCCCCTTTGATTTTTTTTTTATTTTTTGTTAGAGCAAGAAATGTCCGATAGAGGTCCAATAGTCAACACTGCTATGCATTTTGACGTCACGACTCGCTAAAATCCGATGTCTATTAATAATCAATTTAAAAATAAAAAACCTTTTGATTAGATTAGATTTTCGTGTGAGAAAACTTAAACTACAGCTTATAAGCTCAAAAGATTTTAAAAACCTCGTAAAAATGTTTATTTTTTATGTATTTTACTTAAGTAATAAAATGTATAACGTAAGATAAAGGTTCCTAGATACCAAGAATACTCCTGGAAAAATATTTTTGTAAAAGTATATTAATAAATTCTAAAAATTTTAACTGAATTACTGTTACAAATAGACATTAGAGTCATAAATATAAAACTTCATAGCATCGTATCAGGTGTCTAAAACTACACATCATAAAAGTTTTAGATGGCCTATACCTAAACAATAGGGAGGATCGAAATTAGTTTTTTTTTATCGAAATCATTTTTTATTACGTTTTCTTTTTATTTGAAATTTTAGTTTTTATTACTTGACTTGATGAAATATTTCCAGAATTTTAAATCATAGGATTCTAAAAGCTCCAAGGATGTTCTTTGTAGACAAGCTGAAAATAATCGATTACATAGGCCCACAAAAAAAAGTATGTGGTGTGGTTGAGACACCCACCTGTTCGTATGTATTTTGGGAACAGTGTTCAGTGAATACAAATCTGTCATAATTTATGACTCATTAAAAAGGCACTTTTTTTTGCTACACTGAAATTTCAGATAACATTGAGGTACATCATACAAAATTAAATTCTCAAAAAAATAAAACAAAATTGTAAAACGTGTATACACTATAGTTTAATTTATAAATGTTTGTACCGAAATTGCATATTTATCCAGTGTTTTCTGATAAGGGAACGTTCAAGTATTACGTAACGCAAATTTTGATCATTTGGACACCCCCCCCCTGTAACGCTAATTTCCTATACCATTAACATGACCTCCCATACCCTCCTAGGAGCGTTACGTAATACTTGAACGTACCCTAAAGAAAATAGATATAATAATCGAATTAATTTAGTAGACTTTTCCCTTTTGATATTTTCTGTGAACATGTTCATTTCCGCAGCTAAGGGGGATGTATGACCCTCCCCCCATCAAGGTTGAAACTAAAAAAGTAGGTGAATTCATGAACTAAAAATATAAAGTTGGCAATCCTATCAAAAAAATTCTGTTTTACCACAAGGTACAAAATTGCCAACTTTTAATTTTTACCTCACAAATTCGCCACCTCAATATTGGTTGAAGGGAAAATCAAAAAAAGTTGGTACTTTATTGATGCTTCAATAAAATACTGCATGCATGTAGTAATTTATTTTATTTTATTAACCCTCCGTTAACCAGGTAGGGGTCTGACAAACCCCAATGAGTTTATTTTAAACAAAAAACATATTTAGTCTAATTCTATGGGTACGTTCGCTTGTCTATCTTCCTAAAACACATTCCATGTATTGAGCTCAGTTGTGAGAAAAACCGTTGCAAAATAGGAGTGAGAAAAGTGAGTAAAAGTCTGTGGGACCCCACATGGTTAATGTTATTCCAAATTTATTTTAACATTTAAAAAAAAAATTAAGTTAAAATATACTAGATATTGCTTATAATTTATTACCAAGTTACTATTCTATACATATTTTGCTGGCTGAAATTTATTTCAGCCAGAAAAATGTTTGTTGCTGGCTGACTAACATTTAGAGCTAAATCCAACAAAGGGAGGCTTATTGACATATTATGGGAGTTTTATATTCATATTATGGGAGTCTTAAAGGTATATGATGGGAGTCTTATGGAACTAACGACCCAAAAGCTCTTTAAAGCTAATGCAGACATTTCGCATTTCCTGAAAGCTCCCAGGGGCTCAATATGGGACATCCCATGGAAGCTTATTGTGGGAGCTCCCTGGAACTCCCTGGGGGTAATTTTTTTGACTGAGATGTTTGTATGGATTACTTGAAACGTTTATGTCAAAGCTGCTTATGTTTCAATGAATATAATACCAACCATTTATTTTTTCGTAATGAAATTTGTTTGAAGTTGCATTTTTTGGTAACGTTTGGTTGAAACTAAAAAAGTAGGCGAATTCATGAACTAAAAATATCAAGTTGGAAATCCTGTCAAAAAAAATATGTTTTACCACAAAATTGACAACTTTTAATTTTTACCTCACGAATTCGCCACCTCAATATTGGTTGAAGGGAAAATCAAAAAAAGTTGGTTCTGTATTGATGCTTCAATAAAATACTGCATGCATGTAGTAATTTATTTTATTTTATTAACCATCCGTTAACCAGGTAGGGGTCTGACAAACCCCAATGAGTTTATTTTAAACAAAAAACATATTTAGTCTAATTCTATGGGTACGTCCGCTTGTTTATCTTCCTAAAACACTTCAAAAGCTCATTCCATGTATTAAGCTCAGTTGTGAGAAAAACCGTTGCGAAATAGGAGTGAGTAAAAGTCTGTAATTTTTTTGACGTTTTATGGATTACTTGAAATATTTATGTCAAAGCTGCTGTCAAAAATGGTTGGTTTTATATTGATTGAAACATAAATATTATACCAACCATTTTTTTTTTCGTAATGAAATTTGTTTGGACTTTTGGTGCATTTTTTGGTAACGTTTTTAATAAAGTTTCTCAGAATATTCAAAAAATGGTTTTTTGTTTTTTTATAATTATCTAACCAAAGTTTATTGTATATTTAATTATCATAGAAATTTTTATTGAAACAAATGTTCTTTGTTATTTTTTTCTGTGTATTTTATATTGGGGTTTAATAACTCCACGTGGTTAATAACGAAATTTTTTTCCACCTGGTTAACGGAGGGTTAAGACATGTCTTAAGGTATAGTAGATGCTGTGGAATCACTTTTCTCGATAGAATTCAAAAGTTCTCAGGTCTTTAAGACCTATTTACAAATACGACGTAAAAACGTAAACGTAAGATATGCAGTACGCTGATTGATTCAACCTTGAAATTGAACCAATCAGCGTACTGCATTTCTTACGAACATGTTGAAATCAAAAAAACACTTTATTTTGGTCCACACAGTGTGTAACTCATCCGTTCTGAAGAACATATCTTTTGACAGGTTGCCTAAAAACGTGGATACCGCAATAAATTCGATGGCCACAAAATTGGTCGGGTTGGCGTGTCAAGCTAAAATAGTTTTTCGAATTTATAACCCTCGAACTAACTAAATTCCTCCAACACTTACAGATAAACGCTGTCAAATTTATTGCAACAAACATTGAAATTATGTAGATTTATAGTTTCATCAGGTGACTAAATCTATAGGTATAATATCTATATGGCTGAGTTAAATGTTAACTGTACAGGGTGTTCCAACTTTTAGTACCCAAGCCTATAACTTATTAACGGCTAAAGCAATTTCAAAAATTCTTTTTTTTTACTTTTATCTCCTTGTTTGTAAATGGTGCACAGCGAGATCTATTTATTCTCTTTTCCCAGAATGGCTCAATTTTTATTGTTTATCTATAGTTTTCTAAAAATTGTTAATTGGTTAAAACCTACATTACGTATTCTATTTTTGCACATTTTTTTTTGTAATTTTACCATGCCTTAGTATAATTATTATTAATTCAAGAGTTTAAGGTTACCATAGTAACCTAAAGTTATTAGGTTATATCCCGAGACCTAATGATTTAACTGGCTAAACTTCAAGTAGCTGTGTTTTTGTTAACTTTGCTTAAAAAATGTTTTTAATAATTCTCTTAAATATCTATGCTATTTAATCGCTCTTAAATTAACAGGATTGGTCAATTATGACATTTTCTTGGAATTTGATATCCTACTGAGACCCGGGACCTTATTTATTGGAATTTTTTGATAACAATTGGAAAACATTGATGGTTTTGGAGTAAGGAAGGTGCTAATACACATAACATTATTTTTTATATTTTTTATAATACAGCTCTCCTGAAACTCTCAGGAAACAAAATTGAGCAAAAACTAAAAAAAAATTGTTTATTTTTAATTCCTTTTTTTTTCTTCTTTTTAGGCATAGCAAATATAAAAAAAAACACTATTAAATCGAAAAATTATCATTAGTTTAGTCTCGGGAGGGTAAGGGATAAATAGAATCAATCAACGTTTCAGTTTCTACCAAATTCACAATTTTTAATAAATCATTGTCTTGAAAATAAACTAATTCTGTTCTAGGACAAATAAACAAATCGATCGATTAAAACCTAAAAAAAAATTGGTTTATTTTTTATTTTTTTATTCTTCTTTTTTAGGCATAGCAAATATAAAAAATAACAATTAAATCGAAAAATTACACAGCCACACAAAAAAAATAATATCCAGAGACTAGACCAATGCATTTTTATATTTTCAGGGTCGCTAAAACCGAATCTGACCTCAGAATTGCTCCATCAGATCGCATTTTTTTTACACTTAAAAAAAAGGGTCCGAAATTTTCTTAAATTCAGATGTTTTTAAGTGTAGAAAAAAATTGTGACCTGATGGAGCAATTCTGATCTCAGATTCGATTTCAGAGATCCCGAAAATATAAACACTGGTTGGTCTAGTCTCTGGCACATAATTTTTTTTTGGTGGCTGTGCATAGCCAACCAAAAAAAAAAAATAAAAAAAAAAATTTTAAGTGCCAGGGACTAGACTAACGCAGGTTTATATTTTCGGGGTCGCTAAAGCCGAATCTGACCTCAGAATTGCTCCAACAGGTCACAATTATTTTCTACACTTAAAAAAGGGTGCGAAAATTCCTTAAAATCAAATGTTTTTATGGGTAGAAAAAAATTGGAATCTGATGGAGCAGATCTGAGATCAGATTCGGTTTTAGCGACCCCAAAAATATAATAATGCATTCGCCTAGTCTCTGGATATTATTTGTTTTGTGTGGCTGTGTTATGATTAGTTTTGTATCGGGAAGGTAATGGTTAAAAAAAATGTTATAAATTTTATATACGTGCATTGGAAGTAATTAACCTCGGTTAATTATCAACCTATACGTGTATGGTATTTTTTCAATAAGGTGGTATCGGACAAATCAATTACGTTAATAGTCAATGTCAATGTATTCGAGTTTTTGAGTAAGGTATTTTTAGGTACTATACCGATATCACAAATGTATGGGAAAATTTCAAAACATTTTTATGGTATTTGTTACAATGTACAGTGGAAAGTTTAATTTGTAGGGGAAAATTAAATTTTACTAAAAAAAATAATTATGTACGAGTAGAGTATTAATATAAATACTGTTTTTATCTGCAAGAGAAATTACCTATCTCTTTCGAGGATATTATATAAAATATGAACAATTCAAAATTATTTTAGACAAGAAAATTTTATTATATAAAAATTATAGTCAAAAAGAGAAAAAATGTTCGCCCTTGCCAGGTGGATTGTGCCCCCTAAATATATGAAATATACACCCTTTGTGTTCCCTTTAAGCTCTTATAACTTGTGGTTTTTTTATATCTATAGCAGTTATCAAAATAATTTTATCTATAGCAGTTATCAAAATAATAAGGATTGTCATGATAATTGAACCACCCTGTATATATAAAACTGTGGAAAACTTCTAAAAAATACCACAATTTCTCACCACACTCGGTCAACTAAAATTAGGATTTTCAACAGTTTTGGGAAAAATTCGATGACATAATTGTTAAACAGCCCCTAATGACAAACACTTTTTACAAAAGCATTGTTTTCACTCTTCAAACTTAAAATACTTAAACAGCTCCTTAGAAACTCAATAATTTGTAGAACATTTTGCAACAAAATGGTCCAAAGCTTGGGCTTTGCAAACTATTTAACTCACTTAAACTTGGCTTTTGTACAGCCACTACATAGTGGCTATTTGCGGCATATTTCGTTGAAACAAATGATGTTGCTTAATGTCCCGTCAACGCTCGTTATTGATAAATGCGTTAACGCGTTCGTTTTTGCTCCCTAAGTTTCAAGTAAACAGGATAATACATAATATATGATAGGACATTTGTGTGGCCTTATGACTGAGTCATCAAGTGTCGACTTTGATATATTTTAGTTAAATGAACCAATATTTCATTTAGTTTGATATATTTTATCAAAAAGAACACTGAAACTGAAACGCATAACTATAAATGGGACCTACACGCAGAAAAATCACACAATAAGTTATCTATATAACATTTCACATAACATTACTGTATTTTTAAGTTTCATATAATACATTATGTATCTTTACATATTTTGTTACTGTATTTTTATATTTTAAATAGATTACAGAATTTTTGGCGTATTTTATTCACCTAATTTTACATAATAATAAATTACATTGCCATTATTTGTTGTTATGTAATTTTTATAGAATATAAAGTATCACGATTTGTTGTGGAAATTTAGACAAATGTAAACTTTCATTTTTATTAACCGTGAAATGTTAAATAATATATTTTGAAAAATTTACATAATGTTATCCATTAGTTTTTTCCATGCCCATTTGCCATAATTTTGTTTATTTAGTTTTTTTTTAAACTCAAACCAATTAAATTAGTTATGTATTTATTTTTTTAAACAACTAACAATAAAGTATTAGAAAAAAAAATATATTTTATAATTAAAAATTGGACGCGTAACTTTCTTTGCGCGTTAAATGTTTTCGCGGCTATTACATTCGAATGTATAGTTCGCGCAAAGATGCAAGTCGTTTGCACAACAACTTTACACTACGATATTTCAAGGACGCTTTGATATAGAGACTTGAAATTTTAAACAATTTTTTTCTACTACTTAGAAAATCTTTGTTTCAAATTTCAAGTCTCTGGGTCAAAGCGTTTTTGAAATATCGTAGTGTGAAGTTGTTTTTCCAAGCGACTTGCATCTTTTTACGAACTTTAATAGCGAATATTCGCTATATATTTTTCGCGGTAATTGCATTTCGTTATTAAAACTTTGCGCGGTTATAGTTCGCTTTAATATTTTCTCGCGGTAAATGTTTTTCGCTGTTAATCCTATCGCGGAAAAAACATTTTCGCGATATTTTTTTTTTGCGGTAATTTTTCGACTAAACCTCTCACTCTGTGGACATTTGCGCATCGTCATGTGAGGATTATAGTGTTCTATATCCATAGCAAATTGAATGGATATGGAACACTATAATCCTCACATGACGACATATTTTATAAACAGTTTTCTAACATTAGAAAAAAAAATTTCTAACGTTAAATTTCTACTAGGGCAACTCTAAAAAATAAATATGTAATTACACATAACTCTGCATGTAAATCTGATTAAATGCAAATACATGTAAAATTTACTAGATTTTAAATGTAATTTTACAATTTTGCATGTAATTTTACATGTAATTTTAAAATTTTATATGCATATTACATGTAAAATTACATGTAAAATTACATGTAAAATCTAGTAAATTTTACAGAGTTCACTGTAAAAAATAAATATGTAACTTTACATGCAAATTCATAGGTAATGTGTTGCCAAGGCAGAAAAAAGTAAAAGTTACGAGATTTTACATGTAATTTGACGATTATATATGTAAATCACATCCAATATTTATATAAAATTGTGCGTCTGAATGTCGATGATTTTATGCATTATTAAATTTTTTGTAAATTAAAATTTTTACCGAAACAGTCTTAGGTGAACCCCTCTGGTGGTGGGCCCTGGGCAGCCGGCCCAACAGGCCCATAGTTAAATCCGGCTCTGAGTTGAGGATGAAGAGGAGGATTGAGGATTTTTTCGACGAAGGTTACATCTAAATTACATGTAATATTCATATAAAATTGTAAAATTACATATAAAATCTCGTAAATTTTACTTGTACGTGCATGACAACATATTACCTATAATTCTATTTATTTTTTATTTTGTATCTTTATGACGATGTCCGATGTCTGCATAGCTGTGAATTTGATTATACAAGCTTTATGACCTAAGGCAGTCACCTTATTGGCTCACCCCATGGACGGGCTTGTCCATTATAGGGCAAAGGGGGGAATGGCGGCCCATAGGGAAATGGTGGCCATCGTATATCTCAGTTGTATATTCATTTTTCAATTTAAATACTAGATGCTCCATGTACTCTTGAGTAGTTCATAGTGTACCTAGAATGTGATCGACGCCAAATGGTAAAGTAGAAAGTTATTAGAGAAAATTGCAATTTGCCAGTTTTTATGTATCACTCTTCTAGTTTCAAAGACATGTAATTAAATTAATTAAGCCTAATTAGTATCATTTGTGGTATATGTAGTATTAGTATCTAGTGTAGTTTAGGACTATGTGATATATTGATAATTAAATTCAGTTAATTTTGTGTTTTGGGTAAAAATTTGTAAACGTACGTTTTGGGGTTATAATGGCCATTTGTTTTGGGGTAATGCCGGCCGGCTACTCTTACGTCACATAAGTCATATTTAAGTTTTTATACTTGAGATGCCCCGAATTTTTAAAAGAATGAGTGGAAAACCACAATGGACGTCTGAACAACTTAAGAAAAACTCCGAAGGCTCTTCGGATGAAAGGGATGATAAAAATGACACGGCAATGAATCACGAACTATGTCTTATGTGTTTTGAGTTTGGTAAAGACCGTGATAATTCACAAACTTTGAAGGAAAAGTCTTTGTTTGTGATTTTTGTACATGTTTTTTTTTGAATGGGGGGTAATTCTGGCCTATGTCTTAGTTACCCCCAGCCTGCGAGTAATGCCGGCCTTTGCAAGCTTTCTTTTTAATTGTAAAAAAATTGTATTTCAATTTAAATATTTTTTGAGAATATCGTTTTATAGAGAATACTTTTAAGTTTCATTTAACTCATTTCCATGAAAAAAAAACATCAATAAAGCTAAAAATTACAGAGCCTTAGGCAGCCGCCATTCTCACACTTTCCCCTACTTATGTATCAGACAAAATTAACTGTGCATTAAAAAACCGACCCTTATGAGGGCCTTGGAAAAAAGTATTATTAAGTCATGAGCATTTTTTATTGCCTGAAACGAGTAATCTAAATTAGATTATCTAATTAACAATTCCCTTGTTTCGTCCAAAACAAGTAACTATTTCAACTAACTTTTGCGTGTAATTCGTTATCAGAAAAGTTCATCGAACTTTTCTCTTTTTAAGTGAATTAGTTTGCTTTACCCCAAAAACAAAAAACAACAGGCATCCAATTAGTGCTGCACATGCACACATGTTACCGTAAATGCAGTATGTATCTGGCTATAAATTACGAAATGGGTGTACCGCTACTTGATTCACACAACTTCTAGTTAGATAATGTAAATTCATTGTTGAGCACCTGAGGATACAACCGATATACATGTATGGGTAATTTTAAATAAGAAAGTTTTTTTAAGAGTTGAAATTTTTGCAAGGTATTTTTTTCTCTAAGGTTTTTGCCACGATTTTTTATTTTTCGAAGATAGAAAGGTAAAATTTGCAACTACTAACTTTGATATCTTAGCGCCAACCGTTTCTGAGTTATTAACATTTAAAAATAATGAATTTTAATAAATAGCTTTCATAAATAGGACTATGAAAATTATAAATAATTATTAAAATACGTGATTTTTAAATATACAGGGTGTCCTAGCTAAAACAGATTATTCATTTTTTGGCGTTATTATTAAAGCTACGAGAATAAAATTTATGTCAGTCATTATACACCGAACAAGCTATAAGTGTTCTTAAACAAAAGATTTCACTGGTTTCTGTTTTTGAGATCTACCTTATTTGCCACCGTTTTTATATGCAATTTTAATTTAAACAAGCCGTGAAGATATTTAATGCTACGCATTCCATTATATACTATTCACAGTAAATGTTATATTGCATTTTCCCAAATACTTAAAAAATATATATTTTCAAAACAAAAGTAAAAAAATACAATCTTTTTTCAAAGATCTTTTTTTGTAAACAAAAAATTAAAAAAAATAAAAAAAAAACATTTTTGTAAACTAAATTTTTATTTTTTTTATTTTATTTTGCAAAAAAAAAAACAAAACAAAATTCAAATTTTTTATTTTTTTTTTGTTTTTCTTTTTGCGAAAAATTAAATTTTTTCACTTGGTTTGGACGGACAGACGGACGGACGGGCAGACGGGCGGAAAGACGGACGGACAGACGTACGGACAGACGGTCGGACAGACGGACTGACATTTTCAAAGTTTCTTATTTTTGTTTGTTTGTTTAATCATTTAACGTCGTTTTTCGCTGCTATGGCCTAATTGACGGGACCGCCATCTTTACGTGCCCTCCGAAGCACGGTCCTCAACAGAACTAGCATCCACCCTGAAATGTGTTTACAGTTTCACCTGCAACCCACATTACAGTTAGTCATCGTAGTTCCATCTACCGACTACTTCTTATCTTATTTTTTCATGTAACACGTTTGTATCCAAGAATTTTTTGACTATGACGTTTTTTTTGAGATTTTGGGAAATTCGAAACTACCGTATAATACTATTCTAGCGCTACGCGCTGTGAATATAATAATAGAATTGAAAACATATTTTTATTCTTTATCTATGTTCTTTATACATCGATCAAATAATGCTTTATAATTTCGTCGTATGAAAACAATGAGGTTTCTACATACTATATAAATTATAGATTTGAGTTATGATAAATCAAAACTTTAAAATCATGAAACTTACCTTAAATTTCATAATTGAGTGGTGTATTATGCTGGGATGGGCTTATGTTAGGATAAATTAGGACCAATAATACACATTTTGTTGATATTTTAAATATTAGTTAAAATAAATAACACAGTCTTGGATTCCAATATGATATTCCTATGTATTTTTTCCCGCTGAAACTGAATCCGCAACCCGTTTAACCCCTACACGTCAGGATTTTGACATAACCTCAAAAAACACTCGAAAAACTACTGAAACCGCTAAAATCATCTACTCCATACCACTTTGACCCTCTTCCTTCAAATTCGTGATTTCGTAACCCCATAATTCCCTAACCTCGGAATACCACTACTCCATAACCTCAAAACCTCGTAACCTCATTAAGTAGAAAAATCTGGTTCGGGAAAACAGAACAATTACGTGAAATTTTCTTGTAGAACATAGTAACATAGTAACTGTAGAACATAGAACATAGTAACTGTATAACCCTAAAATCCTATCACACCATAACTTCCTAACCCCTTCGCTCCGTAAACACATATATTATAACCTCTTAACCCCATCATCCTATTCTGTGGAGAAGTCCGGTTTTCGAAATCATAAGAGTGAAGTCATGAATCAAGGTCTACTTCATTATTTTTTTAAAACCTCTCAGACGTCTGATACCTCAGTAAGCTTGTTATCCAATATCTTTTTTGCAATATTTATGAAAATGAATTTTTTCGTGGTATTTACGCAATTGTTTAACGAAAGACCATTACTACCACTACTACTACTTTTCAAAATCGAAATCCTGCTACCTCCGAGAATATTGGAGACTAATATGAAAAAATCAACAATAATAAACTTACTCCACATTTCTGAGGTTTGGGGTTATAATTTCAGTAACCGGACTTCTCCACAGAATAGGATAACGGGATTAAGGGGATATAGTATATGGGGTTACGAAGTGAAGTTATTTTGAGATTATTTATAATATTTATTTTTTGAGGTTATGGTGATAGGGGATTTTGGGGTTATAGAGTTACTTACCTATGACTATGTTCCACAAAAAAAAACTGAAGAATTTGTTCTGTTTTCCCAAACTATATTTTTCTACTTAATCAGGTTAGGGGGTTTTGAGGTTATGCGGCTATGGTATAATGAGGTTAGGGAATTATGGGGTTCTAGGGTTATAGAATTAGCAATTTGGGGACAGTGGTATGGCATAGATGATTTTAGCGGTTTCAGTAGTTTTTAGGGTGTTTTTTGAGGTTATGTCAAAACCCTGACGTGTAAGGGTTAAACGGGTTGCGGATTCAGTTTCAGCGGGAAAAAATACATAGGAATATCATATTAGAATCCAGGACTCACGAATTTTTTTTTTGTGGGCCTGTGTAATCAGTTGGAAATTTGATGACCCAAAAATCTATGAAAAGTAGTAGTACAACTGTGTTCTAACTAGGTTAGAACCGTTTTACATTAAATTCACATATTTATGACTTTTTGTTTTAATAATTTGTACATAAATGCAATATTTTGCATAAATTATTAATAATCTACTAAAATTTATAATTAGTAGTGGTTTTGCACAAGTATTTCTCATCAACCTCCATAATTTTGGTAAAAATCACAGGCACTTTTTATGCATTAGAGACATCAAAGTGACTTAAGTTAATTTTCATTAACGGAGTACCTGATTTTTAAGTAAGAAATTCAAATTAAATTTTATTATCAGTTAGAATCTCGATGCACTAAAAAAATCTCAAAAACTGCAGATAGAACATGGTTGGTAAATAAAATGGGCTATGTGCATAATATTTTTATTTTTTAAGTACAGGCAAAAAGGTAGTAAAGCTCTTTTCAAAAATGCAAGAAATTGAAAACCTGAAAAAATGTTAGTTGTTGTTCTGATACGACGTTTTCTTTAGGCACATATATCGTTTTTTGGGTGTATATCGAAAGCTTTAATAATAACGCCAAAAACCGATTGATCTGTCTTAGCTGGGACACCCTGTCTACAGTTTAAAAAGTACGGAACACTGCCCCTTCGACAAAATTGTAAATTTCGTATAATATATTAATATGTTTTTGTTTTATGTGCTTAAAATACAAACATACGGAATAAACTATACGCAATATGACACACTATCATCATTTCAGTATACAAGCTTTGGTAAATCATGAATTTTTTTAATTACATTTTATAAACATATTAAAAATCTACAAGACATCATTAAGTACATAATATGTACTTTTAATTTAAAAAAATCATGATATATTATATTAAAAGCTTTAGAGAAAGTAATAGTTTTGATTTTCTAATGAACCTTTTCGTTGCGTTTCGCTGGTAGGCTGCCCTGTATGCAGCGTATTGTTGAATATTCTGAGCGAATTACCCATATCAAAGACAGTATATACAATATGCCACACTGCCATAAAGTATTTTAGCATGCAAGCTCTAGTAAAGCATGAGAGCAGCTTGAAAATGGAAATGAAACTCACAGCATACTTGCTCCGACTTTTGTCAGCCATATATCCGCAGGTTTATGATGTTTACACCACATAGATTACATTTTCCCTATATATTAAACATTCCGATGAATAAAATATAAATGAATCGAAGAGTCAAAATTTAAAATTGCAAATGCAATGCATTTATCATCTAGGTTGTTATTATCAGCACTCGGCGAATTTCTAGTTATAGTCCAGTCTTCAAGTTAATAAAAGAGGCTTTACCTGGAAATAATTCAGGGATTTTAGATTTTTGGTTTATTGGGTAGGGTTTAAGGCCGCAAATAATCAATTTTGCGACATTGAACTTGATTTGGAACTGTCATTTTTTAACGTATTTTTCACAAAAAACGGACTTTTTAAATTATCTCAAGATCGGTGCATTCTAGGACAAAAAACGTTAGATATGAAAATAAAGAGGACCAAATCTCCAACATTTTTTGTGTCATATATTTTTTTGTACAATTTTACGTAAATTAAAAAGAAAGTGCCACATAGATTTTTTTAATTTTCACCCAAAATGTTCTCAGGTGCATGCCTAACCGACGATAAAGAACAATTTTGGTTTTTCGAAAAAAACGTTAAAAATCTAAAAACGTATAGCGTAACGTTTAAGAGATATTTTAAAAATCCGTTTTTTGTGAAAAACGCGTTGAAAAAATGACAGTTCCAAATCTAGTTCAACGTTGCAAATTGTTTTTTTATTTGCGGTCTTAAACCCAATTAGTGTTGCCGCCTAAAGCGATAGTTATCGTATCGCAACTACGATGCGATATTTCAAAAATTATCGTCTCGCACATACGATAACGAGAGGCCTCTCGTTATCGCCTACCTCTCGCGATAACGATACTTATCGTTCCACCGTAAAAGTTGAATATTTCAGCCATCTAATATTAGTTAAGTGAATTTGACTCAAATGTACATTTAAAAAGAATATGTCAAAAATTACTAAAATGCATATATCTTCATAAAATGATAATTTGCTGCATATATGTGACCATTATAAGAGGCTTTTATCTTTTTAAATCGTATCGCAAGCAGTAATTGCTTCAACATTGTCCTATTTTTATAGCAGATATAAAAATATGAACTCCTGGCAGTTGCACTAAGTACCTAATTAGGCTTATAGTAAGTACGGTAGTATCTGACTAATACGAGGGGTAATTTAAAACAAGGCAAAAAGGCCAGAGCTGCTGTTAGTAGGATTTAAGTGTTTAAGTGTTAAAAATCAATTTTAATAGTCTTTATATATTTTGCTTTCCCATTTTTACTTTCTCACAAAGAAAGTATTGTCATAGAAAAAAAAGCATATATTTTTTTACCTAAATCATCTTATTTTTTTCCTGAATAGTCGAGAAAAATCAAAATAAGCAAAAAAAATATATCTGTCTCTCTGACGGTCTGTCTGTCTGTCTGGTTGTCTGTCGGTCTGTCTATCTATCTGTCTGTATGTTCGTCGGTCTGCCTATATCCACGATAACTTAGTAATGCTTTGAGCTAGCGACTTGAAATTTGGTATGCAGATGTTTTTTATATTATCTTCGACAAGTTCGTTTTTAAGCAAAATCGGTTTGGGGAAAGGGAGAAAATGTTTGATTTTTTTCTATCACAATACTTTCTTTAGTACATAAAAATGGGAAAGCAAAATATATAAAGACTATTAAAATCGATTTTTAGCACTCAGGTCCTACTAACAGCAGCGCTGGCCTTTTTGCCTTCTTTTAAATTACCCCTCGTATTAGTCAGATACTACCATACTTACTATAAGTCTAATTAGGTAGTTAGTGCAACTGCCAGGAGTTCATTGTTTTATATCTGCTATAAAAATAAGATAATTTTGAAGCAATTTCTGCCTGCTATAGGATTTTAAAAGATAAAAGCCTTTTATAATGGGCTAATATATGCTGCATAATGCATATTAAAGAATATATTTGCATTTCAAAAATCATTAAATTCAAAAATTAAATAATGACGTTTGTGTCAAATATTATTATCTGATTTTAGGTGGCTTGAACATTCGACTGTCTCTGATTGTACGAGAGTTATCGCTCTCGCTTAGGTCTCGTTACGGGCTAGAGACCTCTCGTTATCGTTACAACGATACGATATTTTTCCACCTCTCGCTATCGTTCTGTTCAGCGATAACGAGACGATAGCGAGACGATAGGCCTTAGGCGGCAACACTAAACCCAATAAACCGAAAATCAAAACTCTTTGAATTATTTCCGGGTGAAGCCTCTTTTATTGACCTGAAGACTGGACTACAACTGGAAGTACGCCGGCTACTGGTTATTATACTCATAAAGAGTAACTCTTCATAGTGCGTTTACTGCCTAGAAGAGTATAACACGGTAATTTCGAAGGAGTTCCATTTCATCCGTGAAGGAGAGAACATGTCTGCGGCGCGATTTTTAATTCGTTTAACGGCGTTGAGTCTCAGCCTGACTAATTTATGTTAAAATCTATTTGTAATGAAAATATTAATACTTCTGGAACGATTCTATATACCGCCCGCTTGAAAGTAAACAAAACGTATAAAACGAAGATCAAGGCTGACGTGTGTTTTTTTTAATAAAATACAGAGCATCGGACAGGCCGTCTCCTCACGTCAGCTTTGATCCGATCGTTCTCTCTTCGTTTTCTCTGTTTTGTATAATCTGAAATGCACGGTATTAAAACTGATTTTACAATTGAAATTTGATGTTAGTGATGTGCTTTTGTGGATGAATCCGGATGAGGGTTATCTACGTTTTTTTATATTAAGAAGAAATTTTGTTTATTTGAAACGACTACAGAGACTCACTTCAAGTCCCTAATACTTGTCCTGGCTAAAAAGAGAGAGTTCAAGACCATTAAGACTTTTTGGGTCACTTTAGTGTCCAAAAGGTAATTTTTGAAGAAGAAGAAGGTAATTTCTAAATTTCCAAAATTGCCAAAAATTGTCCCTGACAAAAAATTCTTGCATAAAAATGTGTTTTATAAAAAAAAATTACTAACTTTAAAAAATTCTGTCTGTCCATCTGTCCGATGTGACGTTTTTTTGCTACACGATAAGTTATTGTCGATAAATCAAGAACGAATCATCCGATCGATGAAATTTTTAGGAAAAATAAAGTTCTATGATGGGGAGATCCATATTGTTTTATAAAATAATCCTTAAAAAAAAAGTTATGGGGTTAAACTTTTATAAAAAGATCGGGAAAAGCTAAAGGAAAAGTCCAATTGACGTATTTTTTTAGAAACAATTACTTTATATACAATAATAAGGGTCAATCCTAACAATTTTGGAAAAATATATTTAAAAAATAAAAAAAATTGTAGGGAGCGCAATATTTTAAAAACTGCTAGGGAAGGTTCAAGTATTACGTAACGCAAATTTTGATCATTTTGGACCCCCCCCTTAACGCTATTTTCCTATACCATTAATATGGGCGTAACACTCCAAAATGACCCCCACCCCCCTAGGAGCGTTACGTAATACTTAAACGTTCCCCTAGCAATAAAAAAATAAAAAATAAATACAAGAACAAAATTGTAGAAAAAAATAATTTCTTATTTTCAACAAAACAAAACAAAATTAAAAAAAATGTTTTACCCAATTTTACCCGTTTAACCCACCTTAATTTTTACCAATAAGTCTGTAGCTCAAAGCATTTTGAGTTATCGTGGTCAGGTCACAAATCTCCTGGACAAATCGACAGACAGACAGAGACGAACCGACAGATTTTTTTTTACAAAAAAAAATCTTTTTTTTTGGATATTAGTAAAACGTCAAAAAACGTAAAAACAATAGAGCTATTTTCCTAACAAGTGTGGAAAGAGGCTCTTTTCCGCACTAGATTGCATTTGCCTGAACGACGCGTACACAGTGCGACCCTGCAATTTTATAGTTTTAAGAGATGTGCACCAAAAGTTTTTTTTAGATTAATAAAATAGGTTAATTGGTTATTAAAAATCACTATGTTTAAAAATCGCAACAGATCCTTTTGATAATTTAAAGCCTATTTTAATATTTTTTTTTATCTTCATTTTTTTTAAACTCTTTTAAACGTATTATCTCGCCTAATAAACTTATTTAAAAAAAATTACGCTAGTGAGCCCTTCAGTGAACCTTAAAAAAAGTTTAAACAATTATAAATCCTACCATTTATTGCGCGTTAATAGCTGAATTAAATTGGAAATTAGTATTGTATTTTTCTTAAACATCTAAAAACTAAAAACTTTTAAAAAACGTTACCTTGAAAACTAAATTAAATCCTATTAGATGAAAATTCAATAACTGCCTTTAAAAGTTGCTGACCATAGCGTGGGTCGTTAACATTATTCATTTTGTGTTTATTCCAGACAGTAAGGAATTCTCTGTGAATAGACTCCACTCTCTAAATAGGAAACACTGTCTTTAAGGTGATGCAATATGCAATAAATTTTAGGAGTTTTTGATACCCCGGAATCATTTAAAACTGCTTCCAGATGTTTGAGATCTGATTCGAGTTATACTTCAGTTTTTGTTGTACCGAAACATTTATCGACGATTTTGTTCATCACATTGAATGACGCAACAAATGGCATAACCAGAACTTGATTCACATTTCCCAGTACTTCTTTTGATGTTAATTCATTGGCATGCTTTAGGAGCTTTCTACAAGCATTGCCTTCGAAAATTTCTCCTTGATAATTCTTGGCAATTATATTTAAATTCTTGGGCGATATAAGAGCGTTCTCTCTTCCCAGCAATGGGACCAGGCCTTTCCAAAAGAGGTGATTCACAAATCCTTGCAGCAAATGTAATTCAGGTATGATGCACTTCTGAAAAACTCGCACATTTTCGTTATTTTCAAACAAAGGTTTATTGACAACACTAAAAGACTCTTTGGCTCTTTTAATGTTCTTATCTAATGATAAACTAAATTTATTAAAATGAATTTCCAAATCACCATAGGTTCTTAGCTCCTTGGCAGCAGATTTATACGCTCTCATTTCTTGCAGAGAAATATGACAATAGGGGCAAGGATAGGTCGACGTTGCAATGCTTGTAGAAAGCTCCTAAAGCATGCCAATGAATTAACATCAAACGAACTACTGGGAAATGTGAATCAAGTTCTGGTTATGCCATTTGTTGCGTCATTCAATGTGATGAACAAAATCGTCGATAAATGTTTCGGTACAACAAAAACTGAAGTACAACTCGAATCAGATCTCAAACATCGGGAAGCAGTTTTAAATGATTCCGGGGTATCAAAAACTCCTAAAATTTATTGCATATTGCATCACCTTAAAGACAGTGTTTCCTATTTAGAGAGTGGCTTAGGAATTTGGTCAGAACAGGCTGGGGAGTCTATTCACAGAGAATTCCTTACTGTCTGGAATAAACACAAAATGAATAATGTTAACGACCCACGCTATGGTCAGCAACTTTTAAAGGCAGTTATTGAATTTTCATCTAATAGGATTTAATTTAGTTTTCAAGGTAATATTTTTTAAAAGTTTTTAGTTTTTAGATGTTTAAGAAAAATACAATTCTAATTTGCAATTTAATTCAACTATTAACGCGCAATAAATGGTATTTAGTAGGATTTATAATTGTTTAAACTTTTTTTAAGGTTCACTAGAGTAATTTTTTTTAAATAAGTTTATTAGGCGAGATAATACGTTTAAAAGAGTTTAAAAAAAAATGAAAATAAAAAAAAAAATTAAAATAGGCTTTAAATTATCAAAAGGATCTGTTGCGATTTTTAAACATAGTGATTTTTAATAACCAATTAACCTATTTTATTAATCTAAAAAAAACTTTTGGTGCACATCTCTTAAAACTTATAAAATGCAGGGTCGCACTGTGCGTAGTGGAGTTCAGGCAAGCAATCGAGTGCGGAAAAGCCTCTTTACGCAAACGTTAGGAACAATATTTTTTCTACGATATAGTTAAAAATAAAATATGCTATTATACAAGTATATAAGTATATATGTATACTTAGTTGAATAAATTTTATTTTTATATCTTTTTCCAATAGAAAAACAATTAACAATTAAGAAATTTAGTCATTTTTATTATTTTGTGAATAAATATAACAAGAATAACACGACAGAATTAAGATATTAACAGCTTTATCAATTATTGAAAAGAATCTAACATCAGTTATTACCAGTTCTATTTTGGTTGAAGATTAATTATAAATTTGTTGCAATTTTCAGTTGAATTTTCCATTTCTATTATTACTTTAGGTAACTTTCATCTTCTTCTTTAAGGTTCATCATTTTCTTTTATAAAAACTTTACAATTAAAATTGACAACACAATTGACACGAACAAACTAGCTTAGGATGATATCATGTTGATCGGTCGCCATGGAAACAAGTGTCTTAGCCAATAATCAGTGTGTTTTACTGCATCATTCTGCAGTAGGATATGTTTGAACAGAATGAAACTAAGCACAAAAACGGATTATGTCAATTGTCAAAATAAGGCCAAGAGAAGAAGACGAGCGATATTTTATTAAATGTTTTGGTTAATTTCTGAAAATCCTAACTAAGGCCCGGTTGTACAAACCTCGCTTAAATTTGAACCTAGCTCAACTGTCATGTGTTTCAATGGTAAAGGAACTCCGCTCAAAGTTAAACCAGGTTTGTACAACCAGGCCTAAGTCTTATCTATGCTGAAAATATATTTCAGGACTGCAGTACATTAGATGTAATGGATCGTGATAACCAAAGATATTTAGTTATTTTTCAGATTATTAGGCTAATTTGTGAAAATGAACAATATAGCCGACAAATGCTATTAGATTCTGTTCCCAAACTTAGTTCAGATATTTTAATTAATATAATAAAAAGTAGGTATTTTAATCCATAGTAAATATTTGCAAAAAAAATAATTAACTTTTAAAAAGTAGGTAGGTACTTATTATTGCAGTACAACAAAATTAAATGTATGAGGGTAACTAGGTATATGTGCTTACTTTCTTTGTTAAACCAATACAGTTTTCCGTTGTTTCCGTACTTAAGTTCGTCCATATTTTTAATTATAAACGCAGGATCACAAATGTAACCTAATTTTGTGCGTAGAATAAACATGAAAACAGTTAGTTATTTTTTTTATTTTGACAATTGACATCTGTCATTCTCTTCATTCGGACCTCTCCCGATCGTTTGGTCGGAATGGCGAGAATGGTCAAATGTCAGCAGTAAAACGATGATTCCGTTCAAACCAGTGGCACCAGTGGCAACAGAATGATGCAGTAAAACGCACTAAATGTTACACATTTGTATCATCAAGCTACTTGTTTTTATGAAATAATTATGCGCATATGCGTGTGGAAAGAGACATACGTAGAAATAAAAATTCATTTTTTTGTTTATTAACGCATGAATTTCCTCGGGGAAAGTAAAATCCAAAAAATAGAAGAAAAAGATGTCAAAAAAAAAGTTACTTTAACCCCTTCCCGTATAGCGTCGCATTTATGGCACGAACCGGTTTTTTTATTATTTGTGGTGCTATCTATTAAACAAGGGATCAATAACTTTTTTTATGAATAAAGAACCTCTTAAAGATATCTGAAAAAAAATCCGCCCATCTAGAGTTAATTAATCGAACTTTTATTAACGTTTTTAACAAGGATTCTGCGTGTCACCTAAAGACTGCATAACCTAAAACTTCAAAGTGTAATTAAAAATAGTTTCCGGTCTAATTGTGTAATATAAAAAATA
This sequence comes from Brachypterus glaber, assembly GCA_958510825.1. NCBI lineage: Eukaryota > Metazoa > Arthropoda > Insecta > Coleoptera > Kateretidae > Brachypterus > Brachypterus glaber. The sequence continues at coordinate 29,439,267 of OY294046.1, forward strand.
TTATAACATACGACTCCCCTTGTCCACGCTTCCATTGTGCCCCCTAAACATATTAAATATATACCAAAAAGTAATTTGGTTTATGTGTTTTAAATTTCTAGTTTATATCTTAAACCGTTTAAAAGTTAAAGGGGAGGCGGACTTTTGACACGCACTGTACGCATACATTTTAAAAGTTTTGATTAATTTTTAACAAACTATTTTCAAGCACTTTTATCAAAGAGATATAAATGTGATAAATAAAATAAGTTATAATGAAGTTAAAAATTTTGGATCAATATTGCATAAAAGTTTAATTATATAGATATATATATATATATATATATATATATATATATATATATATATATATATATATATATATATATATATATACCACAAACACGGATTTCTAAATCAGTTTTATTCTAAAAAAAAATTGTGGTAAAACGTACATGTATTGAAAGTAAATAATCCATACATGTATGGTAATTTTTCAATAACGTAGTATCGAAAAAAATCATTAATTAATAGTATGTGATTGGTAATGTATTCAAATTTTCAAGTAAGGTTTTACCATATTGACATCATTTGTATGGAAAAATCTCAAAATATTTGTATGGTATTTTTTCCATTATTTTTTTACAGTGTAGGATAACCAATGGAATGAGGGATGAGACCTTAAGTATTTTTTGAGGTCCATATTGAAAAAAAAAATCTTTTAAATGGTGTAATACACTTTAATTTTGATGCCCTGTGCTCACGTGTGAGCTATACACAAAACTAACATTTAGTTTCGACTTTAGGGATCATTCTGGTTTAGAGGCTCCAAAAAAAGGGCTATTTTTGTTAATTTTTTAAGAATGTATTATTATGCTTAGATATTTATATAAAAATTTTTGAGCTTAATAAATAAACTCTCGAAATACATAAAACATTTTTTTTAAACACTTTTATACAAAAAAATAACAGGCAAACGTAACTCCTCGAAAAGTAGATATGTCGCTGACGGCGTTGATATCTTGATAATGGCTCATTTAAAACGAAAAAATCAAAAATATTTAGATTCAGTATGACTGTGGCTCTCGCTTTTTCTATGGATATTAATATTTATTCATAAATAATAAAATGGCGGAGATTAAAAAAAAAACACACAAAAAAAAAGTTTTACATCTGCTTGGAGCCAATACGCGCGCGCCCTCTAAAAGTTGTTATATACCGTTATAACGCTCGAATTTCTCAAAAATATTTTAGGAGAGTATTTTTGAAAGTCTAAGGAGTTGAAAAATGTAAAAAAATCGATTTTTTGATCTCTTATGATAACAAACATGTAGTTAAGGTAAAAAATATTTAGTTGAGAGTAGTTTGGGATAGTTACGGTATTACTACGGTGTTACTACAACATTTACCTTAACACCGTCCGTAGGCTATAACAAAGTAAAATTTTAAATTTTGGCAAAAATTGAAAATAAAAATTTAGTAAATTTGCATTTTTTTGCATTAGTGATATTTTATAATTTTATGTACACACTTTAAAATTTTATTATACATTTTTTAATTTTATGTAATTGCTTTCCAATTTTAAAATTTTTCAAAATTTTGGGAAAGCCTTGTATTTGTGCAAAAATTTTCAAAAATTTTGTTTGTGTATTTTTGCGTTTTATGGCGATTTATTTCAATATAAATCAATTTCGAGCAAAAAAAAAATTATCGGTCGATCGTTCTGTCCGGGAAATCTTGTATCCACGATAAGTTAAGAACGCTTTAAGCTAGAGACTTAAAATTTGGCATAAAGGTATGTTACCAAAAGTTCTCGCTCGGCATTGTTTTTGGTGAACATTGAGGTGCGGAAGGGCAAATGGGGAAAATACACTTTTTACAAGAAATTGAAAATTGCTATATAGGGGTTTTTAAGGTTGCTGAAACTGAATCTGATAATAAAAATTTTCTAATTCCACCCCTGCAGGGGTGAGAGGGTAAATATTTTTAAATATTTTCAATATTTTCGTTAAAATTGGCATATAAAGGTTTTTGGGGTCGACGAATATGAATCTGATAATAATTTTTTTCTAATTTCACCCCCTGAGGGGTGGAGGGTATTTTTCGTGAAAACTGGTATATTGGGGTTTTTCAGGTTGCTGAAAGTGAATCTAATAATAAAAAAATTCTTACTCCACCCCCTGAAAGGCAGGAGGTAGTTTTCTTGAAAATTTAAGGTCCCTAAAACTTAATCTTATAATAAAATTTTTCTTATTTCACCCCTTGAGAGATGAGGGGTAGTTTTTCTGAAAATTGGTATATTGGGGTTTTTCCGGTTGCTGAAAGTGAATCTGATAATAAAAAAATTCTTACTTCACCCCCTGAAAGGCAGGAGGTAGTTTTCTTGAAAATTTAAGGTCGCTAAAACTTAATCTTATAATAAAAGTTTTCTTATTTCACCCCTTGAGAGATGAGGGGTAGTTTTTGTGAAAATTGGTATATTGGGGTTTTTAACGTTGCTAAAAAATATATAACTCCACCCCCTAGGGGCTTTTTGTTTTCGTCAAAATTGGTGTATTGGGTTTTTGAGGTTGCTGAAAGTGAATCTAATAATAAAAAAATTCTAACTCTACCCCTAAGAAGCGTGAAAATTCTTATATTTTTAAGGTTGCTAAAGTGAATCTGATAATAAAAAATCTATTTTACGCGCAGAGGTGAAAAATGGGAAAGCTCTTTTACTGGGCAGTGTATTTTTTTAATGATTTCTTAATGTACCAATCAACATTTATGAATTGACTGTACTATTTTTAGATATAAATACGGCTTTTGACACTGTCGATGTCGAAACAATTTTGCATGTTTCCCAGGGTGGAAAAACCCTAGACCGGCTCGTGTCCTTTTTCCATTTATTTATATGCGAACAAATATGAATAGTTATCATTTTTGGTTAAATGGAAAAAATCATTCAGTAATAACTACATAAATGTATTAATTTAAATCAAAATTTATTTAACCGTCATGTCAAAACGCTTCATTAATTCTAATAAAGCCCGACTGAACACTTTAAAACCTTTCATCTCCAAAATTAAATGTTCTGTGGGATATACTTAAAGTAAAATCAACTATCCATGAAATTAAAAATAATCAAATTTAAACATAAAAATAAACGTTTGTATTTATTTTTGCGGTTATTAACATAAATATTTGCATAAAAATAAACGAAGTATAAATATACTTCTAATCTAAAAGATTGATGATTGATTTATAAAAATTTTCCATATATTTCAATAGTTATAACTGAAACTTTTTTTCCCTAATGGTATGTTACATTGTTTTTTACTAATTTAAATTTAATTCAGTAGAAATTATTACTGAATTCGTATTTTTAGAAATTGTTTTTTGCGTTACCTAACTTAATTAATTAATTGCGCGACAAAAAAAAAACAACCGAAAAATCTTTTTTATTCCAAAGCGACATTTTTCGGTTAGAAATTTTAAGTTAAAAGTGCACTTTTGTTAAGAGTTTGTCTTTTGTTTTATTTTGGCGGGCTGCAGCCCTCCAAAGTACTTTTGCGGTCCCTTACGGAAAATTGTCAGATAACTGACAACTAAATTAAACTAATTTTAATTTTACTTATCATTTTTAGTTTTTTTTTGTTAAAAATATGTTTACAAGCGAATAAAAAATAGCATATGACACACGGATGAGAAATAAATCTCGGTCTTACGCGTTTGTGTATCGAGGCGTGAGCCGAGAAACATTATTTTTCGTCCTTGGACCATAATATACTATTTTTTGCATTTTGCGGACTTGTTGGGAAAACGTGAAAAAAGTGAGTACTTACCTATAAAAAATGTCCGTCAGTTCATGATACAGAATTTTGGGTTGTAATTGCATAATGCAAGATGTTATAAATTGTAAAAAATATACATGTAGTGTAGTACTTTTGTTCAAACATTAGATGGCGCCACCAATTTGTACGCCCTCAATACAGTTATACTTTAAAATCCTACAAAACCTTAGTTTCGGAGATATAGATATCACCACCCGTCTAGAAAGGTAGAATTTTTCCGGAAATTTTTATTATAGGACTTGTTACATTTTACTTAAAAACGCACCTTGAGAAGTATACACTGTAAAAAAGTAAACTGAATATTCAGTTACAAATGGATAGGAAATCAGAAGATATTATCCTATAAAAATTGTGTGTTCCCAATTTCATAACTTCATAAGCCGGTTCTCGCTTTATTAAAGACTGTAGAGATTTCCTATCCATTTGTAACTGAATTATTAATTTTTCTTTTTACCGCGTACTGGGTTATTCCTTGAAATGGTACATCCCCCGTAACTTTAACATGGGATGAGATTATTATGCACTTATACAATCATCGCGACGATTCGTTAACTTATGGAATTACAGCCTGGGGAGCGGCGTGTAATAGTGTCCTATCTCCGCTTTTCATTATACAGAAATATATCTACAGTGCGGTCCAAAAGTCACCCCCCCCTTTTAACTTTTAAACGAGTTGAGATATCGATTTCAAATTTAGAACTCTTAAATAAGACAACTTAAACTATCTTTTAGCATATATTTAATATTTTCAGCTCTTAAAGTGTGGGCAGGGGGGCATGGGGGACATTTTTTTAAATAGAAAGGGGTGTCGTGTGATACATCATTTTAAAGCTCATAAAATTCTCTATTCAAACTAATATTTTTAAATTTTTTAAAAATGTTTTTTAAGGTTTTGATTTTTCAATTTTTTGTGCTAAAACATTCGATTTTTTAAATTTTTTTTATAAATTTTTATTTATGTCGACTAAAATTAGTTTAAAAGTACAATTAACATTTTTTTTATGATGAAATTAGGCATTTTTAAAAAATTATTTGTTTTTTTTAGAGGAATTTTGACATTAATACCCATTTTCAACCCCATTTTAAACCCAATTTTTTTTTTAATTTAAAAATATGGAGTTAAATGGAGAATTTTATAAGCTTTAAAATGATGTATTACACGACCCCCCTTTCCATTTAAAAAAATGTGCCCCCATGCCCCCCTGCCCACATTTTAAGAGCCGAAAGTATTAAATATATGCTAAAAGATAGTTTAAGTTGTCTTATTTAAAAGTTCCAAATTTGCAGTCGATATCTCAACTGGTTCAAAAGTTAAGAGGGGGGGGGTGACTTTTGGACCGCTCTATATATATACATATATTAATAATCATTTTGTTTAAAAATAGGCTTCACCCCACAGATGATCTTTTTAATGAATCTGGTCTACTAAATATCAGACAATTATACATTAATAATATTATAAAATTTCATAGTAAAAATCAAGCGATGACAAACCCAGTGGAACATATTGTAAATGCAAGATTTGCTAGTAATAATGGTCTTACTGCATGAAAGCAAGTCTCCGACGTAAGGGGGAGGAATCATTCGCGCTCTCTTCTTTCCGTCAAGAGCGTTATAAGGCGTGCGTGCCTACATCGGGCCTCCCACTTGCACACACATGCCAAACATATTTCCCGTAGCCACAGATCCGCGCGTCAAACTATACCAATAATGCATTTTTCTCCATCCCAAAGACATTATTTATATATACTACCCAAGATAACTAATTCCCTTGCTCACAACTTGAAAAACAAAAAATACAAAATCATTAAAAATAATGTTCAATCTTGCATTAAACAAAATAATAACTTGATAAACAGTATCTTACCATGTTTTAAAACTTAATACTGTTAACACTACATGTGTATTTAATCATAATGTAATGTTTTATAATGTGTTTTAACAATTTAATAGTGTAATTTAATAACTTAATATTGTAAATAATCTTAAGAATTTTGTATGACATCTGGAGTGCGCACACTAACTTTTAGTTCATAGTGCACTACAAAATGTACATTGATTTATGTTTGTACAAATAAATAAATAAAAATAAAATAGATATAAACTTCAAATTTAGAATGATTTACAACAAAAACAATCATTTCAGTTTTTATTCGGTTAGGCGGCGCACTATGTTTCCAGGTAGAAAAAAATTGTTTTTAATTAATGTTTATGAAACTAATTTTTGGTAAGAGACTATTGCTAAAAAAGCTATGTTTTGTAGAATAGAGTGTTCCAAATAAAGAAATACTATATAGGGTGTCCCAGTTTTTTTAAGATCTTAAAAAAATCAGCTAAAGCTTTTATTTATTTATTTGCATTGAAATTTATTAAATATATTAAAGTTTAATTAATTAAAGTAAACTACTATTATACAGAGTGTCAATTTTATTTTATTTGTGTAAGAAATTATTTATTTATATTTTTCAAGTTGCAAAAGAATACTTCCGGCTTTTATCGACACCTGATATTAATAAAATCAATTAAGTATCTAAATACGAATACTTTTGTATAAGTGCACTTATCATGTCATCAAGCCATGACTTCAGAGGAAGCCATCTAAAACTTATAAAACATTTTTTTTTCCTGAAAATTTTCAGGGGTAATATCATAAGTGATACTGGGTTAGGTATGGGTGGTTTTTTACATACATTTTACAAATATTAATCCCAATGACAAAAATGCAACGACTGCTTTAGCAGGAGTTGCATTTTCCAAAAATTGGTATTAATATGAGTAAAATTTGAAAAAAAACACCGGTACCTAACCTATTATTACGAATTAATATTTAGGGAGAGAATATAATTTATATTTAATACACATACCTCTTAATTATAACATATTAATCCACAAATAAATTATATTTTATAAATTAAAAAGCAAACAATAAGCACGATTTTAGATTAGAGAAAAGAGGGGTAAAAAAACCATCGTAAGGGTAAGGTATTTTCACTTATCAGTACAGCATACTACATATGTATTAATTGTATTCTCATTTTTATATATTTTTTTACTTATAAAAAAAATATTAAAAAAAATTTTTTTTCGTTATTTACTACCCAAGCGATAAGATGTTTTTTATAAATATGACTAATTTTAATACAAACGGGCTTAAATTTACTAAAAAATTTTGTTAAATGTGTTAAAAATGTCAAGTTTAAAAAAAAATTTAGTGTCACCGTATATGGTTTGGAGTTTATTTCCAAAAAACAACAAGATAAATACAGGTTGATCAAAAACTGGCATGCCAAAATTTAAGAGGTGATTTTCCATCCAAAAATATCAAAAAAAGCTCCTATAAAGGTTGGCGTCCCTAGACGGAAAAATGTATTAGGCTTAACACATTTTGGCCCCAAATTTTTTATGTATATTTTTTTTGGATTTTTTTGTAAAAAATATAGATTCCTTAAGTAAAAATACAAAAAAATTTCATGTAGTGTAACACTGTAGTAAAAAAAATGCAATTAATTAATTTTGTGCAACCAAAAGCGTTACTTTTTAAAAGGCTATTACTCATTTAATATTAAATTTAGGTGTTTTGGTGAAGAATACTTTTTTGCTTAGTTTTAAATGAAGAATCAGACTGCAGTATTAAAATTTTATTAATGCTTTTTATTGTTCCCGATTTAATATGTCATCTTCGAAGGGCAGTAGCTCCCTTAGGGCTTATTTCCGGACCAACCTTTATAGAAACTTTTTTCATATTTTTGTCTGTAGAATCACCTCTTAAATTTTGGCATGGCAGTTACTGATCACCCTATATATGTTTTTTTAGGTAGAGAAAAGTTTAATAAATCAATAAGGGTCAAAATTAACCCATATATTAAACAAAAAAATAACCATTTAAAAACGCCTTTTTCCTACTTGGGAACATAGTGCGGCGCCAGGGCAGTAGTGGACAGTATTTTAAATGGCATCATAGGTCTTGTGATTTTTTTTTTCAAAATTTTAGAAATTTTCGATTTTGAAAAAATTAATTATGAAATTTTTGCACAAAAGGGTACAAATAATGAATACAAGGTATATTATCATTTTAAGACTATTTATTCATCATACAGGAAATATCATTTTTAATATTTATGTACAAAATATTTAAAATTTGAATAATATTGAAGAAAAAAATATAAAAAAATTAAAAATAAATATAAAAATAAATGTAAAATTCTCCGTTTAGCTGTATACAGCTAAACGGAGAATTTTAATCTTTTAAAAATGATATAATATATGACCTACGTTGCTATTTCAGTTTTGTCCCCCACTTCCCCACGGGCGCCGCCTAATCGAATAAACAATTAAAAAATATTGCAAATTATAGTTTTTGTTGTGTAAACATTCCAAAGAAGTTTATATCTCATTCTGTTCAAAAGTTACTTACCATTTAAAAGAATAACCTTGTATAGAATGAAATTATTACATATCTTCACTAATCTTTATTAACTTAAGCACCTTAAGGCTTTTCTAGTTTTGTTTGTTGAGGAAAACCAATTAAACTATTGTTTTTGTTCCAGGAGATGAAGGAAAAGTTGTGGACGTCGACGTCGGAGGTGGGGTGGTGCTGCAGCAGCAGTGGGTGACGCTGACAGCTAGTATGTGGCCTGAGCCGACTACGGCCTCCTCTAGGGGCTGGAGAATCTCAGCGGACCGTCTGCCCGTTTTGGCCGCCGTCTTTTGCGGGGCCGCACTGGTCGTGTGTCTACTTTGCGCCTTCCTACTCTACAAGTGCTGCGTGATGCCCCGCAGGGAGAAAAACTATTGTAAGTAAAGACATTCAATTTCATAAAAACCGTCGAAAAGAATAAAAGAACTATTTTTACTGACACTAAATGTACCATTCCCAGCAAACAATTGTCTCGTGGCCGGCAGACGGCTGCAAGTCGCCATACAATAAAGCCGCTTGCAGGCAGTTATCGCATATTTTCAGCGGCATACGAGCAAAAGGCAGCCGGCAGCCGGCAATGACCATTTTCCAACTAGTTTTCAGACTTTCTACCGCTCTACTGCCAGCACTTCTGATAGGCAATAGGTCGTTAGGCATGTGGTCGTTTTACATCATACCAATCCGGTGATGTGCGTAAAATCAGTAGCGAGTAGACTACCGAACATAAAAAATAAAAGGTTTACCAGTAGTAGGTTACAATTCATGGCGACATCTGCCAATAGCAGTCAACGTCGAAGTTTGGATGTTTCTCAATACTTTCCCGATCGGGCCAAAGGCTTAATGCGATGAGTTTGCCATTACTTTCTTGATCGGCTGCCGATGATCGGCACTCTATCAAGGGCCGTAGAGAGGCCAAAACCTTAAAGCGATGATTCACCATTACTCTACCCATCGGAAGTTTACTTCGGGTGGAAACGGGTCTAAAAGCTTAATGCGATGATCGTTTGCCATTACTTTGCCATCAGCGGCCGCCTGAAAATTGCTTGTTGGGTTATTTATTGGCATGAAATTTTCTAGTAGGAATAGATTTAACCTCTTGAGGGACATACGCGTATATGTGTATACACATATACGCGTATTTTTAACTGTATACAGTTAAAAAAAAAAACGAAAAATGAAATTCACTGACCATAGGCCTATTCCATGTGGATTCAGGCAACGGTGACTGCACTGTTCTGTGCTGCACTATGGTCACTGATTTGGGTGAATTATGTTTTATGGGTACCTTGTGATCCCTATTTATTTTTTTCGAAAGATGCGTATTTTTTAAGATATGGATTTTTTTAGTTTTTTCCTAAAATCAAAGATTACACAGGCCCACAAAAAAACAAAAGTGGTATGCGCCATGGAATAGGACCATGATATTCCTATGTATTTTCGCCCGCTGAAATCGAACCTGAACTCAGTTTAACCCCTACACTTCTGGATTTTTCTCTACAGCTGCACTATGCTACCAAACGGGAAAACAGTGACCAAAATTATTTTATTGTGTCTTTTAATTTTAAATTTAATTATTAAGACATAAAAAATATGCTTTTTTAATTTTTTAATATTTTTCATTGAAGAATTTAGAGTAAAAAGGGGAAAAACGGAAAAAGTAACCAAAATAATTTTATTGTGTATTACAACTTTAAATGATTAGTAAGACATAAAAAAATGTTCTTTAATTTTTTAATATTTTCGTTTGAAGAATTTATTATTATTATTAAAATATTAAAAAATTAAAAAACATATTTTTTATGTCGTACTAAAAACTAAACGTTGAAGGCTTTTAAAACTAGTTATAAGCTTGATATATTGGGCCCTGTTATGCAAAAAGCAACCAACCCACAAATTAAAAAAATGAGATAATGACGTATAGATCTAGAAATGTCCACACATTCCTACATCCAACCCACAATATGTGAAATATTGTGGGTTGGTTGCTTTTTGCATAACAGGAACCAGTTATGAGGTTCACAAACTCATAACAATGATCCTTTTTCGATGTTTTTTGTACATTTCATTTATTAAGGATTTATGTCTGTGCATAAATAAATATTATTTTATTAGAAATGTTCACAAAAAAACATGGTAATTAAAATATTTAACTCTTACAGCTTCTATACAAAAAAATTAAAAATAAAGAAAAAACTAACTCAATATTTTAATTACCATGTTTTTATGTTAACATTTATAATAAAATAATATTTATTTATGTACAGACATAAATCCTTAACAAATGAAATATATAAAAAACATTGAAAAAGGATCATGACGAGTTTGTGAACCTCATAACTGGACCATATTATGCAAAAAGAAACTAACCCACAATATTTCACATATTGTGGGTTGGATGTAGGAATGTAGTATGGACATTTCTAGATCAGTATACGTCATTCTCATTTTTTAAATTTGTGGGTTGGTTGCTTTTTGCATAACATTGCCCAATAATTCCCATGTTGTATAAACAAAAACATTATAAACAATTAGAATTTGTTTTTCTTTAAAATATCAAGCTTGAAACTAGTTTTAAAACCCTTCAACGATTAAGGAAACTTAATTATTTATTTTATACCAAAATAATTTTAACGTCACTATCCCGAGGGTAGGAGTGAGTCATTTTTTTAACAAGAACTGTATATAATTTTTTTATTATCAAAAAAAGAAGAAATGCATTTTATCTGGTCTACTTTGATTATAACTTCAAGAAATTGGAAATAAGACAAGAATTTTGAAATTTTGGACATTCTATTGAAAATAAAAAAAAAATAACAAAAATATGCAATTCAGTAATTTAGATTATTGAAAGTAGACATAGTAAAAAATATATCCTAAAATTTTAAAAAATATTAAAGGTGGGTTTTTTGAGATATTTAAGTTTAAAGTTTTTAGCTAATATCTAAAAAAAAAAACAAAACACTATCGATATGAAACGAATTGAATTTTTTCCAGAAATTGACGTTGTTTGTAATGTTAAAAACCGTTTTTGGATATCTCTAATGGTTTTAAAAAGTTATTATACGGCAATGTCAATTTTTATAATAATCTTTGATTTTAGGAAAAAACTAAAAAATCCAACTTAAAAAATATGCACCTTCGAAAAAATCCAATTAGGGATCTATTTCTATGTCAAAAGGTACCCATAAAACATAATTGACCCGAATCCGTGACCATAGTGCAGTCACCGTTGCCTGAATCCACGTGGAATGGGCCCCATTTGCTTTTTCGCCAATCACAAACTACATCCAATGGCCAAGATTCGCACATTTTCAGTTGTTTACTTTTATTTACAATAAAAAGCATTTTTAATTTTTCGCTACTAAATTAGATTAAACAAAAACATATTTTTTTCGATTGTGTCATAGACACTTTTCATTTTATATTTGCTGCCTTTAAATTGGATTTTACGGACTAACATAAGATACCTAAACCTATTAAGCATAGTTGCAGTCTTGGCTACAGTCCATTTTATGCGGGGGCACTTTTTACATTCCTATCCCGCTATACCCTTTGAGTTCCTTCCCAATTTTCAATCTGGAATTCTAATTGGTAAATATTATTTTTTTATGTATTAAGTTTTTATATATTAAATTTTTATTTTGTTTTAACGTCAATACTTTTAGGGGTATTTTCTTAGAAAGTGTTTGATAGAAAATTTCGATTTTTGTCCTTTTACTCATTAACGAAAGTGTGAAGTATTATTTTATCCAATACATACAGATAATAAGACAATTACTAGCTTTATTTGAAATAAAGAAACTCAGTAATAACCCACAGGCGGCTTTTACTTTATAGATTGGAGAATTATTTATGTTATCCACGGCCGTGATTAATAGGCCTATTAATCACGGGTCTGTAAAAATAAACCGTTTAAAACCCAAAACGGCCGTGGATAAAATTTTTTAATAAAGATATGAATTTCTAAGCTATTTATTGGATAAAAATTTGTATGTTACTCGTGAGTAAACTAATATCGCCCTCTCTAAAATTAACCCACTCGAGTGCACTCGGCCTCCAGCCTGGTGGTTAATTTTCTCATGGGTAATATCCTAGTTTCCTCTCTCGTAACATAAATAACTATTATCCAATAATACAGATAATAAAACAATTACCAGCTTTATTTTAAATAGATAAACTCAATAATAACCCCCGAGTGGCTTTTACTTTATTGAGTGGATAATAATTTATTTTACCCACTCAACTAACACTTGTCAAATTATTTTCTTGTAAATGTCATTAAAATTTTAAATAAAAATATGAATTCCTAAGCTATTTATTGGATAAAACCTTGTATGGCACTCATGGGTAAACCGGTATTGCCCATGAGAAAATTAACCTGCGAGGCGTCAGCCAAGCAGGTTACTTTACCCACTAGTACCATAAATAACTATTGTTAGAAGTAGTGTTTTTTTTTTAATTTAATATTACTTAATAATTATAATTATTGTTCAGAGAATTATAAATAAATCATTTTCTTAGTAAACTAGCTATAAATAAATACATGACGCAAACCCATTTTGATTTGGAAGCAATTATAATTAAAAATTGATTGTTTAAAGGAAAATTAAGGACAAATTTTCTTTCCTAACAAAAACTGAGAAATTTTATTTCCTCTTATAAATTATAGCTATCTAGGAAAAATCCATACGTGAACACAAAAATAAATTCCATGACGCAAAACGTAATTTTCGGAAAACTGTAGAATTCTGCGAAACATACTTTTTGTTTGATAATACAGTAACAGTGTTCTGCCCTCCTAAAGAGGAACGCGGCATGTACACCTGACACATACGGTTTTCGAGCTTAGTATTTTTTTACTACGGAGAATAACGGTAAGTACCAATCCTAAGGAAATATGCGGTAAGTACACCGAAGAAGTTACTTGCCGCGTTCTTTCTATGTAAAAGTTTGAAATGGATTTTAATTTTTTAATAAACGAAGTAATATATAAACTAACTATATTTATGCTTTTTGGTATTTAAAAAATCTGTTAATTTCCGGTATCTATATTTAAAATAAAATTTAATTTGTGCGTGCAAGTGAATTTTTCAAATAAATTAACAAATATTTTTTATGATTTTCTGTAATAATATAAATTTTTGATGGCTTATAACAAGCCGTAAAGATATGTAGTGCTACGCATTCCATTATATACTATTCACAGTAAATTTGCATTTTCCCAAATACAAATAATTTTCAAAAAAAAAAATAAAAAGTATTTTTTTCAACAGATCTTTTTTTTTAAAAACGATTTTTTCTTAATTTTTTTAAAAAAATTTAAAATTTTTTTCAATTTTTTATTTATTTTTTTATTTTTTTTATTTTTTTTTTTCAATTTTTTTTTTCGTTTTTAATTTTAATAAACCTAGGCCTACAAGGAAAAGTATTATTTTGTTGGCAGCAGTTTTTATATTACATTATATTATTATTTAATTATATTCAAACAGATATATCTACTAGTAGATACTATAGTAGTACCTATACTATTAAACAATAATAGTAATACTATTGATTAAACAATAGTAGTATAATATTAAACAATATATTTTTTTATTTCTTTTTTTTTATTTGTTGATTGTTCAATATTTTATAATAATTTTGTCTTCATACAAGAAATGTGTATTTCTTTAGAAACACTAAATGTATCTATTATCTACTAATTTTGTCTGACTGCCACTAAAATACCAATAATTTTGCTTTCTTTTGTATTTGCTTCATACTGTTTCTCTTTTCAAAACAAAATTTCACATAGAAAGAACGCGGCAAGTAACATCTTCGATGCACTTACCGCAGATTTCCTTAGGATTGGTTCTTACCGTTATTCTCCGTAGTAAAATAATACTAAGCTCGATAACCGTATGTGCCAGGTGTACATGCCGCGTTCCTCTTTAGGAGGGCAGTGTTGTTCATACTTCCATTAAATAAATATAAACGCAAGCATATCGTTTATCACATTTGATAAATTAAATTTGAACTTTGTAATTTAAGGTAAACCTAGAGGCTAGGTTAAAAAGTAGTTATCAGAAAACTAATACCCAAAGGAACACATGTCTGTCAAATATAGATTGCGGTCCAAAAGTTGAGATATCGACTTTTGAACAACTAAAACTATGTTTTCGTATACTAGTCCAGTAAAATAATAAATGTAAATTGCAATAAATGTACACGGGCTGATATTTTAAAGATTAGTAGTGGATGGTAACAGAACACTCCTTTTAGTTTTTTTCACCTGGTGATTTGCGTAAGGGGTGTCCGCTATCTTGAATTCTAGGGGTGAGTGCGGTTATCTCGCTAAATATGCATGTTACCAATTTTGTTAAGGAGCTAACTTCTAACAATTTTTGTAAGGATAATTTTTTTATTATATTAATAACAATCGAGTTGTATTCAAAAATAGCCATGTTGGAGGTGAAATGGTTTTTTCGATTTTTCAGCCAAATTATTAATCGGAGGATAAAAGTGGTTACAAGCAAACTTGTAGCTCTTGAAATTCTCTATACCTAAGTTTTATATACTACGAATTTTCATGGGCATTTTTGTACGGTTACAGAGGGCACAACTCGACTTTAAGCCCTCACTGTAACCGTACTAAAATACTTATAAAAATGCATTCAAATTAACGCAGGTCACGAATTTCATCTCTCCGATTTGGCTCAAATTTTGCATACGGCCATAAAATAAGGTTAGATTAGCCACATTATCGGGATTTTTCTCAAAAATGTCTGGTTAAAGAGATATTAGGGTGGGCCATTTTTTGAAATTTTTCAAAACCAGAAAACACGATTCACTAAAAGTGAAATAACTCGATATCTATAAAAGATATGAATTTCATTTAAACGGCATTTGTAAGAGCATTAAATTGTAATAGAGAAAAAGTACACATCAATCATTCTGGTTATACCAAGATGGCGGACCATGAAACATAACCTACAAATTATAAAAAACGCTATCCCCAAAATACCCCATCCTCGATTTTTTGATCCAATGTGCATCCTAAACCAAGAAAAAAAGCCTGATATACAGGTACTTCCAAACAACATTCCTAAGGGACAATTTTAAAATGTATAAAATTCAATTACAAAACTTTTTTTCCTTTCAAAATTTGTCTGAAATGAATAGTTCCAGAGATATATGAACGAAAAGGAGAAAAAAAAAATGAATTTCTTCTCGAGTTTGCAACATTTTGTTAAATAAAAAGTGAAGCCCTTGGTTTATTTTATGCGCATAGTGAAATTATCATTTCTGGTGATATTCTTTACCCATTGATCCAAAAATGAAGAATACTATCCAATTCACCCAACCTAAAACAGATACCGCCTGGTCTGTTTCGAAAATCACCCGTTGAAAAACTAACAGAAGTGTTCTGTTACCATCCACTAACCTTTAAAATATCAGCTCGTGTACGGTTTTATTTCAGGAATTTTTCGTTATTTGACTGGACTATACATACGTATATTTGATATTTTGAGCTCTCGATAACCGTGTCCCTTACAATGGAAACGCTTGGCAACATGTCGCCAAGCCAATGAATATGGATGTCCCTCACTGTCGCCGCAGTGAGGGACATCCCTATTCCTCACTATTTAATAGTAATACACTATTTTTATACATTAATTATAAAGTGAAAATTGTTTTTTTTAACTAAATCTATAATAACTATACTGCTGCCAGCAAAATAATACTTTCCCCTATAGGGGAAAATATTTTTACCCCATTTACCCCCTTAGCCCAATCCGATTTTTACTAAAAACAAGCCTAGAACTTTGGATAATCAACCTATGGTCCAAATTTTAAGTCTTTAGCCAGAAGCGTTCTTGAGTTGTCGTGGTCACACTGACAGACCGACGGACAGACCGACCGACAGACAGAATTTTTTACGGAAATTGTATTGTTTGGATATAAAACGTCCAGAAACGTAAAAAAAGCAATACAAAATTTTCGATTTTTTTTACTAGCGCAAGACTTTCCTTGGGGAAAGTAATATCGGCTAGGTTTGCCAATTACGTGAATATAAGCGGGCCGTGTATTAATAAAATTATAAAAAATATTTTATCAAAAAATGCTATTTTTATTTGATATTTACAATTATGGCGAAGGCGCAAGCATTATTCTTCAAATTCTGTTTTTTTTACTTTTCCAAAGGAGTCTTGCGTTAGTAAAATAATTTCGAAAAATTTTTATTGCTTTTTTTACGTTTCTGGACGTTTTATATCCAAAAAATATGATTTCCGTCAAAAAAATTCTGTCTGACGGTCGGTCTGTCTGTGTGTGCGCGAAATTTGTGACCACGATAACTCAAGAACGCTTCTGGCTAAAGACTTTAAATCTGGACCATATGTCGATCGGTCGGTCTGTGTCTGATAACTCAAGAACGTTTCGGGCTAAAGACTTCAAATTTGGACCACAGGTTGATTATCCAGGCTGGAAATGTTTTTCATAAAAATCGGGTTGGGGTAAGGGGGTAAAATGGGGCAAAAACAATCTTTTCCAAAAACATAAAAGTCCAAAATGATCAAAATTTGCGTTACGTAATAGTTGAACGTTCCCCAAGGTTTTTGCACAGAATCTCGAGTCAACCACCGTTTACATAATAAACAAACAAGTTTGAAGTATGACTGTTATCAAAGTCAAAGAGTGCTGCCGCCAGTGGTGGTTTTGCTAACTAACTTTTTTTTACGGCGTACAACAATGAACTCA
This sequence comes from Brachypterus glaber, assembly GCA_958510825.1. Lineage (NCBI taxonomy): Eukaryota > Metazoa > Arthropoda > Insecta > Coleoptera > Kateretidae > Brachypterus > Brachypterus glaber. The sequence continues at coordinate 29,456,235 of OY294046.1, forward strand.
TTTGTTCACTTTAGTAACTTCTAGTTATAAAATATGAACATTTTAGTACGCTTGAATAAAAAGAAACTATTTATGAAAAAAAAAATTCTTTGAAAAACGAAAAAAAATTTTTTTTTTTTATTTTTGTTTTTTTTTTTTTGATTTTAATGAACCTAAGCCTATAGGGGAAAGTATTATTTTGTTGGCAGCAGTATTTTTTACAAACTGGTGATACTGAAGCCTCCAATATGAAGGGTTCTAAAAAGGGATTTCGTTATTTAACTAAAAGTATTTTACATATTCAATCACAAAGTTTGAACCTACGAGGAACGTCCGTGTCTCTCAAAATAAAACGTTAACAAAAAATACAAAAAATTAAGATAATTAAAAAATATATACAGCGGTGTGTTTTTTATTATTAAACTTTAAGATTAATTAAATATATATTGCGGGTCGCAAAAATTTTTAACATTCCGTGGTTCAAAGTAGGTATTAAAATGTGGACTAAGAGGCGTGGTAAACATTTTTAAAAATTTATTTATTTATTTATTTATTTATTTACGGAAGAACCTTTTTACAATAATAGTATTTGTTTGTACATAATCAAAAAATCACCATATATAACACAAGAAATATATCACAGAATACATTTTATTTTTTTTTAAATCTAACTAGAGAAACACTAAAAATATCACACTCATCATTTATAGTACTATTAACTATATTAACCATTCTACATATAGAGGAATGCATGTCGTAATTGGTGCGGTGATATGCGTTATTTAAAGTTTTTGAATATCTTAAGTTAAAAAGAGGAACATAAATTAATAACAATGAAAGGATATGAGGACAGTCTATAACAAAGTTTCTAAACTAGGCAAAGAAAAATAATTCAAAAGGTCCATCATATCATTTCTTGAATAATTATTTAAGAAATTATAATCAATTAGACTTTTAAACCACAGATATTTCACAAATTTATCCTGTATATGTTCTATCCTAGTAACATGTGTAATGTAATTGGGGGTCTTGTGATATATCATTTTAAAGCTCATTAAATTGTTTATTTGACTATATATTTTTTATACAGTTTTTGAAGGTTGAAAAATTTGGTTTGGACTTTTTTTTGTTTTTAATTTTAATGAACCTAAGCCTATAGGGAAAAGTATTATTTTGTTGGCGACAGTATTTTTTTACAAACTGGTGATACTGAAGCCTCCAATATGAAGGGATTTCGTTATTTAACTAAAAATATTTTACATATTCAACAAAAGTAGGTGAATCACAAAGTTTGAACCTACGAGGAACATCCTTGACTCTCAAAATAAAACGTTAACAAAAAATACAAAAAATTAAGATAATTAAAAAATATATACAGCAGTGTGTAAGTTATTGTTAAACTTTAAGATTTATTTAATATTTATTGCGGGACGCAAAAATTTTTAACATTCCGTGGTTCATTAAATTCTTTATTTGACTATATATTTTTTATACAGTTTCTGAAGGTTGAAAATGTTTTTTTTTTCAAAATTTGGTTAAAAAATCAAATATTTTTTTTGATAAATAAATAATTTTATGTTGCGAAATCGAAAACTTTTAAAGTAATTGTAAAAGGCATGAATAAAAAATTAAAGAAAAAAAATACCAAAAAAATCCAAAAACTCGGTTTTAGAAAAAAAACACCATTAATTTTTTTAACTTAATATACGGTTGGATAGGGAATTATAATTGCCTAAAAATAATAAATGAATAAAGTCTAGGTAAACAGAGATAGGTAGATAAAAAGTACCTAGATTTAAAATATAGTACCCATGGTATAAACTAAGCCATTTTCTCTATTTTGTATATTAAATTTAGAAGAATCCACGTACATGACGTATTTTTTTCATGAAAATTAATAACTTCGATTATAAAAATTGGGTCCATGGATATCTTGCGGAATCCAGAAGTAGGTTTTCCGCAGTCAAAATTTCTGCCGGGGGTAAATATTTTTTTCATTGGTAAGGCCTTTTTTTGTCATTAACATTCGATCCTTTTCTTAATTATCAATTTTTTAATGGTTGGAAAATTTAGTTTTCTTGGTGGGGAAATTTTGGTGGTCCCCTCCCAACGATGTTTTTTTGGTACGCCCGTGAATTAAACTATGCAAAAAAAAAGTTTTATTGCAGTACTTAGGTACTGTACAATACATGTAGGGGAGGGTGGGCCACCATGAGACATGGGCCACCATGAGAATTTGATTTTTTTTAACAGGAAAGGAAGATAACCCCATTGGTCATATAATAGTTACCTCCCCTCCCAACCGCACATTCCAATATATTTTTGTTCACGGCCTGCTTAGCCTCAAATGAGTAGTGCCTGTGAGTGGTATTTTGGAGCGTCGCTTTTACTTTGCGCCAATATTCTGCGCAATGGCTGCGAGTTTAAAATCAACTTTCAAGAGAAGCTTTTTATATTAATTTAAAAGACTAATGCCTTTAAGAATTATATAAAAAAAATGCAAACATACACGGTGTATTTAAAATAGCGTCGGAAATTTTAACAGATGATTCTACATCATAAAATATGACAAAAAGTTCCTATAAACTACGCCCCTTTGAAAGTGGCTAAAAAAATCGGTTTTTATTTAATAACTCAGGAACCCTTTGAGATATATCAACGAGGTTTTGCACGTCAACTAATTCTACCAATGCCCGTTTTTATGTGTTATTTTCATGTACTTATTTCAACCAGGGGTGTGCGAAACGGGGGGGGGGGCTTATCAGTTTTTTGTCCCAAACTTTTTTCTGTGTAACTTTTTTGCAATTTTATTTTTGAAATATGATTCCTCAGGTCAAAATACATAAAAAAGGTACTCTTGTTGTAATACTGTAGGATTAACCGTTTTCGAGAAAAATTCATTTGAAGGTGAAATTCCACGGTTCGAGGACGAAAAATTAAATACTAAAATGTTGAAAAATTTTAATGATGCAGGGCGAATGTACATTAAAAACTAAGAAAAAACCTCATATACAGGTACTTCCAAAAATCAATCCTAATGGAGCTATGGTCTCCTAAATATGCACCATTTTTAAAGGGCTTTAAAAGCGTTTTTTCGACCTATATCACGGTGCGGTGATGCGACGGTTTAAATAAACTTCAAATTACCCCATTTCTGTTTCTATACGACGATTCTATGAGACGTTAGTATGATTTTAACCAAAAATAAAAAAAATCTATCGAGCACATTTTTTTTATTAAGCAAAAACCCCGTATGTTGGACACTTACCTTGTATTTGACTATTCACTAAATATTTACTCAAACTATTATTATTTTTTTTTTGTTTTATTTTGTTATAATATACGTGAACTGCAAAATAATTTTCATAAAAAAAATAATTAATAATAAAAAACCCCTTGTAACGGATGATACAAGAAGTATTGCCTACGAATTATCTCCGTAACTATAAAAGATAACAGATAACTTTTTGAAATTTACAGAGCTTGTATGAACCGTAAATACCCGCATTTTGTCATGGTCATTATAAAAAAATAATTTCCTGTCTTAGCGGAAGTGATACCAACTTTTGATTTTTAAATGGAACTCTATATATTTGCTTACATTTATAGATGCGTATTTAAATTATCTTTTTATTAACATATCACAAGTCGATATTTGCATTAAAGATGGCGCCACAGGATCCATTTTTCATAAACACAACATGGCGTCCATATTGGAATATTTCTGAAACTTAACATTTTAAATCTTTTAATAGTAGGCTAAAAATTTACTGTTGATCTGAAACTGATTTCCTTTTGTTTTTATGGATATTGCGATTTTGAAGTTTTTTTTTCAAATCATCAACTTAAACGCCATTTTGTGCTAAATTTTTTAAAGGAAACGACCTTTTTTTGATTTCGCTAAATTAAAAACTCAGGTATACTCTACAAGAAAAAAGTACAAACACCCTAATAGGGTTGGAAATTGTTTGGGAAAATGGCCATATTCCGTTGGGAGCTTATTAAATCCCAAGGGAATATGGACATTTACCCCGAAAAGGGCCAACGCTATTAGAGTATTTCTACGTTTTCCTTGAGTATACCTGAGTTTTTGATCTAGTGAAATCGAGGGGCGTTTCACTGACCTATTTTTGTACATGTATTGTAAATAATGTACATTATTTACAATATTGTACGAATAATGTAAATAATGTAAGAAAAATGTAGTACTGTAAGGTAATGTCGAAATAATGTAAATAATGTCTAAAAATGTAGTACTGTAGAATACTGTTGAAATAATGTCGGTAATGTAAGTAATGTCCACTTAATGTAAAGTACTGTACGGTAATGTACGAGGCAGACGCGGACTGGCTTCTTACGGCACAGTCGGAAAAATATTAAAAAAGGCCCCTAAACTGCTCAAAACCTATAAAAAATTGGAAAATCGAGGGCCCGGTATAGCCAAAATAGACCAAATGGCTTTTGACGACCCTGCATTACGGCCAGTCCGCCACTGGTACGAGGTAATGTAGGATGTTAGGTTAAGATTAACATAAATTTAGGTTAATATATGTATAAAAATATATTAATAAACAAGCCGTGAAGATATGTAATGCTACTCATTCCAGTATATATCTTATAATAATACTTAAAAAAAAAAATTAAAACAAAAAAAATACTTTTTTTTTAATTTTCTTTTGAAAAACGAAAAATAAAAAAAATTAATTATTAACTTGAAATTTGTAACACGTAAAAAATACTGCTGCCAACAAAATCTTACTTTCCCCTATAGGCCTGAAAAATTAATTAAAAAAAATATTATTTTGAAAAAAAAATTACCCCATTTTACCCCTCTACCTCAACCCGAATTTTACCTAAAACTTTGTATATCACTAGTTTACAAATTTCAACTTTTTTTATGCCCAACTTTATTTACATGTTTTCTAACATAATTTTTGATGAGGAATCCAAATTCGTCAAGAAAAAAAAAGTTTTTATAGGGGAAAATTATAGATATCATATATTTTCGTTTAATATTAGTAAAAATTGGTATCTGTGGGTTTTTAAACTCCCTAGAAACAAATTTTATATTTAAAAGTATCTAACCCTTAAGGGGGTGCAGCCCCCCGGTTTATATTTTTTAAATAACCCGATAAGAATTAGATCCTGGGGGTTTTCCGTCTCGCTCAAAATGAATTTATTCTTTTTTAAATTCTGTCTTTATCCATATAACCCATAGGACCACCCATATTTACATTTTTTTAATTAACCTGATAAAATTAAAACCAAATTTAATATTAAAAAAATCTGCCTGCAAGAAGTCCCAACACCTATGTACCAACTTTTATCAGCTAATTAAAAAAATATCAATAGTGCTGTCAACAAAATAATACTTTTCCCTTTAGGCCTAGGTTTATTTAAACCAAAAAACTAAAAAAATATATAATATAATATACACCCCTTTTGAGAGACAGAGAAAACAAAGACAGAACGATTAGATCAAGTCTGACGTGATTGTAGTGGGATGCGATGTGCTATGTTTTATAAAAAAAACACGTCAGCCTCGATCTTTGTTTTCTCCGTTTAGTATAATTTCAAACGGGCTGTATATTATATTTTTAAATAATAAAATATATATAATATTTTTAATTAAATACCCCATTACATACATACAATACATTACCCCATCTGATTTTTCCAAAAACAATCCCAGCCTAGAACTCTGAGTAAGCATGCTTAGCTTGCTAGCAAACTGTGATCAAAATATAAAACGTCAAGAAGCTTAAAAAAAGCAATACAAGGGTGGAGATAGATTTTTTAAAATATTAAATTGTTTTCTATGAGTCCCAAAACCCCTATGTGCGAATTTTTATTACTTCCCTGCTGAAAATGACGGGTCTGGGCAGGTATAAATGGTGCATAAACCGGACTTGAGCATAAACACGACTGAGAGACAGAATTTTTTTTGACGGAAATCATATTTTTTGGATATAAAACGTCCAGGTTTTTGTAGGTTTTATTTTTTTAAATATATTTACTAAAAAATGCGATTTTTTTTTTGCAACATGTTATTAATATCATTTAAAATTAGTTTAAAAGTATAATTGACATAAAATAAACCAGTTTTCAAAATTTGTTTAATTTTTTTAAAGAAATTTTAACAAAATTTCCCATTTTTAAACCTATTTTAAAACCACAAAAATTGCTCCCAAAAAATAAAAAAATATTTGGTTAAATAGAGAATTTTATAAGCTTTAAAATGACATATCACACAAACCCCCTTTCTATTTTAAAAAATATCCCCCCTTGCCCCCCTGTCACCATTGTGCCATATAAAATATGTACCAAAAAGTTATTATTAGGTGTTTTTCAAGTTGATATCTTAATTCGTTTAAAAGTTAATGGAGGGGGCGGACTTTAGACATGCACTGTATAATGTTGAAAGTTAATGGGTTCGGGGATCGACGAACAGGTCAGGGGAGCTCAACAAAGATTTCAGGGGACCTATTCTTCAAAACCGGGGAGTAGAACGACTGATAGAACGAGTCTGAGGTTCGTTCTACTCCCCGGTTTTGAAGAATACGTCTCCAGGGGGCTTAAACCAAGGCTAGGGAGGCCTTGACAAGTACTATTTTAATCTAAGAATGAAACTCTTGGAACTCGGCAAAAAAAAACTAAAAAAAAAAAATACATTTTTGTTTTCTTACATGACAGACATTTGAAAACTACATAATATTAAATTCCGTACTTTTCATTACACATTATACATCAGGTACACAAAAATGATTAAAAATAATATTAAAACCACCAGAAGTAAACAACACTGCCGAAATTTTATAGGTGTCACGTGGTTTTTGAGCGATGTGAGTAGACAAAATAATGTAAATACTGTAGGAGAGCATGCGCATTAATAAAAATAATGTAAATAATGTAGGTACTGTCGTAATGTCAATTAATGTCAGGTACTGTAGAATAATGTAAGTAATGTAACGTAATGTACGGTAATGTACAGTATTGTAAGTAATGTAAGGTAATGTCAATGTAATGTAAAGTACTGTCGATGAAACCGTACATGTATTGTAAAGGTGAAACGCCCCTCGAGTGAAATCAATAATAGGTCGATTCATTTAAAAAATTAGCACAAAATGGCGTTAAAGTTGATGATTAAAAAAAATTAACATAACGCCATTTTCAAAAAAACAAAAGACAGTTTCAGATAAACAGTAAATTTTTAGCCTACTATTAAAAGATTTGAAATGAAAAGTTTCAGAAATATTCCAATATGGAAGTCATAGGACCGCTATGTTGTTTTTATGTAAAATGTCTCCTGTTGCGCCATATTTAACACAAATATTGAGAATGAAAACAGAATTTAAATACGAATCTAAATATGTAAGCAAATGTAAAGGGTTCCATTTAAAAATCAAAGTTGGTATCACTTCCGCTTAGACCGGAAGTGATATTTTTATAATGACCATGCTAAAATTGGGGTATTTACGGTTTATACGTTCTGTAAATTTCAAAAAGTTATCTTTTATAGTTACGGAGATAATTCGTAGGCAATGCTTCTTGTGTCACCCAGTATAAGGGGTTTTTTATTATAAATTTTATTTTTTTATGACGATTATTTTACAGTTTACGTATATTAAACAAAACGAAACAAAAAAAATAATAATAATTTGAGTAAATATTTAGTGAAAAGTCATATACAAGGTAAGTGTCCAACATACGGGGTTTTTGTTTAATAAAAAAATGTGCTCGATAGATTTTTTTTATTTTTGGTTAAAATCATCCTAAAGTATCATAGAATCGACCTATATAAACATAAATGGGGTAATTTGAAGTTGATTTAAACTGTCGCACCACCGCACCGTGATATGTATGGAAACTTTTTTTCTTAGTTTTTGATGTAGAGTAACATTGCATCATTAAAATTTTGGTTTTCGACATTTTAGTATTTAATTTTTCGTCCTCGAACCGTGAAATTTCACCTTCAAATGAACTTTTCTCGAAAACGGTTAATCCTACAGTATTACAACAAGAGTAGCTTTTTTATGTATTTTGACATAAGGAATCATATTTCAAAAATAAAATTGCAAAAAGTTACACAGAAAAAAGATTGGGACAAAAAGTCCCCCCGTTTCGCACACCCCTGGTTTAAATAAGTACGTGAAAATGACATACAAAGATGGGCCTTATTAGGATTAATTCACGTGCAAAATCTCGTTACTATATCTCAAAGGGTTCCTGAGTTATTAAATAAAAACCGATTTTTTTAGCCAATTTCAAAGGGGCGTAGCTCCCTTATTACGCATTTTTAGAAATATGTTTATAGGAACTTTTTGTCATATTTTATCATGTAGAATCACCTGTTAAAATTTCCTAAACTATTTCAAATACACCCTGTATTCTTAAAAAAAAATATATTTAATTTTTTTTTGTAAATGTGCATTTGGGCCATCTAGAGACATTTCGTTATGGGCCACCATGAGACTGTGTGATGGTGGACAGTTTGACGTTCTTATTAAAAATATTAAAAATTAATTTGTTTTAGAAGTTTTTAATTAATATGTTATTGTTTTAGATGTATAACAGTAATATTGCCTTATTTTATTTTATTATTCTACTTGTTTCGATTTGGGCCACCATTGCTAAAATAGCTTTTTTATATATAATCCTGTTTTCTTGTTCCAATAATCTTACAATAATGAACAATGAACGAGTTTTAGTCTTGTATCAAATGGTTTAAAAAAATATTTTCAACCTTTTTTTTTTGTTAATATTTTGTTAACACCTATGTCTCATGGTGCTCCGGTCTCTGGGCCACCATGAGACACCATACCGAAAACTATTTTTGGATATATTTTTGTTGCTAAAAGAGACATTGGACTTTAGTACTTTATTTATTGTTTATTTAAGGTAACACAATTACCCAAAATTTATTTGACCGATATATTTTTAATAACAACTGAAATAATTTGGGTTGAATTTTTAAGTCTCATGGTGGCCCACCCTCCCCTACTTGTTAGAACCTTTTCATACAATTTTTTGATCATTTATTTTATTTCTAGGTTTGCGGAAGATGGATGGTACCAATACAAGTACCCAAGTACCTAGTACGATAGTTTCGCCCACATTCCCAAATCAAGCTGCAGTTTTTGCAGAACAAAAGGGATGCGGTTGGGGCTACAGTAACAGACTTGTAGCGCCGATGCCTGCCAGTCCGTGGTACACCAGCAGAGTTATTGGTGGTCCACTATGTACGCAATGCCCTGGAATATGCCCTGTACCAAGAAGTACCAGTCATCCTGGGACATCTGTGGAGGTAAGCAAAATATCTGTAACGCGAAGGACGGACAGTGGTTTTATAAACGGCGGGCAAAGGCCAAATTTGGCGCCCTTGGCCAATTTCACAAGTTAATGACTAAAAAAGCAGATCCATCCAAGTTGATGACTAAAACAACGACCAGTTTGATGCCCTTCGGGCAGGGTTTTTGGCGCTCTCTGAATTATTATAACTTTAAAATTTCGCACATAGAACTTACAAACCAATGGTTTATAAACAAGTGCGGGAGATGCCGATTTGTAAAGGGACGAGAGAACCGGGCCACCGGTTGCTGACAACAAGGGGTTCCAAATTGGGACCTTTTTTGTCCGTTTTGGGATGTGATCAGGTTTCTTTAGTTTTCAACTGTTTTTTTAGGCAGGAAAAAGCACTCTGCGGTTGTATTTTTTTTGAAGGTAGATGAATTTTCCTGTCCATACCAAGATTGATTTTTGATGAAAATTTTAAGTCGATCGGATTATTTTTTCTCGAGTTATCGTGTCGAAAAGAAAACGTGACATACGGACGCACAGACGAACGGACACTTTTTAAAGTTGTTTAAAATTGTATACAACTTGGGTATAAACATTTTTCATTTTAGACAAAGTAAAGTATTATATTCTGCTGTGAAACTGCGAAAAGTATAATAAGTTTCCAAAATAAATTAAAAACAAGCCGTGAAGATATGTAATGTTACGCATTCCATTATATATTATTCACAGTATATTGCATTTCCCAAATACTTAAAAAAAAATAATTTTCAAAAAAAATAACAAAAAAAAAATACATTTTTTTTTAAAAAGATTTTGCTTGAAAAACGAAAAATTATTAAAAAAAACAATTTTCAAAAAAACTTTTTTTTTGTTAAATTTTCTTTTCGCGTCAAACAAAAATTACGTTAATCGGAATTTTCTCTCAGCTTTTTTCAATTTTTTAAAACATTTAACCCCCCATAACTTTTTTGTTTAGGGGGGGGGGATTACTTTCAAAAACAATAGGGATCTTCCTCTCGTAGAACTTTACCTGAAAAATTCGAGTCGATCGCATTATTCGTTGTTGAGTTATCGTGTTTACAAAAATCGTGACATCGGACGGAAGGACAAACGGACATACGGAGGGATACTGTCTATAGTTCTGTCCCAACTAAATCAATCGTAACAAGATATATCTTATATATAATATAAGTTAGGCAGCTTAACACTAAATTTTGAGTAGATGTTTAAATGCGGGACAAATCACCATTTTTTTACAAACTTCCTATATAGTATGCTTTAAATTTTGAATAGGATTCACTTCACCCCACTACTCACATAGCAGCCATCTTAAAAAATATAGGTTAAATTATGGGTCAGTTATAGAATTTCATAGGGGAAAAATAGATTTGGCTGTAAGTTATATTATAGATAGTATCATTCTCTGGGACAATAAGTCAGGATATAAAAGTTTTTAAATCCTGCTACTTTCAGAGCAAGAGCTGATCAAGGAGGTCGCTGCATGAAAATATTGCTGTTTTCGGCCATCTATATAAACCTCCCTAACTTTTTTGGTTCTTGGCCGATTTTAACCGTCAAGGTTTTAATTAAATCTTTAGAAAAAGTTCTTTGAAAATGCCTCTAAAAGTACATAAAAATCGAAAAAAAAATTATTTGTTTACCCTATTTTTTTCTCCTTCGTTATATTTTATTTCTATTTAAATTTTTAAATAACCATGTATATGTGTGATACTGTTGCATTATAAGTATTATTTAAATAAAGAATCTAATATGATAAAACCCTAGGAAAAATATTCAAAAAGTTAAAAAAAAAAAATGAAAAACCCTAGGACAAATGGATACCGCTTATCAAAAAGGAACCAAGCGACATTTTTAACGAAATTTTGTTAGGAATCGGAATAGGTTCTTTAGGCTTAGTATAACCTATTTCCATGTCTAGGAAAATGTATCTTGGTTCCTTTTTGATAAGCGGTATCCAAATATTAAAAAAGTTGAAAAAAATTAAAAAATTGACATTTTCAATGCCATTTTGCATTGACTTGTGGATAATTGTTTTCTCTTAATTTTTCACAGGACATAGGCCCATATATTCCTAAGAATATATCCAAAAATTGGCTTTGTATTTTTCTTCGTTTTGAAACTACAGCCAATTGGAAATACCAATTTTTCGAAATATGAGAAAATTAAAAAAATTGATACTTCCAATTGGCTGTAGTTTCTAAACGAAGAAAAACACTTATTCAATTTTTGTATATATTCAGAAGCATAAGAACATAAAACATAAGAATCCGATGCTGTGATTGGCTTACAAGATACATGGCAGCACATCATCGCATTCTTATGTATTACGTTCTTACGCGAGACTGTGGATATGCCCTTATTAATATATGGGTTTATGTCCTGTGCAAAATTAAAAGAAAAAAATTATTCACAAGTCAATACAAAATGGCATTGAAAATGTCAATTTTTTAATTTTTTTCAACTTTTTTAATATTTGGATACCGCTTATCAAAAAGGAACCAAGATACATTTTCCTAGACATGGAAATAGGTTATACTAAGCCTAAAAAACCTATTCCGATTCCTAACAAAATTTCGTTAAAAATGTCGCTTGGTTCCTTTTTGATAAGCGGTATCCATTTGTCCTAGGGTTTTCTCATATTAGATTTTTTTTTAAATAATACTTATAGTGCAATAGTATCACACATATACATGGTTTATAAAAATTAAAATAGAAATGAAAAATGATAAAGGAGAAAAAAGAAATACTAAATATTTAATTTTTTTCGATTTTTATGTACTTTTAACCTTTACCTGGCACAGGGGGTACGTACGAACCCCACGCTGTTTCTCGTCGATTTTCGATATCTAAATCTTCGAAATCTAAACTCGTAACGACATCTATCGGTAGTCAAGGGGTACACTTTTATACCTATGCCACTAGGATAGCGCTGCGACGGTACAGTTTGTCTGTGGCAGTCGTCAAAGTAGGTTGGGGTGTGTACGTACCCCAAGGTAAAGGGGTATCTAAAGATGATCTCTGATTTTTTCTAAAAAAAAATAATCAACATTTCAAGTTTTACAATGGTAAAGGTTAAAGGTCTTTTCAAAGAACTTAGAAACAAATAATGTATAGATGGCCGAAAACAGCAACATTTTCATACGGCGACCTCCTTGATCAGCCCTTGCTCTGGATTTAAAAACTTATTTGTCCTGACTTATTGTCCCAGAGAATGATACTATCTATGATATGACTTACAGCTAAATCTATTGTTCCCCTACGAGATTCTAGAAACTGACCCATAATTTAACCTATTTTTCAAAATGGCTGGTGGGGTGAAGCGGATCCGCGGATCCTACTCAAAATTAAAAGCTTACGATATAGGAAGTTTTAAAAAAAAATGTTGCTTTTTTCCGGCGTGTCTACATTTTTTTAGTTAGTTGCCTAACTAATAGTTCCTTTTATTATATCGTCGGTTTACAAGTAAAAGGCAAAAATGGGATTTAAATGGTACTTAAATTAATTTTTGATGATCTATGTACAGGTAAACCGAACTAACTTCTAGATGGACTACCAATAGAGTTACCCAGAATACAAAATGCACCAATTTGATTTTGATTAAAATGTTATCTGGCAGTAGGCACTAATTTACTTAGTACGTTTATTATTTCGAACGTTTTTGTAAACGAATTAATAACACAGCGACTTAGTACTAATTAGTTAGTGCTTGTTTGTTTGCCTAGACGTGCATTCTTGTAGTTTTTTTTCGTTTTCTTTTTGTATTCTAAACAATTTTTTATTTTTTTGTTCATTTTTTTTTTCGTTTTCCAAAAAAGAAACTTTTTGAAAAAAAAATGGTTTTTTTCATTTTTTTTTTTTTTCATTTTTGGCTTTAATGAACCTAGGCCTATAGGGAACGTATTCTTGTCGGCAGCAGTTTTATGTCGATATAAATCACGAACACTTAAGAACGCTTTAAGCTAGAGACTTGATGTGATAATTTTCTAACTTCACCCCCGAGAGGGTGAGGAGTAAATATTTTTAGATGTTTTAAATATTTGCGTCAAAATTGGTATATCTATGGGGTTTTTGGGGTCGACGAAACTGAATCTGATAATAAGAATTTTTAACTCCATTCCGGGGGTGGGGCGTGAATAGAGAAGAAAAAATGAAGTGTTTAATTAAAATTTCCTATAACAGCTGTACAAGTAAACCGCACTAAGTCGATGTCTTTTTTCAAATTTAGTTGAATTAAACTACTTCAATTTTTTTTAATTTAACTACAAATGGGACATTATTATGTCCAAACATGTCATTGCGATTTTCGGTACTTTTTTTCCAAAAAAAATTATTACAAAAATTAAAAAACAAAAAAGTTAAATTTGTCAATATCTCAAAACCATGTTTTTTTACTTAGTGCTCTTTACTTGTAAGCCGACGATATCATATTAGTTTTACGGAAAATCAATAATTTAGTACTTCCTACGTAACTACTGAGGATAAAAATATTTATGAAGTTTATTAATGTTGCTGTATCAGTCCTACACATCGACAATTTAGTTTAACCTCAATATTGGAAATGTTCTCATCAACTTCCGAGGAAAATATTTGCATATCAAAGTGTGCACTCTGCAGCCTGAATACGTTGCTTAAACTTTCCCGATTTACCTACAGAAATAACAGATTGAAAACAGTGACCAATACTAAATTAAAGCTTTTAAAGCTATTTCAGACAAAGTTATTTGTTTTTACGACAAACCTACAATGGCATTAGATACCAAACTTGCCTTATTTACAGAAATAATTCAAGGCTGCCGCGACGTGATTTTTGTTGTTGTTGGGGAGATAACAATTTTACGTCTTGGTAACTTAATATCAAGTTACCAAGGCACAAGCCACAAAAAAGGGCAATTACGTCCTTATTTATGGCCCCAAGCTTAAAAGGTAACTAACCTGAATTTCACCAAGTTCAAGTTCCATTCCTGGCTACCACATTTTTTGTTTTTGTTTTACTTTTATTTATTTTGCGTTTTAAATCATTTTGATTTAAAACGCAAAATAAATACACAGAGCTTTCCCATTTTTCGCCTCCGCGCGTAAAAACCCCAATATACCAATTTTAACAAAAACTACCCCCGCTCCTCAGGGGGTGGAGAGATTCTCTTTCAGCAACCTTATAAACCCCAATATACCAATTTTTACGAACACTACCCCCACCCCTCAGGGGGTGGATTTAGAATTTTTTTTATTATCAGATTCACTTTCAGCAACCTCAAAAACCACAATATACCAGTTTTTACGAAAACTACCCCCACCCCTCAAGGTGTGAAATTAGAAAAAAAATATTCGTCGACCCCAAAAACCCCTATGACCAATTTTGACGAAAATATTAAAAAATATTTACCCCCTTACCCCTGCGGGGGTGGTTAGATTTTTTTTATTAGATTCAACTTCAGCAACCTTAAAAACCCATATATAGCAATTTGAAGTGAAGTTTATTAAAGTTGCTATATCAGTCCTACACATATCGACAATTTAGTTTAACCTCAATATTGGAAATGTTCTCATCAACTTCCGAGGCAAATATTTGCATATCAAAGTGTGCACTCTACATCCTGAATACGTTGCTTAAACTTCCCCGATTTACTTACGGAAATAACAGATTGAAAACAGTGACTTATACTAAATTAAACCTACAATGGCATTTGATATGATACCAAACTTGCCTTATTTACAGAAATAATTCAAGGCTGTCGCGACGTGATTTTTTTTGTTGGGGCAAGATAACAATTTTACGCCTTGGTAACTCCTGCGGGGTGGAGTTAGAATTTTTTTTTTATTAGCAATTTGAAGTGAAGTTTAGTAAAGTTGCTATATCAGTCATACACATATCGACAATTTAGTTTAACCTCAATATTGGAAATGTTCTCATCAACTTCCGAGGCAAATATTTGCATATCAAAGTGTGCACTCTACATCCTGAATACGTTGCTTAAACTTCCCCGATTTACTTACGGAAATAACAGATTGAAAACAGTGACTTATACTAAATTAAACCTACAATGGCATACCAAACTTGCCTTATTTACAGAAATAATTCAAGGCTGTCGCGACGTGATTTTTTTTGTTGGGGCAAGATAACAATTTTACGCCTTGGTAACTCCTGCGGGGTGGAGTTAGAATTTTTTTTTTATTAGCAATTTGAAGTGAAGTTTATTAAAGTTGCTATATCAGTCCTACACATATCGACAATTTAGTTTAACCTCAATATTGGAAATGTTCTCATCAACTTCCGAGGCAAATATTTGCATATCAAAGTATGCACTCTACATCCTGAATACGTTGCTTAAACTTTCTCGATTTACCTACGGAAATAACAGATTGAAAACACTGACCAATACTAAATTAAAGCTTTTAAAGCTATTGCAGACAAAGTTATTTGTTTTTACGACAAACCTACAATGGTATTTGATATGATACCAGACTTGCCTTATTTATTTACAGAAATAATTCAAGGCTGTCGCGCGTGATTTTTTTTGTTGGGGCAAGATAACCATTTTACGCCTTGGTAACTTAATATTAAATTATAAAGGCATATACCACCAAAAAAAGGGTAATTACGTCCTTATTTGTAGCCCTAATAAATTATTTAAAACGCAAAATAAATAAAAGTAAAACAAAATCAAAAAAGTGGTAGCCAGGGGTTGGACTTGAACTTGAAACAGATAACGCGATACTACCTACCCAAACCTATTAAACCGTAGTAGGTATCGCGGTTGTACCAACGGAACTATCGGCTTCTTTAATTACTTAATGTTTGTTGTCAACATTATTTTCTCGTCAAGTTGCGCCCCCATAAATTTTTATTTTTTTTATAATAGGTATGGGAATAAGTTTCCGTCCTTTTTTAACCCTTAGTTTTTCGTTTATTTAAATAATGAAATACAAAGTGATTTTATTCAAAGTAAGCACCATCGCAAGCCACAACTTTTTTCCATGTTTCAGACAGTAAACGAATTCCTCGAAGAAAAAAAATCCGGTTCTTTCGAATTGATCCATTCATTAAGAAGTAAAATGGAAATCCGAAGGAGGAATGTCTGGAGAATAGAACGGGGGGCAAGACTTCCCAATTCAATCCTTCCAAATTTTTCTTGAATGGTTAAGCAATTTTTGGCCTAACGTCGTCATCCAGCAAAAAGCTTATCGTGTCTATCACCCCATTCTTATCGTTTTGCCTTTAAAGCCCGATTCAAATCTATTTAGCTGCAGTCGGTAACGATCCCCAGTGAATCTCTATCCAGTAATTCTTGCAGTTGTGCGTCTTCGATTTTTTTTGATGCGCCTTCGCGTTCTTTATCACTCGCCATTTTGAAATCGCCGAAACTACTCTTTATACGATGGAGCGTGATCACCGTACACATTAACTAGTATGCGATGCGTTTCGGCAGTACTTTTCTTTGAAATATGAAGTAAAATTTCCTGCAAATGTTGCTTTTTCGGGACAAATGTTGACATTTTTAATAACTTCTATGTCAGTGTTTTTTTTTTGTTTTTCCTTTCACAGAATTGATGTTTTTCTAAAAATTTTGAGTCGATCGGGTAATTCGTTCTTGAGTTGTCGTGCATGTAAAAAAGGTGACATCAGACGGACGAACAGTCGGACATTTTCGAAGTTACTTATTTTTCATGAAAAAAGTTTGTGCCCATTTTTATTTTGTCTAGGACGTACGTTGGCGCTAGGTATTTATTATACGGTAGTTTCGAATTTCCCAAAATCCTAGACAAAAAATTCTTGAAATCAAACAAATAAATAAGAAACTTTGAAAATGTCTGTCCGGTGTCACGTTTTCTTTGGACACGACAACTAAAGAACGAATAATCCGATTGACTCGAAAATGTTTTTTTTTTTAAAAAAGCGGATAAAATCACTTAATACATTTATACAGGAGTTGAGAATTAAATTTCATCCAACGCCCTTTAATTTAAAAAAAATTTATGACAAAAAGATTAAGTTTTATTAATACAATAAAATAGAATAGAATTTATTGAATGCTAGTATACACAAAGTATTTGCACATAAAGACGTTGAAACGTTAAAGAAAAATAAGAAATTGACTTACTTAATATTTAAAAATGTCAATTTAGAACAAAAACAATGTCAATTTGGAATAAAATAATGTAAATTTAGAATAAAAAATTGTTAAGGAACACAAAAATATTGCATGTAAATGCAAGACAGATTAAAAATTATCTAAAATACAATTTAAAAACTCTTCTAGGGAGAATAATGCTCTGGAGAGTAAAAACTTTTTTATGGAGACCTTAAACTTTTTACCTGAAAGGCTGCGAATCTTTGGAGGCAGTTTATTAAATAGTTTAAAGAGAAGGTAATTCAAACCATTCTACGATAGAGACAGGCAATAGAACTTTGGGCGTAGATTTTCCTTGGATCGAGTATTATAGTTATGAATATCCCCGCCTATGGAGAGGGTGGTTTGGATTGAATGAGCGAGTAGGAGACAGTGATAAATGTAAAGGGAAGGAAAAGTAAGAATATTTAATTCTACAAAATTTTCTCTGCATTCATCCCTGTATCCTACACCCCCAATAACCCTAACAGCCCTCCTTTGCATGACGAATACCCTGTAGCTGGATGAGTAATCACCCCAAACTATACCATAGGACATAACTGATCGAAAAAGTGCAAAATAGTCTGTTCTGAGTACTTCTAGGGATACAGTATCTTTCAGAGTTCTAAACAAAATACTTGTTTAGCCAATTTATATGTGAGTTGGTCAACATGTGGTCTCCAAGTCAAAAGTGGATCTATAGATACCTAAAAACTTTACACTAGAAGCACGTACATAGTTTCCTTTATCTCTTAGAGTAGAAAGTATAGTTTCGGTTTTTGACTCATTCAGCGACAGGCCATTCGATGCAAACCAATCAGAGGCAATTGACTGTGCTAACGCGGCCCACTCTAAAACTTGCATTAGATTTTTTCCTTTAATAGTAAGGGTTGGTAAAAAAAGGTAAAAAGGTAAAAAAATCCAAAAAACGGAAAAAAATCATGAAGCATCGAAAGTTGAATATTTATAAACCTTATAGTGTCCTCTAAATGATGTAGGGGAACAGGGGGCACAGTGAGTCACTTACTTTTTCAGAGCGCATATTTTTAAAAGTTTTGACAATAACTCAGATTTTTTTTCATACCACGTTTCTTTGATCTTTAAGCTAGCATAATTTGCAGGTTTAAATTAAAAATGAATAGACCATGATTTTGTACAAGTACTTTTTTGACAGTATGTCATTTGATTCACTGAGCCCCCAGTACGGGGTACAGTGAATCACTGCAAGGGGTACAGTATGGGGTACAGTTTAATGTTTATTTTAGATACCCACATAGTTAAATAAACTTAAATAAAACTCTTTGGTAACAAAAAACAAAACTTAAAATTAATTAATTTAGGTAAATCAAAACCTTGAAAATGAAACTCTTAATTAAGAAAAAAAAAACAAAAGTCAAAATAAACTAACGCAAATCAAGACCCTGAAAAACAATGTAAAATGTATACATTGTTGACGTTTTGGACTTTTAGACTTTCAGCATCGTCAAAACCCCTATAAACCAATTTTCAAAAAAAATATCTTTTGATTTGGAAAAAAATAATTTCAAGATTTAGTTTTAGCAACCTCAAAAACCCCCATATTCAAATTTTCACGAAAATATGAAAAATATTTTAAAACATTTACCCTCTCAACCTTGCGGGGGTGGAGAAGAATTTTTTATTATCAGATTCGATTTCAGCAATCTTAAAAACCTCTATAATGAAATTTTCAAATTTTTGTAAAAAAATATTGTTCACCAAAAACAATCCCGAGCGAGAACTTTTGGTTTGGACTTTATGCCTGTATGCCAAAGTCTCTAGCTTTAAGCGTTCTTTAGTTATCGTGCCCACGAGATTTCCCGGACAGATCGACCAATCGACCAACAATATTTTTTTTTGCTTGAAATTGATTTATCGACATAAAACGTCATAAAACCTAAAAATGCGCAAAAAAAATTAAAATTTTTTCCTAAATTTTCAAAATGGGAAAGCAAAATACCTACAATAATTTTAATTATAAATATACAGGAACATTTAATCATAGTTGGGGCACAGTGGATCATGAGCCACTGTATCCAATCGGTCTTTGACTCACTGTGTCCCCCCAGTAACCAGACCAGTTCAAAGTGCACATAAAAAACATACCAAATATCTAATAAATTTGTGTAAACACACTAATTTAAGAGTTAATAAAGAATATAAAAATGCCAAATTACACTGAAATTTACGTAAAAGTAGTACAAATATACCTAAATAACAGATTAACAAAAAAAATACTTCCATACTTATTTTTATGCAGCCACCTCTTCGCTTCAACACACGTCACGCAGGTTTGCCGACAACTGACCCTTTATCTAGAGAAACGTTTTCTTAGCGCGCCATTAGAAAGCGGCGTTTCTAAAAGTAATATTGGTAGAGTTATAGTCAACGATTCATTGTGCCCAATGACTCACTCACCCCTGTTCCCCTATATACATTTTTTTTGAAAATGTTTGCGGTCTTGCTTAAAAAACTAAATTTAAATGGCACATTGCATATACAATATCTTACACTTATTTTTTTTAGGGCTGTATTTTTTAAATTTTAAAATATAGTACAAATATGGGGTATTAAATCATAGAAAGGTGTTATCTCCATGTCCTGAAGCGTCAGGTAAAAAAAAATAAATTTTTGGAAAAAATTGAGATTTGATTTCTTTTGTATATTTTTAGTTTTAAAACAATTAAATAAACCTAATCAATAGAAAACTACTAAAATATTCAAATTTTTCAGCTTTTTAAAAGGCGTTTTTTTATTTTAGTTTTTTTAACAGCCTAATTTGTGGTTTAAAAAAAAAACTTTCGGTCAGTTATGTAATTTTTTATACTGAATTTGAATCTGAATAAAAAACACTCTCATTCTATTTAAAGTTTTTAAGTTACACCCTCTTCCGCCTAAGGGTGTGGATGAAAAAAAAATCTGCTTTGATAAAAAGGTGTCCCCCTTGATATTGAAGCTTAGTACCAAATTTCAAAAACCTATCTTATACAGTTTCTGAGATATCGACTTTTAACCGTTTAAATGGCCCACCCGGTATGCAGAGTGTCACTTAAATTTAAGTTTTTAATCAAGACCGCAAACATTTTCAAAAAAATGTATATGCATCATTTAGTTGACACTATAAGGTTTATAAATATTCAACTTTCGACGCTTCATGATTTTTTTACGTCTTTTTGAAATTTTTTACCCCTTACGTAGCAAGGGGGAGGAATCATTCGCGCTCTCTTCTTTCCGTCAAGAGCGTTATAAGGAGTGCGTGCCTACATCGGGCCTCCCACTTGCACACTTGCGTCAAACTATAACAAGGGAAGTATTCTTTTGTTGGCAGCAATATTTTATTATTTTATTTTTCGTTATTTGGGAGATGGCATATGTATACTATGAATATAATGGAATGCGTAGTATGACATATCTTATCGGCTTTTTATACTCTTACCGCTGCAGCGCGTTGTGAAGAGTATGATAATTAAAAAGTAATTAGATAAACCTGCAACGAATAAAGTTTCAAACTTGACCGGATTTTATTTACTGTTTATATTTCGAGAGACCTTCGATAAAAATACGTGTTTATCTGTTTGCTTTCGTTAACTCAAGTACCCTGCAGAGTTTACAAACAAAGATCTTAACACACGAACTTATGTAGAGCTTAAAATTCAAGCCTTGAATCTCTTAGCGAGGCCTCATTATAGAACACTTTTTTATCGATAGATTGCTGATATTTCTAAAAAAAGCTTCCTCGGATTTTTTACTCTCCCTTTATATAAAAAAATTGTATTGTAAATTTCTCTGGAAAGTTTCTTTGGCTATTTTACCTCACAAAAGTAAAAACAAAAAGAGCAAACAACAGACAACAACCTACTGTGGTATTTTAAGGCACCAACGATCAAACAACTTTTCGATATGCTCCGGTTATTACATGGTTACATGAATAATTACGATTGGTACTAAAGCCCATTCAACGAGAGAATACGACTCTGACGTCACAAGCGTCACTAAATAGCACTCTGTAGGGTAATTGAAACTTATTTCTTAAGACTTAATAAATTATTTTCGTATTTCAACCGTGAACATCCAATACCTCCTCAAGTGCAAAATATCAAATTTTGCAGGAGCGACGAAAAACAGTTCTTAAGCGACTAAAAACAGTTCTTAGAGTTGCTGTTTACTCTATTTTAAATATTTATAGCAATATAAAGTGGTGTAAGATCCTTACACCACTTTATATTGTTATAAATATTAATTATAGAGTAAACAGCAACTCTAAGAACTGTTTTTCGTCGCTCCTGCAAAATTTGACATTTTACACTTAGGAGGTATCGCATGTTCATGGCCGATATATACATTTTCTATATAATAATTATGTAAAAAAGTCATAATAAATAAGGTTCAATTACACTACATAGTGCTTTTTAATTTACGCGCTGTGACGTTAGAGTCGTATTCTCTCATTGAGTGGAGTTTATAACTAAGGCCCGTAAACCGACGAGAAAGATTAGAGTAGTACTTAAGCGCGCTGCGATTGGGATAGCCCGACACATCTGTGCACAGGTTGAACGCAAGGAAGCATCGCATTGTACCGGCCGCTTATCAATCAAAAAGGCCCTATCATGTTTACTATTCTAATACTTCTATTTTTGCAGAAATCTGACTCTTTTTTTAATCGAATTGCTCATCCACTTACGGCTCTTAACTACAGGGTGCCCGTTTTTCGACCTCAAGCATGGGTATCTCGGTTATAATAAAGGCCCTGGTAGAAATTTAACGTTAGAATAACGTTTTTCTAATGTTAGAAAACTGCATAAGAAATCTGTATAAAAGTAAGTTATAAAATATGGGCTAATGTCCCGCTTTTTAACGTCAGAATCTAACGTTAGTTACAAACCTAAATGTAACGTTAGATTTTTAAGTTAGAAATACGTTATAAGGACGTTTAATTCTAACCTTCGGAGGAGGCGTGGCTAAATGAGAAATTTCTAGCTGTTGTATTGGTAGCACTGAATTTTAATAAAATGGTATCCGGAGAAAAAATTATTCATATAAATAAATCTTAATATATTTTAACAATCATAATATTTTTAAACATAATTTCGTTACATTTATATATAAAATAGCCATCTTTTTAGGTGGCCCTAAATATTTTTCGTGTAATATGCTGTTATACCTCGATAAATACGTTTACCTCGCAGAAAAACTCTATATTCACATACTTATAATATTGTCTATTGAGTATACAGAATAAGGTGACAAAATGGTGTCTGTATTGAGTGAAGTTAGTTACGATATTCTAGAATCAATTATTAGTTGGTTTAACCATCCCTTAACGCATTGAGGAGAAGAAGAAGAAAAATATTTTAGTATTTTTATCTTATTTTTTTATAATTTGCATGATTTTCATGGATAATTATCAAGCCTATAGGCACATAGCTGTCTGTAATGATTATTTTTTACTATATCTTACTATTATTAATGGAAAGTCAAAAAATATTGAAAGTTAGAATAAGGTTAGAAAAAGGTTAGAAATAAGTCATGTAACTAACGTTAGATTTGTATTTTATAACGTTTTTGTCAAACGTTATTTTTTAACGTTAGATTTATATATTTTATAACGTTTTTGTATAACGTTGGAGACTAAACATAAAAATGTCACTAATCTAATGTTATGTTAAGTTAGATTTATGTACTTTTCTACCAGGGAGGATACAAGATCGGTTAAATTAGAAAAAAGTTGCGCATTTTTATGATGAGCAATAATCTGAAAGAAAATTTGACCTGACATTTTTTAATTATCGCAAAAAAATTAAAAATCCCGAGCTTCGTTTTTATTTTTGAAAAACAAGCAATGCCAGGTCAATTTTTTTTTTCAGATTATTGCTTAGCATAAAAATGCTCTTGTATCTCTTAACATAACCGAGATACTCATGCATGAGGTCGAAAAACGGACACCCAGTATAACCAAAGCATTACAAGTAGGTTTTTATACCTTTAAAGCTTTTTTGATGGCCTTTGGTTATAAGTGTAATCATGATAAATCATATAACCAAACTATAACCAGAGCATTCCAGTGTCCTTAGATTTTACAGCGCGAAAAATTTAAAAAATGCCATATTAACCAAACTGGCAAATAACCAATAAATAGTGCACATACAAAAAATGTTATGATATTAACACGTTGTGATCGGTGGTACACCCAGGCGTGGATCCAAGGGGGGGGGGGCAATAATAGCCCCCCAGAGTCACGCAAAACATATGTGTTTTTATTTCATTTTTTCTTTCAAGACAGATAAATAGCTAAATGCAAGTATTACATGGATAATGAACTAAAATTATATAATTTTTTTCTTTGTTTAGAACAAACTTTCTGGAAGATAGGTAAAATCGAACAGGAATTGCGCCCCTGGGTACACCGAGGGATGTTCTCAAAAGTCGAACTGCGCCATGGCATTAAAACGTATGTTGTGAAGTTTTTTTTTTTACTAATAAATATTTTTCTACAAACGTTATAAAGTGGAAAATTTGGTTATAGCCGAGCAGATATTATCTTTTATTATAACTTACTCAGTTAGGTTGGCCATCCAATCTTCTATCGTATTTAAAGTATACCCGAGCGGAGAATATACTTAACCAGGTATCACTTTATTCGGAAGCGTAAGTTCTAGTGAGATGGTTCTTTGGAAACAGATTTAAACAATTGCTTCTTAACTTATGAATAATATATTAAATAAATGTCAATAAATTCTTCAAGAACATGAAAGATCAATTCTTAAAAGTTCATTATCAATAAAATTTCTAACAGTGTAGATAGAAAATCGAACCGAATAAAATTCGAAAATATTTTAAAGTACTCGAACGAAAAATATTTAAGTGTCCAAAATCGCGTTAATATTTTTAACATTGAAATTACAAATTAAAAAGTCCCAAAAAGTTTAAAATTAAAAAAAATGTAATCAAAGAATAATTCTTTAAATTATTCTTAACAGGTGGATACAAATCCTCCTGTATATGTACACTGAACTTACATTTTCACTATTGACACTACTATACACTTTTTAATTAACAAGACAAAAAACTATTCAAGACTGATCTACTCTAAAATTTGGAACCCCCTTTATTCTCTTTGAAATGCCATAAATTAAAACTGGTGATGTCCGGGCAAGAATATCTAAATTCCCTACTACCAAAGGTCAACGATTTTACTTAGAGGGGTCCGAACAGAAACCAAAAATATCCGACGTTATTCATGCTAGCTTTTAAGAAGCAGATCTTATAGGCTTTGTATATTAAAATAAAATAATTATTTTAAAACATTTTACAAAATGAAAAATTTTACGCTTCATATCACGTAAATTTGATAGCAGGCCACAAAATTGGGTACCGTCAACTGGGATGACTTCGGAATGTGTGGATGACTTCGAACACTTTTTCGCAAAACCCTCTGAACCAAAGCTTTGCAAAGCACGCGTGCACAAGTTATGGGGTTGTGTGCACAAGTTGTGGAATTGAATCCCACAACTTGTGCGCACATGCTTTGGTTCAGAGGGTTTTGCGAAAAAGTGTCCGAATTCACCCACACCGTCCGAAGACACCCCAGTTGACGGTATGTATTTTAAGAAATGGTATAACTTTATTGGTCTACCGTGGATTATTTTAAAAACGTATTAAATATTAAATTCTTTGTCCTAATATGATATTAAAATTGTTATCCTAATTATTATGGTATATCGTATTATTTTAAATAGGTATAGGTACTCTCTAGATATTTCAAATAGGTTTTAAATTTCTATTGTTACAGAATCAATCCACTTCATCGAAGAAGCCTTCCTCTCGAAAGCCGAGACCTGTCAGTCAGCCAATACCCACTTGTTCACTAAACAATGGTGAAATCGTTCCCAAGTCGCCAATGCCCGAAATTTCCGAGTTTTCACCTTCGGCTGCACAATATGCTTCCAGTAGTAGTAAGTATAAATTAAGGTTACTAGAATTACCTACCCACTTATACTAGGTAAAGTAAATAAACAATTAAAAATGGATTACGCTTCCCTATTGAAAATGACGGGTTTGTGCACCATTTATACCCGTGCAGACCCGTCATTTTCAATTGGGTGGATAGTTTCCCTACCTTGTCTTCTTTCTGTTGGGCCCATGGTAGGGGAATAAGAAAATCAGCTGTAAGTAATTTTACATTAAATGTAAAAAAATCTGGATATCTAACATTTTTTTATTGGATGTTGCCACAATATAAATATTTGTTTATAAAAGATAATTTCCCAATTACCATTACTTCGTATTTATGGGTAAATTGGGTACAAAAAAAACGTTTTTTTTTAGTTGTATTTTTTTGATTTTTGTCTACTCGAATTCTGCCGTCCTAAGCAAGAAGGTCATATCTGACAATATAAGTGAACATTACTAAACTATACGTTGCCAACGAAATTTATTAAAATATAAAAACTTAAGTTTTGGGTCACTTTTTGACAAATTTTAATGGTCACTTTTTTCAGTATATTAAAAAATGCTCATAATTTAGATTTTGAAAAAGCCCTAAACCAGGGAAAAACGTAAAGCATACTGAAAAGTGATGATTAAAATTTGCAAAAGTAACCCAAAATATGTTTTTATATTTGTAATGTAAGTTAACAACTTTTTAATATCTTTGCTCCTTAGGGTGCGCCGGAATCTACCCACTAAATAAACTAACCTTACGAGAAGCTTACCGCAAGCTTTCTTTGGGGTGTGTAAGTTAGTAAGAAAGCTTACAGTTAGATTGCAGTAAGCTTGTATAGACCTTGTAAAAGACTTTTTAAAGCTTGCATCTATAAGTTTTGTAAGTTTCGTAAGGTTGAGGCAAGCTTGAGGTAAAGTTTAGAGTAAGCTTAACAGAAGGTTACCATAAGCTTATTTAAAGTTTAATAAACAGGTTACAAAAAAAAATGAACAGCCGATTTTTCATCGTTTTTTAATATTTTGGGTGTAATAATTTTTATATCTCTTCAATTAACAGTGATTTATGGCATGAAAAAGGAAACTAGGATTTTGTCTATGAGAAAATTAAACAACAAGGGCTGGAGGCGGAGTGGGTTAATTTTAGAATTGGCAATAATAAAATATGAGATCCTATGACAGGATTTCATAGAAAATTTCTTGCCATTACTCCCTTCATATATCTGTCCAGTGAAAGGAAATTTCCACAGGCATGGAGAATCCGTACTAGTCCGATGATATACATCAAATTAGCAGACTAACTAGCGACTAAACCGTACTGTTCAGGTTACGTAATTCCAGAAAGACTTAATAAAGTCATCAATTTGTAATCAGTATATAAACTTTAAAACTTTTTTAGTGGTATAAAACTGTATGTAGCGCCACCTACCCACTGAACAAAACTAACTTACAAGAAGCTTACCTAAAGCTTTAAGTAAGTTAGGAAAAAGCTTTGGGAAACCTTACTTTCGTAAGGTTCAGGAATTCTGGAGAGAAACTTAAAATAAGGAAAAATAAATAAAATGACAGAAATTTTGAGGTCTCACCTCGCTTTCTCCCTGACGAAAATAAAAAAAAATTAAATGTATCTGATGAAAATTTTGATGACAAAAAATTCTAAATACTAAAAACAAAAAGCTTTACCCCCTAAACCCCTCACGCAAGTTTTGATTGATGACTAAAAAAAAGCCTCTGAAAACAGTTGATCTCGCACATCCCTAGGATTTTGCCGAATAAATAAAAAATTTGTCGAATGAATGCAAATATTTGCCGAATTGAAAAACTTTGGGGGTGGGGGACACCCCCCATACCCTCCTTATGACCGGCCCTGGGTGTACTTTCATAATTATATTGGAATTCCCATGACTTAAGTCATGTTTTCTATAAGCTTATATTCTTATATTCTAGAATTTAAAGTTAAAATAAATGCTTTCTTAAAGCTTTCATTTCAAACCTTTAATGAGTTAGTAAAACTAAAGTTAAAGGTAAAGTTTCAAAAGTAACCTTTTTAAAGGTTTATATAAAAGCTTTCTTAAAGATTTAATTTGAAACGTTGCGTAAGTTAGGAATATAAAGCTTGACGTAACCTTTTTTTACACACGTTTTTAAAAGCTTGCAAATGTAAGGTGCATAAGTAACCTTTCTTAAAGTTTATATTAAAGCTTTTTAAAGCTGTAATTTGAAACCTTGCGTAAGTTAGAAATATAAAGCTTGACGTAACCTTTTTTTTACAAACGTTTGTAAAAGCTTACTTATGTAAGCTTACAGCAACGTTGGCAAGATTGTATGCTCAGTGGGTAGTTTCGTTGAAAGTAACGATAGAATCAACGCACTAAAATAAATAATTTATTTTCAGTATTAGATGAATTTGCTACCAAAGATGATTCCTTAGGAGAGCCTTCACTAAAAACTAGAAGCTTACCAGCTTGGGTTAGATCTAAACCTAGACCACTATCCACGGAAGATGACCTAAATGATTTATATGCTAAGGTAACAAACAGATTATGCCATAGCCAAAAAGTTGGTTTTGTGCGGGGTTCTTCATGTAAAAATTAGAAAATATTTCGAGGACTGGGGTTTATAACCCAAATTTAATATAGTACCATTTATATTTATAATTTTTTTTATAAAAAATATATACAGCACGTTTGAACGCATGCACATTATCGAGACTCTCGCGAGCGGCAATGGAGAGTTAGACGCGTTGTAGGTACACGGTTCACCCGGGCGATTTTAAATGAAAATTTCGTGGACCCCTACATTTTTTGAACTTTTTTAGTCTAAAAAATGTAGGGGTCCACGAAATTTTCATTTAAAATCGCCCAGGAAAACCGTGTGTATCTTGGGGATAACAATGTTTGGGGCAAGAAAGTGACATCGCCCCCCAATTTTGCACGTCCCTGGTAAAAATTTCAAAATAAAAATTACATGAAATAGTAGCCTTTATCAATATTAAGGCATGTGCAAAAATTCGTTACTGTGGTTTATATGGTTCCAGAAATATTAAATTAAATTACTTTTTAGATATACCCTTAGGAAGGTCGTAGCTCCCTTAGGGCTCAAGAGCTTGATCATTTCCAGACCACCCTTTATAGGAATCACCTCTTAAATTTCTCGAACTTATTTCTGAATAACCCTGTATAGGCCTTTTATTTGTCAATAGCGTCATCGTCATCGAATAAAATTACTTGCTACACATTTGACCTAATACAAGCAGTGATCACCCCCATTAATAAAATTTTAAAAAAATGCAAAATTAATATTTTTTTCTTATATACAGGGTGATCAATAAGAGGTGATTGTACATTCAAAAATATGAAAAAAAGTTTCTATAAAGGGTGGTCCGGAAATGAGCCCTAAGGGAGCTACGGCCTTTCGAAGATGACATATTGAAGGGGGAACAAATAAGAGCATCAATAAAATTTTAATGCTGCAGGGTGATTCTTAATTTAAAACTGAGCAAAAAAGTGTTCTTCACCAAAACACCTAAATTTAATATTAAAGGAGTAATGGCCTTTTAAAAAGTAACGTTTTTGGTGGCACAAAATGTTACTTCCTCT
Organism: Brachypterus glaber; assembly: GCA_958510825.1. NCBI lineage: Eukaryota > Metazoa > Arthropoda > Insecta > Coleoptera > Kateretidae > Brachypterus > Brachypterus glaber. The sequence continues at coordinate 29,485,195 of OY294046.1, forward strand.
TAATTGCATTTTTTTTACAAATAATCCAAAAAAAACTACACATAAAAAACTTTGAGGCAAAAATGTGTTAAGCCTCACTTTTTTTGTCTCTCTAGACACGCCTCTGGATAAATTCAAAAAAATAAATTAACAAACTTATTGCCCTTATTAATACTAGTATACATGCAATAGCTCGCCGCTCTAGCTTAAAGGGTAACAGATTTATTAATTAAAAACCTTATTTTTATTACAATTTTAAAGAGCCGTAGCTCCCTTAGGGCTCATTTCCGGACCAACCTTTATAGGAACTTTTTTTGATATTTTTGGATGTAGAATCATCTCTTAAATTTTGGCATGTCAGTTACTGATCACCCTGTATAATTTCCCTCTTTTATTTTAGGTAAATTTTAGCAAGAAACGAAAAAATCGAATGAGAAACGACGAGGCAGCCATCATAGCATTAAGCAAGTCAAGAAGTCAATTTTTGCACAAAGATACAGATTCTCTAGTTGATAATGAAGCTGTTATTGTCTATGACGAACGCACAGCCCTCTAAACTATTTTTTATTGTTTTTTTAGACCTTTAAAGTATTAATAGTGAAAAATAAACCAAAGAAAAAGTAGAATAACATGTCTACTTTCCATATCTGCAATCTGTAACATTCATTCATGCTCTTAACTACAAACCATCCCTTAATGCCCGTGTCGTAATGTGAGGCAACAAGGCGTCTGCCTTATGGTGCAAAGCTGAGTTTTTGTTATTACCCTATTTTTAGTCAACTTTTAAACTTGGGGCATAAATAAATGCGCGAAGTTGATGTTAGTTGACCTTTATTTGTCATTGAGAACTTGAAAGCGCAAACTTACCATGGGCATAAAATTTTGATCTTCACTCACATAAAAAAAATACGACACGAACCTAAAATTTAGTACACTGCGGCACATTAAATTCCGGACACCTAAAAAATTTACATTTTTTAAATTCAAATATTTCGAAAACTAATTAATGGATTTGACTGATTCCTTTTTAGTTTTAAAGCTTCAACATTCCCTACTTTTGTTTGTTTTAAGAATAATTATTTTTTTTTTTCGTTTTAACAGCAACAAATAATGTACTATGTTTCTTACCCCATCTTATAGGACCTGCATGGTACGCCACTGCAACTGTTTATCAAATTATTAAAGTATTTCTTATTGCCGCAGTTTTAATGAATATTTTCTTTTTAATTTTTTTACTTTTTTACTTCTGGTTTAGGAGATATCAGGATTTTCCTGAAAGTTGTCATTTTTTTAGTCAACTCAAAAAGTACTAAATCAGCAGAGTTTTTTATTTAAAGCTCATGTTTTTTACTTCTTCTACGCTCATGTCTTTTACTTCTTCTATAGTTTCTTCATCCCGGGGCAACTTTTTATTGCCGTCTGACGGAGGCTTAACGGTGATTTCGCAGAACTGCCGCCGGACGGAGTGGCCCTATTTTTTCTTCTACTCAAGTTTTTCAAACCCAATTTATGTTTTTGATTAACTTGATTAGAAGAAAAACGTAACTCGGTTAAGATTCAAATTTAAAGCACAGCATCAATCAAATTCATGTAGTACTTTTTAAGTAAACTGAAAAAATGACAACTTTCACGAAAATTCTGATATATCCAGAAGTAAAAATGTAAAAAAATAAAAAAAGAAAATATTCATTAAAACGGCAATAAGAAAGACTTTAATAATTTTATAAACAGTTGCAGTGGCGTACCATGCAAGTCCTAGAAGATGGGGTAAAAAACATAGTTGTACATTATTTGTTGCTGTTAATACGAAAAAAAAATTAATCATTCTTAAAACAAACATAAGTAGAGAATGTTTAAGCTTTAAAACTAAAAAAGAATCAAATCCATTAATTAGTTTTCGAAGTATTTGAATTTAACAAATGTCAATTTTTTAGGTGTCCGGAATTTAATGTGCGGCAGTGTATTTTTTCCGAATGAGTAGATATTTTATAGTTTTTATAGGGTAGTGTTACAGAATACAAACATAAATGTATATGAAGAGTAGATGTTATTCTTTAAAATAAATACATGAAACTGTCTGAAAGTTTATTTCAAAAGGAATGCGTAATATGCGTTGCAAAAAAAAAGCTAAATATGGAGATAACTTTCAATCAGTTTATTGCAATTTTGTATCACTAATTGTATTTTTTTAATAAAATGAGGGAGCACACTTTACCAGGACTTTAGACATTAGGGGACGTTCAAGTATTACGTGAGCCAATTTTGGGCAAAATTCATACTTTTCATACTCCGATTCTCGCGTTATTAAAGGCTGTAGAGATTTCATATTTTGGCTACCCCCTCTAATTGGGGAAATCTCTACAGCCTTTAATAAAGCGAGAATCGGTGTATGAATTTTGCCTAAAATTTGTTTACATAATACTTGAACGTCCCCTTACACATTTTTCTTACTTTTTGATAAATATAATGAAGGCCATCCTAAATGCAATGCTTTTCAAAAGTAGAGAGTTTCGCCGCTAGACGGCCTTTAGCTCGAAAAAAATAACCTCAAAAGCAGTTACTACGAATCCATTCAAATTACCTTCAAAGGACATTACCTTGCAGGTTTTTACCTCGCATGAACATTACCTCGAAGGGACGTTACCTTGAAAGATTTTACTTTTTTTCTAATTTTTATAGTTAAATACTTATTTTCTTGAATTATGTTATTAAACTTAAAATCGTGCGAGGTAAAAATTTTCGAGGCAATGTTGTAATTGTTTTTAGGGTAAAAAATTCGAGGTGAATAATAGGTAAAATTACGACTATGAAAATATGATATCATCTATTTTACCACGGCATTTTGCTTCCAAGAATCATCCACAACAACAAAATACCATGGTGAAATGGGTAAAATACAAAATAAGATATTCGTGATTTTACCTATAAATATTATGGCTGAACCCTAACCTACGAAATTGGAGAACAACCTTTCAGGCAAACTGTGCTAAAAATTGAGGTAAATCTGCAGATGCTAATGTTGAGGAAAAGTGTGCCCCTCTCTTAGGTATGCAATACAAAACGATTTTTTTCGACAGTTTTATTTTATTTTTTTTACCACGTTTTTTACTATTACATAATGACGTCGAAAATATCATTGTACAATGCATATCAAAATTTTCAAGACTTTTGAAATGACAAATAAGGTTTTTAGTCTTAATCATTATTCTTCTGTGATAAAATTTCTTATTATGTAGAAGTTTGTATAATCCAAAGTAGGAAATTGCTATTTAAGTAACTTGTAACCCTTTTAAGACTGCATATAAATTGTGAGATTTTTTAAATCGTAGTGTTTTATAAAAAATAGGAAGTTATATTTCACAGTTAGGGCTTACAATAAGCCGCTCATTATTGAATATGTTTATAATATTTTGATAACACTGTTAACCATCAAAAATGTGCACTAATTTTCGAAAAATATAAATAAAGGAGACTACCGAGATTGGTCTGTTGAAGATAAGTTACAATGTTAAAATCACTGATGGTTTTAAATGGATCATCATGTAAGCTTTCAAGGAATACAAAGAAATCTGCGGGGATATATCTGGAAACGCTTAGAACCAGCATGGATGGGATGTAAGGCCAATATAGTTTTTAAAATAAGCGTTTCCCCGCAGATTGCTTCATGACCCTTGAAAGCTCACACGATGATCCATCTAAAACCATCAGTGGTTTTAACATTGTAACTTATCTTCAACCTGTTCCGAATTAAAAAATCGTAAGTCTCATTAAACTTTAGACCCCATTTCAATCATGCTTCAATCATCCTATGGACACGGTACCCCTCAATATTATTAAGTTACAAAAAAATGTGCCCAAAATCTAACAACGGATCCTAGTAGTGGAAGGTCCGGACATTAAATAACCACTTTCAGTAAAATCAAAACCGTAGCGCTTTTCGAGAAAAAGCTTAACATCTCTTCAGGAGGATTCACGCTTCGTACCATTTACTTTTAGAAATAAGTTTGCTTTAATCTTATATAATTTTTGCTGCAGAATTCGAATCCACTTGTAAAATTTTGCTAACTATTTGCATTTTCTATAAAAACGCAATTACTTCTGCATTTAATGCCATTTTTGAACAACCATATTAAAATAGTTTTTTAACCTAACGCTCTTTTGGCGAGCCTAAAATTCAGCTTTACTCTTCTTCTTTAAATACGTAAAAGTTCAAAGCATAATATGTGTATATATTGCACTTTCAGACCCTTTAATTAAACCATAGTTTCAGATATTTATGCTTAACTTTGTAGACTGTGCTATCCGTCAAATTTTGATTATAGTGTCAAATTTAGCAAAATCGTGGAGATTAAATGCAGCGGTTCCAAAACCAAAATTTAATACATTATACTTTACTAAAAGTACAATGGACCTGAAGAAAAAATGTGACCACGAGTTAAATAGAAGAAAAGTTTGTGCGCCGTGTGGAAGAAAAATCCATTTTGGAAAGAAAAAACCAGAAAAATTTCTAATAAATAAAAGGGCAGAAAACCTTATCCAATTATATCAAAATGAAAATTATTCTTTAACAAATACCAAGTTTCCTTTAGCGTTGTGTTCAACTTGTCGCACTACCTTGTACGAACTAGAAAGGAATAATTTCAACAGAGAGTTACCAACGATGCCAAATTTTGATGATATGGATTTTAAAGAAAATAGCAATAAATTTTGTGATTGTTACATATGCTTAAAGGGCAGATCCAAATCTGTTGAATATTGCGGATTGAACGGGAATATTAAAAAAGGCAGAGGATATGAGCGAGAGGTACAAAAAGAGATTAATAGTAATTTTCCCCCAAGTCCACCAAAAGCTAATTGTCCAAAAAGAAGTATGTCAGTATGCAGACAATGCTTTAGCGAAATTGGTAGAGGCAAAAGGCATTCTTGTACTTTAAGCAATGCTCAAAAAAATATTGTCAAAGATATATCTAAGTTACCAGAAAAGCAAACTGAACAAGTAATAACTGATTTATTAAACAAAAAAATTGAAAATATAAGTAACTTGCCAAGTACTAGTGGCAATAAAAATATACAATTAAATTTAAGTAGTTCAAAAGGAAAAGCAGCTACCATAATTTTAAATCCAGTAGCTAAAAAAGAAACTATTTTTTCTGCCGAAAATCTTGATAATTATAGGGTAAATACGGGAGCTTCCTTTTCACAAATGGAAAAATTAACAAATTTTTTGAGGTCATCTGCAGGAAAAAAGTCAGTACCTGCGTATTATAGAAAACATGTTTCGGAAAATTCAAAGATTCTAGATAATGTTTATAAACATGATATATATGAATTCGAGGTAGAGGGTAAAAACAATAAAGAAAAAAGACCTGTTGTATGGGCAGACGCCGAAGAGTTGCTGGAAGCTGTCATGGAAAATAGACAGTTTAGAGGAAAGGTCCAAATTAAAGTCATGGCGGATGGCGGACAAGGATTTTTTAAAATTTGTATGACCGTCCTTCCCGAACACTATGAGTCAGACTACGGGACCAATGAATTGGAAATGCTGGATAATTTATCTTATCCCCCCCATAAAAGAAGCTTATACTCGAATGGTGGCATCATGGGATCAAAAAGAAAACTAACAAGTGTGGAAAGAATTATTATGCTATGCATAGTACCTAAAATAAAAGAGTCGTATAACAATTTGGAACATATTTTTAGACTTACAAAAATCAACAACATTCCCTTTAAATTTGTTTCCGATTTTAAAATTTTATTATTAGTAAATGGCCAACAAACGGCAACTTCAACATATCCCTGTCCATACTGTTTTGTAACACTACAAAGTTTAAGAACATCCGAAGATAACAATATGGATATTGATAATGAAAAAGAAATAATCAATACTAAATTACAAGTAAATGATGAGTGTATGCAATTAAAGACATATGGTGATTTAATTACATCTTATGAAAGATACTGTTGTTTGGGTAAAAATAAAAAGTTAGCTAAAGAATGCCAAAGCACAATAAATTTACCGCTATTTAAAGAAGAACCCAATATGCACGTTATCGAAAAATGTGTGGTGCCCGAATTACACGTCCTGCAAGGATTCGTAAATCATGTGTTTTGGGATGGCATAGTTCCGCTTTTAGGACGCGAACATGCACTGATCTGGCCCAAAAAATTAAAATTAATAACAAAGGAGTATCACGGAGAGGTTTTTGAGGGCAATGCATGCCGAAAATTGCTGAAAGAGGCAGATCGCCTTATGGATAAAGATGTGTTGGGCGAAGTGGCACCAATTTCTATGGTTCCAATTGTGTCCACATTAAAATCGTTTAACAAGGTCGTTGAAAATTGTTTTTCGACAAGAACACCGAAATCAGATTTGGATTCCCACATAAAGGAGTTAAAAAAAATTTTTGAGGCAACTGGTATTTCTCAAACATTAAAAATACATGTTATTCTTAATCATTTACATAATTCATTGCATTATTTAAATGGTTCAGGACTGGGTTTATGGTCGGAACAGCCCGGTGAAGCTATCCATAGGGAGTTTTTAAAATATTGGGACAGATTTAAAATTAATATGGTTCAAGACTCTTCATATGGTATGCGTTTAAGAAGAACAGTTGTGGATTTCTCTTCAAGTCATCTTTGATTTTAATTTTAAATTTATATTTTAAATTCCATTTTATAAAATGTGAAAAATTATTTTGGTCAATAATTTGGTTCTTAATCAGGATAAAACAGTGCTGATGCAATTTCACCCCAACCGCGCTTTTTACAAACAAAGTAATCTCATAAAATTAAAAAAAAAAAGTATAGTTCTCCGCATGAAACAAAGTCTCCGACGGAATGCGCGCTCTCTTATTTCCGTCAAAAGCGTAATAAGACGTGCATGAATTCATCGGGCCTTTCACTTGCACATACGTTCCTCAAATGTTTCCCGTAGCCACAGATCCGTGCGTTTAAGTATTTACAGCAGGTTACCACAACTAAGTTATTAAGTGTTTATGTAGACTTATTCTTCTTAAATTGGAAGGAATATGTGAACTTTGTTTGTAAAATGTGTTCGACCAAATCTGCAGCAAAGAACTTTTTATTTGTCAAATTTCGTATCTATGATTAGGTATGCCGTAGTAATTTGTGTTAATCCAACTTCAGCAAACAGAGTTATTTTCATGCAAAAAAGGCAATTCGTAGTATTCGTAGTACTTTTACATTCGAGTTTAGACAGGGATTAATCCCTGAAGATGTCTAGCAGTAAGAGACGAATCGTCGGAGAGTGAAAACCCATCAACGCGGTCTAAACCCGAAAGTAAAATTTAGAGATAGTTGCAAAAATAAATTTATTACTGAGGGTTTATCAACATTTCCTTGTATCTATATTTTTGAAAGGCTTAAATTTTTTTAATTTTCATCTAGCTAATTTTAACTTGTTTTCATAAGTTCATAACTACAATACACGTCACGCTAATAATACTACCAAAGTTATAGAACCGAACTTTTCAAAAATAATCCTTACTATTTTAGAACAGAAATTTTTAATTTTACTATTTTGGTGCTGTTCTCTATAATAAGTTGCCACTTAGCATTAATAGTTTAAGGTATACATTGTATACAAATGTTATAAAAAAATATTTGTTTCAAATGATTTTTGGAATGTAATTTTTATTTTAATATTTAGTTTTAGTAATATACTAACTATTTTATACATTTAATCTTGACTTGTACTATTATTATTATTATTATCATTTAATATTATTATTATTCTTATTAAATAATTTTAATGGGGCCTGGTTGAGGTTCTTATAGTGTATTGGATAATAAATAAATAATAGGGGTTCATTATAGTCGTACTACCACATTTATTAAATTAGTTACTTGCCGTAACTCGAGTATGATTTCAAATTTAGAATAAAAATCTATAAATTTCTTTAATTTTACTTTATTTTTTTGAGAACAAAGATCAATATTATCGAAACCTGAAACTATATCGCCCAGGGCCGTGCGCAGGGGGGGGGCTTTTGGGGGGTCCAAACCCCCTCCAGGAGGGTTTTAAACTAAGATTGTAGAAGCGTGATATTCGTAAAAAGTTTCGCCTGCGGCGCTAGAACTCTTTTGCATTTTTGTGAAATGTAGAATAGACCATCAATTTTGGAAAAATTTTCGCCTGTGGCACTAGGGCTTTCCTTCGTTTTTTTAATCTAAGATTTTAGAACATGCGTGAAATTCGGAAAAATTTTCGCCTGCGGCGCTGGACCTTTCTTGCATTTTTTTGTGAAATTTGGAATAATAAGTCTGTTCAAAAATTAAAATAGACCAAGTTTTTAAAAAAAATTGCCTGTGAAACTAGAGCTTTCTTACGTTTTTCTCTATTTATGATGATGAACTTATGCTTGAAATTATAAAAAGTTTCGCCTGCGGCGCTAAAGTTTCCTACATTTTCTTAAAGTTTTAAATTTAATTAATTTAAATTTTAAAGACTAATTTAAAATTAAAATAGACCATTAAATTTGTAAAAAATTTCGCCTGGGGCATTTTTACGTTCTTTTATTGAAGATTGAAAAATTTGATAAACCCCCCCCAGGAGCAAATCCTGCGCACGGCCTATATCACTTGCGTGATAATTCTTTTGATTTTTGCCTGTCGTTAAAATCGACCCAGCAGTTTAGGCTATAGAAGGTACTAAATAAATATGCATGCATAAATACAAATATATAAAAAACATAGCCCTCAGTTCACCTTGCCATAGTTCAGTAAAAATAATTAAAATCAAATACAAATTGGTTTGAAATTTAATTATAGATACAGTTCATAAAATAAAAAAACACTTAGAAATTAAAATTATAAAGCAACATAATTATTTTTAAACAATGTAAAAATGGCATTTTTTCTTGGTTTAAACATAATAACGTTTTTTTATAAAACCTTAATAAGAACTGATAACTTATTGAGAACCGCTGTCAGAAAAAATAACATTTCTAATAACACTAGTCTACACATTTAGGCTTAAGCATCTCTAAATATCTTTTTATAAATGGGTCAGCAGGTACAAAACATAAATATATTATGTTTTATAATTTTACAATTTTGAAGTATAAGAATAAAGCTTTATTCTTAGCTTGCTAAAAAACCGTTAGACTAAAAGACTGTTTTAATATGGTTGTTCTAAAATAGCATTAAATGCAGAAGTAATTGCGTTTTTATAGAAAATGCAAATAGTTAGCAAAATTTTACAAGTGGATTCGAATTCTGCAGCAAAAATTATATAAGATTAAAGCAAACTTATTTCTAAAAGTAAATGGTACGAAGCGTGAATCCTCCTGAAGAGATGTTAAGCTTTTTCTCGAAAAGCGCTACGGTTTTGATTTTACTGAAAGTGGTTATTTAATGTCCGGACCTTCCACTACTAGGATCCGTTGTTAGATTTTGGGCACATTTTTTTGTAACTTAATAATATTGAGGGGTACCGTGTGGAACTCAAATTAAGTGCATACTAATCAGTTTAAAGTACAGTTCAATCCACCACAAGGTGGTATTTATCCTCCTACGGGCCACTTCCTATAGGAATCTCGGTAGTCTCCTTTATAATAAAACCCCATGACTGTGCAACGTTTAAGTTATTTTATTATAGCATATTATACACCTAGTATGCATCTTTAGGGTTCGAGACTGAAGTTTTCTTGGTGAGGCGAAGTCAAGGCAAAAAATCAGTCGAGCTAAAACTAGCAAATCCAAATAACAGTTAAAAATCTAGTTTTAAAATTATTTTGACAAATAAGTAGACAAAAAGTTAAGTTCCCCAAGTAACACAGTAGCTATAAAGTATCTCTTACCGCTCTTAAGCAGCAAAATTGCAGCCATATGGCTTCAAAATAAAGTAAAATAAAGTATATCTTACCGCTCTTTCGCAGCAATTTTGAAGTCACATGGCTGCAATTTTGCTGCTAAAGAGCGGTTAGAGATACTTTATATATACTGTGTTACTTGGGTTGATTTAACACTAAACTCAGAGCAACCAATGAAATTAAATGTGTCAAATAATTATGACATTTTATTCGTAAAAATTGTTAGTTTGACTTTTTTTTTAAATTATTGACAATAAACAATAAACAATGCTAAACAATAATAGTAAATAAGTTTCTTAATTTTATTGTTTATTAAGTAAATAAGCATTGGTAACCGATTTTTTTTAAGCTAGCACATAATTAGGTAGTAAAATCAGCGTAACAATTTAAATGATACAAATAATTTTGGTAAATTTATGACAACATAGCAATTTTATGACATTTTATGATAGGTGGGGGACTCGCCTATAAAATTTTAAAAAGCTATGAATTTTAAAAAGCTATGAATATGCCCTAGAAACATGAAGCTGAAGTTTGCAACGTTTTTTTTTTCATCGAAACTTCAAATAGTATATTAAAGCACTTATTCCGTAACACGTTTTTAGCGCACTAGTACTTTAGAAAACTCGCCGCAAGCGGCTTGTTTTCTAAACTTGCAAACTTCAGCTTCATATAGAAACACTGGAAATTATAAGCTAGTCCAAACCAAGCTGTATGACAACTTAGCCGTCATTTTCAACAGGGATAGTTGAAAATGACGGGTCGGGGCGGGTATAAATGGTGCATAAACCGGACTTGAGCGGATGAAATTCACCCGCTTAAGTACGGTTTGTGCACCATTTATACCCGCCCAGACCCGTCATTTTCAATAGGGATGACACACTTGTCAAATTAAGACCATATGAAGAGTGCAACATAAGGACCTAAGTTTCGCAAAAAAATGAGGGTAGGCGGCCTCTACCCTCATTTTTTTGCGAAATACGGTTTTTGCTTGAAACGGGTACTACTTAACGTACTTTATCACTAGTTAATAAAAATTCTTAATGTTACTATGGTCTATTTCATCAAGCAAGATAGTAAATTAAAAATCGCACAGTGAATATTTTCAAAAAAGATTCAAATATTGGATGTGCGAATATACTGCGTAGTTTATTTTATAAAACATAACTATATTCTATACACAAACATATACTATTTAAACCTGTTATAAAAATATTTACTGTGCGATTTTTAATTTACTATCTTGCTTGATGAAACATAGAAGTGGCAAAAAAATGCATTGGAAAATAAGGTTAGGGGTGCAAACTTTAATAATTTGTTTTTTTCCCCATTTTTTACCATTAATTAAAAAAGATTATGAACCTATTTAAAACTAGAAAAGTCAATATTTTATAAAAAAAACAATCTTATAATAAAGTTTAAAACGTGCGGTTCAGGCTTTTAATAATTTGCTTTTTTTGTCCCACCCAAATATTTATCGTTAATCAGCAATAAGATTTTAAGCAAAAACGACCTTATAAGCAGTGTCGGACTGGCCAGCCCGAGGCTAGTGAGATTTGTAACCCCCGTTTGGGACCCCGAAACTTTTTTTCCCTCCACACTATATGTAGGTACACACGGCACAAATAATTAAATCTTAACAGTAGGTGCATAACTTGGTCCTAATAGCGACATACGAAATAATAATTACACTGGTCTCCAAATTGTTTTCTTCTCCAAGGACTAAACTCATCATGCCTTAAGTATTTTCGTGTATTGAAACCGAATTTTCAATTTAAACTAGATGAAACGTTGCAAGCACCCTGTCAAAACATCGGCACTATTGTACACTAGAGCCATCTAGTTTGGAAATTTCAAACTAGGTGTTTTGTTTGATTTTAAATTCTGTATCTTTAAAACATTATATTCTAGCCAAAAACTGTATATAACATTTTTATTGGGCTTAAAAAGAGCTTTTATTTAAAATATAATTTTTTGAAATCGGATTATAAATATGTGAGATATGCTAAAAAAACCTTTTACTGCTTTAAACGCCAATATCTCGAAAACAATGCGTTTTAGGAAAACGTTGTTTATAACATTTTCTGACCAATTTAAAATTATCTTTTATTTAAGTGCTAAATTAAGCAAATACAATAATAATTTCCTTAATTATAAACAAAAAACGCTAAAAATAGGAGTTTTACCCTATTTTTACCCCCCTTACCCCCAATCGTTTACCCCCAAAATCTAATCAGCTCTTCGGAATACCATAAGAAACAATATGCAAAAAACCGCAAGTCGATATCTCATGTAGAAATGGAGTTACAGAGTTTACACCCAGACAGACGGACGCAAAAATTTTTTTTTACTGATTTTGACTCCGAATGGTCTAAAACGTCGAGAAATGTGAAAAAAAAAACGTGGTCAAAGATTTTGACTTTTCGGCGAAGATTTCAATACATCGGCACTCTTAGTAGCACTAAGTGCCGATGTAAAAACTATCTATTTGGATAGGTTTAGAGTAAATCCCGGTTTTTATTAGAGATCTTAGGTTATACTAGCCCAAAAAAGTAAACTTTTTCGGATTCATTTGAGGACAAATATAACTCGTGGGCTTGGGATTACGTAAATGCCATTTTTTCTTAAATCAGTTACGATTTCAGGGGGCACCGAGCAAAATAGTGGGGGCGCCTTAGTTTTAACTATATGCTTTTAGTTATCGCTTATAACTTATGCATTTTTTAATAGATTCCTTAACTGTTTGTCTTTTCCTAAGCTTTAGAGTTCTACAATATTGCAATCCTCAAAAGCCCGTGTCAGACTAAGGGGGCGGCCAGGGGCGATAACCTGCATTTCGAGTTGTTATCGCCCCTGACGCCCCCCTTAGTCCAACCCAATAATTTGAGCATTGCATTATAACTTTAGAACTCTAAAGCTTAGGAAAATACAAAAAGTTAATGAATCTCTCTTAAAAAATGTCCAAATTATAAGCAATAACGAAAGGCATATAATTTAAACCAAGGCGCCCCACTATTTTGCTTGGGCCCCCTAAAATAGTAAGCGATTTTCAAAAAATAGCATTTACATAATCCCAATCCTAGCCGACGATTAAAATTTGTCCTCATATGAATCCCAAAAAGTGTATTTTTTTGGACTTGTATAACCGATCTGTAATAAAACCTGGGATTTACTCGAAATCTACGCGGTATATAGTTTTTTAAATTAAAAATTCGGTTTCAGCACACAAAAATACTTAAGGAATGATAGGTTTAGTCCCTAGAGAAGAATTTTTTTTGTAGGCCGGTGTTATTTTGGTTAACAGTGGTTCAAATTTAAAACTCTCCCCCAATGATAGAAATATATACTCAATAGAAGCATAACTAATGATTAGTCTAATTAAAATAATATTTAATATTATCACAGCTGTTAGAAAAATTATAACTAACAAAATGCACAAATATTTATATTAGTGTTCCATTTTATAATTAAAAAAGTGCACACGTTTGTATTTGTTTTATTTTTAACCAGTCCTGAAATTAGTTTAAAAAAAAAGAAAAATTAAGTTTATGGAAAGCTTGTTTTTTATTTTCATGGAGTTCTTTTATAAATAATAGTTTTAGTATATTTAAATGTAACTTAATTCATAAATAAGAAATATTTACATTATTTACAATATAATATTTGGAATTAATTATATCACTAACATTGAAACTAATCACAATATATTTTAAAAAATCTAACAATAAATAAATGAGTCTAAACTATTTTGAGTCTCTGTTCAAATGGCCAATAAATAGGTTTGGACTTTGGGGTAACTTAATCTGTTGTTGCTTTGTATAGTTGGTATTTTAGTGTTTTGGTGGTTTGGACGTCTAAAGAGAACATCCAAAAACCCAAAAGTCCAAACCAACAAAACACAAGAAAACCAATTAGTGAAAATAAAAACTGATTGAGTGACCCTAGTTTAAATAGCATTTTAAACGGGATCATGACAAAATATCCAAGCAAAATAACATAACATTTTTGATAACAATTAAATATTCATAAATAAATCTTTTGGTACGAAATATTTTGGCGAGAGATCTTGTACAGTTCATTTCAACAAAACTGGAAAAGTGGGGTTATAAAAAAAATACATTGTGAACTATCTTTCATTTGACAAATATTTGTTTACTTGTTAATAAATTTAGTGTCAATATTGTTATTGCCACATCAATGTCAAAGTCAAAAAATGTTACTAAACACAAATGCATAAGCCGATTTTTTGTGGAGCAGCGGTTACTAATCAAGTTAGGGGAATATGTATTTCTTTCTTTTTTTAACTTACCAATTAAACAGAGTTTATTTGTTTTTTTGTTTATTTGTTTAACCTCGTACTATTCTACTTAATTAAGCATCCCCTAAGTCCAAGACTTGTGTGGGCTAGTAGTAGAGGGAACCACCGGCTTATACTGACTTTCGAACCAGTTTCTAGGGATTGTCCGTTTCACTTATCGCCTTCGCCAAATTTCAATTATTAATTAACTGAAAAAGACACATCGGCGCCAGTGAGAATCGAACTCACGATAGTAGACTTGCTATACATACGCGCTAGCCACTACGCTATGCCTCCCATGAGAAAGAAATACATACAAGTAAACCTGCATTACCACAAAAAATTGACTATAGAATAACATATGATTTTTGACATGGTTAAACTAACCTTAATTTTCAAACAGGCATAACCCCATTTCAATAATCCACATTTACACAACTAAATTTTATGGAAAACATGAAATTTTACTTAACCCCACTTTTCCAGTTTTGTTGAAATCAACTGTATATACTAAAAAACGTACATTTTGACATAGTAAATAAAATTACGTTTTATATACCGGATTATTTTTATAAACTTACATAGTTAATACCGTAAAATCAGATGTAAACAATAAATGTTCAGTATTCTCTTCGTGGAATTGATAAACACTCAGTTTGTAATATAGAATTTCGGTACGCAATATGAGTAACATAACCTATAAAAAGTACCGGAATTTTTTATTACAAACTGAATACCGAACATTTATTGTTTATGTCTTATTTTAAGGTATCGAATATGTAATAGGCAGGTTTGTTAGGGTGGGTAGGTAGTCTACACACTACACAAAGAGAGTACTGACATACCCAAAATCTCAAACCGAAAATGGCTGACGGAAGTGCGTCATAAAAAAGGAAAATTTTTCATTTTAATTGTTATTCTATTTGACATACGAATTTGACAATAACAGAAAATAATTTATGACAGTTTGCATAAATTTTTTCAATATTTTCGAATAAACGCTATTTAAGAAGATGAATTAAATTTAAAATGGTGTAATTTTATATTTCCCGTGTACAGAGCTATATTGTTTTTGCAGTAGCAACCACGTGTCCGGTTTCTAGGAAAATTTCTTGCGGTCTGAAATTGTGGGTATGTCGGTACTCTCCTGCGGAACCACTCAAACTACCCACCTACCCTAATAAATCTACCTATCTAGTGCTCTAATATGTATCACATTAAAATGTACGTTTTTTTAGTGTAGTGATTCAATCTAAAGCTATGTTAAAAGTTTTAACCTGAAACTTTTGTATAAAATGCTCTTTTTATGCTTTTAAATCGGCTTTTTCGTTCCAAGATATTTGAATCCAAAGATTTAACTGTGACGTTAGCAGCTCTCCGAGATGGAAGGACAACTATAATTCAATCATTAGATGACGTCACAGTTGCTATAATAGCTGTATTTTGACGGGTGGGAACACCCGTTATTGAAATCGACTCTAAAATCAAATTATTTTTTTGGATTTTCGGGTTTAGAATGTTATGAAAAGTAGAAAAAGTTGGTGTTAAAAAAATTTCTGTCTGCCTGTCGGTTTTAAACCTTTTCAGGACATTTGTTATTTGCGTCACATTAAATATGGTTAAAATTGGCGTAGGGCAAGGGGGGGGGGACGACGGACAAAAACTATATTTTTTTGCGATAACTGACTTATTATTTATAGTAGGACAAAAAAAATACATAGATAAAAATAATGTTTAATTCCCTAAAAAAAAATATTTAATCATTTTTATGATAGCCCTATTGAAAATGACATGTCTGCCCGGGTATAAATGGTGAATAAACCGGACTTGCGCGGATGAAAGTCCTAAGATTCTAACCCATCATTTCATATGTTTTTTGATGCGCTGAAGCCGATTTCGCTATCAAAAAAGATTCATCGCGCAGTTTTTCCACAAATCGTATATAAAGTGTATGGAACTGATACACTTTATATACGATTTGTGAAAAAACTGCGCGATGAATCTTTTTTTATGGTGAAGTCGGTTTCAGCGCATCATAAAACATAGGAAATGATGGGTTAGAACCTTAGGACAAAATTTATTTTTGTAGACTTGTGTAAGCAATGATTAGTAATCATGTCAAAAGCGAAATTTTAATTTTATTCTTTTTAAATACATTTACATTTAATAATGACGTGGTAAAAAAAAACAATCCGATAAAGTTAGAAAGAAAAAACAAAAGGAAATGGTCCAAAAATATATAAAAAGTTACGAATTTGTGAAAAACGAAAACAAGAAAATTGCTGATAGAATAAAACTTTTATGATTGATGAAGTTCGTTAACTCGAACAGAACAGACAAGAAACTTTCTTTGCCGCCGGTCTAGAAAGGGTAGGTACCCGTTTCAGATGTTTTTAATCTAAATATCTTGGCTCACAGAGCATAAAATTAAAGCGCGAGACATCCTTCTAATGGAAAATTTCCACATGTTTCTCACAAAACTTACATCAGGTCTCAATTATACTTGGAATATACGCATATCAACCATGGAATGTAGAGCTCTAGCCATGGCCAATACTAACCAAGAGACTCAAATTTGTTTTAAAAAAATACAAAAATAATATACTGTAATAGATATAATATGGTTTAAAGTTAAATGAGAACTTTTTAATTTCATTTTTAACTTTGCAAGTCTATATTTAAAAATTTTGACATATATCTTTTTAGTAAATTAATTAACAATTTAACCCTAATTTGGCAAACACTCTTTGGGATGAAGTATATAACAAATCTTTTAAGGGAAAATTTAGATACATAAATGTAAAACATTCATGAAAAAAATAAATATTTAAAAAAGTCACGTGACATAATACTGGTATCATGACTGACATTGGCAAATAATTTTCTTTTTTCCAGATTATTTTTATCCAATACCTAGTATTAATGTTAGTTTACACTTGACATTTTAATCAATGAAAATTACGTTTTAATCATCCTGTACACAAGTTGTTTTTTGAAATTTCTAATCACCGAAAAGTGACATTATATTGAAATGTCAAGTAAATTTAGTGGAAATGTCATTTGAAATTTGATTGAGAAGTGTTTTTAAGAGGTATTTGATAAAATGTTGTAAAGCACACGTGGGGTAAGTGACATTATTCACTCAAAAATTAACCCACTTGGCCAAGGGGCCTCATCAGTCAACTTTTTTTTCGTGAATAATACTCTACTTACCTCACTTTTAATGTAAATAACTATTTTTGTTATCTTAAAATACATGTTTCATATACTACAAATGAGCAAATTAAGGGTTAAGTTGCTTTTAATGAGGGAACACAGCGAAATTTTAATAAATAAACAATAACTATACAGTAATTAAAAAAAAGTATCATGGTAATAAGGCTGTCGGTATAACGCCTTGTATATCTAAGATATTGACAGCTTATAAGCATTCATCGGAATAAACTCAGTTATGACTCATCAACGTTGAAAATAAACACAGAAACATAGGCTTACGGAATAATTTTGCCGAATTATGAGGGAAATTTTTATAAAGGTCACTAAATCGAAACATTTGAGGACTAATTTGTTATACACAACAATACTGACTATACACATTAACTATAAATATGTATATATATAGGTGTTTTTCGAAGAAAAAACCGATATTCTATTTTTATCTTTTAAGAATACGAAAGTTTTTAATTTTTATTTATCGATAACTTTTTTTCCCACCTAACTCGTTTAAAAGGAATCATTAAAAAAAATCAAGATAAAAAGAAATAAAAATGTAAATATTTAAAACCTCGCGTCAACGCTAGAATCGACGGCGCCTATGCGAGCACTAGAAATTCGCCGATGACTGCTTATAAGCTGGACAAGAATTTGGGGGTTTAAATTGTTAGTATGGAAGAGGAGTAGCAACAAACAAACTTGCAACAATAAAACCTATTTTAGCACGCATATCATAAAAAAATCTACGACTACATATTTTGTGAAAAATAGGGTATTATGCATTTAGTGTACTAACTCCTTGCGCATGAGCACGATTATTTTTTGACGATCCGAAGAGTCCAAAAATCATTCGAGTGCCGTTAAAAGCAATTCGGAAACAGGTTGAATATTCTATTTGTTTCTACTGTATAACACAAGGGAAAAAGTTATGGATTATTTTTGACTACATGACGCGCCATCATAAATTTTTTACTTTTTTGTAATCTGCTGTCCCTATTTTGAATAAGTAACGTCATTCATTACGACGCAGCGTTTAATGTTAAAGTTGAAAACGTTAAAACAAGATTTTTTTTAAATGTGATTTTTATTATTTTATAGCTTTTATTGCCGAAAGAAGCTCACAGTTGCAAATTTAGTAGAAGTCGTAATTTTTTTTACATACCGACGTGGAACATGAAGATAAACAAGGCGCGAAGTGCCGAGGTTAGATACAGGTCAGCTGCAGCTCAATAATTAAACCTTTCAGCGAGTATGTATAAGGGCACTAGATCTGTAAACTCTAGTTCTAGTGCGGCGCCACCAATCTAGTATCCTTAACTACGTTTACAGGGCGGCATTTCAGATTTTGTCAGGGTACAAAGAGATTTACCTTTACCAAAAATTCAAAACACCACCAAAACTAAAAATAAATCGTGGCCCATTCAACCTATTCTAAACTGAACTGAAGGATCTCCTCATTCTTCAGTCTGAACACTGTTTAACGAATAAAACTATAGATGGTGCAGTTTATAAACGTTTTTATTAGTATTCTTATACACAGCGTGTCAAAAGTCCGCCCCCTTTTAACTTTTTAACGGCTTAAGATAAAAACTTGAAATTTGGAACACGTAAATAAGGGCAAGGGGGTTATTTTTTAATGGAAAGGGGGGTCGTGTGATAAATCGTTTTAAAGCTTGTAAAATTCTCTATTTGCCCACATATTTTTTTATTTTTAAAGGGTTAAAATTTTCGTCAAAATTTCTTAAAAAAAACAAACAATCTTTGAAAAATTATTTATTTCATGATACAAATACGTCAATTATACTTTTAAACTAATTTTGAATGATACAAAAAAAACTTAAAAAATCGCATTTTTTAGCAAAAAAAAATTAAAAAATGAAAACCTTAAAAAAAATGTTAAAAAAAGTATATGGTCGAATAGAGAATTTTATGAGCAATGATGTATCACCCGACCCTATTTCTATTTAAAAAAATGTTCCCCCTTGCCCCCTGACTCCATTGTGCCCCTTAAGCATATCAAAGGTATACCAAAAAATAATTTGGGTTATGTTGTTTGTGTGTTTCAAATTTCAAGTTGATACCTTAAGACGTTCAAAAGTTAAAGGGGACGGACTTTTGACACGCTCTGTATAAATGTATGTACAAACTTAGGTTCTGAATATCAGGGGTCTACTGCCGCCCCTATGTGCCAAATTGGCGCCACTGTATGTTTACTATTTTATTCATAATTATTCAAAGTAAAAAATCAAAAAAATTGTTGTACACTTGATGGTAATCAAATTATTTTTCAGGTTGGGGTTTCTAAATCAAACTGTAATAACCTATTTCCCAACTTTTTAAGAAAGTCTACTAGTTACCAATTGATTATGAATAAAATAAAATACCTTGTTACTTTTTTTAATACTTCTTATATGACGTACATTATAATACTCACCAATCACATAATCTTCATAAATACCTTTTGTATATCTTCATTTTTCACATAATGGAATGATTATTTTGATTTGACCAGTCTTAAAACCATAGGAACCATCAGCTGGGTGGATATTTTGATTTGGAACCAGCAATTACTTTGGGCCTAGAACCAAACCAGGACATTTTCCAATCCAAAGTCTCTTGAATCAATTTTTCTTCTTCTGGTGTAAACTTTAACAGTGTTGCTATAGCTTTTATCAGATGCTGAGCTTCGTACTCTCGGCTAGTTAAAAATTTTATAACTACATGTTTTAAATATTTAAAATTTACATCATCATCGTCTCGTTTTACGTTAGTGGGAAACGATTTTGTGGAATTTTGACTAGGGGGTAAAATAGCTGCGGAATTTTCCATTAAATCTGTGTGGTAATTCGGATTTCCTGGGGTCCGAAGTTCTTGTTGCAGTGTCTTTTTCATGTCTGCTAGTCTTAACTGGAGGGTTTTGATATTCTAAAAAAAAAAGTAAAATATTTTATTATACAGAGCGTGTCAAAAGCCCCTCCCCTTTAACTTTTGAACGGCTAAAGAAAACAATTTTAAATTTGGTACACGTAAACACCATAACCAAAATATTTTTTTGGTGTATATTTTATATGTTTAGGGGGCACAATGGTGGCAGGGGAGCAAGGGGGAACATTTTTTTAATAAAAAGGGGGGTCGTGTGATACATCATTTTAAAGCTTATAAAAGTATCTATTTGCCACATATTTTTTATTTTTTCGAAGCAATTTTTGGGGGATTAAAATAGGGTTAAATATGGGAATTTCCAACTAAATTTCTTTAAAACAATCTAACAATTTTTGAAAAATGGTTTATTTCATGATGCAAACACGTCAATTATACTTTTAAACTAATTTTGAATGATATAAATAAAATTTTATAAAAAAATCTTAAAACATTTTTTTAGCAAAAAAAATTGAAAAATTAAACAATATATGGTCGAATAGAAAAATTTTTGAGCTTTTAAATGATGTATCACACGACACCCCTTTCTATTTAAAAAATATTCCCACTTGCCCCCTCTCTCTACTGTGCCCCCTAAGTACATCAAATATATACCAAAAATTTATTTGAGTTATGTTATTTACGTGTGCCATATTTCAAATAAATATCTTAAGCCGTTCAGAAGTTAAAGACGGGGGAGGGGGCGGACTTTTGGCACTCTGTAGATCGAAGTTGCATATAAATTATGGCAACGAAAATAGTTCTTTGCGCCATTATGGCCCAAAATAGTACAAAGAAGTATTTTCGTTTTATTTTATGATTTCGAACACAGATTTTAAATTTAACATGGGAATTACTAATAAATAAAAAGTATTACCTTGTTTTTCTCTGATATTTGGTCTTCCAATTCCGTTACAGTGTTTTTTAATTGTTGCTCCGCATTTTTAATTTCCTTTATTTTGCGATTTTCTTCCTCTAACTTTGCCAATTTAGTCATCAGTTCGTTCATTTCTTTTTCCTGGCGTCTCATTTCTTGCTTTACCATCTCCATTTGCTGAGAAATTTCCGCGTTTCTTATTAAGGCAGTGTTTTTTTCGGAAGTTACTCTAAAACAAAATACAAAAGTATATAATCATAAAGAAATAAAAAACTTTTTAAGGTAGTAGTCTGGTAACTTGGGTTCAAAAAATCGAAATTTTTTTTGCTTAATTTGAAAGTACAATGTCTTGAGAATATACTGTGAAAATTTCAGACAGAAATTCGAAATATTTCGGGAGTTATAACGAGTTTCCTAGAGCGCCTCGGAGTCCAACCTTTAAGGTCGACCGGCAGCTGCAACCGCTTGGACCCTTCTATTGTTTGCGCGCATTTTTTATACCTGGGTTGACTCTGTTATAATATATTTTTATTTTTGCCTATGAAGAGGATGAAGGCATATTATACGCTCCAGGCATAGACGATTGACGTAAGTATAAGTTTACTTATGAAAATTTGTTGTTGAACTTTAAACGCGTTTTTCTCAAAACATTGTTTTTCTGGTCGGCCCGGGTCCTAACTTTTTTTCTACTGAACCGATTGCTTTCAAATTTTAACAGGCTGTTCTACACACTTATAGTTCTCGTCGGTACTAACGAGAATTTTTTTCACCCCTAACTTTTTATTTTACAACCCTTTTTTTTCAAAGTCCGCCATTTTGTTATTTACCCTTGAAATTTAACTTCAGTAGTTCCGACCAGAATGACATGTCTATAGATTAAGAATAATCAAGAATATTTGATTTCAGATAACATCAAGAGCCAAAATCACCCGGGCCACCCACGTGCATTTTTTTTGAGTTTCCAACTTCGAGTGACAATAATAATAGTAATAAACTATTAAATTTTTTCAAATATTTTTTTTTTATATTTTCAATATGTAAATAAAAACACTCTAAATATTCAAGATAATTCATTTTTATTTTCCTATAAAAAACCACCCTCCAAAGAAGTCATGAAAATAGGCATAAGTTACCAGACTACTACCTTAATATAATATAAATTTTCAATAAGAAGAACAACTATTTTTATACTCTTAATGCATGTACCATGCTTTTAAGCGTGACATTTTGAGTAGGATTCTTTACAGCGCAGTCCATTAACGCAAAACCGTTACCGCGCCACTGTTACCGCGCATGGACTTTAACGCACATGGACTTTAGCGAAGAAAATTGCCGCGAGGGGTTCAATACCGCGCATGGACTTTACCGCGCATAATTATTTTTTTTTGCAGAATAAAGATCAAATAAAAAAAATAAAATATTTTGCAGAAAACAATGAAACAGTTCTACATGATATTACATTACATTTTGTTTAACCTGGTACTATTCTACTTAACTAAGCATCCCCTAAGTTCAGGACTTGTGTGGGCTAATAGTTGGGGGAACCACCGGCTTTAATTTACTTTCGAACCAATTTATAGGGAGTGTCCGCTTCACATACGCCTCCGGCAAATTTCAATTATTAATTAACTCAAAAAGGCAAATCGGCGCCGGTGAGAATCGAACTCACGCTATTTGGGTAGTAAACTCGTCAAGTACGACGCGGTAGTCCACTACACCAATCCTCCTGTAATATAGTGGCTGGGTCCGGGTTGTGGGCATGACTAGTCTCCTTTATAACATTTCCGTCCGAAGTATGCAAAAGCCCCTTGCAACAAAGAACGACGTAATTTACGCACTTCCAATTTTTTTTATTTTTAATAGTCTTTTCTTTCCTGTATATGAAATGTTCATATACAGCGAGGTCTTTGCCTCTAGCACTTTTTATTATTTCGATCGACATGACGTTTCTTATTAAACCGTACTAAACTGATTATTAATCAGCGATTTATACAAAACAGACATCTCCAATACATTTTAAATGTCCCTGTTTTCCTAGCTGCTGCCGAGTCGTTACTACTAACTACCGGTAGCCGTTCGTTTGGTCGCCGGTCGCTTGACCGCTTCGGGAGCAGACACTAATTCGTCACGAATTTGATGGTGAAACAGGTGGTTTTGCACTGTGACAAGTGTCTTTCACTGTTTCACTCAATTAGAATTGCTTGAGATCCTTCCACCTCTCTCAGCCGAAACATCTCATCAACTTTTACCCTTTTTTCTTAATTATGTAATGTTAATAAGAGGAGGAGATTCTCTTCTTTCGCTTGATTATTCAGAAACATTAAAAAGAACCGACTTTTTAGAGATTTTCATACTGAATGCAAGGCATAAACTCGCAAACAAAAAAACAGCTCTTTATAAAATGGCCAGCTAACAGAATGGCGACTGGCGAGACCGAGGAAAACAGGTTGGTTCGTAACGAACTGGTCGCGGCTACCTAGTCGCAGTCGTCAACGACTGCGACTGTTGGAGGAAACCGTAGCTTAAAGTCCGGCGCCCGATATTTTAAGCATACAAATAGTAATTTGTCCTTATTGTGACAAGACATCACCTTTTGGAAAATAAATTGACAAAATAATGCTTAAAATCTTTTCCATGCATCTTTACCTTGTTAAAGTTCTTTGAACATTTAAAGAATTTGATTTTTCTTCTCCGAGATCTTTTTCTAACTTCGTTATGATCTCCCTTAAAGAATTATTAGCTAAATGTTCTGAATCAACTGATATTTTTAATTTTATTCTATCTTCTTCCGTTTTATCCAATTCGCTTTCCGAATTTTCCAGATTTTTTCTTACTAATTTTAATTCTGTTTTCGAATTATCCTAAAAAAACAATATCAAGAAAAAATATTAAATGTAAAAGAAATATTTACAAATCTATAGCTAAACCAAAGTTGGAAAAGGATAACATAAAAAATACACAACAAAAAAATAAAACAAATTAAATCAAAATAATATTTATTTTAACAAAAATAAGTGTAACATATGCATATACGATTATAAAGAATTTATAGCCTTAGTTTGGCAGTAATTACTAAAAGGCGTGAAAAACTACACATGTGTAATTTTAATTTAAGTTTGACTTTAGAGATTTATTCCATACAGGCCTGTTTTTCGACCTCAAGCATGTGTATCTCGGTTATTATAAGAGATATAAGATCAATTAAATTAGAAAAAGTTGCGCATTTTCATACTGATCAATAACATAAAAGAAAATTTGACATATCATTTTTTGTTTTAAAATTATTGCAAAAAAATTAAACATTCTGATTTTCATTTATATTTTTTTGAGCGATAACCGACAAAGCTAGACTGTTCAGTTTGTTTGTTTCAAAACATTGTTTTTTACAAGGAATCTTAATCTGTTATGTTTTCCATGGCATTTTAGATACAGAGTTACAATACTTAACTTCGTTTTTTTCTTATGGGCGCCATTTTGAAATTTTACATTTCGATACCACCAGGCAACAAAGCCGTAACTCATATATTGTCATTTTTCACGACAGCTAAATTTATAAAATATTTATTTTTTGTTATTTATGGGTGGGTAAATGATTGAAGTGGAAAAGGAAGTCATGTGATACATCATTTGAAAGCTTATAAAATTCTCTATTTAACTGTTTAAGTATTTATTGATTATTTACTATTTGTTTCTGATAATATTCAAGTTTAGAATTTCTTACTTTAGTGATTTTAAGTAAACTTTTGCTTAAAGTGGACTGTGGAGAAACCTGAGTAGTACCACCATGTGTGTCTTTTTTCAAGGCGTTTACCTATGAGTATAACTCAAAATGGGTCTAACTTGAGTTACGTCCTTGTTGCTTGGGAGTGTCGATTTTTGAATACAGTTTTTTTTCTGACTACGATGATGTATCAAAACACATGATTAAGTCTTACATTTTGAGCGAAATTAAAAAAAATATTTTTGCGCAGAGTGCTTTGGAAACAACGAAGCAATTAAATTAACGAAGGTTAGGTTTGAAACTGTAAACATTGGCAATGTGACATTGCCACCTACACGCCTGCGTGAGCTCGGCATTTAGATTATGAAAATGTGAGGAGCGGCTAATTGTAGATCTAAATGCCGAGCTCGCGCAAGCGCGTAGGTGGCAACGTCACATTGACAATATTTACAGTTCCAAACCTAACCTCCGTTCATTTAATTGCTTCGTTGTTTCAAAAGCACTCTGCGCAAAAATGATTTTTTGTTAATTTCGCTCAAAATGTAAGAATTGATCATCTCGTGTGATACATTATCGTAATCAGAAAAAAAAATGTATTCAAAAATGTAAAAAGTCCAAAATAGCGCCTATAAGAAAAAAAAACGAAGTTAAATCTGTAACTCGTACATCTTAAATGCCATGGAAAATATGATAAAAGATTTAGATTCCTTGCAAAAAAGTACCTTAACAATGTTATAGTTTAAAACGTCTAGCTTTGTCGGTTTTCGCTTAAAAAAATAACGAAACTCGGAATTGTTATTTTTTTAGCGATAATTTAAAAACAAATCAATTTTTTTTTATATTATTGATAAGCATAAAAATGCGCAACTTTTTTCTAATTTAATCGATCTCGTATCTCTTATAATAAGCGAGATACCCCTGCTTGAGGGCACCCTGTATAGTGAACATTTTCTCGCAAGCAAGTCACGTTACTATACTGCGCTCTCACCCACTCTATGATTATGAACGGCAAAGTGGGAAGAACATATGGTCACGTGACTTGCTTGGGAGAAAATGTTCACTATAGGAGATTTTTACACAGTGTTTCACTTAAAACTCCCAATACAGATTTCTTAAGAACTAAGAGATATTTAACATCTTTAAAAATCATAGGATATATGTTAGAAACACAACTAGACCGTGCGTCGCAGGGCCTGCGACGCCTTCATTAATTGATGTGTTGACTAGAACGTTAAAAGTATTTTTACCGATAATACGCCCAATCTTGAGCATTTTTTGTGAACTAAAACAGATATCTCTATCGGTTTCCGAGATATTTGACATTTTGGGAATTTATGTTATAATAAATCTAAATATTTACAGATCTTAAATGAATCGTTTATTTCATATTTATATTTGTAATAATAATAATAATAATAATAATAATAATATTAATAATAATATTAATAATAATAATAATAATAATAATAATAATAATAATAATAATAATAATAATAGTATGTTGGAAAAATAAAATATGCCTTTTATTAAGAAACATTACTACTTTAAATTATCATAATGTTTTTTTTTGATTACTTCATTTTCATTTTTTCTGAAAACTAAATTGAATGGACTTATACTGTTTTACACATAAACGATTCAAATATCTCTTTTAGTTTTTTAGAAATCTGCAGTTGAGTTTTAGGTGAAACACCCTGTATGCTGCAGTGAAGAGATATTTACATTTTTAAATCTATACCTACGTTAACACAAAAAAAATAAGCGTTATATACTTATACCCAATAGAAAATAAGCTAAATTATTATTGAATACTGTAAAAATGCTGAATTGGACGATACCGTGGTGCCTAGTATAAAAAAGTTTGGCGCAAAAAAGTGGCATCGCCCCCCCATTTTGCACGTCCCTGGTTAAAATTATCAAATAAAAATTACATAAAATATAGCCTTTATCAATGATAAGGCACGTGCAAAAAATCGTTACTGTAGTTCACCCTATGAGATATTAAATAAAAAGTAATTTTCAGATGTACCCTTAGAAGGGTCGTAGCTCCCTTAGGGCTCATTCCCGGACCAACCTTTATAGGAACTTATTTTCATATTTTTTGACCTAGAATCACTCCTTACAATTTTGTACCCTATTTATGAATCACCCTGTATAGTATAATATAAAATAAGACATGCCTATATTATTTAATAATTGTAAGGTCCAGTATAGCATACTAGTTTAATAATACTAGGTTAAATTTTTACAATAAACAATTAATCATGAAATAAAATTTATACATAAACTCGGCGCATTATCTATCTGAGTAACAAAAAGGATCAAGGCAGATATGATTAGTGGTTTAAAAATGACTGTTAGTGATATTTTTATTGTCTATTGTGCTTTTGACAAATTTTGACATTTAGATTAAATTAACTGTCATGTTACGTCTTAAAAATAATTATTTTGAGAAAATGTCTTTAAAATGAGAATGTGCTATTAAAATAAAAATTTACATTTTAGGAATTTTTTACATAAAAAACTATATTATAAATCCAAACCAACTGATCTATCTACAAACTTAAAATGGGATAGCTTTCAAATTTTAAATTTTACTAAAAACTGAAAATTTGTTTAAAATAATAGTCCAAGTATATGCATAATATATTATAATAAAGTAAAATTTTACATTCTAGAAAACTTTTTAATACTCTAAGGTTACCGGCAGTAAATTAATGCCCCCACCCTCTGCTTGTTTTATAATCCCGAAGACGTGAGCTTGTGATACCTAGAATAATATTTTTTAAATAAAAATCAGTATTATACGAACTTACCGAAAAAATCTCTGCTACGTCGTTTACTAGAAACTTTTATTGAGCATTGCATTGCTTTTTTTACTAAAACATTCGTAAATTGATCCTTTAGTTTCCTTTTTCAGGACCTTTCTCGTTATTTTTACCATTATCTTTCTGATTTTCAAAAATTATGTTTTTTTATTTTAATGTCAAAATAATGATTTAAATGTCAAAGTAATGTTTTCATTGACAAAGAATTTAAAATACAAGTTAGCAACCTTACATAGGGGATCAAAATTATTCTACCAACCATACAACAAAAACAAATGAGAATCAACTCAGATAGATAATGCGCGAGTATATAGCCTACCAGCTAAAAATAAAGAAATTAAATTAAAATAGAATAAATAGAAAACAGAAAATATAGCCCTTTTTTAATCATGACTCACGAGCTCGGTCCTCAGAAAAGCGATTTCCTCCTCCTTTTCGTTTCTCAATGTTTTCAGTTCGGCAGATAATTCATTTATATCTAAAGTCAGTCTCGATATTTTATTATCCCTATTGTTTAGATCGAATTTGGTGCATTCTAACTCAGCTTCCAGTTGTTTAACTGTTTCGGAGAGTTTTTCCTTTTCTTGGATAGCCCTGCGGCGCTCAGCGCTCTCTTCCGCAGCCTGCCTGCTTAACCTTCCGACCTACAAAAATTAATTCATTGAAATTTCTTGATAATAAATAATACCCACAGAAAAGTAGAATCATAAGTTTAATAGTTATTTATGGTACTAGTGGGTAAAGTAAGATATTGCCCATGAGAAAATTAACCTGGCGTCAACCAAGCAGGTTAATTTTCGAGAGGGCAATATCGGTTTACCCATGAGTGCCATACAAGGTTTTATCCAATAAATAGCTTAGGAATTCATATTTTTATTAAAAATTTTAATGACATTTACAAGAATATAATTTGACAAGTGAAAGTTGAGTGGGTAAAATAAATAATTATCCACTCAATAAAGTAAAAGCCACGCGGGGGTTATTATTGAGTTTATCTATTTAAAATAAAGCTGGTAATTGTCTTATTATCTGTATGTATTGGATAAAAATATTTTTTCATCTAGGAGCAGGGTAGCGTGCACGGTGCACCGCATTGCTTTAAAAATAGATTTAACCCGGGCTTTGTTTTCAAATTACTAGGATATTTGCTGATTATTACACTACTAAGAGTGTCAATGTATTAAAATTCTCGCCGACGAGTCAACATTTTTTACCGTGTTTTTTTTACATATCTCGAAGTTTTAGTTCAAAATCGAGTCGAAATCAGTAAAAAAAATGCGTCCGTCTGTCTGTCTGCCTATTAACTCGATAACTACATTTCTAGAAAATATATCGACAAGCGACTTCTTGCATACGGTTTCTTATCATCCTTGGAAGAGCTGATTAGATTTTGGGGTAAACGATTACGGGTAAGGGGGTAAGAATGGGGTAAAACGCATATTTTGAGCGTTTTTTGGCTATTGAGATATTGGCGTTTAAAGCAGTAAAATATTTTTTTAGCATAATTTATTTACATATTTATTATGCAATTTTAAAAAATTATATTTAAAATGAAAGCTCTTTGTAAACCCAATAAAAAATGTGCGTTTGAGATTATACAATACATAGAAAATAAAGATCAAGGCTGACGTGATTTTTTTTAAATGAAACGCGCGCAGCCATCTCCCCACTACAATCACGTCAGCCTTGATCTGATCGTTTTATCTTTGTTTTCTATGTATTGTATAATCTAAAACGCACGGTACAGTTTTTTGCTAGAATATAACGTTTTGTAGATACAGACTTTTAAACTAATAAATTCTGCAACACCCAGGTGTATTAATGGTTGCCTATTTACACAACTTCCCTTTCCATAACGTCTCAAATTAGTGGCGATGTTTTGATAGATACTTACAACTGTTCATTTGGTTTTAATATTAAAACAAAGATGACACAGGCCCAAAAAAAAAGTTGTCTGAGACCCATCTATTTTTATGTATTTTGACTTTTTCCTGATTAAAAAAAAAATCCCTGAAAAATTTTTACATTTTCCCTGTCATTTCCCTGACTTTTTTGGTAAAAAATATATGAAAAAAAGCCTTATAAAGGCCCAGGCCTTTGTGGCCACAAAAAAAGTTGTCTGTGCTGGGGTTGAGACCCATGTATTTTGGGATGTTGAACACGAATCGGCCATAAAAAAGGCAACTCATGGGCTCATTTTTTGGTACACTGAAAAAACTGTCTAAAATTGTGAAAAACTCATATGCAATTTCAGTGTAGCAATGAAGTAATACTTGCTATAAGCTAATTCAAAAAATCATATCGACCTGAGTGGGAGATAGGATACAAATTCAAATTCAAAGCCCTTTAGGAAGTTATTATAATATATTATAATAGTTAGTTTATATACTAGCTCCCTAATTAGTAAGCGATTTTGGTTTTCACCTTTTTTCATATTTTAAACTAAAATTACCCACAGGTAATATAAAAATTACCTTTCAAATCTATTTGTAATATTTCGTATTTGGCAGTAAAATAAAAATTCAATTTATATAAAAGTGAGCTAACGATTATTTTTTTTTTGGTTTCGTAAACCGAACTACTTTTGTTGTTTACGCGTTCGGATTAGCGACTTTAAGATAAAAGTTTTAGAACAATACCCTTTTTAGACTTTGAAATTTAATTTTAAATACTACCGAGAAAATTGTATTAAAAAATCTATATAAAATATTTTTTATCCAATATATACAGATAATAAAACAATTGCCAGCTTTATTTTAAATAGATAAACTCAATAATAACCGCCGCGTGGCTTTTACTTTATTGAGTTGATAATTATTTATTTTACCCACTCAACTGTCACTTGTCTAATTATTTTCTTGTAAATGTTATTAAAATATTTAATAAAAATATGAATTCCTAAGCTATTTATTGGATAAACCTTGTATGGCACTCATGGGTAAACCGATATTGCCCTCTCGAAAATTCCAAAAAGTCCAAACCTGCTTGGCTGACACCTCGCAGGTTAATTTTTTCATGGGCAATATCTTACTTTACCCATAAATAACTATTTCACTACTAGCCTTAGAACATACCATTATTTATCATGTTTTCAGACTGTGAAATCAATTTTCTTCACGTATAGTAATATTATTACATATCTAGTGTGGAAAGTGAAATATTTCACGCGAGTGGGAAGGATTACGAACGAGCCGCTAGGCGAGTGAGGAAACTCCACGAGTGCATGAAATACACTTTCTAACGAGTTATGTACACTATTTTTCCTACGATCCCGAAAAAATATGAAGTTTCTTATTTTAAAATTTTCTAATTTATATTAATTTTTAAGAAAAGCAAAGCACAAAATAATTATAAAGAGCATACAAATTTATATATGTAGATATGTCAAAAAGGAAATATGATTTTCATTTAGCTTTAGTTTTCTTGGTTTCATATTTAATACAATACATGTTTAATGGGTGGCTTACGCCAACTTGAGTTTACTTATTAAATTAGATGTCTGTGGTTATGCTGCCATATAAGACAGTAAAATTGTACTGTTTTACATTTCAAAAGAAAAATACTGTGTATTTTGATGTTTTTTATGTAATGTAAGGTAACTAAATAAAAAATTAAGTAATTTTTATAAGATCTAGACTGTCTAGACTAGACAGTAATGGTCAAAATAGTAACGTTATAACTATAGTTCCTATTTTTGACATGAAAAACAGAAATATTTGGATTAAAACACTTAAAAGATATAAAAGGCTGTAGTGAAAGGTGGAAAATGGTTTATAAAACAAGGTGAATAAAATTCGTAGAATCTACGAGGTAAATATCTAAATAAAATTAGGCAAACCTCCATACATAAATATCACACGAGTGTGATATAAAAATATCAAACTAGAACAAAAGAGTGTCATTTTCATAGAGGATCGTAGGAAAATAATTTTTTCTCTCCTAGTAGGAGTAAATTTTATAAACAATTGATTTCTGCCACTTTAGATTTTTCAGTTCTTAATGCAATTTTTACAAAAATAAATCTAAGAAAATAGCTTGAAATAACTTTATAATTATTACCAATTAATACAATCAATAATTAGCTAAATATTATGAAAAAAAAAAAAAAATAAAAAAAAACTAAATTTTTAACCTGATTTTTACGAAAATTTCAAGAAATATCATTTCTGTTAATAATTTACTTTATTATTTGAATAAAAATAGATAAATAGTGCTAGTAGTGAAAAAACTAATACATAAACTACGGTAAAGAAGACTATTATGGCCTCGCACTCTTAAATACCTCGCTTCTACGCAGCTCGGGACGGAATACGCTCGGCTATAAAAAATGTTTTCTCTACCTTGGTATATAATTACTATTACTATTCCTTAAAACTACTTTTGTTTGATTAACGCAGTCGTCCCTCCGAAGTTTTAGGTTACAAATTGGTCATGTGTATTTTTTTTTAAATAAAAATGTGATAATTGTATAAAAAAATAAAAAATAATAAACCTTCAACATAAATAAATATTTATCTAACGTTATAACATGCAAAAAAATATTGATTTTAATAATAAATCTAAAACTAGTTTTGAAATTTTATGACCACCTATATTAAGATTAGGCATGGTTTTTGATTGTCACAAAAAGATAATTAATATTAAACTTCCTCGGGGAGTATTCCACAGAAAAATAATGTGTATCCTAGGGGACGTTCAAGTATTACGTAACCAAATTTTGGGCGAAATTCATACACTTTATCACCAATTCTCTCTTGATTAAAGGGTGTAGAGATTTTATACTTTGGCTACCCTTCTAATAGGGAGGTGTTGGGGGGGGATACCCAACATATGAAATCTATAAAGCCTAATAAAGCAAGAATCGGGGTATGAAGTATATGAATTTTGCCCAAAATTTGCTTAGGTAATACTTGGACGTCCCCCTAATACAAAAATTTACCAACTGATAAACCTAAATTTACCAACTCTGTAGACTGAATTTACCAAATGTCTTCTGAAAAAAGCTTTACCCTTAGCGATCATTTTGATCACTAAAGAGAAAAATGTCACTCAAAAAAAAAGCTTTACTCAACAATTTTCCTCAAACTAAACCCAGAAATTTTACAACTAAAAAAAAAAAAAAACGTTTCCCAACGTGGACGGATATTTTATCAAATTTTACAGGATAATCTACCAATGCAAGCAGCCCCCGCCCCCATATCTCCGTCCCTGCATAGGAAACAGTGAATAGTATAATTTCATCCTTTTTGGGAATCATCAGCATATATACAAACCTCTATCTTGTTTTAAAAGTATCTGATTCATAACTTTAGCTGAACCGAATCTGCACAAAAAATTGAAATATTTGACCTTTTAAGCTAATTGGTCTCGAAAATCTGACGTGATAGAGATACTTTTTAAAAGCAAAATTTTCTTGAAAGACCATTTAATATTATTTAGTTAAATATACATTTAAATACCGGGTGTTTTTTTTAACCTGAAACTTTCAAATATCTCGAGTACTATGCATTTTATAAAAAAAAAAGTCCCACAAAAGTGTTTATTTTAATGGGGGAAACAAAATGGCGTATTTATTTTTTACGGATATTTACGTTTTCACGGTAATTTCAAGGTCAACTTTGTTTTTTAAATAGAAACATATATTTTTTTACTGCTGTTTAACTATCCTCAAAAAAAAAAAATAATAAAAATCTTTTGTAAAAAACTTTTTTTAATCGGACTCTTAGTTGCAGAGATAAAACAGCCACACAAAATTAAAAATGTTGGATCTCCGATGGACTCGACCAGTCAATTCCTATGTATTTTGAGCCGCTGAATCCGAATCTGAAGTCGGAATTTAAAAGTTAGCTCCCATTTTCAACATAACCTCAAAAAACAAATCATATCATTGCGAAAAGTATGTTTTTTGAGGTTATCTTGAAAATGGGAGCTAGCTTTCAAATTCCGACCTCAAATTTGGATTCAGCGGCTCAAAATTAATAGGAATTGACTAGTCTGGTCCGTCGGAAATCCAACTGTTTTAATTTTGTGTGGTTGTGTTATCTCTGCAATTAAAAGTCCGATCAAAAAGTTTTTTTTTAAAGATTTTTATTTTTTTGAGGAGAGTTAAATAGCAGTAAAAAAATATGTTTCCATTTAAAAAAACAAAGTTAACCTTGAAATGACTTTGAAAACGTAAATATCCGTTAAAAATAAATACGCCATTTTGTTTTCCCCATTAAAAAAAACAATTTTTGGCTTACATTTTCTTTTTCTAAAATGCATAATACTCGAGATATTTGAAAATTTTAGATTAAAAAAAACACCCGGTATAAATAAATATATAATATACCCTATTTAATTTCATTATTAGTAATTAAAAAAGTAACTACGTTTAGTATAGCTTTGTAAGTAGATCTTCTGGTGGAAAACAAGATTTTGCGTAAATTTGAAGTATCGTATAACTATGTCTTGAAAAAAAAGTCCAAACCAATGATAAAAATCAAAAGTACTAAATAGTTACTATGGCCTGTTTCTTCAAGCAAAATAGTAAATTAAAAATCGCACAGTAAATATTTTCAAAGCAAATTCGAATATTGGATGTGCGAATATACTGCGTAGTTTATTTTATAAAACATAACTATATTCTATACACAAACATACTATTCAAACCTGTTGTAAAAATTTTTACTGTGAGATTTTTAATTTACTATCTTGCTTGAAAAAACAGACCATAATAATGAAATAAAATAGAGTATATACATATTATATCGAGGGCTTCATAACATAGGGGCGTATGAGCCATTTTTTTTTTAATTTTGATGGTTTTATGTTTGGTTTATTAAACCATACAGAAAAGACCGTTTGGACTTTTATTTTGTAAGTGCGTAAGTTACGACTTTCTTTGCTGCAACGGGCGTTTGCACACTTCTGACGGAAATGTTGTAAAAGAAACTAGTCATGCCTACAACCCAGACCTAGTAGCTATATCGTGTAGAAGTGCAAATTTGCAAAATAATTAAAAATAATTATGCGCGGTAGTGGTTTTTACGGTTAAGTATATTCGCGGTATTGACCTCCCTCGCGGTAATTTTCTTTGCGGTAACGGCGTTCGAGCTAGATTCTATGCGCGGTAATGGAATGCGCTGTAAAGCACCTACACACGTTCCCCCAAATAAAAATGGTTTTTAAAAAAAATAGCAAACGTAGGTGATGATAAATCAGGTGAGCAAAGGGTCTGTAAAATTAAAAACCTCTGAGAGCGAAATCCTAATGTGCGCCAGTTTTTAAATGGTGGTAAAAGTTCTTCCGCAGACCGCATGCTAAACAACATTAACAAATTGCAAATTCTTTTGCACAATTCTAATAGTGTTTTTTGTTGCCGATTTCAATTTTGTTTAGATCAAATCTCTATCTCGCTTTAATTTTTGAGAAAATTAAAATTTGACATTTTTGAGGGCTGATATTTAAATTATTATAGCAGCTACAAAAGTTCTTTCTAGTTTAAATTAAAGTTACATTTATGCTCTATAAAATAGTTATGAAAAATGCCTGAAAATCATTTTAAAAGTTGAGTTTGGACTTAATAAAAAGCTTTTGATGTCTCTGCAATGATGTTTAAAAGTAGGCGAGTTTATCTTTTTTAAGCAGTTTTTATAAATTTAATGTCAAATTTATTATTGTCATGCCTTTGTGTTTGTCAATTTTGCTAAATATAACCATGAACGTAGAGAATATAACATATACTGCTCAAAATAATCTTAAACAGCAACACTGAATCGCCATTGCAGATGTCTTAAAAACTAGTCTTTAGTTGGACACTGGAAATTCAATCCAGATACTTTTCTTTACGGTTTTATAGAGCAAGCATGTAATTTGAATTCAAGCTATAGAAAACCTTTGTAGGTGCTTTAATAATTTATTTATTGTCCATCTAAAAAGACATTTTTTAATTTTTTCGAATTTTCGGCAGGCTATTTCTCAAAAACGAAAAGAGCAAAAAGCAACAAAACACTATTAGAATTGTGCAAAAGAATTTGCAGTTTGTTATTATTGTTTAGCATGAAGTCTGCAGAAGAACTTTTAAAACTATTTACGAACTGGCGCTCATAAGGATTTCGTTCTCGGGGTTGAAATTTACAAACCCTTTTCTCACCTGATTTATCATCACCTAAGTTTGCTAATTTTTTTTAACCTATTTCCATTTGGGGGGACGTGTGCCTACCCAGTACAAATATGAAATATGTTACATTAATAAATTTAACATGCCTTTATTATTAATTTATTATTAAAATAGTATACCTGTGTTTCCAAAGATGCAATTTTATCACTCCATGACGTTTTGATATCAGTTAAATGCAAATGAGTCTCTTCCAATCTTTGTTCCAACAGCTTCCTTTCCGAACTAAAATGCTCCTCACTGGATGTCTCATTGGCCAGTCTCTGCTTTAAAATAACAACCATGTCAGATAAGTATCTTCTTTCCTCCTCACTGCTAGCTAATTGGTTAGCTAATGAAGCTAGGTCCCTGGCAGTCATATGTCTTAAATTTTCTAGATCATCCTGTAAACAATTATTATTATCATCGTTACGATATTCGCTGTATTCTAAGCTAGAAGCAACATACCTGTGATATGCCCAGAAGCGCACCAAAAACTAACATAAAATAAAACACACAGTGCAAGTTTTTTCATGTCACGATAACTAATAAAAGAATGTGCATTAGGATGTATGTTTCACAAGCAAACTGTTTTTTTATTATTGTACACCTTTACAGTTAATTACAATACAATACATATAACTTTTTTAATTTGTAAAAGAGTCCCAACGTGCAATTCCTTGCGTACATCTACAAATTTTATTATAAAAATTATATAATATCCAGGATGTCCAGTAAATGATGTCATTAATTTTAAGGGGAAAATATGAAAAAAAATCCTATAAACATGTCTAAAAATTTTTTATCCCAAACTTTTTTCTGTGTATTTTTTTTTGTAATTTTATTTTTGGCCTTTGATTCATCAGGCCAAAATACATAAAATAGGTACTCTTGTTCTAATACTGTAGAATTAACCGTTTTCGAGACGAAAAATTAAGTACTAATATATTTTAAAACCAAAATTTCAATTATGCAGGGTTATTCTATATCAAAAACTAATAAAAAAAGTTTCTATACATGTAGGTCGAAAAATCGGTTTTAAAGCTACTATAGCCCTTTAAAAATGGTGCATTTTTAGGAGCCCATAGCTCCCTTGGGATTGATTTAGTACATGTAGTACATTAGGTTTTTTTTCTTAGTTTTTGATGTACATTAACCTTGCATCATCGAATTTTAGGTTTTCAACATTTTAGTATTTAATTTTTCGTCCTCGGTTAATCCTACAGTATTACAACAAAAGTGCATTTTTTATGTATTTTTACCTGAGCAATCATATTTCAAAAATAAAATACAAAAAAGTTACACAGAAAAAAGTTTGGGACAAAAAACTAAAAGGGCCCCTCATTTCGCACACCCCTGTTTAAAATAAGTACATAAGATAGCATACGAATATAAGCTTATTACGGTTAGTTTACATTCAATACCTCGCTGCTGTACCTCAAAGCGTTATTAAATAAAAACCGATTTTTTTAGCCACTTTCAAAGGGGCTTAGCTCCCTTACGACGCATTTTTAGATATATGTTTATAGGAACTTTTTTTCATATTTTCCTATGTAGAATCACCTCTTAAAATTAATGACATCATTTACTGGACATCCTATATATCAACTTTTATAGCTATTTTACTTTACCCTATTTAGAACACCTGGGAGAGTCTTGTTTTAGTAATTTATGAAGAAGATAACTCGATAATGTGACTTCAAAGGACTTCAAAGATTTCTCAGAAAGAAATTCTTACCGAAAAAAAATTCTAATTTTACGATATTGCAATTAAAAAATATCGGATTTTTCAATTTTTTATGTGTATTTTATAAATTGTTTAAAAAACAATTATATTATAATTTTGATGTTTGATTTTTTTATATTTTCTTTACCACATAATGGCCACATTTTTTCAAAATTTTCCAACCTTTTATTTAAACTATTGGGGGCGCTAGATTTTATCGCAAACGTATTTTTTTAGGTAAATTGGCCTTTGCGTACGATTTACGAAAAAAGTTATTTAAAAAAATGTTGAGAATCAAAAAAAATTATGGCCCTATACCGAATATAATTTTTCATTTTGTTTTTCGATTTTCTGATAATGATTTTTTACTAATAATTTGGATATGATTTTTTTTTGTAAATGTTACGGAAATGTCACTTTAGTTTTCGGTAATAAAAGCGCCCCTTATAACTTCAAAATAATTTTTTTCGACAAATATTAGCAAGACGCCCTTCACTTTACAGCAAAGGACGCCTTGATATAAGTCCAAACTAGCAGGACTTACTTTAAAAGAAACTTTTAAAAAGTTTCGCAAAATTTGAAAAAAAGTGAACATTTTGTGGTATAATGCACTCAATCCGGGAACACGCTGTACTTTTGGTTAGTACTACCAAAGTATATCAACAATACTTTTTTTGTAGAATACTTTGGTACTACTGCGTATTTTGCAACAAAATTAGTAATAATGTATTTTGCTTTGCGTGAATTTAGGGTTTGTTTCTTGGTATGTTTAGGATTAAAAGTAATAAAAAAATATTACATAATTGTTTACATTAAAAAGTATGAAAAAAAGTTCCTACAAACATACGTCAAAAAATGCGTCATAAGTGGCTAAAAAAATCGGTTTTTATTTCATAACTTTTGAACCCTTTGAGATATAGGAACGAGGTTTTGCAGGTAAACTAATCTTAATAAGGCCTATCTTTGTTATTTTCATGTACTTTTCAACATTTTAGTATTTAGGAGGAGGAATCATATTCCAAAAATAAAATCACAAAAAGTTACACAGAAAAAAGTTTGGACTTTTGGACACCCCTGGTTAAAATAAGCACATGAAAATAACATACGAAGATGGGCCTTATTAAGATTGGTTCACGTGCAAAACCTCGTTGCTATATCTCAAAGGGTTCATGAATTGTTAAGTAAAAACCGATTTTTTTAGCCACTTTCAAAAGGTCTTGGCTCCCTTAAGACGAATTTTTAGATATATGTTTATAGGAACTTTTTGTCATATTTTCTTATGTAGAATCACCCCTTAAAATTTCGGACCCTATTTCAAATACACCGTGTATAGAAAGTCTGTCTCCTCCGATTTTTTTTTCAGAATATGTTTTAGGGACATTTCCTGAGTATTTTAGGACCAAAACATAATTAATCCTTTATTTTCTTTAAAAGTATTTTTAATGTTTTTACAGTTTTTTAGTGAATTTTATAATGCGGTACGAATTATCCGAATATTGAGGGGTTTAATCTTCCGAAATATTCGTGTAAAGAAGATTACGCAACTAAACACGAAAAGTTACGGAAAGACGAAAGATAACGGAAAGATTACGCAGGGCTTGTACAGGGCCAATTAACCATTATTTAATTTTTATTTGTAGTTAAGATAATTAGTTAATTTAAAATTAAAGTAAGCAAATTATACTTTTTAACCAATCTTGCCAAGTCAAGATATTCCAAAAAATTTAAAACTATTGACTATTTAAATATTAAATAGTATCGAAAGTCACCTACCTATTCGTTTAGGTCTTTGAATGTTCAGGGGATGTCCCTGAATAATTATTTAAACAAAATTGGATTGTTTAGTAAGGTTTTTTTTTTGGGTAAAATCATAAAAATGTAAAATAAACTAGCAAAAAAAAACAATAAAATAAAAATTTACACATTTCAATGAAACATGCAAAGATATTTTTTCTACGACTGTCCTAGAATGTTAATTAAATCGCACAAAAAACGGTATACAACACATTCCATAAGCGGATGACGGTATATGACACAGACCGTAAGGGTTTTCTTTTTAGCTAAACCAACGAAATAATACACAATTTACTATAAAACATTAAATTAGTAGATGAAAATTAAATTATTGGATGTAAACTATTGCTTTTTATTAAAACTTTTGGATATTATATAATTTATATAAAAATATGAATGTATAAAACTTCAGTCGTAGAAAAAGTATAGTCTGCAACACGTACAGAATGGTTATTCCTCACTCGTGGACCGTCTCCCTCGTAACTGTCGCGGCACGGGTGACAAACATTTACTCGTTTGGAATATGCATCATTCTACACTTTGTCATGTCAGGATTATAGTGTTCTATATCCATAGCAAATCCTGTGGATATAGAACACTATAATCCTCACGTGACGACTTGTTACAGAATATACTATTCATGCTTAAAACAATACTTTTAATTCTATAGAATATAGCATATCAGGATCTGAGTATTAAAAGGGCTAATCTCCATTTGATCTCCATTTGTCAATAGCAACGTTTTCACGTCAACTCTGATGTAATATATATTTTGAAAACGCTGCTAATGACAAATGGAGATCTAATGGAGATTGGCACTTTTAGTACTCAGGTGCAGATATATGCTTATAATATTTAAGTCTATATGTATTAACATTAATAATTTTAAACTACAGATAATAATATATTTGCATATGTATTATGTAGTTACAAATGTGTATAAATGATACGCATAGTAGTCAAAAAGGTTAAATTATGTACTAGATAACATTTTAAAATTACCTACCTCTTATCAGTCATATATAAATGATAACACATACACTTGCAATCTAAATAGGTAATAGTTATACAATATATTTCAAACAAAACTGTAGGTTTATAATTCTTTGTATTTGTAAAAGGTTTATTCAACATCATAATATGATATTATGTAAAATCATAATATTAATGACATTATCATATTCATACCAAATCTACACAAATTCCAAAGGATATTTTAAGAAATTTTCACTGAAAGCACTGCAATGTCCCCACGGGTATTTAGAGCAGATGACCTTCGTAACAACCAGAGCCGGATTAACAGTGCAGTGGGCCCTGGGACACATAATTTCTGGGGGCCCCCTATTATCAACTTTAAACCTATTATAGTTGTTACTAAATAAAAATTACAGTATTTTATTTTTTTTTTTATAAAAAACAAAGAATTTGGTTGTCAGATAGCTGAACTAAAAGTTGCTAGAAAGTTAACGTGGGTGTTACTTTCAAAAATATTATACAAAAAATGAT
Organism: Brachypterus glaber; assembly: GCA_958510825.1. Lineage (NCBI taxonomy): Eukaryota > Metazoa > Arthropoda > Insecta > Coleoptera > Kateretidae > Brachypterus > Brachypterus glaber. Next base: position 29,526,028 of record OY294046.1, read on the forward strand.
TAACTATTATTTAATTAACAAGCTGTATTCAGGGCCAGACTGAGCCAGCTAGGAATTTTTTTTCGGGCCCTCATATTTCCAACAAAATTAAATTTTTATCCAGGGCCTTAGCGACTAAAAAATGGTTAGCGCCGCAGGCGATTTTTTTACGAATTCTGTTAATTTCTGACGTATTCTTTTTAAATTCAATATTTTACAATTTTAAATTTAATAAAAATGCAAGAAAGCTCTATCGCCGCAGGTGAAAAATTTTACAAATAAGTTTTACAAACCCCTAAAAACGTAAAATTCTAGGGTCATAGGTGAAAATTATTACAAATTTGATTCATAATTTTAAAACATTGTTTTAATTTAAAGTTTCACAAAAATGCACCTTTACTATTTTTACGTTTTTTAAATTAAAAAAAAAACAAAAGAAGCCTCAGCGCCGCAGGCGAAATTTTTTACAATTTTGATGGTCTGTTTTAATTTTAAAACAGTATTAAAATTTGATAAAAATATAAGAAAGCTCTATCGCCGCAGCCCAAACTTTTTGCAAATTTCACGCTTGAATTTTACACTCGAATAAAAAAATACTGCTGCCAACAAAATAATACTTTTCCCTATAGGTTCATTAAAATCAAAAAGGAAAAAAATTAAAAAAATTTTCGTTTTTCAAAAAAAAAAAAAAAAATTTAGAAAAGTTTTCGTAACACGAAAAATTAATTGAAAATAAATTGTTTTTTTTTTAATAAAAAATGTTTTTACCGAGGTTTTTACCTCATTTTACCCAAATCGGATTTTTACCAAAAACAATCCCAGTCTTTAGCTCGAAGCATTCTTAAGTTATCGTGGTCACAAATATTCCGGACAGACCGACAGACTAAAAATGTACTACAATTTACCTTTATGACACCTTCAACACTAGGGCCTTATTTTATTATGGCTATATTCTTACAAAATCCATAGGAACCGCAATAGTTATTTATGGTATTAGTGGGTAAAGTAAGATATTGCCCATGATAAAATTAACCTGCGAGGCGTCAGCCAAGCAGGTTAATTTTCGAGAGGGCAATATCGGTTTACCCAATAAATAGCTTAGAAATTCATATTTTTATTAAAAATTTTAATGACATTTACAAGAAAATAATTTGACAAGTGATAGTTGAGTGGGTAAAATAAATAATTATCCACTCAATAAAGTAAAAGCCACGCGGGGGTTATTATTGAGTTTATCTATTTAAAATAAAGCTGGTAATTGTCTCAATATCTGTATGTATTGGATAAAGGATATTTACAATTTACCTCTTTAATGGGAGAAACGAGCACCCCCTCACTTAACACCTTACCCAGCAAAGTTTTGCCGACAGGCCATCACACGGTAATGTTTTGCTGGGTTATTTTATTCTGAGAAATTAAATATTTAAGGGGTCTTCCTACCTTCAAATTTTAAAAATATTTTGTTTTTAAACATTTTTTTTTTATATAGAAAGAAAAAAGATACCTATCATTGTGAAATGTTGTAGGTATTTATATTTAAAGAATACAAAAAAAATGGATTTTTAAAGTGCCATTTTTTTGCTATAATTAAAAAAAACATCAAAAAACTGTGGTCAACACAAAACGGGATATTATTCAGTATTGAAGTCGCTATAGCCCTATCCAGAAGAAATTGTTTTGGCCAAAAAATAACAAAATGACAGACGTTTTTTAAAAAAATTTAAATAATTGTCAAGAAAAACGTCTGCCATGTTGTTATTTTTTGGCAAAAAAAAATTCTAGATAGAGCTATAGCGACTTCAATACTGAGTGATATGCCGTTTTTTACGTTTTAAATTATTTTAAATTAAATACAGATTATTATTAGCTAGCTTAAGGCGTTCATAAGTTATCGTGCCCACAAGATTTATCGGGCAGAATGACCGAAAAAAATAAATCGACCGACCGACCGAGCGACCGACAGATCGACCGACCGATTCACCGACCGAACATTTTGTTTTTTTGCTCGAAATTGATTTATATCGACATAAAACATCATATTACGAAAAAGTACGCAAAACTAATTTTTGAATTTTTTTGCAAGAATACAAGGCTTTTCCAAAATTTTGAAAACATTAAAATGAGAAAGCAATGTATGGGACAAAAACTGAAAGTGTACCAGTCAAAGTACACTCTCGGTATTGCAATACATTGTCAAGATAGTCAGTTTATAGCAACATATATTTCATCTTTTAATACATAACTCAGCAATTGTTAAAGATTTAAAACATGCTAGCCTGATTTAGTTTTTAAAAGATTTTATATTCTGGAATAGAACAGAAATTTATAGATACATGTACCTTAGTCAAAATCTATGTCACCAAATGTAACGTAAGCAACATTACAAAAAATAAGAAATTTATCACAAATTAAACTTATTATACTAATTATAAAATGTTTTGTTACTTTATTTACTAAAAATAAATATTGTATTTAAATATAATGTCTTTTAATATAATTGAAAAAATTTATACAGTTAAAAGTTAAAATAGGTGTAAGATGTAACGTAAGCAACGCTGGAATTACCCCACTTTAAAAATCTAAAAAAAAAATATTCTTTAAATATAAATATACATACCTACAAAATTTCACAATGATATCTTTTTTGTTTCTATAATAAAAAATGTTTAAAAACAAAATATTTTTTAAAATTTGAAAGTAAAAAGACCCCGTAACACTTTCACTGCGCATGACTCAGTTTTAAAGCAGCGTTGTAGGGAGGTAAATGCGCGTGTGTCAGCGTGTGGCGTAGCATATTATATTCTAGATTCTATTCATAGACATATGCAGCTGTTACCGGGTGCGCATGTCGGCTTCGGCCGAGTGCACGATCTTTATATACAAAAAATACCTTAGCACCAGGCTACGCAACCAAATTATAGGGTGGCAGCCAAAGTGTCAATAAAAAAATATAATAATAGAATTGTGCAGTTAAAAAGTTTCAGATATTTTAACCAGTTTTTTTTTTTGAAATATACTGTAAACTAAGTAATAATTTATAAATACCTGTACATCATTTAGATGTTCTTCTTGCCTATTTAGTCTATTTAATTCATTTCTTAACTTTTCCAGTTGCGAATTAGCTTCTTTTAAGGCAGTAGTTTTTTCAGCTAATTCTTGTTCCCTTAATAACACTAAATGCTTTACTTTTGATAATTCTTGTACTTGCAAATTTTCTAAATCATCATTATTTTCTTGCCTTTCCAGTATTTTTTCTTTAAAGGCTGAAATTTAAGACACAATACAAATATGAGGAATGCAATATCAGGAATATAATATCAGGATCTGAAATAATATTTTGTGATAACTCATACAATAAATTAAAGTTGTCCTGTATTTTTACAGTAAAAAAATTATACATATGGATATGGTTTTAGAGAGAAAGTTATCATAACTTATACCACATTAGGGTGGTCCAATTTTTTTTATTTACTTAATCTTTTCTATTTGTTGTGGTTAGTCTAATAGCTAATAGAACACCCTTAGAGTAAAAATTCATATAGACAACCCTAAGTGGTACTTTTGGGGCCCTAAAAACCCTAAAATCACTTAAATATCGATAAAATTAGTATAAAACCAGACCTAGTATTCGTAATTTTATAAAATTTAAAAACCTTATCTATATTTTTTCTTTTTGAGTATAAAAACAAGCCTGCAAAATCTTAGCCTGATCAAAAGTTTATAACCCTTGGCACGGGCATTTTAACAAAAATCGCATTAAAATGTTGATGTTAAATGACGCTTAACCCCATACTCGTATTTTTTTTTATTAACAGCAACAAATAATGTACAACTATGTTTTTTACCCCATCTTCTAGGACTTGCACGGTGCGCCACTGCAACTGTTTATCAAATTATTAAAGTCTTTCTTATTGCCGCAGTTTTAATGAATATTTTCTTTTTATTTTTTTACAATTTTACTTCTGGTTTAGAAGATATCAGGATTTGCCTGAAAGTACATTATTTGTTGCTGTTCATACGAAAAAAAAATTTAATCATTTTTAAAACAAACAAAAGTAGAGAATGTTTAAGCTTAAAAACAAAAAAAGAATCAGTCAAATCTATTAATTAGTTTTCGAAATATTTGAATTTAAAAAATGTCAATTTTTGAGGTGTCCGGAATTTAATGCGCGCATTTATATTATAAAAAGTAACATTACTTAAAGAAAACTTTAATAACACAGGTAAACAGCTGGTAAGATGTATGGGTTCTGTCAATGGATTCTATTTCCACCTAATGTCTAGTTACTAGCCCAACTAAAAGTTGTCTTCTATACACCGTTTTCGAGATAGTTAATCCCAAACTTGCATTAGGGTTATGAATTGAGAAATGAATTAGATTTTTGACAAATTGTACAATATCAATGGCCTAGCATAGAAATGTGCTAAGTACCGGATGGCCTAGCGTAAAAAGTACCGTGACCGTTACCGGTACTTAGCACATTTGTACGCTAGGCCATCGATATGTTTGAAAGCATCCTAGACCTATAGGATTTTTGAGGTTGCTGAAACCGAGTCCAATGTTAAAAATTTAAAATTGAAAATGGTAGATCGAATATAGCGTCGAAATTTAAAAAAATTCAGTATTTTTTACCAAAAATTAGTAATCAAGTATTTTTGAGGTCGCTGAAACGAAAGAAAAGCTTTCTCGATGTGGATTAATATAATAAATGTTACTTTTGTAATTTTAATTCGGATTCGGGATTTCAGCGACCTCAAAAATACTTGATCACTAATTTTCGGCGAAAAATATTAACATTTCTAAAATTTCGACGACATATTGGATCCGAAATTTTAAATTTTGAATTTTTAACATCGGATTTGGTTTCAGCAACCTTAAAAACCCTAGGATACCCATTTTTAAACATAAATAAATAAATAAATATATAAATAAATAAAATATATTTTATTTAATATGCCGAGATATATCGGCAACGTCCATATCGGTATCGGCCGATTATGGGTATCGGAAAAAAAATCCATATCAGTTGATCCCTAAGGGAAAGACAGATTGATACAGGTGTTGTAAATCTTGTTAGTTAGCGCTATATGTTAACATATTGTATTAGTCATGAACATTTTAAAGCATATATTGTGCTCAATACATTGAGTAGAATATATTCTGTAAAATTTGAGGTAGAATTTAATATTAAACCATGTAAAGTAGAATCATACAGAATATATTATTTGGGGCTCCTCATGAAATGGTGCTGCATAAAATATCAATAAATAAATAGATAAAATATTGTGTAAATTTCCACAACAAATTATGTTACTTTTCAATTTGTAATGGAATTTTACACATTTTATTCTGTAAAATTACATGTAATGTGGTTATGTAGGTATAGCTTGATGTTGGCAACAAAATAATCAATGCAAAGCACATGTCTATACATAATCTTATTTTGTTAACTTATTATACAAAACATATTATCTGAATTTGTATGGGGTAAATGTTTTATGGGAATATGTATTTTGTTTTTTGTCTAAACAATGAGTTAAAAAAGAAACATACTTCTCTAAGTTAAAGGCTCTAACCCAGTTCATAGATATCCCAAAAAAAAAATTTGGATATTATGTTCTGTAAATTCTTCAGTAAATTATCTCGGTGTAGTGGGAAATCTTATATAAGCTTACAAGGTACAAGTAAACCAGAACAACCACTTAAACTTAGTATAAAGGTAAATGTATGAGTCAGCATTTGGGCTTAAGAAATAATCCTAACACTTACCTTCTGAATTCTTTAGAGACTCTTTAAGATTAGAAATGTGTTTATAAGCTTCATCTTTTTCCTTTTCTATGCTTTGCAGTTGTTTATCTTTCTCCGATAGTAATTCTCTCCATTCAATTTCTTTATATTCCAATTTCCTGGAGAACTCTGACTCAATTTTGGATAACCGTTTCTTAAATTCTTCACTATCAATCTGAACTTCTTCCTTAATGCCATCTAAAGAAACTAGTGAATTTAAACTAGACGTAGAACCTTGATGTGATCGTCCCCTTAATGATTCTATTTTATTTACAGTACTGGATGTAATTTTTTGCGTTAACTTTGAAAATTCACTACCTGTTTCCTCACGAATTTTATTTTTTAACGAAGCAAACATTTTTTATATTTTTTATTAGTACATTTTATCACAAACACTTAAAACAAAAATATACGGTAATATAAATCCTTAAACACGTATTTATTTATGATAATAAAAATATTACAAAATCTGACAGAAAATTGCCAAAGAAAATATATATGACGTTTACTCACGGTAGCCAACAAAAAAATTTTTTGTTTTTTGACCAGTGATGCCAATATTATACATACACTACTTTTAGCTACTGGATAAGAGATGGCACCACATTTATAAATAAGTGTTGCCAAGCTTAGTAATAGTAACTAATTCAGTGTTGTTGTTCGTAGAAAACAAAATAAAAAAATAAAAAAATTAGTTTTGTAAATTTTACATTTTTTATTAAATAAATCGCATTTTAGCAGTAGACTATTGCTTATTTTAGATCATTATCTTACTATTACTTGGTCATATTGTTTTAAGATTTTTTAATTTTTTTTTAAATATAGGAATAGACTCCTCTGAGGAATAATAAAATAAATATTTTGAGCGGCGCTATCGTTCACTGCGTGCTAAATAATCATTGAGTTTAATTTTATTTTACTTTACGTCTGCTTAAAAGCGCGTGGGCAGAAAATGTTTTATTTAGGTCACAGCTGAATTGTAGTACAAATGTCCACGATACCTCATGGAAAATATATATTTTATGCAATAATAATTATTTTAAATATGTAAATAATAAAGCACCTTTTAAAAAATTAGAAATATTAAACTAAAAATAAAGTTAATTTGAATGGGCTTAGTTTTGCCGCCATAAAATCAGATGTTGATTGTATTTTCGTTGTAGTGTGCACAATTCTCGTGAATTTTTATTAGATAGCCATAAATTCGACTGGAATTGTAAAAAACCTCTTTAAATATTAAAGGTGATCAGGGACGTTCGTCGAAACGTCGAACAAGGTCTTTTTGTTGATCAAGCATTCTTCTGTCTACAAATTGCTGTCAGTGGGCTTTTGAAGGCATCGTAAATCGCGATTTACATTTTAACCAAAACGTACAGTGATAAAACCAGTTGTAGTTTAATAAACATATGTTCCTGCGAACCTAAATGTGCTTTATAGATAGTAAATGCCTTTTGTTATGCTCATGAATGAATTGGATGTAAGTATTTTTCTAAACCTAGGTTATGTCACATATTTTATCAAAAATTATGTTGTAGAAATTTTATTTGTAACATCAATGAGTTCTGGAGATGGTGTGTAAGGAGGAGGTATTATCATGGTTTAAGGACTTGGATAGTTACAAAAGAATAGATGTATTATACAACCTTTTAATTATGTGTCTTCCCTTTGAATTACGCTTTCTGGGAACTTGTGTTGAGGAAATAGGGAAGCACACTTATCAGGAATTAAGGGGTCCTGCAATATCAGCCAATGATGTAGAAAAATTAACAAAGGATGAAACTTTAAGTCAAGGATTATCAGAAGAGAGTACCAGACATCGAGTGCTTCTTTACATATCATTGTTATCATCTAAAAACTATAGTGTTGCTAATTTGTTATACAAAAAGTTGTTAAGGACAGAGTATATTGAAGAACTAGTGAAAGGCAATGTAAAAGATGAACAAAGTGAGTTTTTGTTAATATTTACCATGGCCCTGTACCATCCAGCATTTACTTTTGACCAAAAACAATTTTTTGGTTCAATATTGACTCGGTTAATAGATCTTAGTGAAAGCAGCAATAGGATATCACCAAAACCCAGTGTTGGGTATCCTCCAGGTTTTGGTTACCCCAACATGAATCATGTAAGTTAATTTACAATTTTTATTTACATATTGTTGGTGAGTATCTTTATTATAAATTTAGTTATACTTCATTTAAAAATCCAGTTTAAAATGAATAATTTTTCTGCAAAATTTTGTTCAAAAAAGTACACTTTTTTAATCTTTTTTATTTTTATAAAATTAAAAAAAAATTCAACCCACTTTTAGTAATAAAAATCAAATAACCTACAGGGTAACCACATAGTGAAAAAATCAGGAAAATATCAAAAAAATCTTCTGTGCTATTTCTCTTTGAGATAGTTAATACATTGAAAAAAACAGGGAAAAGCTACCTAAATATAATATATATTGCATATTTTTTAAATCAGATCTGAAATGTTAATATGAACAGAAGTGAGACATAAAGAGCAGTTTAAAATTTTCAAATTGATGATTTTGGAAAATTTTGTACCTAATAACTAGGGAAAAGAAAATCACGAGGAAAATCAAAAAAAAAAAAAAATTAAAAAGAGAAGCAAATTTCTGATTAACAATAAATTTCAAGTAAAACCGAGTACTCAAGGGGTTTATTTATTCGACAATCCTTGTACACTTGTCCAACAATCTTCTACAATCCTTTACAATTCCTTTTTCCAAAATCATCTACAATCCTCCACAATCATCTAGAATCTACCATAATCATCTTAAATCTTCCCAAAATCTTTAAAATTTTGTAATATCTTCCACAATCTATTTGACAATCTTTAACAATCTTCCACAATCTTTTGATCCTTACAATCTTTGTACAATTTTTTTCAATAAATAAGCCCCTCGCGAGTACTGGATATATATGAATTACCTAGGTACAGGGCCAGCCTTTGAATTTCAGCGCCCTGAAGCAAGCCTTGAACTTGGCACCCCTAAGAAAAAAAACACCCTCAAAAATAAACAACCTTTGTCCCTGACAGTTTCAACCAAAACTTGGCAAAAAAAAGCTTTGTCCCTGATAGTTTCAACCAAAACTTAACGCCCTTATAAAACGCCCAAAAAAATACCCACAAGAAAAAAAGCTTTGCCCCTGACGGTTTCTACCAAACTTGGCGCCCTTACAGAATAAAAATATTGGCGCCCAAAAAAAAAAAAATACTCTTACGAAAAAAAGCTTTGTTTCTAACAAAAATTGGCGCCCCTGCAGGGCCCTGGTCCAAAAAAAAACGCCCTCGAAAGAAAAGCTCAGGCTAAAAAAACGCCCCTCGACAGCGCCCCTTTGGGCTTGATTCATACAAAGGCCAGCTAGGTATACCTGAGAAAAATCAGGGAAGTTAAAAAAAAATTGTGGCTAACCTGAACATAAGTTCATAAAACTTTTCAAAGAATTAATAAGGAGAAGAGGGAACATAATGAAGTCTGCCATAAGCTTTCTTTGAAGCGTGAACAGGGCCGGCCTTTGCATTTCATTTTGGCGCCCTGAAGCAAGCCTTGAACTTGGCGGCCCTAGCAAAAAAAACGCCCTCAAAAACAAATGCTTTGTCCCTGACTGTTTCAACCAAAACTTGGCGCTAATACAAAACAAATGGCTTCCAAATAAGAACAAAAAAAAAAACCGCAAGAAAAAAAGCTTTATCCCTGACTGGCGGTTTCTACCAAACTTCGCCCCCTACCAAAAATACCCTCAAGAAAAAAAGCTTTCCTGACGGTTTCTACCAAACTTGGCGTCGCTATACAAAAATTGGCGCCCATAAAAATACCCTCAAGACAAAAAGCTTTGTCTCTGGAGGTTTCTACCAAAACTTGGCGCCCCTAGCAAAAAAAATACCCTAAAAAAACAACTCTGGCTAAAAAAAGGATGAAGCTGAAGTTTGCAACGTTTTTTTGCATCGAAAATTCAAATAGTATATTCCATAACACGTTTTTAGCGCACTAGTACTTTAGAAAACTCGCCGCAAGCGGCTTGTTTTCTAAACTTGTACTCGTGCGTTAAAAACGTATGTTATGAAACTGGTACTTTAATATACTATTTGAATTTTCGTTGCAAAAAAACAAACTTCAGCTTCATAAAAAAGGTCAGGCTAAAAAAACGGCCCTATAGGCTCGCGCCCTGAAGTAGGGGGTTCACTTGATTCATACAAAGGCCGGCTCTGAGCGTGGTGAGGGGCTAGTGGGGAGTGACTATTGTTTACATTTGGAACATTTAATTTTTGTATTAGTAGATCAACAAAGGATGTTAAAAAAAAGAGAAAGTCTTATGCCATAAACTTAACTGACAGGGGTACAGTTTTGCTGATTGGCAACACATACTTTAGATATTTTACACAGGTGTCTTGAATCGAAAAGAAGTTTTTTTTTCTGACGCCAAAAACTCTTCACAGATTAACAGAGGGTTGTCTGGAGATTAAAAAACCGTTAATATCAAAATTGGGTTTAAAGAGGCTCAAATGGGCCTAAATTTAGTTTTCTAGGGATTTCTCGAGGGATTCTCTACGAAAAAACTGTTCTATTATAAAAGATAGATAAAGAATCTATCTACAAACTGTTTTTTTTTATGAACTCACTAGAGTTTATCCTTACCGTTTTATAGCTGCAACAAAGTTGCCTATTAAGATAGCAAACTGTCAATCCCTTTTTTAACATGCATAATTTGGGTTTTTGTAAAAAAAACTCCAAAACCACAACTACAACAAAAAAAATAGTTATTACATAAAAGATTCTTAGTTAGATTCTACACAAAGTAATAAAGCTGAAGGTTGGAACCTTTTTGGGCATCGAAACTTCAAATAGTAGGGGAAGGTGTTGTACCTTTGACCGATTTTTATATTTATTTTTTTTTAGATGTAATTTTTATTGAATACAACCCATTTTCAGACACGCGTGAGCATGTTTTGCAAATTTTAAACTGCATTTACAATTATGTTATTAGGAATTTTATAAAAAGCCTTCAATGGTTAAAGGTACAACAGGTATGTTGTACCTTTGACCTTGGTACTTTTTTTGGTGTTTTAAGTGAATAAGTGTACATTTCATCACGCGACTCCTTCATTTTGTTTAAATGAAAAATTAAAGTAAGTTTTAAAATTAAAATGTCTAGCCGCTTCTCCTATGGTCATTTTATGTTCTTTTATGAACCTAATAGCGGTGTCCAGACCTTCTTTACGAATTTTGACCCTTTAACACCGGTCTTGCTCCTTGGCATCTGCAAACTATAAACTAAAAATAGTATTCGTTAGTAAAAATGTATGCTTGCGAAATCCGTTATACCTTTGATTGATCAAAGGTACACCTGCTAGTGGTCAAAGGTACAAGACATTTCAAACTGGACAGGCCGCCGTTATTTTTAGGTTAATATTATTGACTCTAAAACATTCAAGCTTCTTCTAGAAAGGCAACTTTACATTTGGATATATTTAATCTCAAAATAAGCAATTTGGCAAAAAAGTTATGAGGCAATTTAAAACTTAAAAATACTTACCTTTGACAGCCGAAACTTCACAAACTATTATGGAGGGAAAGTACGCACCTATTTTTAACTCGCGTCAGGTTTAGTAACACCTCTAGCGGGTAAACTATACACTAACTATATGAATTTACACACATACTCATATAGTGCTCTGTATTACGTGATGGTTAAAGGTACAACGGGTCAAAGGTACAACACCTTCCCCTATATTAAAGCACTTATTCTATAACACGTTTTTAGCGAACTAGTACTTTAGAAAACTCTCCGCAAGCGGCTTGTTTTGTAAACTTGTACTCGTGCGCTAAAAACGTATGTTATGAAACTAGTACTTTAATATACTATTTGAATTTTCGTTGCAAAAAAACGTTGGAAACTTCAGCTTCATACAAAGTAACATTTTATTTATCTTAATAGCTCCAATCTACTTTCACGAGCTATACTTTGCAAATAGAACTAAATAAACAAATAAAACAGCGCTTTCTACATAATTTTCTTTGCTATTTTTTCAGTTATATGATTTTTTTTATTTTTCTTACTCGTTTTTAAGATATTAAAAAAAAAACTAATTTATTGCATATGAATGGAAAAATTGTAACATGAAATTAAAAATGATAACATTTTGAGCTATATATCTCTTGATCTGTTGGAGCTATTAATATAAACAAAATGTTACTTTGAGTAGAAGTTTGCAATCTTTTATGTAATATTTTTTTTTTGTTGGAATTGTGGTTTTGGAGTTTTTTTACAAACCCCAAATTATTCATGTTTAAAAAAAGGATTGAAAATATGCTATCTCAATAGGCAACTTTGTTGGAGCTATACAACCCAGGTAGCAAGGGATGTTATATTACAAGAAATTAACACCACTTTTGGGTGTATTTTTAAACTAAATCATAACATCACATAATATTGAAAATTAACATGTATTTAACATCACATTTGCAACGTAACACGTGCGACGTGACAACCAAGTTATTTAATAACAAATATTTAGCAACGCTGTGAATATATCGCATGTCACATATTAACGTGGCTTTAACGTGAATGTCATGTTATTTTGCTTCTCACCGACGTTCGAAGCAAAAAAATCGATATAAGATGATGTTGATAGAGTAAATTATTATAAGGAAATTGTATACACATTATACAATTTCCAATGGATAGGGGGCTCTGCCGGGCTTCTCAAGACCATGGACACGGATTAAAGGAATATATTCTCCGCTTAATCTGCAATTTCGTATTAAGAATCATCTGTTTCAATCTGTGATTGTTTCAATTACTGATTGATTTTAAATCCGATTTTTTTTATAGGGTTTTAATGGTTTTATTTAGAAAAAGCTAATATCCTAGGATATTATTTAAATATTAAAGTACCAGTAACGGCATCCATAAGATATTAGATATGTGGATTTATGATATCACAAACACGTTATTTTCGGGATGTCATTGTGTGATGTTATTAGGGGCGGACTTAGGACATCCCCACAATGCTACATTCTTGTTAAATGAGACTACAATCTTAACATCACATGTCACATATTAACGTGGCTTTCACGTGAATGTCATGTTATTTTGCTACCTGGGAACAGTAAGGGTTTGAGTTAGCGAGTTCATTAAAAAAAAAACAGTTTGTAGATAAATTCTTTATCTATCTTTTATAATAGGACAGTTTTTTTCGTAGAGGTTACCTTGTTCATGAAATCACTAGAATCACTAAATCACTAAATTTAGGCCCATTTGAGCCTCTTTAAACCCAATTTTCCCGAAATGGCTCTGGGGATGATTTTGATATTAACGGTTTTTTAATCCCCAGACAACCCTCTGTCAATCTGTGAAAAGAACTAAGACTCTTATATGTAATAAATATATTTTTTTTAGAATTGTGGTTTTGGACTTTTTTTTACAAAACACCAAATTTTTCATGTTTAAAAAAGGATTGACAATATGCTATCTTAATAGGTAACTTTGTTAGAGCTACACAACGGTTAGGGTTTGAGCTAGCGAGTTCATTAAAAAACAGTTTGCAGATCAATTCTTTATCTATCTTTTATAATAGAACAGTTTTTTTCGTATGAAACTGAAGTTTGCAACGTATTTTTGCAACGAAAATTCAAATAGTATATTAAAGTACTAGTTTCATAACATACGTTTTTAGCACAACGTTGCAAACTTCAGCTTCATTTTTTCGCAGAGGTAACCTTGTTCATGAAATCCCTAGAAAACTAAATTTTGATATTAACGGTTTTTTAATCTCCAGACAACCATCTGTCAATCTGTGGAAAGAGTTTTTGGCTTCAAAAAAAAAAAAAACATTTATGTTAAATTGCTAAAACGGCCAATGTTTGACTTAGTGTAACCGTTCAAAATTTCTGGCTTTGCCCTTTTAGAACCAAGCCACAGAATTATAGTATACACAATAAAGGTTTTAAAATTTTTAAGTTAAGTATGATTGGAATTCATGATAAGGTGGAAATTAGGCAGCATAGAAAGTCGAAACTAGCGACATCTCCGTTTACACCACAAAGCTGTATCGTGTACAATTTATAAACAAACAAAAAAAAGATGACACGTTCATAAACATTGGTCTGAAATTTTATCTTCTGATTTTACGTCTTTTATACATTTTTGTAACTTATTTCTGAATCACCCTGTGTTTTAATTTTGACGAAAATATTTAAAAATATTTACCCCCTCACACCTGTGAGGATTGAGTTAGAATTTTTTTATTATATTCAATTTCAGCAACCTCAAAAACCCCTATATAGCAATTTTCAAATTTTTGTGAAAAATTATTGTATTTACCCCAATGTTTACCAAAAACAATCCCGGGCGAGAACTTTTGGTAACATACCTGTATGCCAAAGTTCAAGTCTATAGCTTAAAGCGTTTTTAAGTTATCGTGCCCACAAGATTTCCCGGACAGACCGAGCGACCCACCGACCGACCGAGCGACAATTTTTTTTGCTTGAAATTGATTTATATCGTCATAAAAAGTCACAAAACGCAAAAATACGCAAAAAAATTGAAAATGAATTTTTTTTCTCGAAATTTTGAAAATTTTCAAAATGGAAAAGCAATATTTACCCCCTCACCCTGGCAGGGGTGGAGTTACATTTTTTTATTATCAGATTCGATTTTAGCAACCTCAAAAACCTCTATAAAGCAATTTTCAGATGTTTGTAAAAAAATAGTTTTCCCCTGGTGAGCACCCTGAATAAACCATCAAATGCAGTAAAAAACCTACCTATTCTTTAAATGATATTTTTTATTAATTTACATCTAAGTAGTGGAATTTTTTTTTTATTTATCTTCAGAGTTGATACTTTCATTACAATAACAGGGTCGGACAACAGGAATTTTAAATTATTTCTAAATTTTAGTGAGTTTCTTTAATACATACCTATGCTATAATCTTATTCGGCATAGGTATGTATTAAAGAAACCAAAAGTTAGAAAAAATTTAAAATTCCTGTTGTACGACCCTGTTATTGTAATGAAAGTATCAACTCTGTTTATCATATAATTTTAAGGGGGAAATATTCTTTACAATTTGGGTATGTACACATTTTACAGAAAGATTTTAAAGAGTTTAAAGAACTTTAAAAAGATTTTAAGGGGTTGTAAAAGAATTGTCAAGATTTTAACCCATTAAGGACTGATCCATGAATTTACTGAATAATATATGAAATATTTATCAGATATTAATATTATTAGTCCAAATAAGTAATTTATATCTACTAAAAAAAATCAATTTTTATGAAGGTGAAGTTTGCATCGTTTTTTAGCAACAAAAACTCAAATAGTATATTAAAGTACTAGTTTCATAACATACGTTTTTAGCGCAAGAGTAAAAATTTAGAAAACAAGCCGCTTGCGGCGAATTTTCTAAAGTACTAGTGCACTAAAAACGTTATGGAATTAGTGCTTTAATATACTATTTGAATTTTCGATGCAAAAAAACGTTGAAAACTTCAGCTTCATCAATTTTTTTACGTTTTCGCTTGATAAACGAGAGAGTAATACAGTGCAAACAATTTACTCGGTAGAAATAAAAAACCATAATTTTTGCATATCGCACCCTTGCTTCAAAAGTTACACAACTCGAAAAAATAAATTTTTGGTTTGGTTTGTACCTCTGTACTTGATGAATGATAACATAAACAAACCAAACCAAGTCCAAACCATTTACTCGCTAGAAACAAAAAAACATAATTTTTGCATATCGTACCGTTGCTTCAAAAGTTACACAACTCGAAATAATAAATTTTTGGTTTGGTTTGGTTTGTACATCCGTACTTGATGAATGATAACATAAACAAACCAAACCAATTCCAACCCATTTACTTGCTAGAAACAAAAAACCATAATTTTTGCATATCGTATTCTTGCTTCAAAAGTTAAACAACTCGAAATAATAAATTTTTGGTTTGGTTTGGTTTGTACATCTGTACTTGATGAATGATAACATAAACAAACCAAACCAAGTCCAAACCATTTACTTGCTAGAAACAAAAAACCATAATTTTTGCATATCGCAACCTTGCTTCAAAAGTGACACAACTCGAAAAAATAAATTTTTGGTTTGGTTTGGTTTGTACATCTGTACTTGATGAATGATAACATATACAAACCAAACCAAGTCCAAACGATTTACTCGCTAGAAACAAAAAACCATAATTTTTGCATATCGTACCCTTGCTTCAAAAGTTACACAACTCGAAATAATAAATTTTTGGTTTGGTTTGGTTTGTACATCTGTACTTGATGAATGATAACATATACAAACCAAACCAAGTGCAAACCATTTACTCGCTAGAAACAAAAAACCATAATTTTTGCATATCGTACCCTTGCTTCAAAAGTTACAAAACTCGAAATAATAAATTTTTGGTTTGGTTTGGTTTGTACATCTGTACTTGATGAATGATAACATAAACAAACCAAACCAAGTCCAAACCATTTACTTGCTAGAAACAAAAAACCATAATTTTTGCATATCGCACCCTTGCTTCAAAAGTGACACAACTCGAAAAAATAAATTTTTGGTTTGGTTTGGTTTGTACATCTGTACTTGATGAATGATAACATAAACAAACCAAACCAAGTCCAAACCATTTACTCGCTAGAAACAAAAAACCATAATTTTTGCATATCGTACCCTTGCTTCAAAAGTTACACAACTCGAAATAATAAATTTTTGGTTTGGTTTGGTTTGTACATCTGTACTTGATGAATGATAACATAAACAAACCAAACCAAGTCCAAACCATTTACTTGCTAGAAACAAAAAACCATAATTTTTGCATATCGCACCCTTGCTTCAAAAGTGACACAACTCGAAAAATTAAATTTTTGGTTTGGTTTGGTTTGTACATCTGTACTTGATGAATGATAACATAAACAAACCAAACCAAGTCCAAACCATTTACTCGCCAGAAACAAAAAACCATAATTTTTGCATATCGTACCCTTGCTTCAAAAGTTACACAACTCGAAATAATAAATTTTTGGTTTGATTCGGTTTGTACATCTGTACTTGATGAATGATAACATATACAAACTCCAATTAACTACTCCAATTAGTTTATAATGAGGTTTATAAGTTACGTTATATTTGAGTAATAAATTGGAGTTTGTATATGAGGAGCATTATTTCAAAAGTTAACAAATCCAATATACGTGTTAAGGATTTGTAAACTTTTCAAAATTTTATTTAATAATGCTCCTCATATGCTTTCATTTATCAAGTACAGAGGTACAAACCAAACCAAAAATTTACTTTTTCGAGTTGTGTAACTTTTAAAGCAAGGGTGCGATATGCAAAAATTATGTTTTTTTATTTCTAGCGAATAAATTGTTTGCACTATATTACTATCTCGTTTATCAAGCGTTTATCAAACGTAAAAAAATTGATTTTTTTTAGTAGGTATAAATTACTTATTTGGACTAATAATAATATTTATCCAATACATACAGATAATGAGACATTTACCAGCTTTATTTTAAATAGATAAACTCAATAATAACCCCCGCGTGGCTAATACTTTGTTGAGTGGATAATTATTTATTTTACCCACTCAACTGTCACTTGTCAAATTATTTTCTTGTAAATGTCATTAAAATTTTTAATAAAAATATGAATTTCTAAGCTATTTATTGGTTAAAACCTTGTATGGCACTCATGGGTAAACCGATATTGCCCTCTCGAAAATTAACCTGCTTGGCCGACGCCTCGCAGGTTAATTTCTCATGGGCAATATCTTACTTTACCCACTAGTACCATAAATAACTATTTTTGAGTTGTGTCACTTTTGAAGCAAGAGTGCGCCATAAATAAATAAATTGGAAACTACATGTATTTTAAAATACTCCTTACAAAAATCTGTAAATCTGTATGAATATTTAGACGGTAGTCCTTAATGGGTTAAGTGGGTTTTTTCACCACCAGCCTAAAAGCACATCCTTATTACTGTTCTTTTCATTGGTAGAAATATTATTTCTCTACCTATGACGTCAGAGGTTCTAAAAACAATGAAATCGCACCATGGGTAATAATGAATTTTTATTCAGCTGTTTTGGCATCTGACGGTTCACATAATTATTAAATCACATTGCTATTTACAAGTGTATTTAGGCACAAAATTTATTTATTGCATGATAAAAATATTAACTAAATTAGTTATAGTACATGTTTTACAAAAAAGTGAAAATCATTGGTCCATCATATTCAACCGTAGATTATACAACCCATAGATTACAGTGAAGATTATAGATTACTAGAGGTACCACCCCCATATATTAGATATTCAACTCGTAAAACGACAATGTTTTATAGGTTGCATATGCATTGCTCCAAGCCTTGCGCAATTTGCGCAGCACAAATAATCTGGTCTTTTGTTGATATAACCTTAATATAAAATTGTTTATTTTTTAAAATGACATATTTATTAACAAAATTTAACAAAAGTAATTACTAATTTTGTAAACTACTTATAAAAATTATAGTTAATTGTACAATTTCGGCAGGACATATTTATATGACCAGGTGATGTTATTGGTATATTTATTTCTCTTTTTTACTGTTAAATTATTATGTGTTAAAGTTTCTGAGTGTTCTGTATGAGGTGAATTTGTATCAAAGATGTGGGGTACTGTGGGGTTTTCCGTTTCATTAAAATCAGTAGGTAGAGTTATATTGAAGAGGGAAGAACTTGAAGAAAAATTAACTAAAGAAAGTAGCTTTGTCATTAAATTTTAGTAAAATAAATAAATAGCCAATTAATTGTACTGGTAGTGAATAAAATACTATAAAAATTATCTTGTTTTTAAGAATAGTTTTCAAAGTATATATACCTATATACCTTTAAACTTGAAGTTTGATGTCAATTTTGAAATGTTTCATTAATTTATATTCCAATTTTTATGTATTTTTTATTATTGTAATTTTATTCCCTGATGAAGGTTTCACAATAAAAGTCCAAACGTTGGAGATATTAAATAATTTACTTTGAAAACTGTTCTTAAAAACGAGATAATTTTTATATTTATAATAAAAGAACGAGAAATAATAATATTGATAAAATACTATATTTTCCACGTGGTAAATAATATACTATTAATTTTAGGATATTATAGAAGGATTTTTAAAGGATTTAAAAGATTTTAATTGGGATTTTTATCAAGATTTAACAAAGCATGTACAGATTTTAAGGGAGATTCTCCCTGATAGAATTTCTGTGAATCACACTAACCTACTTTTTGTATTTTTAAGTTCAACTCTGAGATAACCTCAATACCAGTGAAATGTGCTCCAACAATGACTTATAATGATCCAACCTTACACCAACAACCTCCAGGACTCACCCAGATACCTTTAGTGACTGCACCAATTGAATATATGAACCATTTTTGGACTAGAAGTCCTGCTTTTCCTAGTGGCGGTCCTCCAGAGGTATAGTATTCAACTTTTTCTATAACTGGTTTAGAATGTAGGCAAATATACAAACTTTTCAAACACAGAATGTATCTATTCTAGTTCTAGATATGGTATGACTATACCATATCAAGTTTTAGTATAAGCACACATGGTGCAATCTCTTAAAAAGAAAGAAAACTGTAGTAAAATTAACAAAAATATATAGGTATTCGTTTTCTCGCGTTCTCTCGTTTTGGCGCGGTTGTTTTCTCAGCACATAACGATCCTTTTACTCCATTGTAAATCTGTAATAAGCAGACTCCGGATATTTGGTATTGATTACGAGGGGCGCGTGAATGTTATTAAAAAAAAAGTTTTTAAAGATTAATGGCACACTTTATTAACCATCCTGTGATAGTTTATTATTATTATCCATGGCGGCGTAACTTGGCGACTATGTTAAAGAGGTGTATCCCAATACTATTACACAGGGGAATAACTATACCTACTTTAAGGATATAATGGCGTATTATAACAGAGTTATAACCTCGGTTATAACTATAATAAATAACAAAGTCAAACAAAAAAAACTATATTATGTAAATTTGCAACATATTTACATGGAAGTGTTCTGAAACTAAATGTACCCGTATTTTTAAACATAATTAATATTATTGTTGAAAATAAAAATATATAATCAAGATTTTCTCCAAATTTTCGGCTATTAAGCTTCGTCTTCTTTCATCAAAAGTATATTTATAATCTGAAAACGAATATTCTATGTCTACCCAAGTTAGTGGAGCATATTTAAAGAATGTATGATTTCTTATCATTTCTTATTACCTAATGTAATAATAATGATAATAATATAATAATAATAATAATAATATTTATTGCTCAAAAATAATAAATTTACAATTTATAAACAGTTTCAATAAATATGCTATATAAACCACAATTAATACTGGAAAGGTCAAAAACCGGCCCAGCTACTACTGTATAACATTTTTTAATGTTTTACATCCAAAATTTAGATGTGTCATTTTCTGTTTTGTAAACTATAAAATTTTATTTAATTAAAAAGGCATTCTATAGCCTTCAAGAATATTTAGATAATAACTTCAATGATCTAGACTTTTAATATTTTATATTTAATTTTTGTTATACTGCAGTATAAAAGTATAACAGTATTTTTTTATGACATTTTTAGTTTTTTTTTAGCAAGAATAAATCTATCTATCTATTAATATCTATTTACCTCAAATTTTGATTCAGCGCCTCAAAATACGAAGGAATACAATTAGTCCAGGGATATGAGCAAAAAAATCCCTGTTGGCGACAGTGGCTCATCCAGAGGCCTGTCAATTTTTTCAGGTAATACAGGTGTATAGAAGCAAAACCTATGTATTTGCTGCGGTGGATTTGGTGTGGTTTTTAAGATATTAATAATTTAAGGTCAGAAAATGTCTATTTTTGCACATTTTTGTATACCAGTAAAATAGTTTTTTATCAACTGTCAAAGTAACCATCTTGTAGGAAATTAATAAACCTTCAAAATGTCGTTTTTTAAATGTCGCTACGATGATTTGTTGCTTAGAAAACTGCAAAAAACGATCAAAAGGGTCTAGCAGAGTTAGCATGGTAAAATTGCCCCCGCCTCAATTTTAGTTTTTATACTGGTTACGTCATGCCCCTTACCTAATAGACAACTCAACATAATTTCAGATGCCCATCCCCTTTTATAGGGGTAATAGAAGCCTTAATATCTAAATCTATAAAAACCGATTTTCTCAAAAACTATTAAAGATATTGGAATAATTTTAAAAAGAAAATGTAGCTACTCATAAGCACTAAAAAATATATTTATGTCAAAATTTTACGTCAATTATTAGGGGCCAAACAAAACATATTCATTATTTGGGTGTGTATTTCAAACACCCTGATGTTACACATATGTACCCACCTCTAACCTTAAAAATTGCAAAGGTGTCAAATGGGTGGAAGATAGTTAAAAAAAAAAACCACTGGCATGCAGTAATTTTTATTGATCTTTTAGGCATGAGATCTGTTAACCTCACTCGAAAATATAGGTCTAATATAGTCGATTCCACAAGGGTTTCGCTACTTTAGGTCATTTAAGCAATTTTTTTTTAATTCAAGCTAATATGAAAAACCCGTTTTTCAAGTTAGCGTTTTATAACTTTGGGAGGTAAATTTCTAACAAAAGACACGAAAAAAAGTTCCTATAAACTTATGTCCAAAAATGCTTCGTAAGGGAGCTATGGTCCTTCAGTTAAAAGCCCACAAATTAGATTGTTGTTTATTATCAGGAACACTTTAAGCTATCGAAACGAGTTTATGCATTTATTTTTATTATCAATAAGGTCTATTGTTAAATACAATTTTCATGTAGTAACTTAAGCCAAGTGCGTACCAAACGGGGTGGTCCAAGGACTTTTTTGTACAATTCTTTTTTCAATGTAACTTTTTTTATGGTTTTTAGCTTGAATATCATCTTATACATAAAAATGCATAAAAAGGGTTATGATGTAATGATGTAATATCTACTCACTGTTTATGAGAACAATGCAATTAAAAGTAACATCCAAACGCTTTATTGACTAAAAATAAAAAAATATCCGTAAAGATTTATAATGCTATATTACCTTTTTTTCTCGATATACTAAATATATTTGTTTTGACCTCGTGGGAAGCAGCGTTTCGTGGGGTGAGGCAACGAGACGAATGCCTCAGAGGGCAAAGCTCATTGTTTTTTTTTTGTCTAGTTGGTGACCTTTTTTTAGCCAACAGTTAAACTTAAACTTCCCAATTGGGAACATAAATAATGGCGTAAAGTTGATGCTGGTTGACCTTTGAGAAAATCATTTTGTTTTGAACCAACTGTAAACATTTTTGACCTCAAACTTTAAAAAAGACAAAAAAGCATTATCCCATGGAAAATCATTAATCAGTGCAGTGGCTAATAAGCTAGTATTAATTCATTCTCCCACTTCCCATGTCAATGATAACTAAATTATTTAATTTTATTCCAAAAGGGACCATATGCTATTCTTTGTCCTTATATTTTGCAATAAAAAATTATAATGAATTTTTACTTTTGTATTTAGAACGGATATGTACTTTTCGACGTTTCGTCTCACTGCTAGATACATCTTCAGGGATTAATCTAAAACTGAAGATGTCTTAGTCAGTTTCAGATGAATCCCTGAAGGTGTCTTTAGCAGTGAGACGAAACGTCGAAAACTGAAAATCCATCAACACGGTTTAAACTCGAAAGTGAAAGTTCTTCCTATCTTAGTGGCCGGAGGCTTTAAAAATTACAGAAAAATCAAAATTAATTATTTCGTAGAAAATAAATAGGCAAAAACTTTTGGAGCATAGTGTATGGTACAGGCTGTAGATACTGAAGTATCATATTCTTTCTAAAATATTTAACGCAAAGTTACATTTCATTTATAGAGTAATTATAATTATAATTTTTCTGCAAGAATCTACATAAAAATTTTTTGCCACTGGTTTTATTTTTTTTAACTATCTTCCACCCATTTGACACCTTTGCAATTTTTACACTTTAGAGCTGGGTACATATGTGTTAATCCATATTTTTTTGGTGGGTGTAACTTTAGGGGTTGGGTTTGAAACCCACCCCCAAATAATTAATTTTTTTTTGGCCCCTAATAGTTGACTTTAAATTCTAACAAAAATATATTTTGTAGTGCTTATGAGTAGCTATTCTTTTTTAAATTATTCGAAAAAGTCCAATAGTTTTTGAGAAAATCGGTCTTGATAGATTTACCACTATAAGAGGGGATGGGGGTCTGAAATTATGGTGAGTTGCCTTTTAGGTACGTCGTAGGTTTGCAAAATTTATTGTTTATTGAATAATATTCAAATTTTGATCGTTTTCTGCAGTTTTATAAGAAACAAATCACCCTATCGACATTTAAAAACGCCATTTTGAAGGTTTTTTAATTTCCTACAAGATGGTTACTTCGATTGTTGATAAAAAATCAACTTTTTTACTGGTATACAAAAATGTGCAAAAATAGACATTTTCTAATCTTTTGTTAATTGTTAATATCTTAAAAACCACACCAAATCCACCACAGCAAATACATAGGTTTTGCTTCTATACACCTGTATTACCTGAAAAACTTAACAGACCTCTGGTCATGGCAAAAGTTTCATATCCCTGGACCAATTGTCTCCGAAACAATTCTTTTTGTGGGGGTGTGTTATTGTTTTATTGGCAACAGCATTTAGTATACTATCTAAATCTTCTATTTGTAGACTCCCCCGTTTCCCGCCAGACCCATATCTCCCCTAGTCAGTCAACAGTGCTCGCCTAGTCACAGTAGAAGTACGTCTCCGCACAGGACCCAGATGCCTTTAAGAGCTCCACCACAGCAACATCCGCCCCCTCACGTCCAGCCGCCAACCGGTGCTCCTCCCGTGGAGTGTATACCCACGAGTCTGCCGCTTCAGCCGGTTCCGTTGGAGCCCTTGCCCCAGTCTAGTCTGCCCATTGTCTTTAGCCCGGAAATCAAGTTAACTGAAGATGAGGTAAGATTTATTAAATTAACTTTAGGGGCAATGAATTAATGCATTAAGTGACGCACTATAAATGCTAACTGTAACCGTCAAATTTGGGTTTTAGCTCTTATACTTATTGTTGAGCAAAACATTTACATTTTTGATCTGTCATAATTTATGGCCCCACGTTGGGCTTTAAAGTTTTTAGTTGCTAAAATACTATGGTACCAATCTATGATAAAATAAAAACTCAGGTACACAAACCAGCTCAGAGCGAGGATATGGTGGTTCGATATTCAAAAATAGTATAATTCAATGAGCATATAATAATCATTCGGGTGATTAGGTCACTCGCCTTTCGGGTCGTGTCCCAAAATTCACCCTCATTGATTAATACCTATTATACGCGAGTAGAATTCTATACTTTATCCACGGTCGTTTTAAATTTTAAACGGTTAATTTTTACAGACCCGTGATTAATAGATCTATTAATTACGTCCGTAAATTATAACAATTTATGCACCACTAAGTTTAAAAAAAATAAGACCTATTAAGTACCTGGGGTGAACCATATAAACTTAGAATATGTAATATTAAAATAATCGTATTAATAATTATAACAATTTTATTAAATATTTAATTTTCATTAACAGTTTTATAAAATAAATTAACAGATTTAGCATAATTTTATTTTCACAGGCGTTAATAAAAGCACTGTTTTCATTGATAATCCTTTTTTTTACAGTTTTAATTGTTGACTGAACTTTCAAAAAAAAAGGATGACCATAAAAAAAGTGCCTTTACGCCTGTAGAAATAAAAGTCCCAGATTAGGGACCCCAGTTTACTATAATACAGTTCCATGAAAAAAAAAAGCGGCATAACCTCAAAATTATTTTTTCCGCCAGTGTAAATTTTACTTGGCGGCCGCGCACAAATTACGTTAGGTGTTTTTTTTTTTGTATTTTTATCCCCCCATCTAACTAATTGAAAAACTTGTCATATGCTTTTTATTATTTATTTTTATGCTTTTTTATTTAAAATAAACTTCATTTAGCTAAGATTATTAGTTTAGAAGTTACTTAGCAAACCCCTTATTTTAGGGGTTAATTAATTGAGTTTTTTTCTAATTCAAATTATCCTCTAAATGCAGTTAACTAAAAGGCCTTGTAACTTGTTTTGTTCTTTTATTTAGGATTAGTTTTATTTGGATCGGATTAATATTTTGAAAAATATTCATTAAAAACCAAATTTTAGGAAACCTGAAAAAAAAAACTTTTAAAAATTATAACTAACACATAACTGCAGTTTGGTGGAAGGTTATAAAGGAAAATAAACCAATATAAAATTTTATTATGGCTCAAAAAGGGACAAAATTAAAAATCGTACATTATTGTAAAAGAATGCACAAAATTTGGAACTGCAAGAACGAAAAATAGCACTTAGTGAATGAGTAAAAAGATTCAACGCGTGAAAGCATCAAAATTTAATTCAGTGTACTGGACCTTTTTTATTTTTAGTTTCCTCCTCTTCAAGAAGAAAAACCAATTCGGGAACATATGTGGCCAAATCAACCATTTATAACTGAAATAAAATCAAATGGTATGCGATTTCCTCCACATTTCGTGGGCAAAATGCGGCCGCTAATGGATCAAATGAATTCCTTAAACATTGTAGATGGTGATAATTCATTGCATCAATCAAATTCCTCCAGTAATAGCAGTCCAAATCAATCCCCTCCTGATACTCCCTCAAACACTCCTTCAGTAACTCCTCATGGGCCTGGTAGGGGGAGTGAGAAACAAAGAAACGGAATGCCTCCATATGGAGGCCCTGTGATGTGTGATACTGCCTCTCCGCCACCGCCGAACTTCAATTGTCCCGTGCCTTACAGTTACCACCAGTTTCCGCCAACCAGGTCAATATTTCACTATAACCACCACCCCTTTCGACCGCCGTTTACCGGTCCGTATCCTACATACCCTACTGACTCATTTCCTATGCCTACTTACCCTTATGTTCCCCTTATGTATTCCAGTCCGTACCCCCCGAGAACCCCGACCGGGTGCTACAATTGCGGGAATCCAGGGCACATCGGAAGCGAATGTTCTGTGCAAAATATCGAAGATATCACCCAGAAGAAAAGCTATCAGATAGATTTTGCTCCTACGCTGCCCCCCGATACGGATAAATGATACAGTGTCCTGTACTATTATAGTTGTGTATAGATATTTTTAAAGTGACTCGGAACAGTTACCGTACTGTTTTTAAACAAGTGTAATATAGGTCGTAAAAAATCATGTATATTATGTATATTATTAAGTCGCATTATGCACATAGTACCCCAGGAAAATTTAGATGAACAAAATTGACGAAAGAAACGGACGATGGATCCTTGTAGTGGACGGTCTAGACAGTATAGAACCACTCACAGTGAAATCCCAAAGGTTCATATTTGGAAGATAATGGCTTTACATTTCTTCAGGATGAACCAGACTTAAACCAACCGCTGATCCTTCACAATTAAATGTTGATTTTAATACTATTTTTCACCTAGATTTTAAATCCGTTTGTAAAATTCAACTATTTGCATTATGAAGAAAAGCACTGTTTTATAAATTTCAAAAAACTTTTTAAACCCTAAATAGTTTTTTTTTATGTCGGTGCAGTGGGTATGTTTTAGATCATGACTTAAAATGGTGCAATGTTGGCCAATTGATCTGTCAAAATCGCTGTTTGTCAAATGAACTTAAATACAAAATCAAATAAACAGCGCTTATAAGGAAGTTATAAGAAATATATAATCTTGCAATATTTAATATTATTATATTATAAGTATTAAATAATAATTTAAAAGCAAAATTGTTTAAAAATAATCAAAAATTTGACGTCTTACCAAAAACACCCAACAAAGTAAAATTCTGCATTATCGCATAATTTTAAAAATATGTGTTTTTCTTCGTAATGCAAAAAGTCCAAATGACATTTCACTGTGAGTGGTTCTATAATGTCCAGACCGACCGCTATAAGAATCCATCGTCCGTTTCTTTCGTCAATTTGTTCATCTAAATTTTTCTGGGGAACTATGTGTATGATTAATTTAATAGCTAATGTTAATAGCTTTTCATCGAAAAATTAGTTATTGATTTCTTGTGGATCAACGTGATCGTATTTAAATTAGATTCTGGACGTTTATTTTGCAATTGGACACAACTGACCAATAGTCTTTATGATTACAAAGTCCGCTTGGTCATTATGCGCTGTTCATATATTACGTAACGTAAATTGTACCAAAATTCATATACTTCATGCCCCGGTTCTCGCAATAATAAAGGCCATAGAGATTTTGGCAGACTAACATCTCTACTCTAAATTTCACTACTCCGTAACATCTCTACTCCATAACATTCCTACTCCATAACAACTCTACTCTATAACATCTCTACTCCATAACATCTCTACTCCATAACATCCCTACTCCATAACATTCCTACTCCCCAACAACCCTACTCCGTAATATCTCTACTCTATAACATCTCTACTCCATAACATCTCTACTCCGCACTATATGCACTTGATTAGCAACTTATTAATTAAGGAGTGATTGACGGAACAAAGTACATTATTTTATCACAATTTTTCCTAGTAAGTGTTTGTCTTTATATAAAATAAAAAAAAATTACAGACATATGTTATAAATACAAACTTAAATATACATAGTAATATATTTGTTAATTTAATTTAACTTAAAAAAACTTTGTGACAATTTCGATAATTATTGTTTTACAGTTCTGTACAAAAGGTGTTTTAGCAGCTTTTATAAAATTGACTTGTCAAAAAAATATTTGTCACGGTAAGCAATTTGAATTTTTACATTTAAAATATTTAGTTCAATAATACCTTATTTATTAGAATATTTTGTTTTTTTTATTAGAACATGTTTAGAGTACGCGGGCAAAGAGACGGGACTTGGAGGTACATACAGGGAACAAATATACCACCAAGACTCCAAGTCCGTAGGTCGCAGGTATGTTTGTGATAAAATAATGTACTTTGTTCCGTCAATCACTCCTTAATTAATAAGTTGCTAATCAAGTGCATATAGTGCGGAGTAGAGATGTTACGGAGTAGAGATGTTATGGAGTAGAGATGTTATAGAGTATAGATGTTACGGAGTAGGGTTGTTGGGGAGTAGGGATGTTATGGAGTAGAGATGTTATGGAGTAGAGATGTTATGGAGTAGAGTTGTTATGGAGTAGGGATGTTATGGAGTAGAGATGTTACGGAGTAGTGAAATTTAGAGTAGAGATGTTAGTCTGCCGAGATTTTATATTTTGGCTACTCCCCCTATTTGGAATTAGAAATCTCTACAGCCTTTAATAACAAGAGAACCGGGGTATGAAGTGTATGGATTTTCGTACAATTTGCGTAATATAAGGACAGCCCCTTATAGAAAGTACAATTCAGTTATACAGTTCATCTTAGAATCTATTACTCTTATATTGTGAAATTTTAAATGGTAGCGAATAATGAGCATACATTTTAAATAAGTCCAACAGATATTTTATATTTTAAAAGGAACAATTTATTTATTTTTTAATGTATTCTCTAAATATACCTATATTTATATTTTTATTGGACATTAAACTAAAACGTTAATTTAAATGGTCCGCCCAAAAAAATTATTCAGTTTCAAATTTAAAAATTTCGAAAACTACTAAATTGATTTGGAGGATTCTTGAATTAAGTGAGATTTTATTTATTTGACTATTATCATTTTTTGTTTTAACAAAATAATATACAGTATTCAATCGCAAAAACTGCAAAAACATATTTTTTTTTTATTTTAAAATATGTTTTGCTAAACGTTATACATTAAAATATAAACTTTGAAACACACTGTATAATATTAAATTTTTCAAAACATACATTGCTGCATATAATAGTCAAATAAGTAGACTTTCGCTTAATTCAAGAATGATCCAAATCCATTCCGTAATCTTCGAAATATTTAAATTTGAAAGTGATTCAATTGCTCATCGGTTTATTTCAAATTTTGTTACATAATATTATTTAAAATTTAATAATAGTATATTAAAGTACTAGTTTCATAACATACGTTTTTAGCGCACGAGTACAAGTTTAGAAAACGAGCCGCTTGCGGTGAGTTTTCTAAAGTACTAGTGCGCTAAAAACGTGTTATGAAACGAGTGCTTTATACAATTTTTTCTATTTTGCTCTAAAATTTTAAAAAACTTACATTTAAATTGATGACTGATTTATGGATTTTTGTTTTGGGTTGGCATTACAGTTTTCGTCATGTTTAAAATTCAAAGAACGAATATTATTTTGATATATTTTATAGTAATTTCTTCTCTTTTCCACTGCAAGTAACCAAGCCACAATTTTAACACGGTAAAACATAACCTAAACACAAAATTTTGTAGAAAATTAAACTTTAAACCGACGTTCACAATTGCACGGCAAACGTCAAGAGAAAGACTTTTGTCAACCCAAAAGAAAAAAAAGTAGAGACCTCTTATGGGCCTATAAGAACACGCAAAATGCGTGTGATTATGAGCTTATAAGAGTCGCAAAATAGAAAAAGGGTATTTAGTTTTGAAATGGGCAGTATAGTTGTTTTATGCTAATTAGATAAGGACATAACATAATTGAAGGGTGTCCCTTTGTCCAGTATGAACAAATAAATTACCAAATTAACCACAATATATAGATTAAGCAAAACAAGGTTAATTATGTACAAAACATTTTTTGATTATTAGCATTTGTGAACAAATCTGAAATTCATTTTATTTTTGAGAATCATTTTCGCAGCAAGTTTCATTTTATTTTATCGTCGGTTTTAAGCACTTTTTTAAATTATGATTTTATGAGAGTTTTTAGGATCTCGATAATTTTTATTCAAAATGTATTGTTTATATTTTATTAAACAAGGGAATTCTGTACTTATTTTTATTTCAGTTAAATATTTTACATGATTATTTTTAAGTATTCTTTCAGTCCGTTTTATATTGGGTACTTTAAAACTTCCTATACCATTTTTTTTTCTAAAAAAGGATTTAAAGCCACTTTACACGGAGCAATTTGTGCGCAAGTTTGATGCTATGCAAGTTTGTTGCAAGAATGATTCAGTCACTGCGCATGCCTTCAGGCAAGTTTGAGGCCATTTTCGTGCCATCAAATTATTTAGAACATGTTTTATTTTTCGGCGATTTTCACGCAAGTTTTATGGTTATTTTCGTGGTACCAACCTGGAAAAAAAGTTACCAAATCGATTTCATTTTACTAATATAGTAGCAACTGCACATGTTAATAATAATTATTATTAATAATAGGTCGGTCTGTCTAACTAAAAAACTTCCTTAAAAAAGCAAATGCTTGGTTATGTTTTTATCAACAAACGCAGAGACAAGTCAAAATTCTCTGGTTGGCAGCACTGTTTACCTTGCAATATATAGCACCAAACTTGCGTACAACTTGTTCCGTGAAAAGGCAAATCAATGTACAATTGTCCTCATGCTATATCTGGCAGCAAACTTGCATAGCATCAAACTTGCGTACAAACTGCTCCGTGTAAAGTGGTCTTTAGGATTTATTAAAATTTTCCTATATTTTTTTTTGTATATAAGATGCTCAAGTCAATAGTTGAAATTATTACTATTAGACTCTATTTTTGAAATTGAGAATTATGTTTTTAAATTCCTTATTTCTGATTTTTTTTTCATGTATAAGAATGTTATAGCTCAATATATAGATTCACCTTAATCTAATTTTTTATGTATTAATAAAATAAGCTATAGAACACTTACAAAATAATGTATTCATTACACTGCTCTAAAATAAAAAGATTTTTGTTATTTGCCGGGGACCTTTTAGTTGCATCTGGCTATATTTGATGCGCTGATTTCGGAACCTTTTTCCCGTTTTTCTCGGTCAGCTCGGTTTGTTGAGATATAGCGCACAGTGTTTTTTTGTCTATAGTTGTAGTAAAAAAAATCAAGGTCTAATTATTTTTTTGCCTTCGATTGGTTCTCTATTAATGAGGCTCTAAGCCAAAAAACTCGGATTCGTTTGTTTTTTATAGGCTTCTAAATTCAAAAAAGTCCAAATTTTCGCATTTTTTCGATATATTTTGATAAAATTTTTATATAAATACTAAAGATACGAGTCTAATTTTTATACGCAAAACTAACACATATATGCGGTTTATAAGAATAAAAATAGTTTTAGATTTAATCCAGTAACGGCGATTTTACCGGGGATTATCGAAAAAAAAAATATATTTATTTTAGACACAATAAATTAAATTTATTATGAAAAAAAAACAACGAAAAAATAGAAAAAAGACTTTTTCTCCTTGCTATACAACATTCGAATAACATTAAATAAACTTTAAATAATTCAAAATATTGTTGTTCTGTTTTAAATAACTCCCCGTAAAATATCGGTTACTGGATTCTATCTAAAATTGTTTTTATTTTTAAAAAACTCACGTGTGTTTGTGTTGCTTATAAAAAATCAGAGTATTTATATAGAATTTTCATGAAAATAAAGCGAAAAAATATGAAAAAATCTCATTTTTTGAATTTAGAAATCTAAAAAAAATTTTGAATCAGATTTTTTTGGCTTAGAACCAATTCACCGCCAAAAATTAACTAGGCCTTAATTATTT
Source organism: Brachypterus glaber (assembly GCA_958510825.1). Classification (NCBI taxonomy): domain Eukaryota; kingdom Metazoa; phylum Arthropoda; class Insecta; order Coleoptera; family Kateretidae; genus Brachypterus; species Brachypterus glaber. Next base: position 29,557,490 of record OY294046.1, read on the forward strand.
TTTCCACTACAACTATAGACAAAAAAAAACACTGTGCGCTATATCTCAAAAAAACGAAGTGATCCAGGAAAAGGAAGCAAGGTTCCGAAAACAGCGCATCAAATAGGTCTAGAATCAAATAAAATGGTGTCGGCAAATTTTTGAGTGTTGTGCAGTGTTATAGCTAAATCGTACATCATGAATTACCATTAATTTAAATACCAACCCACGGGTCGGCTGGAAAATAAAAAAGGAAAAAAGAGCACCACGGAATCTGTTTCCAGATTTTGATTCCTTATGGATTTTTGACGAAAGAAAAGAAATTTAAAATAATTCAGCTGTGTCATTGTTTTAGCCACCCTATTGGATATTTTCCCAAACAGAAAATAAAAAGGTTTACTTTGTAAGATTTTTTACCCAATTTCAATTATTCCATCTTAAACTTCATAAAAACCCAATTTTTTATATTTTTATTAGTTTACTAAATTATTAGGTTAAATTGATTAATTTTGTACAAAATAAAAAAATAAATAAAACAAAATGAGGTGAAAAAAAACATGAAATATATCTGGTTTCAGCGTAAAAAGTACTAATAGAAACAAACAAAATATATACAAACTTTGATTGTACGGGGATATTCACCTAACATAAGGCTATATTATTGTGGTAAAGACTAAAACAAAATAAAAGTAAATACAAATACACTGCCCAGTAAAAAATATTTTCCATTTACAATCCCCGCGCGTAAATGATTTTTTGTTACCAGATTCACTTTTAGCTACCTCAAGAACCCCCATACACAAATTTTTTAGAGTGTTACGCTCATGTTAATGGTATAAGAAAATAGCGTTACAGGGGGTTGATCAAAATTTGCGTTACGTAATACTTGAACGTTCCCTTATCGTATCCACAAGATTTTCCGTTACAGAACCACCGATCGACCGACAATTTTTTTGCTCGAAATTGATTTATATGGACATAAAACGCAAAAAATACGCAAAAAAATTGTTTTTTTTTGCACAAATTCAAAGCGTTCCCAAAATTTACAAAAAATTTAAAATGGGAAAGCAAAACTATTTATACTTTTTGTTTCTTATGGTACTTTTTATGCTAAAAACAGATATGTTTTCAGAATGTTTCTATCTCATTTGTTTTTATTGTAGTAAATATATGAAAATTGTATTTAATTGAATTTTCGAAATCTTATTAATAGGGTAGCTGATAAAATTAAGTGGGGGATTGTTTATTTTAATTTTTTTATCAAAATCGATAAAGAATCAAATTCTGGCAGCAGATTCGTAATGTTTTTTTTTTTTGTTTTTTTACTCTCCAGCCGAACCGTGAACCGCCATTTTTTTAGTTACAGGAACAATAATATTTTTGTAAATAATATTTTATACCAATTGTAAAATACGATTTTGAATTAAAAAGTGGATTCCTGTAAATATTTTATGATAGTTGTATAATAATTTGTTGAATTTGAAATCGCTTATTCAAATTATTTTTTATTTGAATATACTTTTCTGTTTTCCTTTAAATTAGGCAATGCTACCCTTATTTATTTATTAATTTTAGTTTCTTTTTTTTTGTTCATTTTATAGCACATTTTCACAATATATATTTATATTAATAGCATATCACTATTAAATTTGTTACATACCTATTGCATTTTCAAAAATTGAAAATTACAGACATTTTAAAAAATTTCATTTATATACATATCGTCTTGTAAATTTCAGGACGTCTTATCTCAATTTTTTTCGATTTTGAGATTTTGGACTTAAACGCTTTATATTATCAATTAACATCTAAAAATAAGTTTCACCCACTATTTTTTTAAAATAACAAAAATATAAGCAAATAAGTAACGTCGTATCTTAGATGATTATAAATTAATAAATTTTTAAACCTCGTATCTCTTAATTCTAGTTAACTGACTATTTTGGAACGCACTTTTTGCATTTGGCGACGCTTTTTTGACATCTTAGGCGCATGTTATAAAACTTTTTGAAGTTTAAATGTTTCAATAATTAATAATATTATTATAATAGTTAATTATATTTTGTTAAAATATTAATATAATAAAGTGTCAAAGCTCGTATCTTAAAAAATTTTATTAATTTTGAGCATCAAAATGTCGTATCTATAAACATTAGGTTTTTATTTGTATTTATTTATTTTATACACAATAAAATGATTTAAGGTAAGTTAATCATTAAAAATGTATTAAGTTTATATTAAAAAAGTACATTTTCAACCTATGAATAATGCAAGAAAGAGTTATTTCTCATTCCTGTAAAGTTGTTTTTTTTTGAGATACGACGTTCTAAAATTTACAAGACGATATGAAACTTTTAAATAGGCTCACTGTTAATATTTTTAGTACTTACACTATAAATTATAGTATAATTACACTATAAATTATAGGACAATTTGCAATTTAGGCGCAAAAAAAAAATATTAAGTCAAGCGTTTTTTAATCGCAAAAATGGAGGTACATAACTTTTGATCTAATAGGCCATTTTTTGTTTTGATAAACGTATTTTTTCAATATCTCTTCATATCTATAGAACTTTAAAACAAAAGGCAACAGAAGACTTTTTATAGTATGGGTCAATGTATCTTGTTGATCTATTATTAGGTATCTACGATTTTTAATATTTGGAAAATTTACGAATTATCTCTCTTAGTTGAACCACTCGGTATATTTTTAAAATAAAAATATTGAGTAAAATAATTCAACATTAATTTTAATTGGCTTATTTGATTAACATTTATGGCGTTATCCATTTTTACAAATAACAAGCAATTAGTCCCACAGAATTTAAAATTGTTGGTCTTTAAATGTTATTTTTAGTATAAATAAGTATGACAGATTTTTTTTCCATCGTCGACTAAAAAGCCAAAAATGCATAGAAACAATTCAGCTACAATATTTTTAGGCAGCTCCAGCCAATATTTTAAAAGAAAAAACTGAGATGCATATTTATTTTTTTGATAAATATTTGAATTCAAATATTTCCTACAGGACGTTTCTTGAAATTTTCTTAAAGTTTTTGTGATAAACACTTGAAAATGAAGAAAAAAAACTTTATTGCATTATATGCGTATATCATGTATGATCATGTCAACGTTTCACCTTATATTTAGGCTTCTTCAGCTGAATTGGCATGGTTCATGTAAAGATGCAAGTCACTTACAAAACAACTTTACACAACAATATTTGAAAAACGCTTCGACCCAGAGACTTTAAACTTGGAACAAAGATTTTCTAAGTAGTAGAAAAAATTTGTTTCAAATTTTAAGTCTCTATGTCAAAGCGTTCTTAAAACATCGTATAGTATATTCAACTTCAATATGCAGTAAGTGTAAACAAACGCACTTGACAACAATGGATTTAGTGACAGGGTAGGACTCAAAACAAAATATTTCTATATAACGGCCCATTGCAATGCATTGTACGCTTCATCGCAAGTGCTCACGTATTGACCTGTTTAATTTTTTACATCCCTACTCTCGCAACATTCGAGTGTTTTAACCAATGAAACCGATTCTTTTATTTACTTCCACTTCATGTTAAAGTTGTTTTGCAAGCGACATGCATATTTACACTGTATTTGTAAATTTGAACTACCCATATGATGTAAAACTACAATGTTGCAACTCTAACGCAAACTGAGGCTTAGATACAGAGGGTCCCTGTGAGTTAAAGCTTAAAGCGCTCATAGCATAGTTCTCTCTCTTTCTAATTCTTTGTTTAAAAAGAGGTAACTATTGCTTCGGGCGCTCTGAGCTTTAACGTAAACGGCCTCTGAGTTCATAATTTTAGGTTTTTTCATGAGATTAATTTACAAGTTAAAACTTTTGACGCATTTAAGTGTCCCCCGCGGAGTAGATAAAGAAATCAAATTCTTGTCCATTAATTAATTATGGGAACTGTCCATCTTGGATTAAATGATGAGTGCGGTTATCTCGCTAAATATGCATCTTTCGATAAAAATGCATGTTACCAATTTTGTTAAGAGGGAAATTTCCAACAATTTTGCTTGGATATATTTTTTTAATATATTAATAACAATTGAGTTATGAATATTCAAAAATGGCCATGTTGGGGGTGAAATAAATCGATTTTTCAGTCAAATTTCTCGTCGGAGAGCAAACTTGTAGCTCTTGAAAATATTATTATTATTGATGACAATAGTAAGCGTTAAAATAACGATGAGATTATTCTAATTAATTTGAAAATGTACTTAAAACTAGACAGATATCACAGAAAAAGAAAAAAAAATCACAATAAGGAAATATCACAGAAGATTGTCAAATGGTGTAATGGATAAAATTGCTATTCCACCCTTCCATCTCGCTGTCAACTCTGTTTTTGAATTGATTGACAGAAGTAGCGTTAACAGTGTTGTCACTTAGGCGATTCCAACTGTATACAACACTATTTGAGAAAAAGTTTTTGCGGAGAAATTTGGCACATCTCTCCTTAGAAAGTTTTTTGTTGTTTCCTGGTTTTGTGCAAAGTTGAAAACGTTTAAATAACAATTATAGTGACTGCTGATTATCTTGTAGGTTTCTATCAGATCACCACGTAAACGGCGTTGCTGGAGGGTAGGAAGGTATTATATGTTATGAATTTTCATAAGTATTTGGCACAGTTACAGTTGGCGCTGAAAGTCGAGTTGCGCCCTCCGTAACTGTACAAAAATTTATAATATATAAAATTTATAGAGAATTTCAAGAGCTACAAGTTTGCTTATGTTGTGAAGTGTTTTTTTACTAATAAATATTTTTCTACTAATTATTATAGGTTACTCAGTTAGGTTGGACATCCAATCTTCTTTCGTATAGATAAAGTATACCCGAGTGGAGAATATACTTAACCACATACCACTTTATTCGGGAGCGGTGATTCTAGTGAGGCGGCGCTTTGGAAACAGATTAAAACAACTTCTTCTTAACTTAAGAATAATATATTAAATAAATGTGAATAAATTCTTCAAGAACATGAAAGATCAATTCTTACTTCTAAGTCCTACTTCTATGCAAAGCCCCTAAATTCTAATTTCCATTATATATTAATTTTCCATTAAATATTTTTAAATTAAAAAATTCTATGTTTCAAATCCCAATTATTCACAATCATTTTCAAAGCCCAATTTATTGTCCATATTTTTCTCAGTGTAAATATTAAAACTGGTACGTATAAGTCCCTTAAATAAGTTTATAGAATAATTTTCAAAGTTCATTATTATTCGTCAAAATGTCTATCAGTGTTCATACTAACAATATTTAGTGTTCAAAATTATTTTTAAGTCTGATATTACAAGTCTCAAAATCTTTCTAAGTTTAAAAACAATTTTTAATTCAAAAATAATTCTCAAAATTATTCTTAACAGAAACGACATTTTAACTTTGCACTTTTAACAGACATAGTGACACTCTGAATAAAACTGAATTAAGTCTGAATTTTTGCATTAGTTTATATAGGATTTTTAAAACGATAAATAATTCAATAGTTAAAATTATTTGACAATGCTTTTAGCGCAAAATATTTCTAGACACCGACTATATTTAATTACCCCGACAAAAGAGTTCCAGTCTCGTCAATTTGCAAGCTAATTACTATACCTGACATCTGAAACGATCATTTTAACCATAAATAATAATTGTTTATGCAATTATAACTATGAGTCAACTTTTAAGTTATACCGCAAAGGGTCACCGAAAAGGGTCCGATCTAATGTAGAACAAACCGGACTTTGTCGAAGCAAATCTTGTGAAGCCAGAATATATTTGCGCTATGATTAAAGCAATATTATTTTAAAAATTTTAACACCATATAAAATATGCGGATCATGCCACTTATAACCCCCGATAAATAATTTAGCTAAAAAATGAAATAAAAACATTTCACCTTCAACATGGCTATTTTTGAATACAACTCGATTGTTATTAATATAATTAAAAAATGATCTTAACAAAATTGGTAATAAGAATTTTTATCGTAAGATGCATATTTAGCGAGATAACCGCACCTACCCCTTTAAACCTAGATGGCGGACAGTTTCCATAATTAATTAATGGACAAGAATGTGATTTCTTCATCTACTCCGCGGGGGACACTTAACTGCGTCAAAACTTTTAACTTAACTTTTAATTTTTTTTGTTTCTTATATCAAATGTGATCTAAAGTCATTGGGCTATAAATCTATGCGCGTGCTCGGGTTTCATTTCCGATTGTTTATCACAAATTACCCTTTAAGTATTTAAATTCATTTAAATGCTTAACACGTATTGAAAACTATTTGCCATAAGGAAACAACTAGTAAACTTAATAATAAACCTGTTATAAAAAGTAATTTCTCAGAAAGAAACATAATACTTCTGACGAACTATTAATTTTATTATTTTATATTTAACAAAAGTAAACGGATTAACTGACGTCATGCCGAAACTATCATGCGATTCTATATTATTAATACTATATTCTACATAGATAAAGCACAAACATAAATTGATTTGATATACACTTAATTTCAAAAATAATAGAGAAGTAGTGTTAATTAAAATTGCACATTTTCCAGAAAATTTAGTCATGTTAATGTAGATTATTTAAATGGGATTATGTCTGTTTGGCATTTAAAAAAATTTGATTTAACCATGTCAAAAATTGTAATATGATAACATTTTTTTTAGATAAAAACCAAATTTATAATATTGACACTTTATCCTAAATTTAATGACAAGTAAACAAATATTTGTCAAATGGAAAAAGTAGAATTCACAACGTAAAATTTTTTTTATAACCTTACTTTTCCATTACTGGATCCAAATTTTATCAAAATATAAATCCTGTTTAAAAATAAAATTTAGAATTTTGAAACACATTATCTAGAGTTTTGAAGGAAAAAGTTTTTTTTTTTTGAAAATGTGAAAAATAGATAATTTGTTATATAAAATAAAAATAGTCTTGAAACGTATCTATTTTAAAACATCCCTTTATTATTAAGCTTGGTAGTTGGTTCTATACTTAAATATTTTCCACAATAATTTTTCTGTAGTGACCAAAATATTGCTTTAGTCTCTTTTGTTAATATTTGGGATTTTATAATTAATATTTTTATATTAATTTGTTCTAATTTATACATTTTTAAAGAAATATAAATAAATTTATCTATATTTTTTATAATAAATTTATCACACTTAAATAACTAGTGTATTACTTAATTTTTTTCACATTACTTTTTTAGGTGTCTAAAATAGCTATCAATTGTTATTTATGCAAATATAAATTGATATTTTTGTAAAAAAAATAATTTTATAAGCAGTTAAAAAATTTAACTATTTCTAAGAGTTTAGTGTATAATATATATTTTACTATAAATAATCATACAGATTTTTTAAACCCATTCAGAAAAAAACAAGTTAATATAGGGTATATTTGACAAATTACTTTTACAAATGATATAAAATTTGGAAGCAAAGTTAAAGCTTTATAAATTATGCAAAATTATTTCTTTTACATGTTTATGTAGTTATTTTTCTGCATCAGTCTGGAAAACTAATCTTACCGGTATCACTGCAGTCCGAAAGTGTTAATTTATCGGGCATTAAATTGTAATTTTAGCGGAGGCAGCCTGGTAAAGAGAAAAACCAATCGGTAAATGAAATTTTCCGGACGGGCACATGAAGTTTTCTACGCCACATGTCTGGAAATTATGCAGTATGCCTGTCGTTTTCTGTGCTGTAAAGTATCACTTACGTAGATATCTATAGGATGGGCGCTTAGCGTCAGACTGGCTACGCGATTTACCGGGAAAACTTACCGAAATAACCGAAATAGACATTTTTAGATATACCGGGTGTTCTTCAAAGGTGACTCGCCCCTAGAGATACAAGAATAAAATTTACAGGTTTTTTCTAAGAACATATTTGCAATTATATCATCTAACGTATTTTTTTTTCACTACCAGTTTAACTAAAAACGACCCCCTACTTTTGATTTTTAAATGGAACACCCTATATATTTTTACATAATTGGATTATTCATTAAATTCTGTATATTATCCTGTTTTTGTTAAATGTAGACAGCTTTGTTATTTTTTAAATAAAATTTTGTTTCAGAGTTTCATCTGCAAAAATCTATTCATTTTGGATCAAATTTGTAAAAAAAAGTTATTTAAAAATAGTTTACTTTTAATTTGACACGAAAACTAAACTTGGAAAAACACATTTTTTGCTTTAACTCAAATTTTTGCTTTATTACGTCTATGGCTCATATATATCACTACAAGCATTATTTTTGTGTCTTTAGAATTATACCAAAAATTTAATACTTATTTTAATAATCTCTTGAAAATAATATTAGTTCGTAAAATAATTACTCTAAGTGTTCTTGCACGGGCCTAACTCTAGTTCCTTCGATAATGCCGCAAAATAAGCATAGGCTTATTATTATTTTTACAAATTTCTTTTCTTTTAAAGATTATAAAAATAAATATTAACTTTTTGGTATCCCTGTAAAGAGAAAAAATAATCTTTTTAGTAATATCGGTCAGCCATGCAAAAATTTGAGTAAAAGCAAAAAATGTGTTTTTTTTTTCAAGTTTTGTTTATGTGTAAAATTAAAAAAAAGTAAACAATTTTTTTAATAAATCGTGTTTTCTACTAATATTTGATCCAAAATGAATGAATGATTTTCCAGATAAAAAAATCTAAAACAAAATTTTATTTATAAAATGACAAAAGCTGTCAAGAATTAACAAAAACTTGAGATAATATGTATTATCTCAAGTGTGTACACAGAGTTTAAAGGAAATTTAAAAATCAAAAATAGGGGTCGTTTCTGGTTAAACCATAAGTAAAAAAAATAGGTTAGGTAATATAATTCAAAATATGGTCTTATAGAAACCCCGTAAATTTAGTTATTTTACCTCTAGGAATAAAAAAGTTATAGGGTCGAGCCACCTTTGAAAAACATAAACTTTTTTCTTAGAATAAATTAATCTAAGTATAACCCTGTATTAAAGAAGTCAGCAATAAGTAAATTTATGTGACAATTGCTGATATTTTTTGTTCCAAATAATTAAAATAAATTAAACAAGAAATAAGTATAATGGATCATTCTGGTTAAAAAGTTTATACAGTGCGGTCCAAAAGTCACCCCCCCCCCTTTTAACTTTTGAACGAGTTGAGATATCGACTTCAAATTAAGAACTCTTAAATAAGACAACTTAAACTATCTTTTAGAATATATTTGATATTTTCAGCTCTTAAAATGTGGGCAGGGGGGCATGGGGGGACATTTTTTTAAATAGAAAGGGGGGTCGTGTTATACATCATTTTAAAGCCTATAAAATTCTCTATTTAAACATTTTTAAATTTTTTAAAAATGTTTATTAAGGTTTTGATTTTTCAATTTTTTGTGCTAAAACATTCGAGTTTTTTTATAAGTTTTTATTCATGTCAACTAAAATTGGTTTAAAAGTATAATTAACAGTTTTTCATCATGACATTAGTAATTTTTAAAAAATTGATGTATTACACGACCCCCCTTCCATTTAAAAAAATGTGCCACATGCCCACACTTTAAGAGCTGAAAGTATTAAATATATGCTAAAAGATAGTTTAAGTTGTCTTATTTAAAAGTTCCAAATTTGAAGTCGATATCTCAATTGGTTCAAAAGTTAAGAGGGGGGGGGGGGGTGACTTTTGGACCGCTCTGTATAAACGTATCTAGTTTCCGAGGTATATGAAGTTTTGTTTAAAAATAAAAGTAAAATCGATTTTTTTTTTAAATAAATTCAATGTTATCCCTTATTTTTACTGTTTAATTTTTTTTGGAAAATACAATGTTAAAGAATTATTTGTTTTAAGTAAAAAGTTTACATAAAAATGTGCCTAAAAATGCTTAGTTTCGAAGTTATGGACATTTGCCCGGTAAAATGCATAGCGCGTCCGAGTTATTGTCCGTGAAAATATCTTAATTTAGTTTAAATAAAGCATAAGTCAGTCAAGTCAGTTTGCAATACAAAAATACTATACAAGAAAGATGCATAATAAGTTTATTGTACCTAAGCAAAATTCGAAAATGTAAAAAAATATCGCACCGCTATAATTTGGACCTTTGTCAACTCTTTGAAATATAAAATTTAAAATAAAATAGTATTTACATGTCAAAGTTTCATAATTTTGTTCTAGGCCAAATAAGTAGCATGTACATAATTTAAATAAAGATTTTTACATAGCCAGAAATAATTTAAAAAAAATAAATTTTATTTTTGTTTCCAAAATTTTCACTGATATACAACAACAGTTACCAATGTAACTAACCATAAATTTAAATATCCTAAACAAAAAATTTAACTTTAAATAGGGTTTATTTAGGTGTATCTACAGTGGCACTACTATAGGTTTAAAAAATGCCTAGCCATAGAACATTTTCGGATATAATTTACAGATTAAACTTAAAATAAGTAGCTTATATTTAGTTATTGATTGGATCTTGCAAATCAAAAAGAAACATAAATGAACCTAATTAGAAACCAAAAATATTATGTAAGACAATTTGTGAGCTAATTTACTATAATTTATTTTTTAAGAATGTATGAAAATTGTTATTGATTTGTTGTGATTTTGTTATATTATTACAATATCGACAATTGTCGATATTGTTCTGTAAAATATCATGGTTTTACTGTACATAGATCCTAGTAGATACAAAAAGCAAATAGTTAATCTAACTATTGATATATTTATAATACAATCAGTATGACTGAAAAGTTTAACTTAAATTTAAAATGAGAAATAAAGAGATTTTCTAACAACTTTTTTTAATTTTTCCTGCCAATTACCCAAATTGCAAGAACTTTTTGCATTCTAATGCGAAAAGTATACTTTTCGCAAGGAAAGGTTTACCGCGAAAAAAGAGATCGTCTGCTCGGGAAAATTTTCTGACCACGATAACTCGAGAACACTTAATACTTACAAAATTTAAACCATATGTTCCTTAACCAAAGTTCTTGGGTTTTTGTCTATATATAGCCTATAGGCAAATTACAATATTGGTCTTACTATAAAATAACTGCCCAAAAATATTTATTGAAAAAAATAAATAAAATACCTGTAGGCTTATTATTGGTATAAATATACTGCTGCTAACAAAAAATTGTTTGCCAAAAACTATAAAAAAAATTGCATAATTTTTTGCTCAAATAACATTTTTTGAAAAATATGTTTTAATTTTTTCAAAAAAGAGTTTCTTTGAAAAACGAAAAGTTTTTTTATATATATAGATCTTACCGCATCCCGATTTTTACCAAAAATAATTCCAAGTTGGACTATATATAGATTGGACTATAGTCCAATCTCAAACATTCTCGAGTTGTTTTCCCGGAAATATCGAGATTTTTTTTTCGTAAAAATATTTTTTGCATAATACTCGCATACCTACGTTTATTATAAAACGTATGCGCGTAAAGAATCGTAAAAAAAAACAATAAAATTAAACTCGACTTTCCTTAAAGGTAAATTTTGCGCTAGTAAAATAATATTGTAGTAGTATTTATTTTTACTTTCCCGCCGCCCTCACTGAGGGGCCCTTACCTATAGGAGAGTATGACGAATTAAACAGATTTGTATTTCTACGCGTTTTTAACGCGCCGAAATTTTTTGTGGATATAGATGAACTATAGTTTTTTAAGTTTTAATTGTCGACTATTAATAGTCAACAATTTAAGGTGTCAAAAAGAACTTTCAATAAATATACTGCAGTTTTTAACGCCTGTAGAAAAAATTGACTAAATGTGGTCGCCCTGAACAAACAATACCCTCTCAATTATCTTGCAATACTCTCTTTGCAAGATCATTGAGAGAGTATTAAGTGAACAATTTTTTTTTCAAAAACAAAATTTTTTATATTTCCAAAAATAAAAAGAAATCGATTTTTTTACAATTTGCTCTAGTTCAAAGCGTTCTTAATAAATGTCCCGTCTGTCTGTCCGGGAAACTATAAGCTAAAAAGACTTTTTGATTTTTTTTGTGAGATTTTTTTTCAATTGTATTTTGAATAAATTTTCGTTTTTTTTTTAAATATTAAACAGGTATTTTTTTTTAATGTCCACAACTGGTTAGAAAATTAAAAACCATTGTAAAAACATACTTTAAGTAAACATTCAAACTAAATGTTTAAGTTTAAAAATATATGAAGCTAAAGTTTGCAACGTTTTTTTGCAACGAAAATTTAAATAGTATATTAAAGTATTAGTGCGCTAAAAACGTGTTATGCAATATACTATTTGAATTTCGGATGAAAAAAAATGTTGCAAACTTCAGCTTCATAAAAATATAATATTGGTTAAATACATATCTTTATTTAACTCAAATACAATTAAAAATAAGCTATACTCAATATGTGTTATTATTTCCAGAAAAATCATACAATATAAAAATAAAATAAATCTAGGGGAAACCATCATCATCTTCTTCAGCCATTTCTTTGGCAAGCTCCAAATCTTGCTGTTCCCTCTCTCTCCTCTCTTCTGCAGACTCCAGTTCTTTACCATAAGCTTTTGGAGGATATCTCATGGCTTTTACACTCTGATTATGTAAGTCCAAACAAAAGGAAATGCGTTGATGAAAAGCCATTTGGGGTTCTTTAGTACAGTAGATATCGGTGCTTTCTTTACTCCTCATGTAACCTCCTTGAGGGTCCAATGTGGCCTCAATAACACCATCACGTATTGCTTTTGCTACAATAAATTCAGCATCTTCAGCTGAATCAAGTCCAAGTTTTTTAGCAATATCTTGGGGTGATATTCTAGAGTAAGAAAGTCCAATGGATCTAATAGCTGTTTTAATAACATTATGACGTAAACGCAAAATCAATGTAAAAGTATGATCTTGTCTAAACTGAGGTCCAAAATTTTCTAAAACTTCTCCAAAACGATGCAAGTTACCCATACGAACAGCTTGTGTAAGTTGGAAATAAGAAGCTAGGGCATGCCTCATGCTTGCCTGCCTGAAGATTTGGCGCTCTGGGATATCTCCAAGCAATAATTCTACTACAATAGTTAGTTTTTGAACAGTTTGTCTGAAACCTACAGCAGCATTTTGGGGTGCTTTTCTCATAGCTTGGACCAAGTATTTATGAGCTGCACTGTACTCCAACCTTGCAGCCTTAATTCTACCCATATAGTACAAAAATCTTGCCCATTCATTATTACTTGCGGTTTCTGGGAAGACACATTTACTAATTAATTTATCTGCCTGATCATACAAGGAATAATGTAAATAATTTCTTAACAAACAATTTATAAGTACGGCTTGTCCCTCAAAGTCATTTCTTAAAGTAGCAGTTCTGAGCCTGGAATGCAGAAATGCTCTGATTGAATCCAATTTATTAGTTAATTCAGCTACTCTAGAGTGGTAAAAGTAACATTTTGCAGCAATATGATCTGAGGTTCTACGATTTTGATTAGTTATTTTGTTCATTAGTGCCTGAGAACATTTATAAGCATCATCAAGTTTGTTTGTATCAATAAGACGTACCAAAATCAAAAGGTGAATGTACAAATCAACTTCTGGCACTGGAGTTTTAGTTGCAGACCTCGCTCTTGTTTGGTTGTCCACTTCAGAGGAAACCGATTCTTCCACAACAAAGGTTAACAAAGCCTCTCTCTCAGAAACTGGATAAATTTGGGTTATTAGGTTTCTGAGTACCAAACCATTTAATTTTCTTCTGGTATTTGGAAGGCAACGCAGTACTCTCAGAATAAAACGATTTTCCTTACTTGTTACTGCTTTTTCGATTTGTCTTGCTTGTTCCCGAATTTCCAGTACACTTTGGATGTCTGTGTCTTTTTTTATATCTCCACCTTCCAAACCTGGAGGACTATCAGCATTTTTCATCTCCACGTCTGTTTCGATAGCACCCATGTTTTTACACGATTTCTTTCACAAAAAACGATTCAAAGAAAACAAATCGGCGAAAATGTCAAATTTTGTCGAGTAACGCACCCGGGATACAAACTAAATTGCGTTTTTATTTGACTGTTTTACCAACAATTTCTTCAAATTCACTGTGATTTTAACAGATGGCGACAGCAATGACATCAACATAGCCAATAGCATAAAAATAAATTTTAATTTATATTTTGTTTTCCCCATGTTATACACTGATTTAAGAGTTATTCCTCTGGATAAGAGATGGCGCCGATAAAAACAAGGTTGAAATTAGCAAGAATACAACTTTTATTTTCTACTAATGGGAAAACTGTTTTTTTTTTTAACAAGTTTCTAGCGGATAGATGGCGCTGTTTAAAAAATATTTATTATAAATGACAACATTTAGTGAGGTTAGGTTTTAGATAACAGTTGTAATCAAACTGAAAAATGATAAATAATAGCTTTCTGTTCAGATAAATATAACAAATTTTATCATACTTATTTTTGTTATAATAATCATTGTTCACGTATTTAAAATGGATCGTGGCCGGTAAATATACACAAACATGCAAATATGTCATATAAATAACACTAAGCCTTTATTTTAGTTTTTCTTTGTTGCAATTAGATCCTGGTGAAATTTATTTTGAAGACTTTAGTGTAATATTCATTCCTTCTGATACCACACCAAAAACCTATGACTGCAAGAAGCAAGACGGAAGGTTAAAAATGTGCTCAAAATCTTTGGTTTTTGACCCCAAAGATATAATAAAACCAATCATTAAAATTCCTCTTAGAGACTGTGTAGTAATAGAGCAATGGAAGGGAAGTGCAAAATTTCTAGATAGCAATAATGTGCTTAGTATTAACTGTCGGGAGTATATTGAGATGTTTGAGGGGAACCTTGTGTCTCCATATAAGTTTAAAGAGTCCGCAAATTTCTTATTTTTGTTTAATTATGCTAATATTACAAACTGCTTACCTCAGATTTCTCAGCTACACAGAGCTACTACCTTAAATGCTGCAGAACAAGCTGATATGGTAAGTAATAAAATAAATTCATATATACCCTGCTACATACCAATATTTAATTTATGAAACATTTTATAACTAATTTTTGAGAATGAAGCAGGGCATATAAAAATACAAAATTTATAGAACAGCAATTTGAGGCTTTGTTAAGTAGATACTCGAGATTTAGAAGCTGGAGCTGTACACTACATAGTGTTCTAAATTTTATGTATTATCTAACACTGGTGGCTTTTTGAGTTTGAGGTAATTAAATGGTTTAACAATCATTCTTTATTTTAGATAGCTACAATTGTACATTCAAGACAAGCTAGAGTTAGTTTTGATCCATTGTGGTTAGATTTATATGAAAAAGTTGTAACAGAATATCAAGTAGATAAGGTTTTGCCACTTGTGGTTAATCCAGGCAGAATATTATTATCGACTTCTAGATTGTTTTTTCAACCTTATAATAATATTGAACCTGTAAGTTGGTTATTTTATTAATTTTTTTTATTTCTTAATTTATCATCAATCCTAGCTTTAATAAGATCAGGTTTTGTTATTAAACTTTTGTAGAGCTATAATTCTGTATTTTTTTAGAGACTGATTAATACTGATATCATCTTCAAAGTTTGCTTAAAATTTGCTGACTTTGCTTACCTTAGGGTCACTCGATCAGGTTTTGCTTTTTTTAGTTTATGTGTTAGTGTGTTTTGGTGGTTGGTTGGTTTGTCTAGTTTGTGTGTTAGTGTGTTTTGGTTGGTAAGAGGTTTTATCAGGCAAAAACTACTAGAAACACAAACGGCTAACCACCAAAACACTAGACAAAGCCCAAACTGATCAAGTGACTCTATTACCCCTAACAGAAATTTTCATTAGTAAAAGAAAGTCCTCACCTGCAAAATTTTGCCGACTCAATTTTTTTTTACCTCCAAAAAATACCTTTGTCCATGGCAAAAAATTTTGATAACCAAAAAAAAAAAATTACCAAAGAAAAACATTGACTGAGTCAACTTGGCTCCTCTCAAATTTGCCCACTCATCTGCTGAATTTGCCGATTGGGTCATTTTGTGGGGGTGTGGGATTTTTTTTTGATTCTGCCCCTTCCAATATATATATATTATTAATAATTAACATAATGAAAAAATCTTGCTATTAAGAACACTTTAATAAATAGCAAGATTTTTTCATTATTTTATATAAAAAAGAACAAGAAATATTATAATTAATAATTAACAAATAATAATACCAGTATACCAGTATATAGTATTTTCGAGCAACATTTAGCCAAAATGCTTTTATAAAAAAATTTAATCACAGTCACATTTTGCAATCAAGATATGTATTTCCAAAGATAACACTGCTCTACAAAAAAAGATTTCTTTTATTTGGGGACCTTTTAGTTGCTATATTTGATGCGCTGATTTCGGAACCTTTTTCCGTTTATCTCAATCAGCTCGTTTAATGTCTAATTTTTTTTTTGTGGTTGATTGGTTCACTATTAATGATGCTCTGAGCCAAAAAAAGCGGATTTAAAGTATATTTATTCATTTACTTTTTTTATAGGCTTCTAAATTCAAAAAAAAATTTATATACAATACTTACACATATGCAAGGGCGTACAAACCAAAAAACTTTTGTGTTGGCCCTACAAAAACATACCCTCAAGAAAAAAAGCTTTGTCCTTGACGGTTTCTACCAAACTTGGCGCCCTGCAAAAAAAATGGCGCCCAAAAAATACTCTTCAAGAAATATCCCTGAAGGTTTCTACAAAAAAAAAAAATGGCGCCCACAAAAATACCCTCAAGAAAAAAGCTTTGTCCCTGGCGGTACCAAACTTGGCCCCCCTGCAAAAAAAATCATATTGCATATTGATGATTACATTAACACAGCCCCACAAAAAAAAAGGTCGTGACCAGATATCGTGATCCGATGTATTTTTTGATGCTAAAAACGAATCCGACCTCAGAATAGCTCATATACCCTCAAAATTTTGCGCTAGATCAAAAAAAAAACCCTAAAATAGGTTAAAACCATCCCTGGCATATTATGACAATAAATAGGTATAACAAATTGTTAAAAATAGTACTGATCCCCGGGACGGGCTCAGGCTACTCTAGAGTATCGCCCTACTTAGGCAGCGATTTTCTTGCGAAAACCACCTTAAATGGGACAAACTATCTATAAAAAGTAATCAAAAATAAAATCCCTCCCTTAATCCCCTCCCCCAACTTACCCTTAACTTTATTTTTTTAAATAGCACCCCTATATTATTTTGTTTTTTTT
This sequence comes from Brachypterus glaber, assembly GCA_958510825.1. Classification (NCBI taxonomy): domain Eukaryota; kingdom Metazoa; phylum Arthropoda; class Insecta; order Coleoptera; family Kateretidae; genus Brachypterus; species Brachypterus glaber. The sequence continues at coordinate 29,574,716 of OY294046.1, forward strand.
AATAGAACTTGTACTGCAAATACAATGGTATATTATATATACTTGCTATTTTTAATTTTTAAAAGTGCTAAAAAACATTTAAAAACCACCCCCTGATTCAAACTATATTGGGCAGCGATTTTCCCTAAATTTAAAGAATAATCAATTTCTGCAAAAGACATTTTAAATAAGACAAAAGTATCTTTAAAAAGTAGCCCTATATTAAATCCACCCCCCTCCCACATCTTACCCCTAACTTTATTTTTTTTTAATATTGATGGTTTTTTTTTGGTGCTTTGGATAGACTTTGAGCTTGCAAATATCAATGATTAAAAATAGCAAGTATGATAAATTATCATTCTTGCTATTTTTGAGTTTTAGAAGTCGTAAAAAAGTTCGTATTTACCCTACTCACGGGTACTATTTTTAACAATTTTTTATACCTATTTATTGCCATATTATGCCAGGGACGGTTTTACCCCATTTTAGGGTTTTTTTTTGGCCATAGCGCAAAATTTAGAGTGTATATGCGCTATTCTGAGGTCGGGTTCGTTTTTAGCATCGAAAAATACGTCGGATAACGATATTAGGTCACGCCTTTTTTTGCGGGGCTGTGTAATAGTTTTATAATTATTATTTACTGCATATTTTAGTCTCCAGTTATCAAAATAGATCTAAGCCACATCAAAAGACTTGTAAAACGAAGATTTCTGCTAAGGCATATTGTAAGTAAATTAATTTTTATTATCTTGGTCATGGGCGTCGTTATGAATTACTTTAGGGATGGAAGCACAGTGGGCCAGGAATAAAAATAAATTGACATTCTCTGAATTTTTGTATACTAATATTTTCGATAACGCTGATTTCAATTATCATAGTTAAAAATCTAAAAAATATTTTTTTGGGCCACTAGGGTGGAACGTATTTTATATTATCTTAATATTTAGGCTCACAATGCTGAATCAATTACACGTGTGACACCGTTTTAAAGTAAATTTTTCGTACTAACGTCCACGCCCACGCTAAGTGGGGAAGGGGGTCCTGGAGTTTCTGACACTTTGTGACAGGGTGAGGGGTCTAGAGCATTGTAAGGACGCAAAAAGTATAGTGCTGATATATTTTACTTTCTCCAAAGAAAGTCTAGAGTTAACGAAAGTTAAGAAAATAAATTAAAAAACAATCTATTCCTTTTTTATATGTTTGATATCTAAAAAAGATAATCCGTCTGTCGGTTTGCCTGTCTGTGACCACGATATTGTGACCACGATAACTCGAGAACGCTTTGCGCTAAAGACTTTAAATCTTGACCATATACAGGGTGGTCGTTTTTTGACCTCAAGCATGGGTATCTCGCTTATTATAAAAGATACAAGATCGGTTAATTTAGAAAAAAGTTGCGCATTTTTATGCTGACCAATAATCTGAAAGAAAATTTGACGTATTATTTTTTGGTTTTTAATTATACCAAAAAAAAATAAAAATCCTTTCGTTTTTATTTTTTTGAGCAAAAACCGACAAAGCTATAATTTTTGCGCAGTGCTTTTAAAATAACGAAGTAATTAAATTAACCAAGGTAAGGTTTGAAACTGTAAACATTGGCAATGTAACATTGCCACTTACGCGCATGCGTGAGCTCGGCATTTAAATAATCAAAATGTGAGGAGAGGCTAATTGAAGATATAAATGCCGAGCTCAAGATGCGCGTAAGTGCATATGTCACTTAACAGTATTTACACTCTCAAACCAAACCTCTGTTAATTGAATTGCTTCGTTGTTTATAAAGCACTCTGCGCAGAAATTATTTTTTCTTCATTTCGCTCAAAATGTAAGACTTGATCATCTCGTGTGATACATTATCGTAATCAGAAAAAAAACTGCATTCAAAAATATAAAAATCCAAAATGGCGCTCATAAGAAAAAACGAATTTAAGTGTTGTAACTCTTGTATCTAAAAAGCCATGGAAAATATGAACAGATTTAGATTCCTTGCAAAAATTACCTTGACAATATTTCAGTTAAGTTAAAAACGTCTAGCTTTGTCGGTTTTCGCTCAAAAAAAAATTAAAACGAAACTCAGGATTTTTATTTTTTTTGCAATAACTAAAAAAAAATGATAGATCAAATTTTCTTTCAGGCTATTGATCAGCATAAAAATGCGCAAATTTTTCCTAATTTAACCGATCTTGTATTTCTTATAATAACCGAGATACCCATGCCTGAGGTCGAAAAACGCACGCCCTGTATATGTTCCTTATTTAAAGTTCTAGGCTTGAATTATTTTTGCTAAACATCGCCGTGGGGTTAAAAAGGGAAAAAACATTTTTTTTAACAAAATATAGTTTGTGAAAAAAGGAATTTAAAGAATAAAGAAATATATATCTAAAATTTAATAAAATTATACAAGTAAAAGATATTTTTTTTTGTTTAAAATACCAAAATAGCGTAAACATCTTTATGGACGTCCCCTTATCAAAATTTACTTCAGATCTTTTCTATGTTTGTTCCGTTTTCATGAACCCTCAGCATTTTTCTTTAGTTTGTACTTTTTTTTTTTGATAATTTTCTCATAATTTTGGATTCGGCCCCAAGGCTCTTAACCCCTCTATCCCCTACACGACGCCCATGTGTAGATTTTATTAATATGTATTAAGTTTTTTTTTTCAAGTTAATTTTTTAAGGGTTTGGAAATCTACTCTAACGAAAATATTACCAATCAACATATATATTTATCATTTAGAAACCAAAAAGAAAGGGACAGTTTTTGTAATTCTTTAATGGAACAACCAGAATTAAAGTTAAACGAATTAGATCAAAACGTTATGACATTGCAGTGGCAAAATGGTGTGATTTCCAACTATGAGTATTTACAGTATATAAATAGGTATGTTGTGCAATTTATGATTTGCTATACAGCGTGTCAAAAGTCCGCCCCCCCCCCACTTTAACTTTTGAACGGATTAAGGTATCAACTTAAAAATTAGAACACATAAATAATATAAGCCAAATAATTTTTTGGTGTATATGTGGTATGCTTAGGGGGCACAATGGAGATAGGGGGCAAGGACGATTTTTTTTAAATAGAAAGGGAATCGTGTGATACACCAAGCTTATAAAATTCTCTATTTTCCAGATATTTATTTATATTTTCGGAGCAATTTTTGGGAGTTTAAAATGGGTTAAAAATGGGAATTTTCGTCAAAATTTCTTTAAAAAATCAAATAGTTTTTGAAAAATGGTTTATTTCATGATGCAAGTACACCAATTAAACTTTTAAACCATTTTTAAATAATATAAATAAAATTTTACAAAAAAAAATCTTAAAAAATCGCATTCTTTGCAAAAAAATTGAAAAATTAAAACCTTAAAAAAGCTTAAAAAAATTAACAAATTATATAGTTGAATAGAGAATTTTATAAGATTTAAAATAATGTATCACACGACCCTATTTTCATTTTAAAAAATGTTCCCCCTTTGCCCCCCTGTTTCCATTGTACTATATATATATATATACTAATAAATTATATGGGTTATGTTATTTTAGTGTTTTAAATTTTAAGTTGATATCTTAAGCCGTTCAAAAGTTAAAGTGGGGGGGGGGGCGGACTTTTGACACGTTCTGTATGACTCATTAAATGCAACTAAATACAGGTATAATAAAGTATATAAATAGGTATGTTGTGCAATAGGGTGGGCCGATAAATTGAAATCTGGAATTTAAAAACGCAATACCCGCCAAAATATGCCTTCTAATATGCGTAATGTGTGTGCAAAAGCAGAATCAGATTAAAGGTCATCTTGAGCCATCTACAAAGCATTTAATATTAATGAAAATATGGTATTTTTTCACATTTGTAATGTATACACAGCGTGCCAAAAGTCCGCCTCCAACCATTAACTTTTGAACGGCTTAAGATATCAACTTGAAATTTGGAACACATAAATAACATAACCCAAATATTTTGTTGGTATATATTTTGTGTGCTTAGGGGCACGATGGCGACAGGGGGTAAAGGGGGACTTTTTTTTAACAGGGGGTCGTGTGGTACATCATTTTAAAGATTATAAAATTCTCTATTTGCCGACATATTTTTTTATTTTTTCGGAGCAATTTTTGAGATTATTCGCGTAAGAGTTAAATCACGTGAATTAACGCCTCAAAGCAGTGGCTTAAAATATAGCCTATGATGTTTGTAAATATTATTTTCGTTGTAAAACTTATTTGTTTTTGCAATAAAACAGTTTTTGCATTTTTCTTATTAAGTTTTCTTGTTTTTATTTTTTTAACATTTTTCCTAAAAGTTACAAAATGTAGAGGGCACAAAAATTGAAAAAATAAATAAAACAAAAATATACGCTTTTTTCTCTTTGCAAGACGCATCTTTCCCCCCCTATTGGATTTTCAAATAAAAAAAAAACACTTATATAGGAACGGCCGCTATTGTGCAATTTATGATTTGTTATTTGACTCATGCAATGCAATTAAATGCAATTTATGATTTGTTATATGATTCATTAAATGAGTCTCATTTAAAGTGACAAGTTTTAATTGGAAATGTTAAAATTATAATTTTACTCGTAATTTCACGTACTTTTCGTAATTTATTATCAAATAGTGGCAACCTCGGTGGCAATAAAATAAATTTAGATATAAGTGCACGAGATATACAGATACTCACCTAACAGAGATCACACTTTTTATGACGTTATTATTAAAGTTATCAAAATAAAATTTATACCAGTAATTTTAAATTATTTATTATTAATTTCTAAGTTTATTATGATAATAAAATTTACATTATTTTTTTAAGGATTATTTAATAAAAACTTCCTATGAATTTTATATGAGAAAATAAAAAATATAAATTTATTATTCCATCAATCTATTTTCTAATCATCGTACAGAGTGATATTGGTAGACTGACAGTTTCGGACTGCTGGCCCTCTTCAGTACCAAGAGTCAACTCTGCACGCTGATTAAGAAAACGTTTTTAGACTTTACTCGCAAAAGGAATATAGCCATTAGATTGATGTAGACTTGTGCGCCATCTATTTCTAGATGTAGACAACTACTCATACCTCTCCTTATCTGGAGACTTTGAATGGTAGCAAGTTGAAGACTTGTGTGTCTCAAGCACATAGTACCACTAACGGGTGGTTAAACGTAAAATTAGTAAGGACAGAAATTTTTAATTTTAAACAAAATTATAAAAATATTAATTTATTATTCCATCAATCTATTTTCTAATCATCGTACAGAGTGATATTTTAATAATATTTTTATAATTTTGTTTAAAATTAAAAATTTCTGTCCTTACTAATTTTACGTCTAACCACCCGTTAGTGGTACTATGTGCTTGAGACACACAAGTCTTCAACTTGCTACCATTCAAAGTCTTCAGATAAGGAGAGGTATGAGTAGTTGTCTACATCTAGAAATAGATGGCGCACAAGTCTACATCAATCTAATGGCTATATTCCTTTTGCGAGTAAAGTCTAAAAACGTTTTCTTAATCAGCGTGCAGAGTTGACTCTTGGTACTGAAGAGGGCCAGCAGCCCGAAACTGTCAGTCTACCAATATCACTCTGTACGATGATTAGAAAATAGATTGATGGAATAATAAATTAATATTTTTATAATTTTGTTTAAAATTAAAAATTTCTGTCCTTAATAAAAAATATATTATATTTTCATCTCGAGTTAGATTTTCAAGGTGAGACTTTAAATGTCATAAGGGTTTTATAAATTAACTAATTTAAATACTCTTTAAATTAAATAAAAAACCTTAACATTTAAAAAGGAGATATTTTTAATATGCGGCTATCGTCAAAGGACTTTTTAGATAAGAGTATAAATACTTTATTTCCATCTAGGAGCCATGGTCTGTTTTTTCAAGCAAGATAGTAAATTAAAAATCGCACAATAAAATTTATACCAGTAATTTTAAATTATTTATTATTAATTTCTAAGTTTATTATGATAATAAAATTTACATTATTTTTTTAAGGATTATTTAATAAAAACTTCCTATGAATTTTATATGAGAAAATAAAAAATATATTATATTTTCATCTCGAGTTAGATTTTCAAGGTGAGACTTTAAATGTCATAAGGGTTTTATAAATTAACTAATTTAAATACTCTTTAAATTAAATAAAAAACCTTAACATTTAAAAAGGAGATATTTTTAATATGCGGCTATCGTCAAAGGACTTTTTAGATAAGAGTATAAATACTTTATTTCCATCTAGGAGCCATGGTCTGTTCTTTCAAGCAAGATAGTAAATTAAAAATCGCACAGTGAATATCGACACTCCCATGCAACAAGGATGTAACTCAAGTTAGACCTATTTTGAGTTATAATCATAGGTAGACGCCTTGAAAAAAGACACACATGGTGGTACTACTCAGATTTATCCACAGGCTATTTTAAACAAAAGTTTACCTAAAAACACTAAAGTAAGACATTATAAACTTGAATATTATCAGAAACAAACAACAAATAAACAATAAATACTTATACAGTTAAATAGAAAATGTTATAAGCTTTCAAATGATGTATCACATGGCTTCCTTTTCCACTTCAATCATTTCCCCACCCTTATGTAAGAAAAAAAATATTTTAGAAATTTAACTGTCGTGAAAAATGACAATATATGAGTTACGGCTTTGTTGCTTGAGGGTATCGATATGTTCAAAAGAGATTCGATTGGATGTGCGAATATACTGCGTAGTTTATTTTTTAAAACAACTATATTCTATACACCGACTACACTAGTTAATTTGCCCCCCTCCCCTGAATTTGAAAATGATAATCGTTCTTTGCGGAAATGCACTGTTTTTTTCTATACGATTTTTTATATATTTTTTGTATTTGCAAAAAAACGTTATGGAAATCTGTTATCGTTAAAAATGAAATATATTCCAGTTGAATTGGCCCCCTGAATCCAAAAATAATAATCTTTCTTTGCGGAAATGCACCATGTTTTTTCTATTTTGTTTTGGCAAAAAAAGCGTTATGGAAATCTGTTATCTGTTATGTTATTTGCGGAAATGCATAATTTTTTTCTCCGGCGATTTTTTAAATATGTTTTGTTTTCGCAAAAAAACGTTATGGAAATATGTTATCGTGAGAAATGAAGCATATTCTAGTTATTTTGCCCCCCTAAACCCGAAAATGGCAATCTTTGCTGAATTGCACAATTTTTGTTTCTTTGCCCGCCATTTTAATCTTTATTTGGACAAAAATATTATTAATTATATATTTTAAATAAAAAACATCAAACAGACGCAAAACCAACGTAAACCAATGTTAGTATAAACCAACGTCCCCAATAATAAAAAAACACCAAACAGCAAAAAAACAAACCAAACCAACGTTAACGCAATTAATAAAACACCATCCGAAAAAAACTGTTTTTATTGATAACAGATTACCTTGGTAAAATAAATCTCCCCAAAAAAAAAACTCAAGACTACTGAAAAAAATGGGGCATTTCCGCAAAGAACGGTTACCTTTTAGAAATCAGGGGGCTAAAATAACGAAAATATACTTCGTTTGTTTGCAAAGAACGATTACCATTTTCGGATTCAGAAAGGCCAAACTAACTGCACTTAAGGTAAATGTCCCAATTATCGACCATGTCCCAATTATCGTCCACTTTCTTATATTTTCTAAAAAAATAAGAGAATCGGGTCAAATTAACTTAATTTTCAATTTTTAATAAAATAATTGATATGTTGGCTAAGTTTACTCAGCTTAAGGGCAGCACTACTTTTCTGTATAATTTTACACAAACGAATAAACCATGTCAACTGTAATACTATCTATAATGCACTTCTTAGTCAGTCAGATAAGTTCAGAGGTCTGAAGTAAATTGGGTTATTTTAACACATTTTAAGTAAAAATCTGGTTTTAGTAATTTATAAAGCACATTATTAACTTTATTATGCAAAGTTTTAGGATAAATCTCAGTTTTAATAAAAAAATAAGCCGGACGATATCTGGGACAAGAAAATAAATCATTACCCAATTATCGTCCGGGCGAACGATAATTGGGCAAAATTCAATTTAAGTTTATATAACCATAACTCCCAAAAAAATAAACATTTTTTATGAATTTTCTCAATAATTAATTGTTAACATAACAAAGTTTAACAAGACCAATTCTCGTCCTACCATTTTTTCACAAATAAGCCTAAAAATCAACGTGCAAAAAGTGGACGATAACTAGGACAAATTAGAACGCTAATTGGGACAATCCACGTATACGTGGCTTGTCCCAATTAGCGTCCTATATTTGTCCTAGTTACCGTCCACTTTTTGCAAGTTTTTTTACGCCTGTAAGCACACCGTTTTGGATAATATGTGCATATGTAAGAACAAAAATATTAATAAACCCCAGAAAACATAAAATTTAAAAACTCATTTTTTGAGAAACATAATAAGGCAAAAATTAGATATTCTGGGCCAGTATTGCAAGGTCCATTTAACAATATAAGTTTATTTAATTACTGGTGGTCCATAAAACAAAAAAAAAAAGGTAAATCATCAAGAAAATAATCTTTTATAAGTAGTAAAAATATTAACCTTAAAAATTTATTAAAAAAATTCATTAAATATAAATCTAGTTCTGAAGAAGAATGTAGGACCAAAATCAAAATAATCTTAAAAACTCTTACCATTTCCAATGCACAAGTAATTGGGTCGGTCAAGTTAGCCCCCCCAGTTAAAACTTAGGGTCGAAAAATACATCCCAGGTAGCAAAATAACATGACATTCACGTGAAAGTCACGTTAATATGTGACATATTAAGTTAAGATTGTAGTCTCATTTAACAAGAATGTAGCATGGTGGGGATGTCCTAAGTCCGCCCCTAATAACATCACACAATGACATCCCGAATATAACGTGTTTGTGACATCATAAATCCACATTCCTGTTATATCTAATATCTTATGGATGCCGTTACTGGTACTTTAATATTTAAATAATATTCTAGGATATTAGCTTTTTCTAAATTAAAACCATTAAAAACGCTATAACCCTATAAAAAAATCGGATTTAAAATCAATCAGTAATTGAAACAATCACAGATTGAAACAGATAGATTCTAAATACGAAATTTCAGATTAAGCGGAGAATATAATCCGTGTCCGTGGTCTTGAGAAGCCCGGCAGAGCCCCCTATCCATTAGAAATCGTATAATGTGTATACAATTTCTTTATAATAATTTACTCTATCAACATCATCTTATATTGATTTTTTTGCTTCGAACGTCGGTGAGAAGCAAAATAACATGACATTCACGTGAAATCCACGTTAATATATGACATGCGATATATTCACAGCGTTGCTAAATATTTGTTATTAAATAACATGGTTGTCACGTCACACGTGTTACGTTGCAAATGTGATGTTAAATACATGTTATTTTTCAATATTATGTGATGTTATGATTTAGTTTAAAAATACACCCAAAAGTGATGTTAATTTCTTGTAATATAACATCCCTTGCTACCTGGGATAGGTAGTTTGCACACAACTTGCACAACCTTGCACAACCAAAAAAAAAGCTTGAGCACTAACCATTGGTTAATTACATGAAAAAAACCGTGGGGGGGGGCTAACTTGACCTTAGCCCCCCCCAGTAAAAAAGTTAAAATTTTTCACTACAATCTAATAGTAATTAGCTTGCACAAGTTTAGTAGTTTAGTTGTTTCAATGCGGGGTTCATAGCCCTCAACACCTGGTCCCTAGGGACCTTTGTGTTTACCGCACAGACCTCCTCAGAGCATCCCTGTTTCTTTTAAAAAGTCCAGGTATGGTTTCAGGGGAGTGTTCATGATCTCGTTTGGTTCCAGAGAGTCGTTCCCAAAGTACTTCCATCTTAGGCCTATTAGCGATGGACATTCACATATGAGGTGGTAGGGTTCTTCATCCCCTTCCCCACATCTCCTGCACACGGGGCTCGTAATCTGTCCCATTACGTGTCGGTGCTTGTTCAGTAAGCAGTGTCCAGTTATTATACCCGTTATTGTTCTCAGTTGACTCCTGGACATGCCTAGAAGTAAGCTGGTTCTTTTCTTGGTAGGTCCTCCTAGGAAGAGTTTGGAGTGCCTCATTCTAGGAGCATCTATCCAGTGTTGCTGGTGTTCATCCCGCAACATTCTCCTGACCTCGTGTCTGGCCGTGGAATATGACACCCCACAGCACGGTTCTGGTCCTGTGAGTACAGCTTCACTTCCCTTTCTCGCAAGGTCGTCTGCCTTCTCATTACCATCTATACCTTGATGTCCTGGAACCCATATCAAATTTACTTAGTTATGTTTAGCCAGTTTACATAGCTCGTTGTGGCATTCGTATACCAGTTCTGAGGTAAAGGCATATGAGTCTAATGCCTTTATCGCTGCCTGGCTGTCCGAAATGATATTTACTGTCCTACCCGTGTAGGACGCCGATGTCATTTCTTGTGCGCAGACATAAATCGCATAGATTTCAGCTTGGAAAACTGTTGCCTTGGTTCCCAGGTTTAAGCTAATTTCTTTGCCCGGTCCATGGATTCCTGCTCCGGTCCCTTCTTTCATTTTGGATCCATCTGTGTACCAGGTTTCACCTTTTAGTAGTTTAGGGTATAGTCCATTTTTCCATGCATCCCGGCTAGGTATCTCAGCCTTTGCCGGTTGCCTGAAATCATAGACTATAGCGATCCTATCTGTTTTCATGGATAGTATATCTGTATTGTCAATGTTCTCAAAGATTTTAGTATGTTCCAACCCTCTATGGCGGTCTCCCATGCCGTTAATCCTTAGTCTGTACGCTGCCATAAGTGCCTCTGTTTTTGCCACCAAGTGCAATGGAGGTAGGTCCAGTAGGACTTCTAGTGCTGCGGTGGGAGTAGTGCTCATTGCCCCCACTATCCCGATGCAGGCAAGTCTTTGTGCCTTGCTTAGAATCAGTCTGTTAGTAGTGGAATTGGCTTTATGCCACCACACTAACGCCCCATATGTCACTATGGGTTTTACAATTACATTGTATACCCAGTGCAACATTCCGGGTTTAATTCCCCAGTTTTTACCAAACATGCGTCTACAGGCCCATAGTGCTCTAATAGCTTTGTTGGTTTTATCTGTTAGATGGGGTTTATAAGACAACTTGCTATCCAAGATTACTCCTAGATATTTTGCTTGCCCCACTAACTTCAGCTTAGTTCCAAATAACCTTGGAGGCTCAATTAAGAGTTTCCTTTTGTTGGTAAATGGAATAAGTGTGGTTTTTGTAGGGTTTACCGACAGTCCCACTCTTCTACACCAATTCTCTATGACCTTTAGGGCTCCCTGCATCACTTCTGATACAGTTTTGCCGTACTTGCCACATACGAGAACCGTTATATCATCAGCATATCCCTGAGCATAGAAGCCATGTCTCTCCAATTCCTCCAGAAGACTGTTCACCACGAGGCACCATAGGAGTGGCGATAACGCCCCTCCTTGAGGACATCCTTTCGCGACCAGCACTTCTATCATTGATTGTTGGAGTGATGCCTCAATAGTTCTGTTTTTCAGCATGGTCATTACCCATCTACATATTGTATCTGGTACCCCATGTCTATTGAGTGCATTTTCTATTGATTCATATGAGGTATTATCAAATGCCCCCTCTATGTCCAATAGAGCAGCTAGACAAATTCCTTTGTCTTTAATTGCCTTCTCTGCTCTTTTTGCTAGCTCGTGTATAGCTAGTTCGCAGGATTTACCTGCTTGATATGCATACTGGAGCCTGTGCAAGGGTCTTGTTTTCAAGACCTTGTCCCTTATGTATCTATCAAGCAGTTTCTCTAATGTTTTTAGGAGAAATGACGTTAGGCTTATCGGTCGATACGCCTTGGCTTCGGCATATGTTGCCTTGCCAGTTTAGGTAGAAAAATTACCTTTACCTTCCTCCAGCCCTTCGGTATATATCCAAAGGCCATACTTGCCCTAAGTAGATTAACTACTGGTGTAGTTAGTGCGCTTATCCCGTTCTGTAGCAAAGCAGGAAACACACCATCCTTCCCAGCAGCCTTAAATGGTTTGAATGAATTCACGGCCCATTTAAGCTTTTTAGCATCCACTATTTTGGATGCAAGCTTCCAGTCTGCCCTGGTGGGCCTCCTTAAGCCTTCTGTCTGTATGTTATTGTTCTCATTACCCCGGTTCCTTTCAGACCCTGGGAAGTGAGTTTTTAACATAACCTCTAGCGTCTCTTCTGCCGTTTCAGAGTAGGCCCCTGATTCGGTTTTTATAGATCCTAGGTTGTAATCTTTTTCCTTTCGGAGGGCCCTTTGGAGTCGTGAACATGTAGGTGTATCTTCGATACCCTGACAGAACTTCCTCCAGGATTCCCTCTTTGAGGTCTTGATAGCTTTGCTATATCGGGCGAGAGATGCTTTATAGATCTCCCATTCGTCCGTGTTTTTAGCTCGGTTAAACAGCCTTCTCGTGTCCTTTCTCATTTCTGAGAGTTCCTCATTCCACCACTCAACATTTTTACAAACCCTGCGTGGTTTTAGTGGACAGCTGGACTCGTAGGCTGATATTATCGCCGACTGTAGGGAGTCGCTAGCAATCTCTAAGTCCACAACACTGGTGATTCTTCCCCCAGGACATTCCCTTAGGCCCCGATCTAGTTCCCTTTCATAGGATGCCCAGTCGGTTCTCTTGGGATTCCTGTACATTAGAGCTTCCTCGTGTTGTGTGTCTAGGTCATAGCGTATGTATCTATGATCCGATAAACTCGGCTCATCTGAGTCATGCCACTTTTTCACTAAATCGCTAAAGTGCCTTGTTGCCACGGTAATATCTATTACTTCCCCTCTCACTGCTGTGACAAAGGTGTGTTCATTCCCGCGATTTAAAACATCTAGATTATTAGCTAGAAGAAATTCAAGTAGAGACTCACCTCGGTTATTGATGTCACTGCTGCCCCACACGATGTGGTGCGCGTTGGCATCGCACCCGAGTAGCATTTCCAGGTTTCTACTGTCACAGTGTGCTACTAAGCGCCTCATCTCATCCGTCGGTGGGGCACCTGCTTGATCGTATGGTAGGTAGATGGATCCCAGAATTGCTTCTTCCTCCTTTCCCTCCAATGTCAAGTTGATCTTTGCAGCCACTAGGTCCCTGCAACAGAAATCCCATAAGGGCAATATATTAATATTTTTTTTTGCAATTATGCATGCACGAGGGTTGCTTACCACCGGGTTGTATATAGCCCAGTCTCTTGTGATCGCCCCTATCCCTCTGATCTTCCCCTCGATCGCCCAGGGTTCCTGAATCAGAATAATATCAATATTATTTTTTATTATAAATGCACCCAGGGCAGCAGATGCCGCCCTGCACTTATGTAAATTTACCTGTAAAATCTTCAGCATTGGCTTTCTTCTACAGGCTTCTCACCAGCAGGTTCCTCCGTTCCCTTTCTGGTGTCTGGTCCACTTACACCCCCAGTTTCTTGTTCCATCAGTTCTGGATCATTTGCTGACCCTGATGGAATTTCTTGCCCTGCAGTATCGCTAGGCTCCTGCTGGGCCATGGGTTCTGGTCCTGTTATCGGACCAGGGACTGCAACTTCCGACCCGGTTTCCGCAGTTTTAGGGTCTACTTCCATGGGAGTTCCTGTCGGATCCTCCCCTTCGGCATTCCCTTTCGCTGCTTCTCCCTGAGTTTTACTCGCTGCAGCCCCCTTTTCTTTTGTTCCACCGATGGCCCAAAATTGTATTCTGCCTAGGGTATAGGCGAGTTTGTTGCCCCGATCCAGAATCGTCTTCCATGAGCCTTCGCCCATGGTGATGACCAAGTTCTGACCCTTTGCGTCGGCCTTGGCATCAACGACCTTCCAACCGGCAGTCTGAAGACCCTTGTTTTGGGTCTGCAGCCTTTTCAGGACTTTGGCCGGTTCCGTTACCGGTCCCGGGATCCATACCCCTGCCCTTACCAGCTTGGGTAACTCCGTTGCCTTCATTACCGCAAGCTTGGCCCCTGCCCAGGGTTGGGTTTGTGGTATCACCGCTCGCAACCAGTCGCTAGTGTCCTGGTCCGTGCAGATGATAATCACTGTCCCTCCCTGTCGATATACGTGTTCAAACATAGGTGACGGTCCCCCTTCGGGTATGTCATCAATTTTGCCCACGATTGCTACTTTGAGTGCTTCTGTCTGCTCCTCAGAAATAGCATTCTCAGGGAATCCCTCGGCTACAATAGCCATTTTCAACCCTGATAAGGCCGCTTTGTAGCTGGGTGCTTCCGCTCCCCTGCTGAGCTTGGCTGGCCTTCTTCCTTGTGGGGTTCTCGATTCAGATCTGCTCCTTTTGGGAGCTTTCTGATCCTTCCCCCCTTGTTTTTTCGCGGTAACAGGTTTCGGCGTAATTGGGGGCATTCTCACGCCCCCAGCTTTTCCTCCACTTGTACCGGGTTCACCTAGATTTCGCTTTTGCGTCTCTAGTGCTGCCTTCTATTTTGCAGCCTTCCTTCTTTGTGCACCCGAGAGTCTTTTCTCCCTCAGGCGGAATGTTTGCAGACCTTCCAGTACTCTCTCCGTCTGCACTTTAAGATCGGGTTTTTCAGCCCTACCTCCAGTGTTCGGGAGATTGCCCTGGGGGTCTGGATTGCTCGTCGATGCAGCTTGCGGGTTTGAGTTGGACGTCAGATGCGCCCCACTGCCCACATTTTGCACCGCGGATCCACCCTGCTCTGTTTGCGGCAGGGGCCTCTGAGAAGTCCCACTGCTTGCACCCTGAGAGGTGGATGGTGTAATACCTGAAAGGTTTTTTAAAATTTTTAGCTTTCTGTTCTCCATGTTGTTCCCACGAAAGTGCACGATTTTGTCGGTCGCACTGGTGGTGACGGCTTTCACCAGTGAAGGCTATTTCCTGCCCGGGTTCCGCCCGGTGCCCGGGAGGTGGCGTCGCCAGACGGTGATCCTCCTCATCACCCATGCATCTCCTCGGCGCGATACCACGCTCACCTTGAGATTGAGGGGTTTTTTCTGTGGTACCTTCCACTTTGGTCCAGCCGGTTAAGGCAAGACCACGATCCCCAGTCCCTCTGTTACCACTACCCCCCTGCCTGGACATGGGAGATCAATGCAGTCCCTGTGGGGGCACTGCTACCCCCTGTCCATTTAGGGGAGGTCGTTGCAGCACACAGAGGGGTACCGGTTTGACTGCTGATCAGTTTTAAAGCTCCCCCACCGGAGTCATTGGGATGTGGGCCCAATGACCCACTCGTCAAGGCGGCAGTCTCAGGGGAGTAGCTTGCACAAGCTTGCACAACCAAAATAAAAGCTTGCGCACCCTTAACAAGAGCTGTGAGGGGTAAATAATGTTTACCGTCAGCCCCCCCCCAGAACTAAAATTGACCGAAAAATGTTGTAGTATGTTAAAAAAAAGCTTGCACAACCTTGCACAACCAAAATAAAAGCTTGCGCACCCTTAACAAGAGCGGCGAGGGGTAAATAATGTTTACCGTCAGCCCCCCCCCCCCAGAACTAAAATTGACCGAAAAATGTTGTAGTATGTTAAAAAAAAGCTTGCACAACCTTGCACAACCAAAATAAAAGCTTGCGCACCCTTAACAAGAGCGGTAACGGGTAAATAATGTTTACCGTCAGCCCCCCCAGAACGAAAATTGTCCGAAAAATGTTGTAGTATATAAAAAAAAGCTTACACAACCTTGCACAACCAAAATAAAAGCTTGCGCACCCTTAACAAGAGCGGTAACGGGTAAATAATGTTTACCGTCAGCCCCCCCCCCAGAACGAGAATTGACCGAAAAATGTTGTAGTATATTAAAAAAAGCTTGCACAGCCCCTCACAAACAAAATAAAAGCTTGCGCGCGCTTAACAAGAGCGATGAGGTGTAAATAATGTTTACCTTCAGCCCCGCGCAGAACTATTATTTAATAAAAAAGTTTAAAAAAAATATTACTATCTAATTACAGGTCCCTTGCACTACCAAAATAAAAGCATGTGCACCCTTAACAAGAGCGGTGGGGGTAAATAGTGTTTATCGTCAGCACCCCCCCCCAGAAAATGGGAAAGCTATTTTACTGGGCAGTGTATTTTTTATCTTCAACAACAAAATAAATAAAATGAAAATTTTATTAGAAAGAACTTTTTAATAAAAAAACTTTTAAGTCACTAAAAAAAAATAAATTAAGTACCTACCCACTGCCGCCAACAAATTATTGATTTACGTAAAAAAAGTATTGTAGGCTACTTAAAAAGTGCATTTGCTTTTATTTTATTGTTCAGAAAACCTGAACAGGGTTTTTCCGTGCCTATTTGTCTCCCGGCAATATGTTCAGAAAACCTGAACAGGGCTTTTCCGTGCCTATTTGCCTCTCGCAATATGTTCAGAAAACCTGAACAGGCATTATTTAAAATAGACATATTTGTATAAAAAAGAAGAATTTGGTTACAAGGAACAGCAATATTAAAACATAAAACATAGTCAATGCTAAATCGTACAGATTAATAAAACACTTAAGTTTTAAATTGTATATAAACCAAATTCTATTCAAATAAAATATCATTCACCTATGATCATTCTTTCTTTTAACACCTTTGACTCACTTTGAAGTCTATCTACAAACCTCTGAGGCTGTGGGTTGAGTGAGTCACAGTTAGAGTCCAGCTCCCAAGCTGCCTCTAGCTGCTTTTAAACATTTATACTACAACATTTTTTGGTCAATTTTAGTTTTCGGGGGCTGACGGTAAACATTATTTACCACTCACCCCTCTTGTTAAGGGTGCGCAAGGTTTTATTTTGGTTGTGCAAGGTTGTACAAGCTTTTTTTTTAATATACTACAACATTTTTTTGTCAATTCTGGGGGGGCTGACCGTAAACATTATTTACTCCCCACCGCTCTTGTTAAGGGTGCGCAAGCTTTTATTTAGGTTGTACAAAGATGTGCAAGCT
>OY294046.1:29591852-29905526 GCA_958510825.1 Brachypterus glaber
GACGGTAAACATTATTTACCGCTCACCGCTCTTGTTAAGGGTGCGCAAACTTTTATTTTGGTTGTGCAAGCTTGTGCAAGCTATTTACTATTAGATTGTAGTGTGCATGCTTTTATTTTGGATGCGCAAGCTTTTTTTAATATACTACAACAGTTTTTAGTCAAATTTAGTTCTGGGGGGGGGCATTAAACATTATTTACCCTTCACCGGTCTTGTTAAGGGTGCGCAAGATTTTATTTTGGTTGTGCAAGTTTTTTTAATACACTACAACATTTTTCGGTCAATTTGAGTTCTGGGGGGGGCTGATGGTAAACATTATTTACCCCTCACCGCTCTTGTTAAGGGTGTGCAAGCTTTTATTTTGTTTGTGCAAGGTTGTTCAAGCTTTTTTTTTAATATACTACAAAATTTTTCGGTCAATTTTCGATCTGGGGGGGGGGGGGGCTGACGGTAAACATTATTTACCCCTCACCGCTCTTGTTAAGGGTGCGCAAGCTTTTATTTTGGTTGTGCAAGGTTGTGCAAGCTTTTTTTTAACATACAACAACATTTTTCGGTCAATTTTAGTTCTGGGGGGGGGGGGGCTGACGGTAAACATTATTTACCGCTCACCGCTCTTGTTAAGGGTGCGCAAACTTTTATTTTGGTTGTGCAAGCTTGTGCAAGCTATTTACTATTAGATTCTAGTGAAAAAATTTAACTTTTTTACTGGAGGGGGCTAAGGTCAAGTTAGCCCCCCCACGGTTTTTTTCATATAATTAACCAATGGTTAGTGCGCAAGCTTTTTTTTTTTGGTTGTGCAAGTTGTGTGCAAACTACCTATGTATTTTTCGACCCTAAGTTTTAACTGGGGGGGGGGGCTAACTTGACCGACCCCAAGTAATTAGTTCTGAAGAAGAATGTAGGATCAAAATCAAAATAACCTTAAAAACTCTTACCATTTCCAATGCACATGTAATTTCTTGAATTTTTCTTTGGAATAAAAAATAAGAAGATAAAAAAATCTGTTATTAGCAGACCTCAGGGATAAGAGAGCTGTTCTTTCGTTCATGAGCGTAGTATAAATTCAATACTGAATATAAGCGACCCCAAGACGTGTGTCCTCTACAAGAACCAGTGTATATATGATAAAAGCTAAAAAATATGGCAAAAGATGAGTCATAGCTTCCAAGTGCTCGGGCTCTGGTTATTAGTAAAACATAACCAAAAAAAAAATGGACGATATTACCTCATATCAGTGGAAAGAAGGTAAAAAGGCGTTAGTTGAAAGAAAAAGAGGAAAAAGAAATCAAAGAGAAGAGAACCGAAAACTTAAACTGATGGAAAAAAGAAAGCCGAGCAAGATATAGAAGAAAAGAAATAGCTACTAAAAAACTGGATCTAAAAAAAAATAGATAATAAGAAATAAAATACTATGAAATCATACGGGAAAAAAAAAACATAAAAAAATAAGTTTAAACTGAAGGGTTTGGACTTGAACGGATTGATTAAGATTTCTTTGGATTAACTCCAATATCTACCTATATCTATAATATCCACAATACCTACATGTCAATTCCTCAGCGGTTTAATATGGAAATAAAAGAATACAGAATAATAGGTTTTTTAATACCTATTATTTATTGTCTTAAAAGACAATTTTTTTCCGGATCTAATTATAAATTTCATATTGTAAAGGCTATATTTTAAAACATGTTTTAAATATCCACTTTTATGATAAATATTAATAAAAATAATATAAAAATCATCTTGTTTCACTGTGACCGATAATTGGGACATTATCTAGGTCGATAATTGGGGCAACCCCAAAAATTATGAGGACAATAATTGGGACATCATACATTTTTATAAATAGCAATTATTTACATATTTTTGATGATATATACGTTAATTTTAAATATAATTTAGTAAAATTCAATAAATGTTGATTCAGTTAGTACCATTTTAATTTTGATACTCTTTTAAACTATTTTTTTGTGGCTTACCAAAGTCTGATTTAGTGCTTAAGTGGACGATAATTGGGACATTTACCTTATCTAATATTTTGTAAAATGTAAAACCCTGGACACAAAAAATTTTTGCTGATATTTGCTTAAAGATAACAATACTTGAATGAGTAATTATACTGGCACTGTACCTGGTTTTTATGCATTAAGATTATGTGTTTTAAATGGTACTTAATGTACGTCTTTCATTATATTCTACTTGAATTGTATTTTATTTAAGAAATTGTGACTAGTCATTTATTATATATTTTATGTCTATAATGGTTCACACAAACCCATAGAGCTTAAGGACTGTTCTGTACTGTTTAACATATAACTGTTATAACTGAATTGTTTAATAAATAATACTTAATACTTAACTGTAATATACTTCATTTTTAACGATAACTGATTTCCATAACGTTTTTTTATCAAAACAAAAAATATATAAAAAATCGCAATAGAATGAAAATGGTGAATTTCCGCAAAGAACGATTACCATTTTCGGATTCGGGGGGCCCAAATAACTAGAACATACTTAATTTCTAACGAAAACAGATTTCCCAAACGTTTTTTTGCCAAAACAAAAAATATATAAAACATCGCCACAGAAAAAAAATGGTGCATTTCCGCAAAGAACGATTACCATTTTCGAATTCAGGGGGGTCCATATTTAAAAATTATAATTTAATTTCACAAAAGAGCACATTTTTAAACTTTAAAAAATTGAAAAATTAATGTTAAAATGCTTTTGTGGTAAATGCGACCTATTAGAATTAGGTAATCGAGATAAATCTCAGATTATTATAATAATTGCAGATAATTCTTTTAATTCATATTTAGGATTATAATAATGATAAAAAATTAACAAACAATAATAATAATAATAATAATAATAATAATAATAAATATTAATACATTAATTCAGAAATAATCTGTGCGTTAGTCTTTTAACGGATTAAATCAGTAACAATTGCTAATATAGGTTAAGGTATTGCTTTTGTACGATTCGTCTTTATAAATTATAGTAAATGTATTTTCCGCGGTAGTCCTAAACCCAGTTCAAATTATTAAGAATGATCCAAGCATACAACTGTAGTGGATATTGGTAGAATGTGGTCTAGGGTAGGCATTTTACATTACATTTACATTTTGTTTAACCTCGTACTATTCTACTTATTTAAGCATCCCCTAAGTCCAGGACTTGTGTGGGCTAGTATTAAAGGGAACCACCGGCTTTAATTGACTTTCGAACCAATTTATAGGGAGTGTCCGCTTCACTTACGCCTTCGCCAAATTTCAATTATTAATTAACTGAAAAAGGCAAATCGGCGCCGGTGAGAATCGCTCACGCTATTTTGGGTAGTAAACTCGTCAAGTACGACGCGGTAGTCCACTACACCAATCCTCCCATGTACAAAAGCATAACCATTAACAGCAAAATTTCAGCAGAATATTTTTGGAAGATAGGTACTGTTAAAAGTTCTTGGTAATGACCCTTTTTCTTTACAGTTTTAGGTACAATTAAGTAATTACAACAATTCTAGCTAAATTTTGACCGTAGAATCCGAATCTGTTTACAGAATTGCCCCATCGACTTTTATTTAAAAAAAATCAAATGCAAAAATCAATTTTTAACAGTTTTACTTGATGATAGATTGCAAAATTAATTTTTGTATTTACAATTTTTTCAAAAACAAAAATAGTCAATTCTGCGAACGGATTCGTATTCTCCGGACAACATTTTACTAGAATTGTTATATAAACTCCCAAATTATACCAAAAATTGTATAGAAACAGGGCCATCACCAAGAACTTGTAACAGTATCTTCCGAAAACGATGTGCTACGAATTTGCTGTTGATGGTTATGAATAGCTTGAAACTTGGACTGACTTCAGAACTATCGTGCTCTAGGGAAAGGTCTACAAAAGGTTGTTTAATAAACAATGTTTATTAAAAAATGCTTTACTTTTATTGGAGTTCGTAAAACTGATTATAATTTTAGCTTAGGAGATAGAACAGTAAACGATCTTACCCAGTATCCAGTATTTCCTTGGGTAATCTCGAATTATTCCAGTGAAGAATTAGATTTAAGTGACCCAAGCAACTTCAGAGACTTGTCAATACCAATAGGAGCCCTAAATGAATTACGATTACAACGATTACTGGATCGATACCATGAAATGCCCGAACCAAAGTTTATTTACGGTTCTCATTATTCAACGCCAGGTTTCGTACTGTACTACTTAGCTAGGTTATACCCACATTATGTCCTGTGTCTTCAAAGTGGAAGATTTGACCATCCCGATAGAATGTTCAATTCTTTGTTAGACGCGTATAAAAACTGTCAAAATAATATGGCGGATTTTAAAGAACTAATCCCTGAATTTTATGATACTTCGCAGGGTGCTAAATTTCTAACAAATAACTTGGGTATAAACTTTGGATACAGGCATAATAATATAAAGGTAGGCGATGTACAGTTACCACCCTGGGCTGATAGTCCAATGGATTTTATAAGCAAATTTCGAGATGCGCTGGAATCTGATATAGTTTCTCAAAATTTACATAAATGGATCGACCTAATTTTTGGCTATAAACAAAAAGGAGACGAAGCGGTAAAAGCAAACAATTTATTTTATTATTTATGTTATGAAGGAAATGTCGATTTAGAATCAATAACTGATTTGAATCGAAGACATGCTTTGGAGGTTCAAATTATGGAGTTTGGGCAGATTCCAAAACAGGTTTTTCAAGTTCCGCATCCACAAAGAAAATGTGGATCTAGATTACTGAAAGAACCATATCAAATAGAAGCTGAAAATGATAAACCTATATGTAAGTACTGTGTGTTGATAGCTATTAAATAGAAGTTTTAGACCCAAAACTTTCTTTTTCTACCCTTTAAATTCACTATCCATTAAATTCTATTTTCTCTATTTAAGTTGCATCATACGTGTGATTATGCGCACATGCATATTTGTTTTTCTTGGGTCGGCAACAGGACCAACGAACATCGCTTATTCTTTTTGAAACTAATATATTTATGCCAAGAACTATAAATAATTGCGTTAATTACTGCTTTTGGTCATTTTTTTTACAAAACAATAAAAATTTCCCCAAAATATATATATTTTTTTTTCAAATAAAAAAAAATAGTATACAACATTCGTTTCTTGTTTTAAATATTTAAAAAATCTAAAAAAAAAAAATAAAAATATAAAACTACCAAATTTATATATACTATTTTTTATCAAATAAAAAAAATAGTATACAATACTCGTTTCTTGTTTTAAATATTTAAAAAATCTAAAAAAAAAAAAATAAAAATATAAAACTAGGACGCGTGCGCTAAAAACTTTTTTCAATACTAATTATTATTGTTTCTTATAAATATTGCAAAACATATCCACTTCCGTCTAGGTTGTCTCTTTTTTTGTTGCTAGATGTACTTTACATCCCTTCATGTTTACAGTTACCAACAATGCCATTCAGGTGTTACTTTTTACTTATTAATAATGAGTTAAGAATTGACAGTCTATAAAAATATATACTGCACGTTTGCCGGTTAATAAGTTATTAATATTAATAATAACCGAAATATATATATAAGAAAGTTATCTATCTGTCGTTAAAATCAAATGGACAGGAAACAGTGAATAGTACCATTTCATCCTTTTTGGGAGTCATCAGCACTGTGTATCCTGTAAGTTGCTAATATTAAAATAAAACGTTAGATAGATGAAATTGAAATATGATTTTAACGACAGATAGATAACTTTCTTATATATATTTATTTTATTTATTTATTTATTTATGTGTTATTTGTTAGAGGTTAGAATAACTTGGCCTTTGTCAGTTTGTGAAATTAATAGGTTAGTTTTCAATCCATAGAATCAATCCATTCAGAGGCAGTTTTGGAGTGGAGTGTTATTATAAAATTAAAAGTTCTTAAAATTTAAACTCACAATCTGAATCTATTTATTAATTTACAAAAAATTTAGTACACCATAATATCCAACCATTAAAATAAATAATGTTAAAAACTACTATGTTTAATAGATTATATTGTTACACCATTCTTGGTTTGGATGAAATATAACACAGTAAATTTTGATTTATTTTAGATTAAAATTTCAAACGAATCGTTTACAACGATAACTATTGTTCTTCTACATTAAAAACTTTATTTGATAAACTTGCTACTAATTTAATAGAAGGATTTTTAGATTTTAAAGCTATAGATATTTGTGCGAAATTTTCATAAGGGTGCACCCCCATGACAAATTTCATTTTAAACACTAAGTTTTAGGAAATTTGTACAATAAGGTACCACATACTTTGATCATGTTTTTTTGTGATTAAGATTCAGATATTTTATTTATATTTTAGTTTTTACTGGACTATGGTAATTTTACTTCATCATTTTTATTTTTTTTTTGATTAGCTAATTTTCTTGTTTTTATCCTCAATTTTCTTCATTGCTTTGTAGAGAACCAACACATTTAGTTTTTCTGGTATACAAGTTATATTTTACTTAGATTTTTTTATTTAAAAGTTATACATTTTCTATCATTATTTTGATCGATAAGTGACATATATACAAATAGTTGTCAGTGACAACAATTTACAAAATGAAAAATGTCAATTCCCGCTTTTTGTGTACTTATTTTTGTGTCCCGGCTATTTGTAAAATATCAATATAATTTAAATGATTTTTTTAGATAAATGGAGAAATATGACCGAACTACAACTAACTTCTAGTTTTAACTCTCACAAAAATTCAGTTAATCATCTGTTTATTAGTGACGACTGTACTAAGATTACTTCTGTCGGGCACGATTCAAAATTAAAAATATTTTCTATAGAACATCATAAGCAAATGAGGTCAGCAAATATAGGAAATATGCCTTTGAGCAGTTCTATACAATTACCTAATGTTAATGTTTTGGTTATAGGTAGCTGGGATAATCAAATGTAAGTACTATAATTTTTTCACGTCCAACCTCGATTAAAGTACATCCGGACACGGCCAGAACCTCATGAGGAAGAAGTACTCAAAATCTTTGATACAAAATGGCCTTCGTCAAATTTGTTTAATTTTTGTTGCTGTCCTTGACTTCTTGATAAAAAGACTACATGGAAACTACTCGATCTTTTAACGAACGCTACATGTGCACATATACATATCCCCATGGAGACTTTTGATCATAAAGCTGAGCAAAATATAAATTATTATTATAATAAACAATAAATAATTTAGGGAATTTGACACAGGAAAATTTTCATAAGGTTTTGGCTTCGTCCCTTAATCTTAAAAAAAACGTTTATGTTGAAATAAAAGTCACAATGAATTTATATTGTGGTTAAATATAATAAACTTGTTATGTGTTTTTCGATGATTTTTTTTAATATAATAATAATTAATGAAAATGGAATTTATTGCCACAAAGTATACCTTCTGTTGTAGGAATATGAAAAAGTATTGCATGAAAACGGCATTAGTTAAACTAGTGTCCGGTTAAAAACTAAGTTTTTTTTAGAAAAATATTTTTAATTAAATCATTAATAATAAACATTTTGTAACAAAAAAAAAAACGTCAATTTGTCTTCAGTATCGTGTATTTCCTCCTCTAGCTTGAATGACAGCTCTCATCCTTCGTGACATACTCTGAATCAAAGAAGCAACATAATCCTGAGATATCTGTTCCCATTCATTTAATAGAGCTTGTTCCAGCTGAACCACTGTGTGAAACTCACCGTATTTCTGCCTTATCCTTTTTCACAGGTTGTCCCACAGATGCTCTATAGGGTTTAGGTCATTAAATTAAATTAAATGAATTGGAGCAGATATCGATCGCGTAGAATGAAAAGCTCGTATATCGGTTTTCAATAAATTTGTCACTGACATTAAATGTCTTTGTCAAAACTTAAAAATGTAGGGGAGATTATATTACCATGTGCATATTTTTTTCTTGTAAGCCTTATTTTTCAAAAATAAATATATTTTACTTAAAATTTTGTCAGTATTCAAATTTGCTTTACATTTTGCTTTCCACCAAAATCTCGGAATACCTACTGTCCGAGAAGTAGCCGGAAAGCAGTCCTTGGATTGGTAAAAAAATCATGTTTTGTATTGCCTATTTTTGCGTTTTATGGCTTTATATGCAAAAACACATTTAAGTAAAAAAATCTGTCTGTAGGTCTGTCGGTACACAACTTAAACTATAAATTTCCCGATTCAATTTTTTTTTGGTGATTATCGGGCCCGCGGGTTGGGAAAGTTTTTGGATGAAAATCTTGCATAACTTGAGAGAATCCGTAATAAACCAAAGAAGTGCACTGAAAAAAAATCTACAAGGCTACGAAATACATACGAAAAACTATTTTATCGATAACAGGACCACAAAAAAAAAATAAAGTTAGTTTTTTATAATCTAAACTTTATTATTTTATTTTGGATTATTTTCGAATGATCACCCTACCCTGTATTACGCAATAGCATTTTTCAAAAATGTTCCCGATTGTTTTCGGCGAAATAAGTATTTTTTACAATTATTTTAGGACAAAAATAACTATTTTATTTTAATTAACTTTTATTGGACGGGCAAAAATTCAATGATTTTTAACATTGCCTTTGCTTAATAAAGTTTAGATATAATATTCGTTAAAGAAGCTACCTTGGTTTTGCTTTTATTTATCGGTAATTAAAAAATTATCTGTGATGTCATCTCCCCTATAGTATAAAACTATTGACGTTCACATTCAATGTCAGTTTAAAAATTCAATATGTCAAAAAAATATCCGAGCTTTTCATTCTACCCGATCGATATCTAGTATTATATTGCTTCTTTGATTCAGAGTATGCCACGAAGGATGACAGCTACCTTTCAAGCTAGAGGAGGAAATACCCGATACTGAAGACAAATTGACGTTTTTTTTTTTTGTTACAAAATGTTAATTATTAATGATTTAATTAAAAATATTTTTCTGAACCTAATGTCCGGTTAATTTTGCGAACGCTTTATCCGAGGCGGCGTTGCCTTTAAAACAGTGTATCTTGGTCAATAAGAGAGATAATAACGTGAATAAAAAAACAAAATTTTCATAAAAGATAGGACTAGAGTATGATTCCAATTAATATCCGCTGTTGTTGCTGATTCACCACACAGGGTGTAACAAATTTGGGGAAAAAAAACTTCTTCTTACTTTTATACCCTTTATTTTTTCAAACCGAAATCAGAATAAAAATGTTTACCATAGCATCGTTACTAAAAAGTCAACTTACGATTCAAAAAAAATTTATGAAAATCAGATAAGCAGTTTGCTAGGAAATCAACATTAAAATTGTGGCAAATTTCTAGTGTCCGGTTAATTTTACTGTCGAGTGTATTATAGGAAATAAAAAAATATATTTTTATTTTCAATGACTTACCAAAAACAGGAGATCCCCACTTAGACATAAAAGCATTGTTTAAATTTATTTTTAGATTGTTATATGATCTAGATTATGGTAAAGTTACCGAAAGTGTTCTAGCTCACGAAGACGCAATAACTTGTATGTCTTTTGGTGAGAAATTAAATATATTAGTAAGTGGTAGCAGAGATTGTACCGTAAAGGTATGGAAAGGACTAAATAATAACGGTATTATTAAACCTATACAGTGTCTTCAAAAACAAATTGACCACAATTCAGAAGTTAACTGCTTGTGTTTTAACCAGTGAGTATTTTTTAATTTTAAATTTTTGTCGCTAAAATTATGTATTGAAATCTTATGTATTGGTGCTTTGAATTTGAGCGATAAAAGTGGCTAACATCCAATAACACTGGTCGACAAATCTGAAGATTTCTCTAACTAAGATTTCAGAAATAGGTTTATACTAATTTTGGGTCGCTGAATCCAAATCCGAAGGCCGTTTGTCTCCATCACCCTCAGATTTTTTAATATCATAAAAAAAGTTAAAATTAGGAAAATTGATTTTGTGTAAGTACAAGAAAATGCTTTGACTTATCACATTAAAATTTAGTACGGTTAATTGTGGTAATATAAGTTATTTATTCCCCTACTTACCCAAAAATACAATTGTGTGTATGTCAGAGGCGTGCGTTCTAAAGTGTTTCTGTAATATATTTCTCCAACAAAATTTATGTTTAAGAATTTTACAATTTCGATGAAAAATTATTATTTATTGATTAATTTTACGTAAAAAACATATCAGACCTTTTGATCAAAGGTCAATAGTTTTCGAGAAAAATAGGTTTAAACATATCTCTGCAAGTTCCACTAAGAAAAAAACTGCTGCCAACAAGACAATACTTTCTCCTATAGGTCTAGGTTTATTAAAATAAAAATAAATAAATAATTTAAAAAAAAAAATTAATTTTTTTTTCAGAAATAAGTATCTTTTTTCGTTTTAACGAAAAATAAATTGAAAAAAAAAATGAAAAATAAGTTTTAACCCCATTTTACATAGGGACACTAGATCTAGGTCTTAAGTTAGCAAGTCTGTCGCCTTGCTAACTTAAGACCTAGATCTAGTGTCCCTAATTTTACACCCTTACCCCACCCCGATTTTTATCAAAAAAAAAATATCCTAGCCATACAAAAAAAGGTCAATAGTTTTTTTCCTATGTATTTTGAGGCGCTGAATCCGAATTTGAAGTCAAAATAGCACCTTATCCAATTAGTTTTCCAGGCGATGTGCTATTTTGACCTCAAATTCGGATTCAGTGCCTCAAAATACATAGGAAAAAAACTATTGACCTTTTTTTGTGTGGCTAGGATATTTTTTTTTTGATAAAAATTGGGGTGCGGTAA
Organism: Brachypterus glaber; assembly: GCA_958510825.1. NCBI lineage: Eukaryota > Metazoa > Arthropoda > Insecta > Coleoptera > Kateretidae > Brachypterus > Brachypterus glaber. The sequence goes on from OY294046.1 coordinate 29,602,658, forward strand.
GGGGGTAAAATGGGGTTAAAACTTTTTATATTTTCTTTTTCAATTTATTTTTCGTTAAAACGAAAAAACAGACTTTTTTCGGAAAATAAAAAATTTATTTTTTTTTTAATTTATTTATTTACTTTTATTTTTATTTTAATAAACCTAGACGTATAGGAGAAAGTATTATCTTGTTGGCAGCAGTTTTTTTCTTAGTGGAACTTGAAGACATATGTTTAAACCTATTTTTCTCGAAAACTATTGACCTTTGATCAAAAGGTCCAATATGTTTTTTACGTAAAATTAATCAATAAATAATAATTTTTTATCGAAATTGTAAAATTCTTAAACATAAATTTTGTTGGAGAAATATATTACAGAAACACTTAAGAACGCACGCCTCTGACATACACACAATTGTATTTCTGGGTAAGTAGGGGAATAAATAACTTATATTACCACTATTAACCGTACTTAATTTTAATGTGATAAGTCAAAGCATTTTCTTGTAATTACACAAAATCGATTTTCCTAATTTTAACTTTTTTTATGATATAAAAAAATCTGAGGGTGATGGAGACAAACGGCCTTCGGATTTGGATTCAGCGACCCAAAATTAGTATAAACCTATGTCTGGAATCTCAGTTAGGGAAATCTTCAGATTTGTCGACCAGTGTAATTTATGAATTTTTTTTTTGTTCATATTCTACCCCAAATGATGTTATGCCGTAATTACGGTTCACCATAATTAGGGCAAAAATTAAAAAAACCGAGTCTAAAACTGGTTAATTTTTAAATGGCTTAATAATTTTTTCCAAATCTTTCATATCGAACTTGGACCTCTCACTTTTTATACCCAGCCCAAAAAGGGGCTTGAATTTCGAGTGTCGAAACGAGCTTAAACTAAATATCCAAACCATCAAAACTAGTATACTAGCTAGTATCTATAAATTTCTGAAAACAGTGAAAAGGCATTAGGAAAAATATCTCCCATTATGCAGTATGATAGTTTAGCACGATTCGCTCACCGCAGTAATGAGAAGAATCTAGCACATGCGCACTGGTTTGCTTATTTTTGTTTTGACGGATGGTAAAAGTGGCTTCCGTTTAGGCAGTTGTAGTTTTATGAAATAGTTTAATTTGAGTGGGGTTACGGTGCGCATCAGTTCCACAAAAATGAACTATATTTTTGCACTGATTTCTGGTTTTATTACTAAAACTTACTGTCTTGAATATAATTAGGTGCGGAAAATCCAGTTTTTTTGTTAGAATATATAGCAAAAGATTGTTAAAATACTCACGAATTTCTGTTTGATTTTTTTAATGGGGGCGTTGGTTTACGTTAAGAATGGTTTGGTTTGGTAGTTTGCTGGTTTGGTTCTTATTTTTTAATGGGAGGCGTTGGTTTACGTTAACAATGGTTTGGTTTGGTAGTTTGCTGGTTTGGTGTTTTTTTTTTAATTTTAATGGGAGGCGTTGGTTTACGTTAATAATGGTTTGGTTTCGTAGTTTGCTGGTTTGGTGTTTTTTTTTTTTTAATGGGAGGCATTTTTCAGATACGATATTTCGGAATTTAGAAGGCGATATATTTTAAGAATATAATGTTTATTAATGAATATTCCGCAATTTTTTTTTTACGAAAATACTATTAAAAGTGAGTACTTTTAGCCAATTAAAAAAAAACTGTTAGCTCGCAAAGAAAAAAGTAGATATTTTTCTAAAATTCTGCAAAAGAATGTTACATAACCTTAAAATAATTTTTGGCATACTGTGGTGATACCATATAAAACCTACATATTATTTTTATTGCGTTTAAAAGTTATGTACTTTTGTTTACTATATTTCAAAACTTCAGCATTTCAGTGTGACCTTGACCTAGGGACTTTTATAAATTACTGAAATATACTAACCTATATTTCATGCATTTTCACTGCGCTTAGTTAACTTTCTACAAATCTTAATTTTTCTCAATCATCCTCAGGGATAATTACTTATATATGATATATAAGCTATCCTGGTGTTAGGTAAGTGCTTCACCAATCCATATTTTAAGTAAATAACTAATTATTTTCCTATTTTGTTAGAATTTTGAGATTCGCTCATTCATTCACCATTCATTCACGAAGTGCTGGAGTTGTTGACCACCTGTGTGTCAAGGAATAAAGCTGAGAACCGACTATAAACAGTTTTTTCCTTTCGAACCTTCCACCCCGAGAACCGTCACCGGCGCCCAATTATTTATTTTTTAAAACGGTTCACTTCAATACGTCAAAACAAAAATAAGAAAATCAGTGCGCATGCGCTGGATTCTTCTGAGTGAATCGTTAGTTTAGCACCCCTTAGGGCCACTTGCACCAACGATGGTTTAGCTTTAAACTTGGATTAAATGGACGGCCAACCAATCAGAATGCAGTATTTTTAACTTAAACTCAGTTTAGTTGAGATAATCCCAGTTTAAGAGTTGGTGCAAGTGGCCCTTAGGATTAAATAACTGACAGACTAAAGATGGAAGACCCGGGCTTCAGAAACCAAAGATTTTTTTTGTGTTACGGTAACCAGTAAATTTGTTACTCTCCGGTCCACCTGAGAATACCTACCTTATAAATAAACTGTAATTCACAACACAATTATACTCGGCGCATTATCTATCTGAGTAACAAATTGGATCAAGGAAGCTATGATTAGTGGTTTAAAAATTATTTTTAGTAATATTTTTGTAGCCCATTGTGCTTTTGATAATTTTTAACATTTAGGTTAAATTGACTGTCATATTACGTCTTACAAATAATAACAAAATCTGTTTAAAAAGTAAAACTTTGTTCAAAATTATAATAAAAGTAAGTTTTTGTTCATAAAGTGCTATTATAAACTTAAATTTAACATTACCTGAATACTTCTTCTTCTTCTAATATGACCTTTTGGTCATTTATGGTCTTGAACAGAGTTCTTTTTGACCAGTTACAAGTAATTTTAACCGTGCCTTAATTATTGGATTTTTTCATTCCATGTAAACATATGCATTGTTATATTTTTCTTCCATACCATACAGGATGAGACAAACACAAACAAAGGAAGGTTTCAGGTCCTGGATAGGAAAAAACCTACATATCATATTTTAATTTTACAAGATTTAATAAAATTTTAAAGCAGGATGAATGTATCATGCAATGGCGAAGCAACTACTGATCTAATAGAAAGAGGAGAAGGGTGTCCTAATATATTTAAATTGTTTATTAATTCATTAGTTTTATTGACCAATCTACTGCAACTAAAGAATATATGATTCAGATCACCATATTCCCCACATTCGCAAAGGGGGCTATCTACAACATTTATTCTGTTTAAGTGAGCTGGGCTACAACAATGCCCAAAGCGAATACGACAGATAGTAGTAATGAATTCTCTGTTTATAAATTTAATTTTATAAAACCAAGGAATCTTCCAAGTATAATTTTCTAGCAAGGCATAGTTTTTTCCTCTAGTTTTAGAGGACTCGTTCCAAACATTTCTCCAATTTTCAAGCATCTCCTTTTCTGAAAGAGTAAATAGGTCACTGTATGGAATTTTAATATTTGAAACATTTAATGAGCTCCCAGATTTAGCCAACTGGTCTACTTTCTCATTCCCCCGGATACCTGCATGTCCTGGGACCCAACAGATATAACCTTTAAAACCCTTTTTTACTAAATCATAATAAATATCATAAATGCCTAATACTATATTATTCGCCTTAAAATGTGCTTTATAGTTCTGAATTTTTGAATACAACTAAGGGAATCTGTAAAAATCACAAATTTCTTAATATTTTTTTCCATTACCATAGCCATAGCCATAAAAATAGCATACATGTCTGCAGTAAAAATTGAAGACTTATTGTTTAATCTAACAGCTTTTTCAACATTCAAGGATGGAATAAAAAAGTTTAGGGATGATGAAGGGAGCTGCGTTGTACTGACCCATCTGTGAAAATATAGGTGAACTCAGGCCATTTATTCTGGATATATTCATTAAATATTATATTAACTGTCTCAGGTGAGGCCTCCAAAGATTTATCCAAACCAATATGAGATATAATAGGAATGTGTGTCATTTGCTTAAAAAAATCAAATCTAAATAAAGGGACAGATTTATTTACAATAATTTCACTTGAAAATTGATAAAGTCTATCTATTGAATTAGCTAAATAAAATCTAGAGACGTCTCCCGAGGGGGAAGTCTCCAGGGTTGATTTTAGTTTTAAAATTTTATTTATTACTATGTTATCCTTAAAGGACATTTTTTTAAGAATGAATCTATCCGTTAAATAAAGGCGTCTTAAGTTGAGTGGTGGGTCCCCTGCCTCTACTTGAAGGGCATTCGTAGGCGTGGATCTCATTGCTCCTAAACAAACTCTAAGGGACGCATATTGTACTCTATTCAATTTATCATTAAGGTATTTAGCCATATCTCCTAAAACCATTGATCCAAAATCCAATCTAGATCTGATTAAACCTTTGTATATTAATAATAATGTTTTTGGATCTCCACCCCACCAAACTCTCGTCAAACTTTTAATGATGTTGATTATTTTCAAACATTTATTCACCACATCACTGATGTGATATTTCCAAGTTAATCTACTATCGAATATCATACCTAAAAATTTAAATTTTTTAACTATTTCTATGTTATTGTTGCTAATGTACACTTCCGGAAAATTCATGACTGACTTACAGAAATACATGGCTTTGCATTTTTCTGCCTTTAGTAATAAACCTTTATCTTGTAACCAAAGAAGTATTGATTTTAAAGTAGAATTTATTCTAATTGACAGCAATTTAACGTCATTGTGAATCGAATATATAACAATGTCATCGGCATACATTAAAATATATACCCCCACTCCTATGACTTCCATAATAGATCTAATATAGAGGCTAAAAAGAATCGGACTGATCACTGACCCCTGGGGCAAACCCAGATATGAAGTTCTCCTTATTTTATCCCCTGTAGAACTGTTTATTTGAATAATTTTTTTATATATAAGTTCATAAATAATTTTTATCATCTGAGGGTGGACCTTTAATTCAAGTAATGAATCACAAAGGATGTTTGGAAGTACATTATCATATGGAGACTCAACATCAAGATACACTGCTAAAGTTTTCTTCTTTTGAAGAAAGCCTGAAAGTATATCTGAATATAAAATAGACACGTTGTCCATAACGCCATTACTTTTCCTAAATCCAAATTGGAATGGAGGAAGGAAAGACTTATTTTCAACCCACCACTCCAATCTGTCCTTTATCAAGTGTTCAAACACCTTACGAATACAAGAAGATAATGCTATGGGTCTGTAACTTAAATGTGAAGAAGGGTCTTTACCGGGTTTTAATATGGGAATAATGGAAAATATGTGCCATTCTTCTGGAATTGGGATTTTACCTTTATATATTTTATTAAAAAAATCTAATAACACTTCTTTTGTTTTATATGTAAGGTGGGACAACATGCTATATGAAACCTGGTCCGTACCAGGACTTGAATTCTTAACTCTACCTAGAATCCTCTCCATTTCTTCCATACTAAATGGGTTTCTAAATATTTTATTTTCTTGAGTCTGCATATGATCTGTAATCTCAAAGGGACTAGGAGGACACATAGATGGCGCCAGTTTGTCAGCAAAGTCATTTTTCCAATCATCACCGCAATAAAATTCATTTCCTTTTTCAAAAGCTTTTTTATACATTTTAATTGTCTTCCAAACATCTGAAACATTATTGTCTCTATTCAAACCTGAGGCAAATTCGACAAAAGAAGCCTTCTTCTTTTCCTTTAATCTTTTCTTTACATAAGCAGTAACTTTCTTAGCTTTAATAAATGAGGATATTAACCCGTCCCTAAAAAATTCTTTTATAGCTTCCTTTCTTGTTTTGCTCAACTGCGAACATTCATCATCCCACCAAGGACAAATTTTTTGATTAACATTGATTTTTTTTACTGGAATATTCTTTTCACTAGATCTATTTAATATTTCTAAAAATTTAGGGTAAAAGTCAATATCAAGAGGATTCAGGTCAAGATCATCCACATCTTGTGTAAATCCCGCCCAATCTGCTTTTTTAAAAATTTTTTTTGGTAAAAATAAAACTATCTTTTGTCGGACGAGCCCCAGGAACATTGTTAAAATTCACCAACAAGGGAAAATGATCACTGCCATGATTATCCTGGGAGAGCAAATCGCTAAATCTATTATGCTTTTTTCCCGGCAATGAAAAAAAGTTGGCTTATTATCATTAAATACTACAATATCATTATTTTCTATATAATGTTGTAATTTTATTCCATTTTGCTTATTTTTATAACTATCCCAGGCAAAATTATGACAGTTTAGGTCACCCACAAAAATAAAATTATTACCCAAAGAAGAAAACACTTTATGCCAAAAATCATCCCTAATATATACATTGGGGGTCATATACATAACTCCCAACGAAAGATCATCTATTTGTATATTGATAAAATGTATTTTATTATATTCTACTAAGTTAACCTTTTGTTGTTTAAAAATTATATTTTTTTTTAATAAAGACCGCAGCACCTCCCTTTCCATCTTCCCTATTGTTGAGTATTACATTATATTTTTTTAATTTAATAGAGTCATTAATTTTAACCCACGATTCCGACAACGAAATGACGTCAGGATCATGAATTTTAATTAAATTAAATAGTTCCGATTTATTTGAATTAAAACTATGTATGTTCCAGTGTAAAATTTTTATTTTACCCCTGAACATGAAGGATTTTCTAAGGTGATAGAGGAATCTTTAAGGGACCACTTTAGAACATTTTCTAGTTTTAGTGTTTGAATTAATTCAATAATAAATTTTGGATTCGAGTTAAATGTATCAATAAATAGCTGTTTAAACATTTGGTTATCAATAATTTGAGAATTTGAATTATTATATATTTCTTTATCTTGGTTATTGAATTGTTTTTTTGCTGGTGAAGAATCTATTCTACCATTGGGGTAGTATAAATCCTCATTATTATAAAAGTTTGGCCTTTTTGTAGGGGTTCTTGGTGTTTGACTTTGCATTACTTTAGTAAATTTGAAATTTTTTTTCAAATGCATGATATCATCCTCTACTGTGTTATTTTTATTTATTTTTGAGAGAAGGAAATGAAAAAGAAGAGGAGTTGACATAATTTTTATTAGTGAATAATTGATTTTCTGATGGAATACTTTTTGATGCTTTGAAGAATGAAATATTATAGAGAGACATTATTTCTTTTATTTTTTTTGCCTTAAGAATTCCGGGCATATTCTGTATTTAAACGCAACACCTGTCTCTGTAGATGCATGATTCCCTTTACAGTGAATGCACCCAACAGCACATTCCGTATGTTTTTTTTCATCATCTACCTTATTCCCTCATCTTAAACAATGTTTTGAACTCTTACACTGTGTCATGGTATGGCCATACCTGAGACACTGAAAACATTGAATTACGGGGTCTATATATTTTTCTGTAATCATCGAACATAAGAATAGTTCAGCTCTTTCTGGAATTGATTTTCCTCTGACAGTAAAAACAACCAAAGGAATGTTAATTAAATTCTGGATACCTTCCCCATCCCTAACCTTCTTTTTTATTCTCCTAACATGAATTATATCTTTTTGAAGACCTATCGTTTTTAAATTATTTTTAATTTCTTCTTCTGTAAAATCAGTGTCTACATTTCTAATGATACCTTTACTAGTCACAAGATGCCTTGGAATGTATGCAATGCAATTTTCTTTCTCCAAAAATGTTTTGTTATTTAAAAATAGGTTAGCCTTAAGGGGTCTACCCTCTTTAGACGGGCAAAGATAAGGCTATTTTCACGAATTTTTTTGACCGGTATACGTCATAAATATGGACATAAAAAGTGTTAGGCCTAAAAAATACACTAATTGATTACACAAGAAAATTTTTTTTATATTTATTTTAATCAGTTTTTATACATAAAAATGAGGGAGAAGACTGGTCCAAAAAAAAAGATGAGTGTGCGCTGTTGATGAAATATCTGGAATGGATGATCTGAAAAAAAAAAAAAATAGTTTTAGATTCAGTAAGTAAATGGCTATAGCGCATATCATACGATTTTTTTTTTCAAAAATGACAAAATGGCAGCCATTTTTCGAAAAAGTACGAAAAATCACGTTTTTTCCGTCGTTCTTTGCCAAAAATAAATAGTTAAACTCAAAATTTCAAAAATCGTATGATATGCGCTATAGCCATTTACTTACTGAATCTAAAACTATTTTTTTTTTTTTCAGATCATCCATTCCAGATATTTCATCAACAGCGCACACTCATCTTTTTTTTTGGACCAGTCTTCTCCCTCATTTTTATGTATAAAAACTGATTAAAATAAATATAAAAAATTTTTTCTTGTGTAATCAAATAGTGTATTTTTTAGGCCTAACACTTTTTATGTCCATATTTATGACGTATACCGGTCAAAAAAATTCGTGAAAATAGCCTTATCTTTGCCCGTCTAAAGAGGGTAGACCCCTTAAGTATGCTTTTAAAATACAAAGCTACCATATTTACACCTCGTTTAGCTACTTTAATAACCTCAAAATTACTATCTGCCGCAAATGCTTTCCCAACTTTTTGATAAGCTAAAGCCCCGGTGTTTGACTCTAAATTAACAATAAAAGGACCTGTATCATAAATTCCATACCGTAAATTGTCAAGGTTCTCGTTTTTATAAACATTTTTTTTAACTGAGGTATCCATTTTTTCTATATTTACATTTATTTTTATATCAGAAAGAATTTTAATTTTGTCTGACACATCTAATTTTTCACCAACAGGCGATATCCAAAATCCACTTTCTACTATAGAATCAATTTCTTTTTTTGTTTCCTGAGATATCTCTATCTGAGATAAGAAATCTCTATCAACTGCCGATTTAATATAAGTATTTTCACATAAATCTAATAAAACTTTTGCAGCCTCCTTTGTTGAAGGAGAATGTCTTAAAGCATCATTAATAATTGATATATTTAAACTATGGTTTCCCCCCGGTTTATCGGGGGGCTCGCCTCCCCCCATACTAACAAAGTTTTTAGGTTAAATTAATTCTATTAAGCAAATGATATGCAAGCGAATGAAGTGAAGAAAAAAAGGAAAGGAAACTTACAGAAAAGGATGTTTTCTTAAATCTTTTCCAAAATTTGATAATCAGCACACAACTAAACTCTCAAAGAAATATAGATGCTCTCTCTCTGAAGGCACGGTTGCGAATCATTACCTGAATAAAATTACGGACCAGTATTATTTTAACCAAAAAATTCTCTGTTATAGTGTTTACTTCAAAAATTTATAGAGCACTGCATTATATTACTTAATTTAAACAAAATGTTTATAGATTGATGCTTTAGTTTTCTTTTTATGCACTTTTCTTGTTATTTCTTCTTGCTAAAGCAAATTATTTGGATTTTTTTATAAATGTCAAAATAATGTCTTGATTGACAATAAATTTTAAACAAGATGAAAACCTTACATAAGGAACTAAATATATTCTGCCAACCAAATAACAAGAAACAAATGACCATCAACTCAGGTAGATAATGCGCGGAGTTTACAGTCAACTTCAACACCTTTTTATTTTTCAGTGAAAATAAATATCTTGCTGTCGCCACCGAAGACGGCGAAATATACATATGGGACACAACCGAATTTACTTTATATAAAAATTACCAAGTGCTTCCAAATAGTATTAAGGGTATAAGTTACAGTCCCGATGGCACGAAACTGGCCATAGGGGGTGACGATAGAATATTTCAAATTATAGACGTGAATACGGGAATGCCCGTTTTTACTAAAACTTTAAAGTCCAAAATTACTTGTTTGAAATGGATTGATTGTTTGTTGTTGTTAGGATGTGAAGATGGTGTATTATCTGTATGGGATATGTTAAATGTTAAATTGTTGTTTGAAGCAGAAGCCCATAACGGTAAAAAATCATGTTTTTTTTAAATTAGTTATCTTAAAAGTGACGTTAAAGAAAATTAGAAACATTTACAAACAAAAACACGAGCAGTGAACTACTACAAAATATTTGTACAAGGACTTTCGAGATTTTGGTATGATTTCCGAGATTTTGGTATGATTTCCGAGATTTTTGACATAAAAAATCGATAAGATTTTAAAAAAATATTAGAAGGCTTGTCGAAAACTACCGAGATTTTCGAAAATTTTCCTGAGACTTTTTAAACGAAAATGTACAGACGAATTTAGTTATTCACGCCTATTATAATTATCAATACTATTAATTATAATTAATTAATTATAAATCAATACCCATATAGCACTGGTCGTCTAATGGACGTCCATTTTAGATCCCTTTTAAGTACATTGGTCCACGGACTAATAATGGATGTAATATGTAGGTCTATATATTTAAATCCTTTGTACGGCTATTAGTGGACGTCCATTCAGTGTCCATTTAACGCCCATAATTTTTTAAGCTATATGTCTCGTGGTGCCATATACATTGTCACACGGACGTTCTGTATACGACTGAAAAAAAATGACAATAACATTTGTTGTCTAGTCTAAAAAAAATACAATCAAAACAAAAATGTATACCCCCTTTTACCCCCTTTCCCACAACCGATTTTGCTCAAATACGAACTTGTCCAAGGTAATATAAAAATACATCTGCATACAAAATTTCAATTCGCTAGCTCAAAGCGTTCTTAAGTTATCGTGGATACAGAAAGACAGACCGACCGACAGACAGACAGACAGACAGACAGACATCATTTTTTTTGTTGCTTATTTTGATTTTTCTCGATGTTTCAGAAAAAAATAACGTGATTTAAGCAAAAAAAAAATTGAATTTTTTTCCATCACAATACCTCCTTTTATGAGAAAGTAATAAAAGGTTCTATTAAGTTTTTCACAGTAGCAAAAACCAGTTTAATTAAGCAAAAAAGTAAGTCCAATGGACGCTGGATGGATGGTTCGAACGGACACCTTATGGATGTCCACAGTTGTTTCATCTGGACTCTAGTCGGATGTCCATGGGACGTCCATAGGACGTCCATAGAGAAAAAATGGGCATCCTATGGACATACAGCCGTCCATGAACATACGTCCAATGGACGTCCATAGTATCACTTTGTGCTATCTGGGTAATATCTATTATTGATTTACGTCATAATTTTTTAAAACTTATTCGGGTCTACTGCATAAGAAATAAACATACAGTTATGGACTTTTTAATCAATTATAATTATTACTTAAATGTTTTAGGGTGTATCAAAACTGTGGACATATCCCTGGATCAAAGCTTTATTGTAACAGGTGGTCAAGATAGTGTGATAAAAATATGGAAACCTAATGGTAATATCTAGTCTTTTAAATTATTATATTTTTTTAACTTAAAAGTTTACCGTCCGGAAGAAGTATTTAGTAAATACTATTTATTATTGAAACAAATTGTTGCATGTCGGACAATTTAGCCGAGTCGCACCGACTGCCATCTAAGTACGCTGGAACGTAAATTCAAAGGTTCCCGGTTCAAACTCGGTATACAGGGTTATTCAGAAATAAGTACGAGTACATTCAAAAATATGCAAAAAAAAAGTTCCTATAAAGGTTGGTCCGGAAATGAGCCCTAAGGAAGCTACAACCCTCCTAAGGGTGCTACTGAAAAGTAGTTTTTATTTAATATCTCTGAAACCCCATGGTTTGGATGTAAAGTAAAGAATTTTTCCACATATTTCAAAATAATAAAAAAAAATGTAAACCTAAAAGTTTATAAAACATACATTTTTGCTTTAACTTTGCACTTTAAAACTGCAAATTTTGACCAATTTCATATGTAATTTTAAAATAATTTTGTAATTTTAAAACTTGATTTTAGGATAAAACCTTAATATTACGTTGTCATCGTAAGTTAGGGATTTTGGCAACGAGAAGTAGATTTAATTTTATGAAGAAATGTTCATATAAACATAGGTCCTAGCTTTCTTCGTTCAGAAGTTATATATTGCGCTCATAAAATTTTTAAGTTGAATAAACGTAGTAGCCATGATTTAGCGAAAAAAAATTAGTATTACACAATGCAATACACTTTTTGCTCTGGGAAACGGTAGGTTGGACCTTATAGAGTTTTTTCTCCCGAATCCGAATCTGCTTTCAGAATTTTTCCATCACGTCACAATTTTGTGCAAAAGTCGTTTATAAACCAAATATGCGCTAAATTCGTCATTTTGTAAAGGCTTCTATTTTTGTTATCCTAACAGATTTCTATATAACCATCATCGAATTATACTTTTAACCTTAAACCTTGCGTATATTAAATAAAAAATATGAAAACTTTTAAAATACAGACTAAAAAACTAGTTATGTTAGGCCCCTTATTTTATCCAAAACCATTGAACTCAACTTTTGTACATGACTGTTCACGTCACTAAGACATCAAAATTGATATGATAATTTGCAAAATTTATTATTTTTAATTAAAATTAGTTTAAATGGTTATTTGCATAAACGAAATGTGTTTTTTAGCGTAGATTTTCATGAGGAATTGAAATATTTACTCAGATTTTTTTCATCACGTGCAGATTTTTAGCAAACCGTGATTTAAAGTTTCCTGCTTTTGCACCATTTTCCGTTGCGTCACAGTTTTGCGCAAAAAGCATATAGTGTCAAATTATCGTAGAGAAGCCGTATTTTGCAAGTAAATTAGGCCTAAGCTAAATTAATTTAATATGCTCAACTAGACTGAACATGCTGGTCAATACAGTTTTTTCTGCTGAATTCAAATAATAATAATAATAATAATCGTTTATTAATTCCAGTTGATCAATAAAATTGACATAGGACAAGTCAAAATAATAAGTACAATAACTCTTAACACAAAAAGTTACAATTTTTTAAACTAAACTAAAAAAAAGTACAAAATGAATACAAAAGAAAAAGAAAAAAAAAGTCATCTTAAATTATATGCTAGAAATTCATCGACAGAATAAATATGTAATTAGATTTTTTGCAGCAAGTAACAATTTTGCGCAAAAAGCGTATACGTTTCAAAACCGACGGCTTTACCTTGCTATTTTGAAACTTTTTGCGCAAAATTGTTATGTGCTGCAAAAAAATCTGATTACATATTTGAATTCAGCAGAAAAAACTGCATCAACCAGCAGGTTTGACCTAACTGATCATATTGTATAAAATTAGCTTAGGCGTAATTTACTTTAAAAAGACGGCTTTTTACGATATTTTGAAACCTATACGCTTTTTGCGCAAAATTTTTACGTGCTGCAAAAAATCTGATTACATATTTGAATTTGGCAGAAAAAACTGTATTGACCAGCATGTTCAGTTTAGTTGAGCATATTAAATTAATTTAGTTTAGGCCTAATTTACTTGCAAAAGACGGCTTTTTACGATATTTTGAAACGTATACGCTTTTTGCGCAAAATTGTTACGTGCTGCAAAAAATCTAATTACATATTTGAATTCAGCAGAAAAAACTGTATTGACCAGCATGTTCAGTCTAGTTGAGCATATTAAATTAATTCAGCTTAGGCCTTTCTACGAAACTTTGAAACTTATGTGCTTTTTGCGCAAAATTGTACGTGTTAGAAAAAACCTAATTGCATATTTAAATTCCGCAAAAAAAACTGCATTAATCAAAATGAATATATTAATGTAGCGCTTAAATGTGTTGCTTAAAAAACTACCGAAACGGAAAATGGTGCAAAAGCAGGAAACTTTAAATCACGGTTTGCTAAAAATCTGCACGTGATGAAAAAAATCTGAGTAAATATTTCAATTCCTCATGAAAATCTACGCTAAAAAACACATTTCGTTTATGCAAATAACCATTTAAACTAATTTTAATTAAAAATAATAAATTTTGCAAACTTTCATATCAATTTTGATCTCTTAGTGACGTGAACAGTCATGTACAAAAGTTGAGTTAATTGATTTTAGATAAAATAAGGGGCTTAAAAAAACTGATCTTACGTCTATATTTTAAAAGTTTTCATATTTTTTATTTTATGTAAGCATAGTTTAAGGTTGAAGCTATAGATTGATTTGATGGTTATGTAAAAATCTGCCAGTATAACAAAAATAGAGCCTTTCCAAAATGACGAATTTAGCGCATATTTGGTTTATAAACGACTTTTGCGCAAAATTGTGACGTGATGGAAAAATTCTGAAAGCAGATTCGGACTCAGGAGAAAAAACTCTATAAGGTCCAACTTTCCGTTTCCCAGAGCAAAAAGTTGAGCCTATTTTGTAGAGTTGTGTTATTATTTTAAACTATCACCTGTCAAATTTTTTTTGCTTCTGTCATGATTTTTTAAATACTTAGTATTCATGAAAATGGACTAATTTTTGATAATTTACTGTAGTTAAATTTTATTTATCAGCCTCTTTAAAATTTAATTTAAAATGTTATTTTTACCTAAAATATGCAAAATTTTATTTTAAACATAATAATAATTATACCTGTGTCTCCCTCTGTAGAACCTCTCTCTTTTCTTATCTAAATCTCAATGGCCATGACATTAAACAGTTTTTGACAGGCTAGTACGGGTTGTCAACTTCAATTTTAAAAGCTCTATAACTTCTAAACGAAGAAAGATAGGACCAATGTTTATATGAATATTTTTCATGAAATTAGATCTACTTTTCGTTGCCAAAGTTTGTAAACGGGTTAATAAATCACCTTGTATAACGTATAACGTAAAGTTAAAGGAGAAAATTTAAAGATTTTAAGAAAAATCAAAGAAATGTTCAGTTAAAAATAGCTATAAAAAATTGTAAAAAATTACATTTAAAGAATAAGAAAAAAAAAACAAAAATGATACAATTGATAAAAGATTCCAGATTATCATGTAATTGTACGTGTTATCAACAATTTTTATTAGGTTTGGATTAAAATTATCAAACTTATAGCAAAATATATCGGGAATAAAGTGGTTTTCTCAATGATCAAAAATGGAAAAATTGCAAAATTAAAAAAAAATCATATCTCTATAAAAAAAGTTTATTTTTTAACTTTTTTTTGGAAAAAAAACAATAATGATACAATTGATAAAAGATTCCAGATTATCATGTAATTGTACGTGTTATCAACAATTTTTATTAGGTTTGGATTAAAATTATCAAACTTATAGCAAAATATATCGGAAATAAAGCGGTTTTCTCAATGATCAAAAATGGAAAAATTGCAAAATTAAAAAAAAATCATATCTCTATAAAAAGTTTCTTTTTTAACTTTTTTTTGGGATAAAGATAATATAAAAAAAGTTTCATTAAAATCTGCGACATTCAGTCACCAAGGTAGTATGGATTCATTCAGTAATAGTATTACTGTAATACCCATATATGAAATGAAGATTCTCTAATCTCATGTTGATAACCACATGTTTATGGGAGGCATAGCATAGTGGCTAGCGCGTATGCATAGCAAGTCTACTATCGTGAGTTCGATTATCACTGGCGCCGATTTGCCTTTTTCAGTTAATTAATAATTGAAATTTGGTGAAGGCGATAAATCAAACGGACACTCCCTAGAAACTGGTTCGAAAGTCAGTATAAGCCGGTGGTTCCCTCTACTACTAGCCCACACAAGTCCTGGACTTAGGGGATGCTTAATTAAGTAGAATAGTACGAGGTTAAACAAACAAACAAACAAACAAACATGTTAGTAGCCCGTTGTTTTAGGATGCGTAATAAAAACTGCAGATGACGTCTTAATTTTGGATGGTATTATTATTATAACATTCTCAAAACGTTCACATTGTCCATTATATAAAATAGAGAATACAACTTTCCGTTCGGCCGTATTTTTTTTTTAATTAATTTATCTGATACATGCATTAATTTGATCTATAATAAATACTGTTTAAATAGTCTAAACGCTGGTGACCATTTTTATTTCATTATTTTTTCCAGCTGTATTTTATATATGTCTTAAAGTATATTCAAATTAAGTTATTTGCAAATTGCCAAGCCCTGGATCGGATTCCTTTGGGTGCTAGAAGCCCCAAAAAGGTGGTGAAAGAGAATATACAAAATATGTTTTTAACTAATTGAGTCAAATTTATTAGATTTAGATTAGTCTATTTCACTGTTTTACACAATTATTCAGCAGGTCAAGGGGTAAAAAAGACTTTAAAAAGTTTATTTGACGTATGTCAACACTAAAAAATCGAAAGAATTTTCATTTAATCAAAATGTCATTTTATGAATTATTATTTCTTTAAATTGAATATCACATAATATGTCAAAGCCACTTTTTAAAGATTGTTCTTACCCCTTGGCCCCAGAATTATTATGTATAACTATGAAAATAGCTTAATCTGAATGTAATAAATGTAATAGTATATTAAAGTACTAGTTTCATAACATACGTTTTTAGCGCACGAGGACAAGTTTAGAAAACGAGCCGCTTGCGGCAAGTTTTCTAAAGTACTAGTGCTCTAAAATCGTGTTATGAAACGAGTGCTTTATACAGTAATAGTAAACGTTCTTTATTGAGCTATTACTCAACTGGCCATCGACCGAAGTCCTTCAGCCTGTGAAGTTTTACATACATAATAAGTATATCTTATTTATGATAACGAAAAAAAATGGTTTTACTCTTATTCATGATAAAAAAAATAATATATGAGTTCCTTAATTCTATTTCAGTCTTCTGTTAGATTTAATTTAAAGATAGGTCTTGTAGTATCTCTATTATCGTAGATTCTGGGAATTTGAATCTTGCTTTATACAATTTTTTCTATTTTGCTCTAAAATTTAAAAAACTTACATTTAAATTTATGACTGATTTAGAGATTTTTGTTTTGGGTTGGCATTACAGTTTACACTATGTTTAAAATTCTAAGAACAAATGATATTTTGATATATTTTACAGTCATCTTTTCTTTTTTCACTGCAATTAACCAGTCCACAATTTTAACACGGTAAAAAATAACCCAAACACAAAATTTTGTAAAAAATTAAACTTTAAATCGACATTGACATTTGCACGCAAAACGTCAAGAGATAGGCTTTTGTATGTTGCCAACCCAACAGAAAAAAAAGTAGAGACCTCTTATGGGCCTATAAGAACACGCAAAATGCGTGTGATTATGAGCTTATAAGAGTCGCCAAATAGAAAAAGTATATGACTAGGCAAGTAAAAAATAGATTTTTTGTATCTCATTGTCACAGATTTTGGAACTACTAGCACCTAAAGGAACCGGTCCGAAGCCTAGCAATTTGGAAATAGCTTAATTTGAATGTACTTTAAGATATATATATATATATATATATAAAATACAGCGGGGAGCAAATAATGAAATAAAAATGCTCACCAGCTCTCCGACTAAACCCAGGTAGCAAGGGATGTTATATTACAAGAAATGAACATCACTTTTGGGTGTATTTTTAAACTAAATCATAACATCACATAATATTGAAAAATAACATGTATTTAACATCACATTTGCAACGTAATACGTGTGACGTGACAACCATGTTATTTAATAACAAATATTTAGCAACGCTGTGAATATATCGCATGTCACATATTAACGTGGCTTTCACGTGAATGTCATGTTATTTTGCTTCTCACCGACGTTCGAAGCAAAAAAATCGATATAAGATGATGTTGATAGAGTAAATTATTATAAGGAAATTGTATACACATTATAAGATTTCCAATGAATAGGGGGCTCTGCCGGGCTTCTCAAGAACACGGACACGGATTAAAGGAATATATTCTCCGCTTAATCTGCAATTTCGTATTTAGAATCTATCTGTTTCAATCTGTGATTGTTTCAATTACTGATTGATTTTAAATCCGATTTTTTTATAGGGTTATAGCATTTTTAATGGTTTTAATTTAGAAAAAGCTAATATCCTAGAATATTATTTAAATATTAAAGTACCAGTAACGGCATCCATAAGATATTAGATATAACAGGAATGTGGATGTATGATGTCACAAACACGTTATTTTCGGGATGTCATTGTGTGATGTTATTAGGGGCGGACTTAGGACATCCCCACCATGCTACATTCTTGTTAAATGAGACTACAATCTTAACATCACATGTCACATATTAACGTGACATTCACGTGAATGTCATGTTATTTTGCTACCTGGGAAAATACCTTCACGGACAGTCTATTGGAAAAGTTTTTTGAACTGATTGCTCGCACATACAAATACATCACCAGAATCCAGTACCCTGTGTGCGGGTGATATTTAATATCAAATTTTTCATACAGTGCGGTCCAAAAGTCACCCTTTCCCGTAACTTTTGAACGAGGTGATATATCGACTACAAATTCAAAACGCATATATAAGACAACTTAAACTATCTTTCTGCATATATTTTTAATTTAAAGTGTAGGCACTGCACTGGGAATGGGGGATCGTGTGACACATTTTTTTGAGGGTTTAAAATAGGGTTAAAAATGGGCATTTTCGTCAAATTTTCTTTAAAAACCACAATTTTTTTATAATTGTTGATGCGAAAACGTAAATTATATTTTTAAACTTATCACGGCGTGTGACTCGATGGCTTAACCTCGACTTTAAACAAACTCACTTTTTTTTCATATTCTATTTACTTATGATAAAACTAAGAATTTATGACCAAGAATTAAATTTTTTATCGGGCTAATTTTTTTTATTTGACAAAATATCTATTAAATTAAAAAAAAAACGTACTCCTATTAGCGTATACGCTTGTATCTCAGTAACGACTTACCGAATTAAAAATATTGTTATTTTCAGAAATAGAGCTTATTAAATTCTCTATATTTCTTGTTTTATTCTTTTTTTTATATCTTTAACCGTTTTGTTGTAATAAAGCCGCTTTAAGCGTTCAAGTTAAAATATATAAATATATTTTTTTAATTTTATTTATTATTAAATAAGTTATTATTTTCTAAGTGTGTCCCAGAATGTTTCCAATTTTTTTCGGAGTAATCATATCTCGTCAAAATAATGCTACAAGTTTATATAAATTTTTTGGCTACGCCCCCCCTACTCCGATATATTTGCCCCCAAAATTGAAAATCAATTTTTTGGATAACTTTTTTACTTTTTAATGTTTTTTAACACTTTTTTTTAGGGTTGTTTAAGAAAATTATTGCGCTTCGAACGGTTTTAACAAAAGTTTCGAAAGTTATCAGAAAGTTACAAATTTTAGACTTTTTATTACTTTTTTTACATTCTGTAAGCAATTTTGATCAAAAAAGTACTTTACGCAAAATTCGATAAAATGAAGTGTTTCCGAGAAAAATGTACTTTTTTAATCCAATTTCAAAAATGCTATAAATTATTTTAAAAATGTTTGTATCTCATCACAATGAAATAAAAAGATCATATGAAATTTTTGACTAGGGCCCCTTCCTTTGAGATTATCGGCCCTTAGATTTGATTAAAATTTTTCATGACAATATTTTTAATATAATTTGAACACTTTATTACAACAAAATGGTTAAAGATATAAAAAAATAGGATAAGAATTATAGAGAATTTAATAAGCTCTATTTTTGATAATATTAATATTTTTGATTCGGTAAGCCGTTACTGAGACAGGGTGGTTAAAAAAATTCAAACTGAATTTGGGAAAACGCCCTGTACGTTAAATTATTCTCCTATAGTGCAATATACTCCAAAAAAAAAATTGGAGTTGATCGTGGTATATTTAGGGGTGTTTTAGGGGCCCTTTTTCAAATTTAGGCTACTTTACAGGTTTATTTCGACTCAATATATCACCCTAACAGTTTTGGAAATGTGGAATGATTTTTAAACCTAAACTTTAACCAATATGTAAGTATATATATTTTTAATTTTCAGGCCGATGAAAAAACTTTTGGGGGTCATACGGGGGCCCCAAAAATAAAAATTTGTAATTTTTTTCATGCTTTTTTTATATAAATTCAAACTGACCACTTACTAGGGATAGAAATCTCAACTGCCTCACGCGGATTCTAATACCCCTATAACTCTACAATAAACGTGCAAAATTGGGGGTCTGTCAAATAACGGGAAGAGCTCGCTAAAATGCACTATTTTAAAAAATTGCATAATTTACTGTTATTTTTTTCGGCTGTTTCAGAGTTTTTTTATTAGTAGCCGTTGAAATACTGCGTAATTATGATTTAATATCCTGGTGCTATATTTATTCTTAGCGTTTACTAATCTTGGGACAACTGAATTATTTTTTGGGCCCTGCAAGGGGTCTAAATTTTCAAAAATTGCCGATTTTATTATATTTATTCTAGTTTTCAGGATTTTTTTAATTACTAGCCGTTAAAATACTGCGTAACTATGATCTAATATCCTAGTGCTATATTTATTTTTAGCGTCTACTAACTGTAAGGGGTCCAAATTTTCGAAAATGGCCGATTTTATCTTATTTAATATTGAGAGAGATTTTTTATTACTAGCCGTTGAAATACTGCGTAATTATGATCTAATATCATGGTACTATATTTATTCTTAGCGTGTACTAACCTTTGAGACCATTGAATACTTTTTTGGTCCCTGCAAGGGGACCAAATTTTCAAAAATGGCCGATTTTATCAGATTTATTAGTGTTTTTTATTCCTAAATAATAAAATTAGGTAAGCTTATAAAATTTATTTTAAAAATTAAATGGCCTTAAAAATCAAGTATCCATAAACATCAACTTGACGTATAAATGAATTTCGTCAAGTAGTTAACATTAGTTTTTAATACAAAATGGACTTTATAGGCGAAATATGTCCTGAGTTTGCGCTTAAGCGATACCAAATAATAAAAAAAAGCACTGAGTAACCCGGAAAACTGAGCGATTTGGACCCCTTGCAGAGCCCAAAAAATTAAGCCGTGGCCCCAACAGCTAGTAAACATTAGGAATAGATATATGATATAGATAGATATATGACATTAGAACATAATTACGCAGTAACTCAACGGCTAGTAATAAAAAATCTCTCAAAACAATAATAAATATGATAAAATTGGTAATTTTTTAAAAAATAATTCAGTGGTCCCAAAAGATAGTAAACGCTAAGAATAAATATAGTACTATAATATTAGATCATAACTGCGGAGTATTTTAACGGTTAGTAATAAAAAACACTGAAAACAATAATAAATATTATAAAATCGGCTATTTTTGGAAATTTAGACCCCTTGCAGGGCCCAAAAAATTATTCAGTGGTCTCAAAAGTTAGTAAACGCTAAGAATAAATATAGCACCATGATATTAGATCATAATTACGCAGTATTTCAACGGCTACTAATAAAAATACTCTGAAACAGCCGAAAAAAAAAAACAGTAAATTATGTAATTTTTAAGAACAGTGCATTTTAGCGACCTCTTCCCGTTATATGCCAGACCCCCAATTTTGCACGTTTATTGTAGGGTTATTAGGGTATCATAATCCGCCTGAGGCAGTTGAGATTTGTCTCCCTAGTAAGTGGTCAGTTGGATTTTATATGAAAAAAGCATGAAAAAAATGACAAATTTTAATTTTTGGGGCCCCCGTATGACCCCTAAAAGTTTTTTCATCGGCCTAAAAATATATCGGTTAAAGTTGAGGTTTAAAAATCATTACACATTTCCAAAACTGTTAAGGTGATATATTGAGTAGTTAAGTAGCCTAAATTTGAAAGTTTACGGCCCCTAAACTACCCCTAAATGTACCACGATCAACACCAAATTTTTTTTGGAGTATATTACCCTATAGGGGAATAATTTAACCTACAGGTCGTTTTCCCAAATTTAGTTTGATTTTCTTTTAACTTTTAAGACATTTTGTCAAATAAAAAAATTAGCCCGATAGAAGATTTAATTTTTGGTCATAAACTGTTAGTTTTATCATAAATAAATATAATATGAAAAAAAAGTGAGTTTGTTTAAAGTCGAGGTTAAACCATTGAGCCACACACCGTGTAATTTTAAATCATAAATAAAAATTAATTTTAAATGATAACAAAAAATCTCGTTTATAAATTAAGGGGGTTACCTTTGGATCATGCTGTATAGATATTTTCTTGGAAACTTATCTCTATAGGAATAGTAATTCCTATCAAGTTTAGTTTCCACAGAAAAAAATCTATGGGATAGTAATAATTCTACAACACAGTCTGTGGGTCAACTTTCGTTTGCAGGAACATTTTCAAATTTTTTTTTTGCCTTGAATCCGAAAATGGTAATCGTTCTTTGGGGAAATGCACCATTTTTTTTTCTTTTGCGATTTTTTTATATATTTTTTGTATTGGCAAAAAACGTTATAGAAATCTGTTATCGTTAAAAATTAAGTATATTACAGTTATTTTGAGCCCCCTGAATCCGAAAATGGTAATCGTTCTTTGGGGAAATGCACCATTTTTTTCTATGGCGATTTTTTATATTTTTTGTGTTTTGACAAAGAAAAAACGTTATGGAAATCGTTTATCGTTAGAAATGAAGTATATTCTATTCCATATGGATCCAAAAATGATAATCGTTCTTTGCGGAAATGCACCATTTTTTTTTTCTATGGAAATTTTTTAAATATATTTTGTTTTGGCAAAAAAAACGTTATGTAAATCTGATATCATTACAAACGAAGTATATTTTCGTTATTTTGGCCCGCCTGAATTTAAAAATGGTAACCGTTATTTGCGGAAATTCCCCATTTTTTTCAGTAGTCTTGAGTTTTTTTTAAGGAGATTGATTTTAACAGGGTTATGTGTTATCAATAAAAACAGTTTTTTGGGATCCAGGGGGCCAAAATAACTAGATAATCATTTCTAATGATAACAGATTTCCATTGCAAAAACAAAAAATATATAAAAAATTGCCATTGCCATATTTCATTTCTAATGATAACAGATTTCCAATGCAAAAACAAAAAATATATAAAAAATTGCCATAGAAAAACAAATGGTGCATTCCCGCAAAGGACAATTATCATTTTTGGATCCAGCTGGGCAAAAATAACTAGAGTATACTTTATTTTTAATGATAACAGATTTCCATAACGTTTTTTTGCCAAAACAAAAATATATAAAAAATCGCCACAGAAAAAAAACGGTGCGTTTCCGCAAAGAACGATGACCATTTTCGGATTCAGGGGAGCCAAAATAACTAGAATATACTTAATTTATAACGATAATAGATTTCCATAACGTTTTTTTTGCCAAAACAAAAAATGTATAAAAAATCGCCATAGAAAAAGTAACAGTGAATTTCCCCAGAAAATGATTGTCTTTTTTGAACTCAGGAGGGTCAACTTTGCGGGTAAATTATTTGTAACGATATCAGATTTCCTGCAAACGAAAGTTGGGCCCATACTTAAAAATTAAACTATATTTATTGTGATTATTATTTTATTATTTTAATTTTTTTAACAGTTTACTTACAGTTATTGTGATAGAATATTTTTAAATAAACACATTTTTAACTAAACAGTTTATATATTAAAAACTTACTACTTAGTAGGTATACACTGATAAACATTATCTAGTACTTGAGTAGCGTCTAAATCTTTGAACAGATTTAATTCTAGCATATTTTTTTCAGTGTATCATTGAGTAAAATAATTGTTTGTTTTATCCGTCATATATTTTACCTCTACAAAAGCATGTTGCCCCACAACTTTTAGCTCTTTCTCTTCCTTTAACTGTATGGGTGTGACATAGCCACCCAGGGGACCAATTTTTCAGTTGCTTACAGTTTGCCCAGGTATTTGCATATGGACAATAATTGTTGCATAAGTTTGACCTGCAGCTGTAACGACATCTTGAACAGGAGTTTCCTTTTCTGTAAGGTTTTCCTAAGCGCCCCGGTCTGTTTCCTCTGTAATTAAACAACTTTTTGAACAAGGCAAATTATTTTGCTTACCAGATCTTTAAAATTTAAGTTTTATTTTTGGTAACCACAACAAGTTGTGTTGTTGCCATTACCAGATTTCTGGCTGCAGCAGCCAGAAAATTAGTTGGTCTGTATTTAACTATTAATCTACTTGCCCCAATCAAATAACCCTTACCCTACAGGGTGTCACAATATATGTGACTTTACTTCTTTATTTTTTCTTTAAGGCAATATTAATCCAAAATACTTTTTAGACTTTCTATTTATGTAAACAAATATGCAAATTTAATTCAGTATAATACAGCTCTCCTGAAACTCGAAGGAAACAAAAACTATTCGAACTATACCTAGTATGCGAACTAACCCTAGTAGAAATTTAACGTTAGAATAACGTTTTTCTAATGTTAGAAAACTGTATAAAAGTACGTTATAACATATGTGCAAATGTCCCCCTTTTTAACGTTAGAAGCAAACGTTAGTTACAAAAGTTAATCTAACGTTAGATTTTTAAGTTAGAAATACGTATAAATACGTTTAATTTCTTACTTACGGAGGGGGCGTGGCCAACTAGGAAATATCTACCTGCATCATAAAATGGCAGCTGGAGACAAATTTATTCATACAAATAAATCTGAATATATTTTAACAATCATATTTTTAAACATAATTTTGTTACATTTATTTATAAAATAGCCATCTTTTTAGGTGGCCCTAAATATTTTTCTTGTAATATCCTGTTATACTTCGATAAATACGTTTACCTCTCAGAAAAAGTTTAGATTTAGTTAGTTAATATTTATTTATACATTCAGAATCTTAAAATATTTTTTTTAATTATAGTACAGCGTTGCCTTGACTTTTGGGGCATATTTTTCTAAACTTTATAGAAATAATAAATAATTATCAAACGTAGGCAAATAGCTGTCTGAAATGAGTATTTTCTACTATAGCTTACGTATTAATAATGAAAATTTAAAAAATATTTTAAGTTAGAATAAGGTTAGAAAAAGGTTAGAATTAAGTTAGGAAATTAACGTTAGATTTATGTATTTTATAACGTTTTTGTCAAATGTTAGTTTTTAAGGTTGGATTTATATATTTTATAACGTGTTTGTAGGTTTGAGACTTAACATAACAATGTCACTAATCTAATGTTATGTTAAGTTAGATTTATGTACTTTTCTACCAGGGAAGTCATAGTATTTAAAACTGAGTTTTTTTCTCACTGAAGTCAAAGCAAAAAATTAGTCGAGAACACTAAGGGCAGTTCGCATACCACGTATAATATTTTTTCTACTACCTAAAGCTAGTATCTCTAAATATCAGTTAAAAATATATTTTGACATAGATGTTAGTTTGACAAATAATATGCAAATAATATATTATGAAATTATTTTAGAACTCAAACTTTTACTGCATGAGAATGAAATTATTTACTTGTCAATAGAAAAAAGTTCTATAGAAAAACAAAAGTATTAGGGTTTTATATCTTTGAAAAGCACTAGTGTGAACAATGTTCAGTAAACATTGATAAAAAAATGTGTGCTTAATACCAAGTAGAACGTAGATAATTGTATATTACGCACCGAGTACGCAAACCTACTGCTTTTTTACCCGGCTCCGCCTTGTAAAAAAATAAGCACTCTCTTACACCGAAACAGGTTTGCGACGAGGTGCGTATACTATTTTTCCTAACACCTAAACACCTAACACCTAAACATCGAAAAACGCAAAACTTGTGTTAAATTTAATTTTCTTAATTTGAAGTTTTATTTTTGACGTTCACTTGTTTTCTGATAGCAGATATGTAAAATCACACACTTTCCGACCGCTGCCATGGCAACGTGTGGAAAATAAGCACTAACTGATAACTAGGTCGTAGGAAATAGTATATCATGCACCTAGTATGCAACTGAAGTCTTTAGTGTTCGAGACGGAAGTTTTTTTTGGTGACACGGTTCGATATATTTAATATTTTAAAGCAGTAAATAATGCATTACTTTTTCTTACATGGGACAATAATTACAAACATAGTTGTAATAAGTTTTTCCGGTTACATTTCCATATTTATTACATTTTGATATTCCACATCCAACTTCGTGGGTTGCGGCCCATACCATTTGGGTATAATGTCCAATAAAGGTTAAGTTATTTCTTTTACCAAATGTAAAATCTTCTTTTTCTAACCACCATGTTTTAATAGCAAATAACCTGCAATTAAAATAATTACAGTGTCTGTATATCAATGGATATCGTAGTTGTGATCCACAACTTGTGGAGGAAATCATTGGGTCTGTCCCAGGTTACAACTTCGGTTAATCAAAATTTATTTATTTATTTATTTATTTATTTATTTATTTAAACCCAACAGGCTAACCTAATTACAGGGTTCTTAACAATTATTTAGATACAACTTTAAAGTACTAGTACAAACTTAAATAATTACACTTAAACTTCGGGAACGGTTAGTTTTTGGAAAAAGTGGAGGTTTGTTAAGCTCCTCGCAACTTTACATCAGTATTATCCGAAGTAATTACATTTAATTAAACCCTGATAGCACAAAAGCCTTCTAAGAAGATTCTTAAAATAAATAGCCGAAAGGACAGCATGCTTCTTAGAAGCATATATATTTTGCTCAGGATATTCTAAGAACGATTAAAGAAATGCAAAGGATACCGTTTTAATCGTTGGGGGGTTCCTAAGAAGCTTCTTATAAGCCTCTGTATCAAATAAGAATGTTTTAAGAAGCATGTTAAGAATGTTCTTAGAAGTAGGTACATGTACTTTTAAGAATATTCTCAGCATGCTTCTTAAAATATTCTTATTTGGTGCATTTAAGTAATAATATTGAATATTGCGCATTCGCAAACAAAGTAGGCAGGCGTTTCAGATTTCTTAATGTAGTTTTTCTATTTCTTTCAAATATATTTTATCATACTCGATCCTTTTTATGGAGTGATATCATAAATTTGGACGAAAATTTTTGTGATAAACCTAATAATTAAAGTATATAAAAATCTTTAGATATAGCATCCATCAGGTAATATTCATATGCGATATGCAGTTTTACTGTAAAAGCAAACTTTCTACCAGACATAAAAATCATGAACCACACAAAAATCCAATGTTTAGAGAAAAAAATAGCAAATAATTATCATTTCAAAAAATAATAATTTTAATTTTTTGTCTAAAACTATATAAAATCACTTTATGTCTAAAAATACATCCATTTCTACTACTTAAGGGTAAAACTTACGTTATTAGCAGTAATTTTAAGAATATTTGTAAATCTAACCTAATAAAATTAAAATAATATAGACGCCATATTACTATTCTAAAAACATTCCCATTAGAATATTTTAAGAATATGTATTTGGGAATATTCTTAGCAAAATACTCTAATCATGCTTAGCATCTGCACTATAGCATTATTCTAAAAACATTCCCATTAGAATATTTTAAGAATATGTTTTGGGAATATCCTTAGCAAAATACTCTAATCATGCTAAGAATGTTTAGAGTAGAAGCACTTATGCTATTAACGCAGTGCACCTTTTAAGAACATGCTTAGCATGTTTACAGCATTATGCTAAGAACTTTTTCAAGGGAACGATTAAAGAACCTTCTTAGGATGAAGTGTGTTATCAGGGAAACCTATAATATATTATGTATACTTCGGACACAAAAAAAAAGAACACTGTTGTGAAAAATGAAAATATTTTTTACCAAAATACGTTATATGCAATTCTAACAACTTTTAAATATCCGTCCGTCTGTCCGTCGGTTTTTGCGTCCTTCTGTCCGTCGGTCTTTGCGTCCTTCTGTCTGTAGGTTACGTTTCCTTGTCCGCACAATAACTCAGGAATTATAAGGCACGTCGCACGGGGTCTTAAAGTGACTAAAACCTATCAGATGAAGTTGGGCATAGACTGAAATATTTTAACAATTATTATTTGGACTTTTCTTCATCACGCTTGGCTATTTTTGAAAATGCTCTGTAAGACATTGGCGTACTTTTTTTCCAACCAGTGCAAAACATTCAAATTTCATACTGTAAACTTGTACTTAATTTATTTGCTGCAATTTCTGTATATTTACTACTTTTAACATTATATTTGGCCAAATGCTTAAAAATACATTGTTTTAAAGATTTATTAATAATATACAAAAAATATGGAATCCGGGCACTTACAAGGCAATCCAAATTAAACCTATTTTTTTTTACATGTTTTTTAATGAAATAAAATCAAAACGTTATGGTGCTTGGGAGTGCTTGGGAATAAATTGTACATTAAAGTGTATGTTAATACGTACCTTAAAACCTTGCACTAGTGGCACTTTCGGCAAATGACGGCAACATGAAAAAAAGTCCTCACAATTTTTTTTTTTTGATTTTTTGAAAATAATTATTAATAAATTTACCAATTTAGTTAGATCATCCATTAAAATTTAAAAAATTAATAAATATTATTCCAATTTATTGTTTTTAATCAAATTATCCCGTTAAATTCCCAAAAATATTTTTTTTATTTTTTCAAAATAATTATTTATAATTTTACCAATTTAGTTAGATTAACCATTAAAATAAAAAAAATAATAATAAAGCTTATTTCAATTTATTGTTATTAATCAAAATTCTTGATTATATAACAAACTTTCCCGTTAAATTCCTTATTTTTTTTTTTTTTTTGATTTTTGAAAATAATTATTAATAAATTTACCAATTTAGTTAGATCAACCATTAAAATTAAATAAAAAATAATAAAGCTTATTTTAATTTATTGTTTTTAATCAAAATTCTTTGTTATATAACAAAGCTTTCCCGTTAAATTCCCTAAAAATCAGGTTCCTTCAATATTTTGAAAATGAGTTACTTTTTTCTTTTTCATTCACACCTAAACTCTGCCACCATTCTTTGGGGGTAATTCAAGTCAAGTTATTATGGCATTTCGCATGTAAAAAAGAGCAATTCGACTAATATGCAGTGGATATAGGGAACCTTGTCAACAATATTTTATAAAACTGAGTATTATGCCACTACCGACAATCTATATATATTTTACACTGTTAGAAATACATAAAAATTAAGATAGTTTTATTTGCGGGAGCGATATACATAACTACAATAACAGGAATAAATCAGACATCAGAGTTCCTAAATACAGAATTTCCAGGTTATCAAAAAACTCATTAAATATGAAGCTTTACAATGTTTGCCCTATTTATTTCAAAAACCATAAAGATAAAAAATTTAAGGCACATATAAAAAAAAAATCCTGCTGCTTCATTGCTTTTATTCGGTTGAGGAATATCACCGTTTCTTCCTTGTTCAAAGTATTTTGTAATTGTAATACTTGTAATGTATTAGATATATGTTTGCCAAAAATGAAAATCATAATGTGGACAATGAAGAATATGAATCTGAATATCTTCACGGCTTGTTAAAGTTTATTATTAGATACGTTGCCAACGTAACTTTGGACTATACTTTTTTAAAGCCTCCATCCCCTATCTCTCTGTCTAGTAATACTAAATTTTCCATTAGGCAATACTACATTGGTGGAAAATAACGTTAGAACGCTTTGCCCTAACGTTAGATGAATGTAGTTTGAATATTAGATGCCTAACGTTAGGGTCAAACGTTAAAATTTTCGGTCGTTTGGTCGATTGGTCGTTCTTTCCGGGAAATCTTGTATCCACAATAATTTAAGAACACTTTAAGCTAGAAACTTGAAATTTGGCATACAGGTATGTTACCAAAAGTTCTCGCTCGGGTTTGGGGTTTGGCAATGGGGGAAAATGGGGTAAATACAATAATTTTAAAATTGGTATATAGGGGTTTTTGAGGTTTTTGAAATTGAATATAGCCATAAAAAAATTTTAACTCCACCCCCACGGGGGTGAGGGGGTAAATATTTTCAATATTTTCGTCAAAATTGGTATATAGAGGTTTTTGTGGACGACGAAACTGAATTTGATAATAGAATTTTTCCAGTTCCACCCCCTAAGGGAACGTTCAAGTATTACGTAACGCTCCTAGGGGGGGGGGGGCATTTTGGAGTGTTACGCCTATGTAAATGGTATAAGAAAATAGCGTTACAGGGGGGGTTCCCTTAGGGAACGTTCAAGTATTACGTAACGCAAATTTTGATCATTTTGGACCCCCCCCCCCCTGTAACGCTATTTTCCTATACCATTAACATGGGCGTAACACTCCAAAATGATTTTTTGAGGTAGTCAAAAGTTAATCTGATAAAAAAAAATTCTAACTCAACCCCCTGGAGTGTTGAGGGTAGTTTTAGTGAAAATTTGTATATCGGGGTTTTTGAGGTTGCTGAAAGTGAATCTGGTAATGAAATATCCATTTAACGCGCGGAGGTGAAAAATGGGAAAGTGATTTTACTGGGCAGTGTATTATATTTACTCCTATTTACCTTATTGATTTTTTTACTTACCATGGAACTTTGTGTGAAGCAATAAAAATATTTTGACCACATGTTCCGTATGCATTTTCGTGCCTTCCTGTGAAATTGTCATGGGTTAAGACCATACACTGGTCAGACCACCGCTGGGCTGACTTTGCTGCACCTCTGTGCCATTTCTAAAAACAATAAAATACAAAATATTTCTTTATAAAAAGATGGAATTACTATTCTAAAACTAGTAAAAGTGTAGTAAAAGTGAATAAAACTTTTAACTCCCTGTATTGAAAGTTAAATAATAATTAGAATTGCTTAAAAATTATTTAATGGGACTTAAAAAATATAATTTAAAATATAACAACAAAATAGGTCTGAAATATTTCAGACATATCTCGTTTATAATGTTTCAAATGAAATATGTCTGATATATTTCAGAAATATTTCGTTTGTAATATTTTGAATGTAATACCTAAAAAAAGTTCCCACGTTTAAACGTTTGGTAAATTGGTAAAGATGAGAGGGGTAGACCGCTGAGGAATTCAGGTGTAAAAATTGGAGGATATCTGAAAGTTTCTTCATTATGGCATTGCAAAAAACACTTTTATCTAATTTTTCAGGTACACCCCTCCTATGTTGTTTTAAATAAAAAACTATGCTTGCATGCCAAATTTCAGTTTACTTGAAAATTTTTTGACCCCCGCCCAACTCAGTTATAATAATGAGGTATTTAAATTGTTTAATTTCTTACATTGTTACAGTTTTAAGGACAAAGCAAGCCGTGAAGATTTGTAATTCTACATTATTATATTCACAGTGGATGGTATATTGCATTTTCCCAAATAAGGCAACAAAAATAAAATAAATAAAAAAATAAAAAAAATAAAAAAAGAATTAAAAATTATTTTTTTCAAATAAAAAAATATTTTTGAAAAAAAAATGTAAAAACTCACCTTGCATAATTATAGTTAAGTTTGGAATTGTTATATTTTGAAATTTAAATTCATAATAACCACATTTTTAAAAAGCCCATACGCTTATACAGGGTGTCCCAGAATGTTTCCAAAATCTCTTAGGTGTGATTATATATCCTCAAAATAATTCCATAAGTTCATATAAAATTTTTGGCTACGTCCCTCCTACTCTGAGGTATTTGCCCCCAAAGATGAAATAGAAAAATCAGATTTTACTTTTTAATATTTTTTAACATTTTTTTAGGGTTTTTTAAGAAAATTAATGCGCATCGATCGATTTTAACAGAAGTTTTAAAAGTTATCAGAAAAGTCAGGGGCGGACTTCCGTTATGGTTCCAGACCCCTAAGTTTTTTAGGATTACAAATTTTAGACTTTTTTTACATTCAGTGAGTATAAATTATTTTAAAAATTTTTGTATCTCATCAAAATAAAATAAAAAGTTCATATGAAATTTTCGACTAGGGCCCTCCTTTGAGATATTCGCCCCTTAGATGAAAAATAAAAGTTAAATCTAAGGGGCGAATATCTCAAAAGAATGTGCCCTAGTCGAAATTTTCATAAAAACTTTATTTAATTTGGATGAGATACAAACATTTTTAAAATAATTTATAGCATTTTTGAAATAATATAAAAATATTTTTTTACAGTCCTCCTGCCTTAGGATTAAAAAAGTGTCTTTTTCTCGGAAACGCTTCAGTTTATGGAATTTTGCACAGAGTACTTTTTTAATCAAAACTGCTCACAGAATGTAAAAAAAAGTAATCAACAGTTTAAAATTTCTAACCCTAAAACTTAGGGATTTGGAACCATAACGGAAGTCCGCCCCTGACTTTTCTGATAACTTTCGAAACTTCTGTGAAAATCATTGGATGTGCATAATTTTTTTTTAAATAACCGTAAAAAAATGTTAAAAAATACTAAAAGGTAAAAAAGTTAACAAAAAAAAAAAAAGAATTTTCTATTTTATCTTGGGGGCAAATATCTCAGAATAGGGGGGCGTAGCCAAAAGTTTTATATGAACTTGTGGCAATATTTTGAGGAGATATGATCACCCCTAAGACAGTTTGGAAACATTCTGGGACACCCTGTATAAATAAGCTTTGCAAAGTTTGGAGCTTAAAGGTTTAATTTTTAATCTCCATTATTAACGCCTTAAGCCCAAAGATATATTCTAGGATATCTTCCTTAGCAGAAACGCAGCAAATACAGATAGCAATACAGTAAATTTTTACGTAAGCGGTCACAGAAATTTCTGTTCCATTTTACATATCTTTCAGAAAAAATTGATAAAAATTTTAGTTCATTATCTATGTAATACTTGCTTAGCTATTTACCTGTCTTGAAAAAAAAATAAATCAAAACACATAGGTTTTGCTCGACGAAAATCGTATAAAATGGTCATTTGTTGAAATTATTTTGTACTTTTTTACAAACACGTTTTTCTGTACGGTATTTTTTCGTTGCTTAAAGTTTAAATCGTTAAGACAAATTGTACTTAATGCTCAAATTTCACAACCTAATTAAGTTTAAGTGTCAATTCAAATGCCAAAGTTTAAAATTAAAAGCTCAATGGTTAACTTAAAGCTTAAAAAAGAAAGTCGGAAGTTAATATGGTTGAGACATAA
Source organism: Brachypterus glaber (assembly GCA_958510825.1). Lineage (NCBI taxonomy): Eukaryota > Metazoa > Arthropoda > Insecta > Coleoptera > Kateretidae > Brachypterus > Brachypterus glaber. The sequence continues at coordinate 29,635,513 of OY294046.1, forward strand.
ATTACAGACCTTCATAAAAAAAATCGGTTTCCAACAGGGTTGTAATATATTCCTCGATATATCCTATAGATTCTTGACTGCTGGTTCAAAATATTACCGCAGAGTTAATTGCTCATTTTTGTCTCATGGAGAAATTCTGCGGTCAGTTTCAGCAGCCTAAAATTTATAGGATATATTTGATATCATAAATTTTGGAACTTTTGACAAAATGTTTTTGTTGCTTGGTAAAATAGTATATTTTAAACATACTTATTGAAGAAGCCAAAATAATTGACGCATGCGTGCACGCACCATCCTTAGCATGTTGGCAGCTGAGGGTTTAACATTAGCTCGAAAAAAATTGTGGTAGTGTAATATTTTACTTTGTACTTTTCTTCTGTGTGTATTTAATCCTTCCAGGGGTATTATATCACCCATTATATGCGGACCTAAAAGTTATTACTTCATGAATTTCGCAAAAATCATTACAAAGTATTTATTAAGGAAACCAGATCTAGGTCTTAAGTTAATAAGTCCCTTGTTAACTTAGATCTAGAGTTTCCATATGGCTCTTTCATTTTTGCCGGCGAAAATCAGCGTAAGCGATCTTGAAAAATGAGATATTTTGTGATTTGTGTATCCAATACCGGACAGGGTACTTAGGGCCAGGGCCGGCATTGGGGGCCCTCGAAAGGGTCAATGGTAGGCCCGCAAAACGTTTAAAGAGTGACCCGTAAAAATGCAAAAAAATGATAAGATTCCAGGCCCTGGCCAGGCCCCTGGCAGCCAGGGGCGCGTAGTAAACTTCGGGTGGGGCCCGAGCCACTTCTGCGGCCCAGAGCCTGGGCCAGTCCGCCCCTGCTTGTATAAAATTAAATCTCATGGATTTTTGGTGCTCACGAAAAATCGGAAGACGTCGCCTTTTTCAACCCTTATATTTAATTACTGGTTTTACATTTTTAACTTTATGCAGGGCCGGACCGAGACAGTTAGGGTCACAGGGAATTTTTTCTCCGTGCCCCCCATTTTTTCAAAAGGTTCTCGCCTATGAAAAAAAGCTTTACCCATGGCAGAAAATTTTGAGGACTAAAAAAAAGTCATCGTCGCTGAAAAAAGCTTTACCCCTGGAAAAAAACTTTCGCCAGGCCCCAATATCGACGCCGGCCCCGGGCATGAAACTAAGTAACTAGTATAAGTCCTCATTTATAACTATACAGAGTTATTCTTTTAAATGGTACACTCCCCCTAACTTTTGAACGGGATGAGATGTAAACTTCATTTTTAGAATGTGCACATCAAACAACAAAAACTATCTATATATTTGGAATGTTTTTAAATTTTTTATTCGATAAGGCTCCGCTAAGGGAACAGTGGGGGACAAAATTTTAAATAGCAACGTAGGTCATGTGATACATAATTTTAAAAAAACTAACCCCTTCCGCTCCGGCCGGTTTTTCAAGGTACAGGTCCCTACACCAGATTAAAATGTATATGGAAATTCCCGTAAACAAATATCCAACTGTTGGTATTGTGGTATATTTTGTATACCTACAAATATCCATACGTGGATAGAATGGAGCGGAAGGGGTTAAAATTCTTTGTTTAGCTGTACCTATAGTACCTAGTTATTTAAAGAAAAAAATATTTAAAGATTTTTTTTTTTAATTATTATTATTTTGTGCATAACAAATGAACATTTTACATGAAAATGATAAATAAATATTATTACTCTTAAAATGATAATACACACTATTTGGACCTTTTTGTGCAAAATTTCCAAAATTAATTTTTTAAAAAATCTAGGGTCCAATTTAAAATATTGACCCCCACTGCCCCCACTGACGAATAAAAAATAAAAGAATATTATCAAATTAGAGTTTTTGTTTTTAACGTTAACGACAGTCGCTAAATTTTAAAAATTTATTCCTGGACCAGAGGAATTTTTTATTGGATCAGCTAAAAGGAAGTTTCATATATAAATATTTATTTAAAAGTTGTAATAAGGGAGTGTTTAGGAAGAAAAATATTTTTTTCCCAGGGATCAGACCTACTAAACACTACATTCAAAACCCATGTAGCTGCCTCTCTGTGAGACCCACACAACTTTGAACGTTACCAACCACTGTGACTAAATAGGGACACGGTCTGTACAGAAAACCGAGTGTGCATCAATATGGTACACATGGTCGTTAACGTGTTAATATACATATTCCAAATTTGAAGTTTATGTCTCAACCCGTTCAAAAGTTACGGTGTTTTAAAAAAATAACCCTGTATACTATTAGTTTTTTCCTACTTACGCCTATTTGGAAAAAAATGTCCATATTCTGTGCTTATATGTACAAAACTTACAACTAAAAATATCCATGCTTTAAACATTATAACTAAAATAAAACATATTTTTTGTTAAATGATATGTATATTAATTTATAAAACAAAGTCTGCAGATCTGGTTTATAGATATATCTATATATCGATATATTAAGTATATTATTTTACGGTGATGTTGCTTCCCCTATTTATAAGTTTAACAAAACGCGAGCCGCGAAAATATGTAGGTAATGCTTGCATTCCATAGTATGGTGGCATCCCCTATAACTTTTTTGTTTACGAATTGTAATTTTTCAAAATTTGTATAATTATTTCCATAAGTTAAAGTAGTTATTTATAAAAATTGTGGTTTATCGGACGTTTCATTTTATTTTTTATAATTTTATTATTGCAACTGAAACTCGATTTTTCTAGAAAAAAAAAAGGTCGGACACATGTCCGAATAACGGCATTCGATGTTATTCAGTTATCGTGAACACAAAAAACATGATACACGGACAGCCAAAAATTTTTGAAAGTTACTCAGAACCAAACATTTCTATATACCGGGTGTCACAGATTCAATGTACACCCCCCCTTAACTTCTGTATTTGTAAAGGTGAAATTTTGAAATTTGTTACCTATAAATTATAGGTACATTATAGGCTATAATGTACGTAAGGAACTTCAACTTTTGACATATAAAACGACATTTTTTTACTTCCGGTTTTACCGGAAGTGCCGACAACTTTCACATTTTAAGTGCGACATCCACATGCGTTACATTTTCGGAATCTGTACACTTTTCTCAATACATTGATACTACATAATTAAGTGACATTGCAAATGTCAAATTTTATTTTAATTTTCTTCTAATTTTTTTTAACTAGGTGCGCCATGATATCTTTAATAAACTCTAATGGACACTAGAAATGCTAAAAAAAATAAGTTTTTCTTAACTTGTATAATTCTTTAACCCTTAACTGGTGACGTGGTGCCATTCGTGACCCCACCATAATAAATTATTTCATATTTTGAGGGCATGAGGCAATGACACGAATTATATTTTATTTTAATGTTGCCACCTGTATTTTTTTTAAAGCTAATTACTTTACCAGACTATTAAATAAACACTAAGGTATTTATTGACACTAAAAAATAACACAAACAACAACAAAAATTTGGATTTTTTTAAATTTGATATATGGGGTCCTGAATGGCACCAGGTCACCAGTTTTGTTATGTTTTAACCACCTCACCAGTTAAGGGTTAAACTAGAAGGTTTTAAGCGATCCTTGAATTTAGTACCCATGTACACCCTTGGTTTGGACTTTTTAAAGTGCAAGAAATATGGAAATGATCCATGCGCTAACTTTTTATACAAGTCGAATAATAACCAGTTTTAATTTTTAATTAAAAATTAAAATTGTAGTCAAAACAAAAAAAAAGGTTATTATTCCACTTGTATAAAATGTTAGCTCATGGATCGATTCCACTTTTTTTACACTTTTATATGGTACAATAGTACCATGGATGTACATTATGGCGGAACGAACTTTATAGGTAAAATTTTTTATATTTATTTTTTCGATCAAACAGTATCTTCATCTTCTCCAAGCGTCAAATACATTTTATAAAAATTAGTCATAAAATATCGTACAAATAAATGCAACTCTTTGCTTGCTGTGGTTGGAAACTGTCATTTTGTCTTTTTTCTATTTTGCGACTCTTATAAACTCATAATCACACGCATTTTGCGTGTTCTTATAGGCCCATAAGAGGTCTGTACTTTTTGTTCTTTTAGGTTGGCAACAGACCTGGCCTATCACTTGACGTTTTCCGTGCAAATGTCATTGCCGCTTTAAAGTTTAATTTTCTACAAAATTTTGTGTTTAGGTTATTTTTGCTATGTTAAAATTCTGGCTTGGTTAATTGCAGTAAAAAAGAGAAGAGATGACTATAAAATATATCAAAATATCATTTGTTCTTAGAATTTTAAACATGGTGTAAACTGTAATGCTAATCCAAAACAAATATCCCTAAAACTCGCCTCAAGCGGCTCGTTTTCTAAACTTGTACTCGTGCGCTAAAAACGTATGTTATGAAACTAGTATTTTAATATACTATGTTAGGTTCATTCTTGTTTGTCGTTATAAAATTTTGCGTTTTTTCCCGTTATGTATTTGTGTCAACTTAACTTTATTTGACCCTTAGCTTTAAGCCTTCCGTAATTTATGAAAACTCAATACTCGTTTTTCCTGATAAATATCAAGGGCTTTGTTCTCAAGGGGCGGATGTCGCATGTTTTTGCAAAATTCAGTTTTAGTGGATTTAGCATTTAAAATCAGTTTTTTAGCTTTCCTATTTTTTTTTTATTTTTGTGACATCCGCCCTTTGAGAACCAAGCCGCCCATTTTCGTTACGTCACAGAAACTGCTGGGATTAAACCCGTTACTGTGCTAGTCACAGCGAATTTTTAAACAACATTTTTCCACCACGCCGAAAAGGGTTAAATTTATTTATACCATATTTTGTGACTAAATTTTATAAAATGTATTTGCGGCTTGGGGCAGATGAAGATATTGATTGTTCGAAGTGAAATTTTCCAGGCTTATTATTGGTTGCAAGAACCAACTTTTCTTCACTATTAGAATTTAAAATTTTCAAAAATATAATGTCGTTCCAGTGTACAGAATTTAAATAAAATTTGAAATTTGAAATGTCAGTTATGTGGTATCAATGTATTCATAAAAGTGTAGAGATTCCAAAAATGTAACGCATTTAGATGTCGCACTTAAAATGTGAAAATTGTCCGCATGTCATGTTGTTTTATATGTCAAAAGTTAAGGTTCCTTAACCCTTATCTTTACAAATACAGAAGTTAAAGGGGGTGTACATTGGATCTGTGACACCCGGTATATATTTTTGTATCTAGGGTAATTTTAAAAACCATCGTCTAATAGTTTTCTAGTACCTACGTAGTTAGACAAAAAAAAATCTGGTAATTTTTGTAAAAATAATAACTCGAAAATTTTAGTGTATTTAATAATAGAAATTTTTCTCTATGTGTTACTAATATATTTTTTAATTAAAATTTATATGATTTAAGATAAAAATTGTCCTACTTACCTAAATAATAAAAAAAACCGAAATAATTATTCTGAATTAGGGGGCACTGAACTGTTCTTCACAACGCAAACGTTATGAATATGTATAACATGCATATTTTATAGCACGACTTGTTAATGTATATTCAAATGTATATTTGTATCAAATTTATGGCACTTTATCCAATTGAAGGTCCTTTAAATTAATTTGCAATTAATCTGTAAATCTGCAACCATACGATATCTTGTATGTAAATAACTTTAAGTAGTGGGAACGTTGACATGGTAATATTTTCGAAAAACCAAGAAAACCCCTGGGTTAGTGGGGCCTTTAGTGCAATTCCATAAAAACTTTGTTTTTAGTTTTTTAGTTTTATAATATCATAATTTTATTCTCTTATGAGGTCGCTCGAAAGCCAGAAAATGAACAAGACTTTGTTGTTAGGTACTGAAAGATTTTTTATATTTGGAACTACTCGCAATAAATTAGGTACTGAAAGATTTTTTATATTTGGAACTACTCGCTGTACTCGTCGCAGTATTTAATTTGCGAGTATTCAATTCAAAATAATTCAATAACTAATTAGTTATTAAATTCAAATTATACAGTAAAACATAACGCTGTTATTGTATTCATGAACACTGAACGAATATTCGTTCTGTATTGCTAGGGGTTCCAAATATACAAATGTTTGTATATTTGGAACCTCTAGCAACTTAATTTATTCCAATAACTAAAATTGATTGAGGTTCCAAATATAAAAAATCGTTAAGTATTTAATAGGGTAACAAGTTCTCAGTGTAGATTTATTAGATTAGTGAATTTTATAGAACTATTGCCATTTAACTCCAATTGAGTTTCTGTACTATAGATACAATGTCATGGTTTAATTAACAAGTTAACAAGTGGATACCGCTTATCTAAAAGGAACCAAGCGACATTTTTAAAGAAATTTTGTTTGGCATGGGAATAGGTTCTTTAGGCTTATAGTCCGTCCAGTCATGCAAGACAGTAGTTTAAAATTTCCGCGAATTTTAAGCTACATTATTGGTTTGGACTATGACAATGATTGACGGTCGTCAAAGCAAATAAAAGAAGAGAAAGTTACATAAAAAATGATTATACTTAATGTTATTTTGTATGGTATTGAAAAAGGTACTTTTATGGTTTATTCTTCATACACTCACACTAAATTAGCATATTCATATTGTACAAACGTAAATTATATTGAACACAACGTCAAATTTTTGGGTTACAATTACAACTTAAGGCCTGTCCACAGGCTCGCATAACAACCATTACAAGATACATGCCGACACATCAAGCCAATCCTGGCATCGCATTCTTATGTACTATGCTTGTTATGCGAGTCTTTGGATAGGCCCTTTTCAGGAAAACAGTACCGACATCTGTTAAATTTTTGATTCACTACGATTTATGCATAATTATGCTATTTAGGCGCTCTGTGGTATAAAACGGGCCGCGTCCCTTACTATTTTACATAACTGGACGGGGTATTATACCCCGGGTATAGTACAACCTATTCCATTGCCTAAGAAAATGTTGCTTGGTTCCTTTTAGATAGGCGGTATCCAAGTAAAACTGATTTACTTTTAGTTACATCTTAAAATAAGTTTAACTATGTATAATTTAATTTTTTTTAACCTTTGCGATCAAATTAATTTCTGGTAAATGGGTCTTCCAATCTCGAGTTTGAAATTAACTATGAGCCATACATACCGGTGGATACCGCGCGGTATCCACTTTTAGATAAGCGCTTATCTAAAAGGAACCAAGCGACTTTTTAACGAAATTTTCTTTGGCATGGGAATATGTTCTTTAGACTTAGTACAACCTATTTCATTGCCTAAGAAAATTTTGTTAAGAAAGTTGTTTGGTTGCTTTTAGATAGGCGGTATCCAAGTAAAATTGATTTATTTTTAGTTACATCTTAAAATAAGTTTAACTATAATTTAAATTTTTTTAACCTTTGCGATCAAATAAATTGCTGGTAAATGGGTCTTCCAATCTCGGGTTTGAAATTAACTATGAGCCATACATACCGGGTGCCACAGATCCAAGGTACACCTCCCTTAACTTCTGTATTTGTAAAGAAAATTTTTTGAAATTTGGTACCTATAGGTATACCTATATATAATGTACTTAAGGAACCTTGACTTTTGCTACTACTTTCACATTTTAAGTGCGAAATCTAAATCTCTTACATTTTTGGGATCTGTACACGTTTCTGAAAACATTGATGACATTACAAATGTCAAATTTTATTTTAATTTTGTTTTAATTTTTTTAACTACGTGTGCCATGACACCTTTAATAAACTCTAATTGACACCAGAAATGCTTAAAAAAATAATTTTCTCTTAACTTTTTATAATTCTTTAAATTATGAGGTTTTAAGAGATTCTTGAATTTAGTACCCATGTACTCCCCTGGTACCATGGTACCATTTAAAAGTGCAAGAAATATAAAAACGATCCATATGCTAACTTTTTATAAAGTCGAATAATTCCAATTTTAATTTTTAATTAAAAATTAAAATGGTAGTCAAAAGGAAAAAAAAAAGTTAATTATTCCACTTGTATAAAAAGTTAGTAGTTGGTTCGTTTCCATATTTTTTGTACTTTTAAATGGCACCAGAGGTATACATGGATCCAAATTCGAGAATCACTTAAAACCTCACAATGTAAAAAATTATACAAGTTTAGGGAAAATTATTTTTTTTAGCATTTCTGGTGTCCATTAAAGTTTATTAAAGATGTAATGACCTGGTTAAAAAAAATTAAAACAAAATTAAAATAAAATTTGACATTTGAAATGTCACTTATGTAGTATCAATGTTTTCAGAAAAGTGTACAGATTCCAAAAGTGTAAGACATTTCGTTTGGACTTTTTCGACTTTTTAAATGTGGAACTTAAAATGTGAAAGTTGTGAGCACTTCTGGTAAAACCGAGGGGCTGACCGCGAGGAAATCTTTTGTACAGGCCAAAGGAACTCAGGAGGAACTCTGGAGGAACTCTGAAGAACTCTGAGGAATTCGGAGGTACTCTGAGGAATTCGGAGGAACTCTGAGGAACTCCAAGGAACTCTTAAGAAGTCAGTATTTTTTAAGTCACCTACGCGCCAATTTTTTTTGTAGGGGCGCCCTGTTTGGTAGAAACTATCAGGGACAAAGCTTTTTTCTTAAAGTATTTTGGGGCGTCAATATTTTGTGGCGTCAATTTTTTCTTTGAAGGGGTTCCAAGTTTGGTAGTAACCGTCAGGGACAAAGCTTCTTTCCATGAAGGTAGTTTTTGGGGCGCCAAGTTTTGGTTGAAAACGTCAGGAACAAAGCTTTTTTTTTGAGGGTGCCTCCCTTAGATTTTTTTCTGGTTACGGCCCTGTACCTATAAGATTTCCCTGGCAGAACGACCAACAGATCAACCGACCGATAGACGGACAAAAATTACCCCTTCCAGAGAGGAACTCTTAAGGAACAAAGGAGGAACTCCCAAGGAACTTGGAGGAACTCTGGAGGAACTCCGAAGGAACTCAGAGGAACTCTAAGGACTCTTTGCAAAAAGGAACTCTTTTGTACAAATTTCAGACGCGGTCAGCCCCTCGGGTAAAACCGAAAGTAGCAAAATGTTGGAAACTTGAGAAAACGCTTAAAAACTATATATTTTTTGTACTTCCAAAGAGACTTGGTTAGAAATCAAAGAAAATTTTAATATGTTTATTTTATGATTTGAACTGCAATACTTTTTTTACAATTTTAAAAAATTTGTTCATTCCTACTTTTATAAAAAAATTTAAAGAAAAAGTTGGAAATATCATGAAACTAAATTCATTATATTTTTTCCCGCTATAGATTTTTTGTACCGTACAAAAATACAAATAAATTAAAATATAAATTTTCTAAATTTTACATCTTCTGGTTAAATTATTTTTTCCAAAAGTTTATTAATTCCAAAAAAGTTGTTAATTTCAAGGATTAAAAATCAAAAAGTTAATTTTGTAATATTAAATTTATAGCCATTGGTAAGTAAAACTATTTTATTTTTTACTCGAGATTTAAAATATCCAATTTTTTTAAATTTTGAATAAGTTAAAAATTTTATGAATAAAAAAGTTCTAAATTTTATGTATTTTACACTTTTTCCCAATACTGAACTTAAACATTTTAAGTTTATTGTCACAAAAAGTTGTAAAACGAATTAAAAATATAAAAGTGAATTTACAAATAATTGTATATTTTACAAAAAGGTTGTAGATAATTTTTATTAATTAAAAATATAGCTGTCGTTCTGCATTTAAGAATACGTCTATCCAAAAAAGATTAAAGAAATTCTTTAAAAGGACATTGGACTTTTAAGTTTAAAAACTAATCATAAATTACATCAATCTGAAGTTTATTAAAGTTTGTAGGACTATTTATAACAAAAACCTGAAGTTCAGCCTCCATTTATAAATTAAAAAATAAAATGATTTTTAAAAATTTACGCAATCAAGATCTCTCTCCATCCTTAAAGTTATAACCAATTTTTGAGTTTCCTTTTCAAATTGTGCATTCCCTTTTTGTGGATCTACTGGATGCGGTAGAGGAATTTCTAGATAATGTTTTGGCGAACATAGTGTTAGGCTTTGTCTTAAAATTTTTAAGTCAATATTCTTTTGATTTTCTCCCGGTAGTTCTACGCAGACAATCATATCCTCGCAGCTTGATGTTGAAGGATTTTTAAAACCCATCTAGAAAAAATCGTAAATAGTGGGTCTATGAATTTAATTTAGTCTTATATGATCTACAAACAAATATTTAAAACTTTTTGTTGCAACATTGTTATTTATATTTACCAGAACAACATATTATTGTGTAAAGTTTTATAATAGACCATGTAAAAAAAATTTTTACTGAAATTTCCAAAATATATTATAATTTCTAATGAAATTTATCATATGTTCTGTAAGAATGATATAACTTTACGACGTTAAGATAACGTTGTAAAGATATAAATTATATGTTATTATAATAATGTACTGCCCTCTACGCTAAAAAGCAGTAACTCTATTTGTCGCTTTGAAGCGTTTTCAAAATATTACATCAGAGTTGACGTGAAAAAGTCACTATGCTACAAATGGAGCAACTCCTTTTTAGCGTAGTAGGGCAGTATACCGGGTGTCCCACCAGGTTCTTGACAAGCTATATATCAGTTTTTTGAAAAGATAGATTTTTTTTGCAAAAAACGGCTTTAAATATGAGCCCTTGAAGTTTTTACTCACGTATCCAAAACCACCCCTTGCTCACCCACCCCCTTGAAACCACCCCCAACTTCTGTTTTTCAAATACCCCCCCCCCCCCCCATTTTTATCAAAGAGAATGAAAGTAAATTTTATTATTAATTCAACCATGTGTTATAAATAGTATCCTACTTCTTAAAGGGGCTCCAAATAACAACTACTATTTATTAATAATACTGTCCCACCAGGTTTTAGACGGACTATATCTCCGTTGTTTAAAAAGATAAAAAATTCGAAAAAAACAAAATTAAATGCGAGTCAAAGTTGAATTTACTGACTTATGCAAAACTACCCCTTACTTACCCACCTTCTTGGAACCACCCCCAACTTTTGTTTTTTTTTAAATATTTTTGCTAAAGAATATGAAAGCAAAGTACAACCCCATCAGTTCACAAGCAATATTTTATATCAAAAAAATTTCAAAAACCTCACGTTAGATTATATCTAAAAGAGAACTGATTATTGTGTAAAAACCACCCTTAATAACCCACTCTCCTGGAACTTCCTGCAACTTTATTCTAAATACCACCCTATTATTAATAAATAATAATTGTTTTTTGGAGACCCTTAAATGATAAGATACCACATATATGAATGAATTCAGAATGAAATATACTTTCATATTCTTTGATAAAAATTAGGGAGGGTGCTATTTGAAAAACAGAAGTTGGGGGTGGTTTCAAGGGGGTGAGTAAGCAAGGGGTGGTTTTGGATACGTGAATAAAAACTTCAATGGTTCCCATTTAACGCTGTTTTTTGCAAAAAATTCTATCTTACCAAATAACGGAGATATAGCGTGTCAAGTACCTAGTGGGGCACCCGGTAAGTATGCTTAAAAAAATAGTAAAAAGTTATATACCTGCAAAAATACGTCGGAAGCAGAAACTTGTTGACGATAGGATATATTCCACAACGGAGCCTTTTTCCAATCGGATCTGTGATCCTCAGATTCCGTTGTTATACCAAATTCATTTTCATCGTCAGGATCTTCAATAATGGTTGATTTTCTTTCTTCCTTTTCGATTTTGGCGTATGGATTGTTCTTTTTTTCTTTGTCTTTTGCTTTATTGGATTTTGGTTTTGGATTTTCATTACCAATACCTAGATAAAATAGATATGCAAAATATAATTGTTAATTTATTTGGCTAGGACTTACCAAAAAAAAAATAAAAAAAAAATAGTATACATGAAATTAGTTTGCGACTTAAGTTTTTAGTAAGAATAAAAACTCAAAAAAAAAATCATTTGAGTACACCAAAAGAATAGAAAGAAGTACTGTCAAAATAGAAAAACAAAAGCATTCGCATTTTATATCTTCAAAAAGCACTAGTGTTGTAATATGAACATTATTAAAGCCTGTGCTGAATACTATGGTCTGTTTCATCAAGCAAGATAGTAAATTAAAAATCGCACAGTGAAAATTTTCAAAACAGATTCGAATATTGGATGTGCGAATATACTGTGTAGTTTATTTTATAAAACATAACTATATTCTATACACTAACATATACTATTCAAACCTGTTGTAAAATTATTTACTGTGCGATTTTTAATTTACTATCTTTCTTGAAAAAACAGACCATAAGTAAAACGTAGATATATCCTAGGTAAGTAGTATTCATTTTAGTATTTATTTTTATCAGGCCCGTAACTGGAAGAAATCCAGTGGTGCCTCGAAGCATTTTTTTGGGGAGGGGGAGGTAGAGCAAATATTTCCCAACTAAACATTTAAAAATTGAGAAATTTCTCAAATAAAAAAAACAGCTTTACCCCTGACTTTGAATTTTTTCTGACTAAAAGAAAGTCCTCACATCTAAAAAAATTCCCAACTCAAAAAAAGCTTAACTACCCCCCCAAATTGCCAACCTTTTCATTTTTCCCAAGTAAACAATTTACTTACTAACCAGTTTCCCAATACCCCTCAATCTTTCCAACATACTTTTTACGACATCTGCCACTCAATTTTACCAACTGGCTTGAGCACCCCCTGTGGTGCTGAGAGCTTATTTCGCCAGGGGGTGCTGAGCACCTCCTAGCACCGCCAAATTTAATTTTTTTTTTCATATTTTTTTTACGCGTTTGGTTAAATATTCAACATGGGTACCTCTTATAGTTTCAGGGTTGTTTTGGTTTTCTTCATCCTCAGAATCAGAATCTTTCTTCTGAATATTAAACAATTCAACTAATTTTTCAATTTCAATAATATCTGACATTTTTCCTGTTTATTTGAGGAATAAATTGACCAAACAATTGCCTGGTTACCTAGATACGCATACAAAATAAAAGGTAGATCTATTACGTTTGTTATAGTACGTAAAAATAGATAAATACCAATTACCTGTTATTAGTATAATACCTACCATTTTTTACCTTTAGTAGATATTATTAATTAGTTAGGGTGTCCCGCATAAAAAAAATCATGTTGCGAAACTTAAAGTACGATTCTTTTTAAGGTCCGATCCATTTAAAGCTTTTTGGAATTTATTTAACTACCACCGATCCACTATTGAAGCAGTTAAATACTCTTTTTCACAACCGAAACACTACCGTACCACTCCCTGGTGGAAAATAAAGTTAGAACGATCTGACGTAACGTTAAATGAATGTGCTTTGAAAAGTTAGAATAACGTTTATCTAACGTTAGTTTTTTCAAAGGTTAGATACACGTTATTCCAACGTTAGGCAACTAACACTAGGAATTCTAACGTTAGAAACCGGGACATTTATACATTAAATACGCGCTAGAAAAAACGTTTATCTGACGTTAAACTTCTACTAGGACGACTAAAGTAGCTACATATTACTGCACATGTGAACGGACGAAATTCCTGGAGATGACGTAGATGTTCAGGTTCCGGTGCACCAGGTACCCGGGGGGTGATCGCCGATGCCAGATTTGGAGTCAGCGACCCAAAAAACCCCCGTTTCATTTGAGAGTGAATTTCAGGAGAAGCCTCGGAGATAACGCTCATCAACAATCCTAAACTCTAGGTCGGCGATAGACAAATTTGGAGGTCATATTCGAAATCAGCGACCTCGAAAACCCCGGGGAACCCGGAATGGGGCCCTTCCAGGTGTTATTAACCAAGTTATGAATTTTTTCAAAGTGGTACAAAGTAGGTACAAAGTTTTCAGATGATTTTAAGAAACGAATGCAAAAAACCCCATCTCAATCCGTCCTTGTCATCAAATTTCGGAAGTTGAGTGCTTTATTTCCTCGTCTACTAGACGTCCAATAAAAAAAACTTGAAAAAGTCCCTTGAACCAAATTAATACAGGGTTATTCTTTTAAATGTTACAACCCCTTTAACTTTTGAACGAAATGAGATATAACTTTAAATTTGGAATATTTATATCACACAATACTATCACTAGTAGCAAGCTTGCCATATTTTTCAATTTTTTACTCGCTAATTTTAAATGGCACCCTAGGTCTTGTAATACGTCATTTTAAAGAGCTTAAATTCCCCTTTTTAACTGTAACTATTTATTTTTGTATATTTTTTTAAGATTTTTTTTTTCTTCAAAATTATTCAAATTTTTAATATTTTGAGCAAACATTGAAAATTTTACATGATAATAATAAATAATTAGTCTTAACATGATAGTACACCATGTATTAACTATTTTGACCTTTTTGCGCAAAATTTCCAAAATTAATTTTTTTAAAATATTGAAAATTTCATCAATTTTGAAGAATAAAAAATCTTACCGAATAAAACATTTAAAAATATGACAAATGATAGTTTTCGTTGTGTGATATGCATATGCAAAAGTTTATAGCTCATTACGTTCAAAAGTTTCGGGAGGTGTACCATTTAAAAGAATAACCCTGTATGACAAGTACTAAATTAAATATATAATTTTTTATGCTTATGTTTAAAAGTTGACGAACAAACGCCCTTGTTTGAGTGCATGACACGGGCCTGAATTTTGAGTAATATAACCATTTATTTCTCATTTTCTTTTGGATCCAACTTAGATTCTAACTTAGATTCTTTTGGATCTTTAGATTCTAAGTAAGTAGTATAAGTTTATGTTACCAACCTAACTAAGCATCAAAATAATGAGGCTTTGTTATTTATAAGATAATTATAAGATAATTTAGCGCAGTGATCAACTTTTGATCATCAAATAATTAGGTTGTTTTAAATTTCATGCCTCTTGTCGGAAAAGCCAATCGGCAAGCGAATAAGCATTTATAATAAGAACTAATGTATCTTTGGTCAAAAATTTTCCAACTACCTCGAACTAAGCACATAATAACTATTAGATATCCAGGGAATATACCTTCTGAATATAGAGGATATCCATTGGATAGCTTGGATTGTCATTAGATATCCCATGGACATCCAAATGTCAGCCTATATCCAGATCCTGGCAGGAATATCCACTGGATATCATGATTTCTTTAACCTCCTTAAAGTATATCCACTGAATATCCATTAGAGATCCAGTGGATATAATTTAGGGAGGTTAAAAAAATAGATGTCCACAGGATATCTCGTGGATATCCAGTAGATCTGGATATAGGCGGACATTTGGATGTCCATGGGATATCTAATAACAATCCAGGATATACTCTATATCCAGAAAGTATATCCCCTGGATATAGTCATTATGTGCAGTCTGGGTAAATATTAAGGAATTTTCCAACTTTTTAAGAAAAATTTGATAACTATGATATAAAAAAGGTTCTCACTTCTGAAAAAAAGCTTTACCTCTGACGAAAAATTTTGATGACTAAAAAAAAGGTCAACGCCTCTGCGAACTTCCCGACTATACCGCTCCAAATTTTCCAACTAATAAGTTTACTGACCAAAAATAAAATAAAGGTCTTCTCCTCTACCAATTTCCCAACTCTGCCAATTAATTTTCCCAACTGTTTTCTAGCTGGACAGTGGATTTTCAACTCGAGCATGGTTGGAGAGGGGGCTTCCCCCCCCCACCACTACCCCATCGCATCATCCCTGTTGCTAGTAGGTAAATGGAAAATATCGTAAATTATTGCAAATTGTGGTAAATATCTAAGTATTAAATACTCGAAAATTGTTTACTTTTAGAATTTGCCGTTATTACGGAACAGTGTTCATCAGCTTATAAAATATATATGCTAAGCGTATGGGTAATTGAAAACAAAATAATGTTTAAAGATAAAATATACCGTTATTTAAATTTAAAATAAATCTCGTTACGAGATTCTCATAGAAAAATCAAAGTATTTTGCGTTAATTTTCCTTTTACAATACCTTCAGGGTGTATTTTAAATAGGGTCCAAAATTTTAAGGGGTGATTCTTCATCATGTCTAAAAATGCTTCGTAAGGGAGCTAAGGTCCTTTGAAAGTGGCTAAAAAAAGTCGGTTTTTATTTAATAACTCAGGAACACTTTGAGATATAGCAACGAGGTTTTGCATGTGAACTAATCTTGATAGGGACCATCTTCGTATGTTATTTTCATGTACTTAATTTATTCAGGGGTGTGCGAAACGGGGAGGCCTTATCAGTTCTTTGTCCTGTTTTTTTTTCTGTAACTTTTTGTAATTTTATTTTTAGAAAATAATTCTTCAGGTAAAAATACATAAAAAAGGTACTGATGTTGTCAAGGGCGTAACCAGAAAAAAATCTAGGGGGGGGCTCAGCCCCCAGGGTCAAAAAAGAGAAAAAATATCTTCATGAAAAAATTTGTCCGTAGCGGTTTCTGCAAACTTGGCGCCCCTACACAAGAAAATACCAGGGGGGCTCAGCAAAAACGCCAGGGCGCCCCTGCGAAAAAAAATTGGCCCCCAAAAAAATTAACTTTACTCAGAAAGCTTTGTCCCAGACGGTTCTACCAAACTTGGCGCCTCTGTAAAAGAAAATTGGCGCTTCAAAAAATACAAGGGGGGCTCAGCGAAAACGCCAGGGGGGCTCAAACCAAGGCCCCCTGGCCCCCTTTAGTTACGGCCCTGGTTGTTGTAATACTATAGCATTAACCGTTTTCGGGAAAAAATAATTTGAAGGTGAAATTACACGGAACGAAAAATTAAATACTAAAATGTTGAAAACCGAAATTTCAATGGTACAGTGTGAATGTACATCAAAAACTAAGAAAAAAAACCTAATATACAGGTACTTCTAAAAATCAATTCTAACGGAGCTGTGGTCTCCTAACAATGCACCATTTTTAAAGGGCCATACTAGCTTTGAAAGCGCATTTTCGACCTACTTGTATAAAAACATTTTTTCTTAGCTTTTGAAATAGAATAACCCTGCACCAGTGAAATTTTGGTTTTCAACATTTTAGTATTTAGTATTTAGTATTTTCGTCCTCGGACCGTGAAATTTTTCCTTCAAATTAAATTTTCTCGAAAACGGATAGTTCTACAGTATTACAGCAAGAATACCTTCTTTATGTATTTTGATCTAAGGAATCATATTCCAAAAATAAAATTACAAAAAAGTTAGACAGAAAAAAGTTGATCAAAATAAGATACGAAGATGGGTCTTATTAAGATTAGTTTACGTTTAAAACCTTGTTGCTATATCTCAAAGGGTTTCTGACTGTCCAAACCGAATTTTTTAGCCACTTTTAAAGATGTTTAGCTCCCTTACGATGCATTTTTAGTTAACATAATTTTTTTATAATATTTCGGCTAAATATAGGTGGGGAGCGATGAAAAAATATTTGAAGATGATCAACGTAAGATTTATAAGTTAAATCTTGTAAGGAAAGTGAAAAAGTTTTGAATTATTTAATCAATATGAGCAATAAAAAACAAAAGTCCAATATTGGAGAAACAACCGAAAATGTGTGAGACACATTGGACCAAAAAACTTTTTTTTTCAAATGCTTATGAAAAAAAGTTTTATATTTATGCATATTTATTCATTTAAATTTATACAAAAAACTTTAAAATTTAATATGCTCAAATAAAACTTTTTGTTTAACGAAATATGAAGAAGTTATATATTTTTTTATAAAAAAAAATTGGCCACTGTGCCCTGCTCTCCTCTAGGAATTGTTCGTTTTTTTTTCAAATGATTATCAAAAAAAAAGTTCTATATTTATGCATATTTATTCATTTAAAATACGTAAAACTTTAAAATTTAATATGCTCAAATAAAACTTTTTTTTAATGAAATATGAAAAGTCCAAACCTAGTAATTGTTTAATTTTGGGGAAATTCGGGCTGTAGCATTTTTTATGGGGGGGAATAAAATGAGGAGGTAGCCCGTTCACATTTCAAATTTTCGTATTTTGAGTAATGATTATTTGCTATAACTTTTTAATAAACAAACACTTGTTTATTTTCTATAATTTTTTAACAAACAAAGATAAACACTTTAATGTTGAAATGAGAGTATATTAGCTAATATAAGTGTAGTATTTGATTTCCTTAAAAAATGCCCCAGATTCCTTGTTAAACAAGGAGCCCAAAAATTAATCAAATCTAGAATCCTTTTTGTATACCTAATAAATATGAAAATGATTATTAGGGTCACCCACCAAAATTTCAAATGGAAAAATTTGGAGGACTTACCCCTTGAATTTGTTCATTGGGGTAAGAGTATATCCCTGATTTTTTTCAGAATTTTTCAAAAAATCTATAGGTCGCTCACAGCCATTTTTTAAAAAGATATGTTTCTTTAGCTTTTTTATTTCTGTCTGAAAGATTTTTATTTAAATCCTTTTAATACGGCACGGTATAAAGTGATAGTAAATGGATAACCTAAAAAAAATCAGAATAATACACAAATTTAAGGGGTGAGACCTCCAAATTTTTCAATTTGAAATTTTAGTGGGTCACCCTAATGATTATGTATATGAAATTCCTTCTAGGTGCCAGAATTTTTATTTATTTAACTCGGATTTTTTGTTTTGTGTAGTTAGGTACATTGACTTTCAAATTATTCGCATTTTTAAAACAATACCATGCATTCTGTGACCAATTATTTAATGCCAATTTTTAAACTAACAATAACTTACGTAACCTATTGCATCTGTATTAAATTGAACTAAATACACTGATCAAATTTTGATCATCAAAACAATCAAACCTTTATCTTTTATCAAATATAATTACTAAAATTAAATTTTTACGTGGTGCTTAATTAGAAACCATTTTTTTTTCACGATGATAGAAAAACATATCTTTGAGGTGCTATTCCTTCAGAACTCATAATCCATTTTGCCAAAATGATTTTGGCCTGTCTTAAGTTATATTAGTAGGTTTGTAATGCTCATATATTATTATCAATTCTACTTATATCACTTCTGCTACTTTTATTTTGAGCTAAACAATTTTGTTTCTTTTATGGTTATTTTATCTAGTTGGTAGCTGGTGTAGTGATACCTCCTTATTTGGTGTTTTTCTCTTTTTATATTTTAATATTTTAAATTTGATATTAATTAATTTGATATTTATTTTACAAGCGAACTTGTTTTGCAGTTCGAAAACTAAGTTTTCCTCATAAGAAATTTCTTATGTACTTCCATCTGGCTTTATAGCTAAAGCTTGATGTTCAGGTCCTTTTTGCTATTAGAGAAAATGAAGTTCATTTTAGTAAAAATCCTCCATAGAAAAAACGGATTCCTTGAACCAAGGACACGTGTCTTTGTATATGTTCAAAGCCATATTCTCTTATTTCAAGGCTGGCATTTTCTTGAACCAAAGTCAATGTCCTTGAATGAAGAGCACGGGTTTTGGAATAAAAATTCGCACTCTTTATTCAAGGACATTGACTTTGGTTCAAGAAAATGCCAGCCTTGAAACAAGAGAATATGGCTTTGAACATATCCAAAGACACGTGTCCTTGGTTCAAGGAATCCGTTTTTTCTATGTCGTACTTTGCCCAAAGAAGAAAAGAAACGATCGGATATTGGTAGGTATGAATGCAACATTCTCTTGAAATTGTTTTTTGCGACAACGATCATGACATTTAAAACAAATTACCTACTAGTAGTATTTTATCACTAAATTCTCTTACATCAAGCTTATTTTTTTTTTGTAATTTAGCTAACTTAACCTTCGGGAACTCGGGTCAAAAATGTTACGAGTTAACTCGGTCGGGTACGGTCTCAGAAACCATAAATTTAAAAAATATAAAAACCATACTTAAAAAAAAAGTTTATTTAAATTGTACTAATACATGTTCCAAATACTTATAAACTATTGTTTTATACAAAAACAAGTTAAAAATAACAAAATACTGAACATTTATTCTTAAAAAGGGGAATTATATTTTTTTTTAGAAGACTAGTAACTTAAAGACCAAATAAAAAAATTAAAATATTAGAATATTCTCAAAATAAAAACATAAAAATATGTATTCCTCTTCTTTAGATGTATAACGCATTGTAAACAAATAAAATATGACGATTTTTCAATATCAAAAATACTTGAAGGTACACGAAATGACTTGGCACTCCTACTTCCACGTTCAATTTTATCTCAGCAAAACCAAGTCGTCGGAATGAGAGACCGCACCCGAGTTCCGGAAGGTTCTCTTGACGATTGTTTTGTTTTCGTCAAGGATCATGAGATATGAAACAAACTAAAGTTGAAATTTTACTAACTGGCATCTCGCCGAAAAGTTTGAAATACAAGGTCGCCTATGCTACACACACAAAATTTTACCTGTTCTCTTCCCCTTGCCTCATTATTTTAATTTGTTTAATTTAGCTAACCTAATTAAGTTAATACCCACTTTACATAAACTCATAATATTTTGATCCAAAAAAAAAATGAGAACTCCCAAAGAAATGGCATTCATTTGGCATTATATCAAAAGTATAATTCTTTTGAGTGATACCATATTCATTTGGTTTAAAGATTATGTTTCTTTAGTGTATTACTTGTATTTTGCTGATACCTACAGAAAATTTACGGGTGTTTTAATCCTGTCTTATTTCAATCCGTAGTTCCAACCAAGAATATATTTATCTAGTCTACGTGACGAAAATTGAATTAAAAGTATCGAACCGTGATGTCATGCTGTCCTGAGTCGCAACTACAGAATTACAATTACTATGTTTTTCTTGTAAAGATTCTTTTTAGTCTTAAACCTAACACAATGACTATATGCCACTTAAAATAATATAACTAAACTTACATTTAATAATATATAAATACCCCAAGATGTGTGATATTTCTAATGAAAAGTTAAAAAAGAGTTACTTGATTAATTTCTGTAAGGTTAAATAACACCATTAGAAAAGTGTTTCTTTTTTAATAGTAATATCCAAAACGGTTAAAAAATGTTATTGGCTACTGTAACACCAAAAAGGAATTTTAAGTTAAGTGACTGTGTGAGTAAGTTTCCTGAAATAAAAGAATGTGATCAAATAGAATTGGATTCGTTGGAGGATTATGATTTAACTGAAGATACTAAGGTATGTGCAGGAGAGTAAAAAGTAAAAAAGTCCAAATTTTAAGGGCTTGAGCCCCCTATATATATGTAAAAAATATAGGCGTAATTTTACTTTTATAGTTTGATTTGGGTGGGCTTAACAAAATTTGTGGGGGCTAAGCGCCCCAAGCCCACCCTAGTTACGCCTATGGGTATGTGGAAAATGTATTCATTTTAATAAAAAAAAAGGTAAAGATAGATTCTATAGCTCGATTTTTCAATGAAAACGAAAATTTCCTTGATTTGAAGATATCAAAAATATAAATTATTAAAATTTTCTTAAATGTATGTAAGTCGGTAACTCCATAGTTTTGTTGAAGTAACTTACATAAAAATGACAAAAATGAAAAAATAGTATATTCTATAACTAGTATGGAATAGACAATAATCCGCGCGAGCGGAAAGTTTGTCATACGAGCCTGCAGGCGAGTATGACGTTCCTGCGAGCGCGGAATGACTATTCCATACGTGTTGTAGACTATACTTTTTCTTCCACTGCAAATATGAAACACTGTATGGCTTTAAACTGCAGACAAGATTAAAAACAATGTTTTTTGTGACTCGACATTGTAAATGCAACAAAACACATATTTTTAAATAAAGCAATTAATGTTATTTAATAATTTTATCAAATCAGAACTTAAAATAGATTTTTATTTAATTTTAGCACATATTTACAAATTATAATGCAAAAATTGAAGGTTATGTCAGATTGTTGTGACAGATATCAGGTTTAAATATTTAACAATAGATGGATCAGTTTTAATTTTTTGAACTAAATTGATAAAAAAACTGGTCAAATATTGAGAAAAAGTAATAAACTTTATGTAATTTTAACGCAAAACTTTAAATTGCATTAAATTATTCAACATTTCATGGTAAAATAAATATATTTTTCCTAATTTTGCTACAGTTTTCTTTACTTTTATAAACAAGAGATGGCACTACATGTGCTCATTCTAACACTTGATACGGAATATTCATACCGTATCTAGAGCTAGAATGGATTCATTCTGTGTTTGAAAAGTGTGTGTATTTGCTTACATTCTAAAGCAGTTGTAGAAAAAAACTTAGTATTTATTATAAAATTTAATACTCGATTTAATATATTTAATTTATATATCTAATATATTACGTATTTTAAATGCAGTTATATTACACCGGCACACAAAAAAAAATTGTCTGTACACCGGGCGCCACATATCTACGGGCATGTTTTTCGACCCGCTGAATACGAATTTCAAGTCAGTTTAGGCCGTCCAGCCTTCAATTTCGAGTAAATTGCAAAAAAAACCCAAAAAATAGCGAAAATTCGATGTTTTGGCAAGAAAAAAAATTTTTTACTCGAAATTGAAGGCTGGACGGCCTAAACTGACTTGAAATTCGTATTCAGCGGGTCGAAAAACATGCCCGTAGATAGGTGGCGCCCGGTGTACAGACAATTTTTTTTTGTGTGCCGGTGTTATGATTTTAAATTTATATTTTAATTTTTTTCTTGGTAATTATAATTGACATTCAAATCATAAAGATCCTGCCGAATTCATTCATATTCATTAACATTTGTTTTTATACTTGTACTATCACACATTTTCATCGGTTTTCGACCTTCATTTGGTAAGTGGACGCTGTTATACAGAATAAAAACATATAAAGTGCACACTGTATACAGTAAGTATACTTTTGCAAACAGTGCAACTTATCTAGTAGATATCTACCCACAGGTACTAATAAAGATGAGGGACGAACCCAAAGAATAAATATTGAGCAGCAAGACACAAATTTTGCCAACTCGTCTACAAAACTTGCCAACACTGGTACATAAAAAAATCCCCCTCTAAAAAAAAAGTTCCTTACCTCTGAAAAAAAGCTTGGCAGGAAAATTTCATGACTAAAATAATGGAGCGCCGTCTTTTACAGCGCCAAATTTACCGCGCCGACCATTAGCGGGCGGTACTTTACTGCGCCGGCAATTACAGCGCCTAGGACATTACCGCGCCAAGGTCACTACCGCGCCATCATTCACCGCCCCGTCCTCTATCGCGTCGTCCATTACCGCGCCATAACCATTATCTCATTTAAATTTTTATGAATACACAAAATCTGCCGATTTTATTTTGTTAGTTCTACTTAAAAAAGGATTTATGTTTGGAATTTTTCAAATTATAAAATACTCAGTTTTAATTTATTGTTGTATGATTTTTTCATTTGTTTTTTTGTGTGATTTTGTTCGATTTATACATAAGTGCTTTTTTGTGCTTTTTTTAGTGAGTTTTAGTATTTCTCTAATCGAAATATTTATATAGTACACAAAAGAAAGAGTATCAGTTAAGTTACAATGTCGATAGAAACTATCAAAAGCATTAGAAATAAAGATTTAGCTATTTGGTTTGGTTGTTGGTTGGTTGGTTGGTTGGTTGAAAGCTATTGTTTAAAATTGATCTAAATCTATATATCTATAAAAATTTTTTGTTAAATAAATTTTGTTTCACTTGTTACAAATAAAAATAAAATCGAACAATACAGAAATTACATACTAAAATAAATTGAAACCATAAGTTAACATAGACGCGGAAATGTCCTAGGCGCGGTCACAGTCGGCGCGGTAAAGGACAGGCGCGGAAAAGGGTGCCGCGGTAATGGGCGGCGCGGTAAACTATACGCGGTTTTGTCCCGCGCTGTAAAAGACCCTACCCAAAATAATGACGACTAAAAAAGGTCCTTATCACCTCTGTAAAAAGCTTCACCCCTAACAGAAAATTAAAAAAGGTTACCACTATCTTTATAAGGTGCCAAATCAAACAACTTTTATCTTCTTCCTCCGATAAAACTGATGACTAAAAAAAGTCATAACTCCTGGACATGTTTTAAATTTTGCCAACTTAAAAAAGTTCGTATTTTTGGCATATAGTTATAGAAATAACTATATAGTAAGTTGGTAATTCTGAAATGTAAAGTCGGCAAAAAAAAATCGAGCAGTTTTTTTTTATTCGTCGTTTTTTTGCTAAGATAAAAATGTATAGCAACTTTATAATAAATTCTGCGAATAAATTCCTTTCTTAAACAAATTTTTATTAAATGGGTACCTATGTCATTTTTTTAATTTTTCTTTAACTTGATCTCCGTTTTTTCCTGGATTAATTTTATAACAGTCCAAACGTTTGCGAGTCAACTCTTCCATTTAAATAGGGTTTCCACCGACCAAGAAAACATGAAAAACCTGGAATTTTGTTACAGTGCAAAAATACCTGAAATTTACATGGAATTTGGATAAAAAATAAAAAATCTCGAATTTAGGATGATTATTATCGTTGATTAAAAAAATACGTTTAAAATTGAATTTCTTGATATAATTTATTTAAGATATATAGTGAACATTTTCTCGCAAGCAAGTCACTTTACTATACAGGGTTATTCTTTTAGTTTAGTTTAGTTTATTTTATAGTCGTTCTCAGACCTGTTGACAGGTATTTTACATGATATTGGACTGATATAAATACAAATAATTTAGAATGGTACAGTGTCTCTAACTTTTGAACGACGTAAGATATTGACTTGAAGTTTGGAACCGGCATACAACATGAAATAAATTATCTATGGCTATAAATTAAATATTTTTTAAATTTAAAATAATACTAGGGGGGCGCTGGGAGACAAAAATCTTAAATCTAAAGGGGATCGAATGATACATCATTTAAAAGGTAATCAAATTGTCTATTCAAAAGTATATTTATTTTTGATTGGAACAATTTATTTAGCTTTTAAAAAAAGGCATCAATATGTTACATTCAAATGTGATTGTCCTCCCTTAAATTCTCCGAAACCAAGCAAAATATTAAAATTCTAAAAAAAGGTCATTTTAATTTATCATTAGAGCAAATTAAATCTGTATATTTAAACATTATAAATTTTACCCCCATACCCCCAACTACCCCAACTCCAAAATCTTAAATAGCAACCCCCAAACTTTTATGCCATATATAAGGGGTATAAAAAATGCTTTACCTTGGTACTAAAAAAATAATTGCTTTACCCCTTCTTACCCCGAGTTTTTTTAAATATTATTTTTAGTTCTAGTGAGTGCAAAAACCTTCAGTACAAAATTTACACAAACATATTGGTAAGAGTTGAAAAAGAGGTATACCTCCCCAACGAGGGGGGGGGTTGGGGAAATTATTTTATTTTATTATATTGTATTGTCTTCGAAGATAAATAACTTAACCAATTTTCAGCTTTCTATCATTAACCTAAGGTGTCCTGCTTAACAGACAAACTAACTAACAAACTAACATAGTAACAAACTAACAAACTAGAAATTCAAGTTAAATAAAAACTAAAAAAAGTAAAACCAGTATAAGAGCAGAAAAAAAAATAAAAATATTTGTAATCTTAAAATCTCATATATATTTTTATAAGGGGTATAAAAAATGCTTTACCTTGGTACTAAAAAAAAATAATTGCTTTACCCCTTCGTACCCCGAGTTAATTTTAATAAAAATTTAACAAGCTCCCCAAGTAAGGGGTTGGTCAATAATATTTTATTTAATTGGACGTCTTTATTTTTAATTTAATTAATTTAATTTAATTAAAAAGATGAGGTTGCTATTTAGGATTTTTATGTTGGGGAAGTTAAATTGACCTATTTTTTTAGAAAATTTTATATCAGACTTTATTCGAGAGTTATTAAGGGAGGATTGTCACATTCCATTAATGATTTATTAAAAATAAAAAAATAAAACCATTGAATAGACAATTGCAAAACCTTTCAAATAATATACCACACGACCAACCCTTCTATTTAGAATTTTGCCCCCCCCCCGCTCCCCTAGTGTTATTTTAAAATATAAAAATGCGTAATTTAAGTAAAAACATAGTTTGTATTATGCAATATACAACTTTAAAATTTTAAGTCAGTATCTTACCCCGTTTAAAAGTTAGAGGCACTGTTCCACTTAAAAGAATAACCCTGTATATGCCAGGTGTTGTAGGCTATGAACCCCGTACTGAACTAACTAACCTAAACCAAACTAATCTAAACTAAACATGTCCCTATCGTGCGCTATCTCCCACTCAATGATTATGAACGTCAAAGTGGGAAGAACATATGGTCGCGTGACTTGTTTGGAAGAAAATGTTCACTATAGGAAACCGCTGAAATTTTAACATTTTCACCTAGGAAACCTGAAAAAACTGTAATGTGGTTAAAATACAACAGTGGAAACCCTGTCAAAAAACTTAATTTTTCTACACTTTGATTCAAGATTTTTTTTTTATTTATATTTTCTATTTCCTGATATTATTATAAGGTAAGTTTATTATAATCAACGTTTAGATACTTTTTTTTTAATTTGTTTGTTGTTATATAAGTCAGTTCAATTTATCTAACGCATTATTTTCACTTTCGTTTTCTTCTTTGTATGCGAGAATTTAATTTACATAAATTTTACACCAAAGGGTCCATAAAATTCTATAAAACCCCACATTCTCTTCTATCTTGATGATAATTTATTTTATTTTGCGTTAACTCCTAAAAAGTGAAATTTTAATTTCTATAAAATATCTAGATGTAATTTTTTACTTAAAAGTCATTCATTAGTTAATACACACCGGTCTGAAAACAATTTTTAGCTCAAATTTCATATAACCCAAGTAACCTGCAAAATTAAAATTTTGTGGGTTAGGCCCTTATGTTAGTTGCACTCTTCATATAGCCAGGTTAAATTTACAAAGTTGTTGTTACATACATGTACGTATACAACATTGTTATTCTAACCTGACGATATGGTTAATCTAAATTTATGAAAAAAAATCTCAAAAAGTTATTTTACAAATTCCTATTTAACAAAAAAAAATTAAATTAATTAAACGAATGTCAACGTCATGTTTTAAAGACTGTTTTTACCTCTTGACCACAGAATTATTGTATGTAATTATGAAAATAGCTTAATGAATCTAAAAAATGTAGTGTGTAAGTAAAAAAAGGGCTTTTAGGGTATCGTCAACGGGTGTGAAATCGGTCAAAATTTCCTGTTTTTTGGGTTGTTTTTCGGTTTTCTTACAAAAATCAAAACCCAAAAAAATATATGTAAAAGCTTGAAGTTTCGAGCATTTATAACTGTCCACACTGTCAAAATAACAGTAGTTTTATATATATTTTTTTTTAAAGGTTGATCGGTTTCACCTCTTTTATTTCACGTATATTTGTCAAAAATAAATCTTCTTCGTGCCCGTTCTCGTAAAGACTGATATTTCCTGCAGTAACTTGTCGACTTTCGCCGCTTGCTGACTGCTGTATACTACCAGTACTAAAAACATTAGCCAAAATATACGTGATGATTGGTTTCACCCCTGCTGAGCGGTTTCACCCCGGTTGACGGTACCCGATTTGGGTATATTTTTGGGGCTTCTAACGTACAAAGGTACCAGATCCAGAAGGGAAACTTGGAAACAGCTTCATACGAATGTTAAAATCAAGTGTAAAATACTTGTGTAAAAAAGGACCTATAGAGACTTCTTAAGGAAATACCTATTAATCCCTATAGAAACCTATAAAATTGTTTCAGTGGTTTCAGTAGGAAAATCCCCATGAAACGTGTAGGTTTCTATAGGTTTTCATATGTATGTTTTTGGACAGGTATTTCCCTACAAAGACCTACTGAGACCTATTGGAAATTTCATATGGGTCCCTTTTGGATGACTTTCTAGGAAAATTCCTATTAAAACCTATAAATACCTACACGTTTCATAGACAATTCCCTACTTAAACATAAAAAGCCTAAACCCTATGAAATCCTATTATAGAACATCCAGAATCTTTTTTTCTGCAACAGAAAAAAAAATTGCTCATTTTTCCTTTTGAATTCTATAGAATGGTATAAATCAGTTTGACGCAAGGTGCCACATAGAAAAGAGAAATGTTTAAATCCCTGTAAATGGTCAGTTGGTTTTTCTCGTGACCTCTCGACTTGGCGCCCTTGCTGTATTTGTATTAGCTTTAATTACCAATGTTTAGCTCGTTTTCTTTTACTTGCCCTGCTAGTTTGAAATATATATTAAGTAAATAATTTCAGGTTCCTGCTAGAATTGACTACCCTACAAAATTCGTACAACGTCCAACGGAACCCATAAAAGAATTAAACCTCAGTGGGCTATGCAAAAACAAGGAGGATTTGATAAATTTAGGAGAATGTTACGTAGAAGAAATCATTCTTCCAGGGGAATCCATACAAACGCTTTCAGATCTTCAAGCTCTCAGTTTGAGATCGAATGGTATCACCAATTTCCCGACTAGTGTTCTTCAGTTGACTTCACTTGTTAATTTGGACCTGTCCGATAATAGTCTTCTGACAGTACCACACGAGATTAATCAACTAAACAAGTAAGTGCATTCAATTGTTTAACAATGGGGACAATAGGGCCATTTAAAATTGAAAATTAGGTTAGAGATGATAGATGATAGTGCGTTTATAAACTATAGTACTATTTAGTGCTTGTGAACTGAATGAAGTGAAGGTTTAAATAATATTTTTGCACGACCAAGACTAAAACCTAATTTTACGCTTTCATTTTCGGGACTAAACTTTTTTCTCCCTAGGGAATAAAAATCACGGCAACCTTGATAATATTAAAATATTATACTTACTATGTGCTTTGCTGGTTCAAAAATTAGGTTTGGTGGTGTTTTGTAATAAATTATCGATTCAAACCAATTTATTTGATTTTAACAAAGAAAACCTTTAAAATAACATTGTTATAACAATTTATACACAACTTAAAATTTATCATCTTCGTCCATTTTTTTTACGTTTGTGTCAACCATATTAAAAAACAATTAAAATCGCGATAGCCATGAAACTGACTTTTCGCAATTTACAGGCATCTTGATTAAATTACGAAAATAAAACAACCGATTTTAGACGCGTGGTTTTTAATTGTAATTTTATCTACCTACCTAAATTATGTTTGGTCCTGCAAAAAATTGTGTATATACCTCAGGACTAAACTTGGCTGTTTTAGTCCCTTGCATTTCTGTTTCCCTCGCTCGTTACGCTCGCTCAGGAAACATTAATGCAGCTGGACTAAAACAGCCAGTTTAGTCCCTTGGTATATAAATAACTATTGTGGAATTTTTAAACTTCCAAAAAAGGTAAAAATATGTTTTTTTTATTAAATAACTGTGATCGAGATCCATTCTCATATTGGAGTTTTGATAAATCAAAATTAAAAAATTATTATGTCTACTCCAAAGTTTTTTATTGAAGGAAGCATTTTATTTATAAAAAATAGCTACAATAGTTTCGACCCTTGAATTTAGGGTCATCTTCAGGCTAAATTCAAGGGTCGAAACAATTGTAGCTATTTTTTATAAATAAAATGCTTCAATAAAAAACTTTGGAGTAGACATAATAATTTTTTAATTTTGATTTTTTTTATTAGTATTATTAACAATGGGGTTCTGAAATAAATTTGGTAAGTACAAAAAGAAATCTTTAGAAGGGCGTCTCACATTTTAAAATTTTTGTAATATACACGGTGCTTACAGTCTTTTGGTACATAATAAAGGGAAAGATTCTACATCACAAAACATGAAAAACCAACAAAGGAACGAAATGTCCGAAAATAAGCCCTAAGTGAGCTACGGTCCTTCGAAGATAAGCATATTGAATGGAGAATAAAAAAAAAGCACCAATAAAATTTTAATGCTTCAGAGCGATTCTTTATTTAAAACTAAGCAAAAAAGTATTCTTCACCGAAACACCTAAATTTAATATTAAATGAGACCTTTAAAAAGTAAAATCTTTGCTGGTACAACATGTTGCTTGGTTGCTTGTTGCTTGGGCATTTTTTTTGAAAACTGTTGCCCCTACAGTGTTACACTATATGACATTTTTTATCTACTTTTACTCAGGGAATCTATGTATTTTACAAAAGTTTGGGGTAAAAATATGTTAAGCCTCATACATTTTTCTATGCACGCCTCTGGATAGATTCAAATAATAAATTATCATAATCTTATTGCCCTTATTAGTACTAGTACACATGCCAAACCTTGTCACTCTAGCTCAAACGGTACCAGAGATATTAATTAAACACCTTATTCTTAGTAAAATTTTTTTATTCTTAGGGTTCGTTCCCGGACCTATGTTTCTCTGCTGGTTGTTCATGTTTTGTGATGTAGAATCATCCCCTTTATAATGTACCAAAAGACTGAAAATACCGTGTATAGCAGTTAGGGAACGTTCAAGTATTACGTAACGCAAATTGTACCAAAATTCATACATTTCATACCCCGTTTCTCGCGTTATTAAAGGATGTAGAGATTTCATGTTTTGGCTACCCCCCCAAATAGGGGGTGTGTTAGGTAGCCAAAATATAAAATCTATACAGCCTTTAATAACGCAGGAACCGGGGTATGAAGTGTATGTACAATTTGCTTTACGTAATACTTGAACGTTCCCTTACAGTATATATCAGTGATGGGCCATTCCGTCGTTACGTACGTTACATTCGTACACCTTAATTTAGGTCTCAGAAAATTACTCGATAGTTCATTCATTTATATTTTAGGTTATAATCCTTACAGGCACTTTTTTACATCTTTTATTTTACGTATAAATTCAATAATCAATTAGGCAATAAAAATAATGCAGCTTATGTGCCCGTTTCGTATCATACGAATCGTATGTTACAAAATTTGGAAGTACACTTATGCATTTAAATAAATGATAATAAAAATCTGCTAATCTGATTTGATTTTTGATTTTTAAATTATGTTTGCTTAATTTGTGAAAGATTTACTTTCTAATAAGCATATGGGATAATAAAGAAATAAATAAATATGATTTTCATTTTCATTTTATTATAGTTGTTACGTACGTTACCAAAAAATGTTACGTACGTTACCTGAGGATTTTTTCCAAATTTCAAACTGACTATACGTAATATTATTTTTCTGTAGGGCAATATACTACAAAACTTTTTTTGCAGTTGATCATGTTTCATTTAGGGGCCTTTTAGGGGACTTAAATTTTAAACTTTGGGTATTTTACAAGTTTTTTTGAACTTTATTTTACCACAACAGTTTTCGAAATGCTGGATGAATTTTAAACTATAACCTTACCCAATATCTAAATAAATATATAATAATATTTAATTTTTTATCCTGTGGCAGTAGTTAGCGCGGAATGACCCTGATACAGTGTGAAATCATCTGATGCCTAAATTATAGTTTTCTTTTTATTTCAGCAAGCTGCTGAACCTAAATATTGCGGGAACGAAAAATCCGATTAAGATTCTGTTTTTGGCTGTTTTTTCAATTAACGTTACGTAATTTAAAAACATAAAAATACCACGTTACAAAAAAATAGGTCCCTGTTATTATTATTAACCTCAAAATGGCGGGAACGGGAGCCTTCGTCGAAAAATTTACCGAGAAAACAAATATCGCGAAAATATTTCGTCTAAAAAATTACCGCGAAATGTATTTTCCGCGCATAGGATTAACAGCGATAAAAATTTAACGCAAAAATATATTAAAGCGAAATAAAAATGGCGAAAACTATTACCACGAAAAGTTTTAATAGCTAAATACAATTACCGCGAAAAATATATAGCAAAAGTTATAGCCGCGAAAATATTTAACACTCAAAGCAAATTCTGCGTCTAATTTTAAATTATAAAAACACGTTTTTTTTATAATACTTTTTTCTTAGCTACGCCAAGTTTAATATATTATATTACCAATTATAGGATTATAAAATAAGTTTTTCATTCAAAATATTATATTATATATCTTAAGGTTATTTTTTTTATTAGAATTTAAGCGCGATTATATTATTGCGCGGCGAAAGTATGCGCGGTTATATTATTACGACGTAAAAGTATGCGCGATTTTTATTGTCGCGAATATAGTTTCAGCGGTAAATATTTTCGCGGTAATTACTATTTCGCGTTGAAAATTTTCGCGGGTAAATCAATGCGCGGTAAATGTTTTCGCGGTAAATGTTTTCACAGTAAAAGTTTCGCGGTAAATTTTTAGGCAAAGTCTCCTAGATCCAAAATGGCTAAACATGTTTTTTAAGTAAACAAAGTATTTCTCATAATTAGTGAACAATTTCAAACATTTAGTTTTTGAGATATCTTTCGTAGGTTCACTTCACCCAGCGGCGGTTTTTGGACAACCGCTGTTGACTGCAGTAGTAAAGCTGCCGCTGGATTACATTACATGTTTTTTTAACCTCGTACTATTCTACTTAATTAAGCATCCCTTAAGTCCAGGACTTGTAGAGGGAACCACCGGCTTATACTGACTTTCGAACCAGTTTTTATAGAGAGAGTTCGCTTCAATTACGCCTTCGCCAAGTTTCAATTATTAATTAACTGAAAAAGGCAAACCGGCGCCAGTGAGAATCGCTAATTGTAGTAGACTTGTCATGTACAGACTCGGTAGACCAGTACACCAATCCACCCATATATGGATGGAGTGACCCTAATCTTGCGGACAAGAAGTTGTCATTTTTAAAAACATTACCAATCAGGGTCAAAAATAAAATGAACCTCGAATTTCCCTCTTTTAAAATAGCTCCGGTATACAGTTATTTTGTGCATAAAATATATTCATGATTAAAATTATAATTTTAATTTAATTTAATTTAAATGATTATACTTGAGGCTGGTTTACCCATAATCAACACTACCCTGGTAGAAAAAAACACAAATCTAATTTTACATAACATTAGATTAGTGACATTTTTATGTTTAGTCTCAAACGTTATACAAAAACGTTATAAAATATATAAATCTAACCTTAAAAACTAACGTTTGACAAAAACGTTATAAAATATATAAATCTAACTTTAAAAACTAACCTTTGACAAAAACGTTAGAAAATACATAAACCTAAAGTTAGTTTCTAAATTCTAACCTTTTTCTAACCTTATTCTAACTTTAAATATTTTTTAAATTTCCATTATTAATACGTAAGCTATAGTAGAAAATACTCATTTCAGACTGCTATTCTTATGTTGATAATTATTTATTATTTCTGTAAAAAGTTTAAAAAAATAAGCCCCAAAAGTCAAAATTATAGTTAGACTGGCAACGCTGTATTAGAATTGAAAAAATATTTTAAGATTCTGAATTTAAAAATAAATAAACTAACTAAATTTAAAGTTTTTCTGAGAGGTAAACGTACTTATCGAAGTATAACAGCATATTACACGAAAAATATTTAGGGCCACCCAAAAAGATGGCTATTTTATAAATAAATGTAACGAAATTATGTTTAAAAATATTATGATTGCTAAAATATATTAAGATTTATTTATATGAATAAATTTGTCTCCAGCTGCCATTTTATGATGCAGGTAGAGATTTCCTAGTTGGCCACGCCCCCTCCGAAAGTTAGAAATTAAACGTACTTATAACGTATTTCTAACTTAAAAATCTAACGTTAGATTAACGTTTGTAACTAACGTTTGATTCTAACTTTAAAAAGCGGGACATTTGCACATATTTTATAACGTACTTTTATACAGTTAGAAAAACGTTACTCTAACGTTAAATTTCTACTAGTGTAAACTTAGAATGAAACCAATAAAATGAAATTTGACAAATAAAGCTGGTTTATTGAGTAAACCAACCTTAATAACTTCCAGTAAACACCCCAGAATAAACCCTGATAACACACTTCATCCTAAGAAGGTTTTTTAATCGTTCCCTTGAAAAGGTTCCTAGCATAATGCTGTAAACATGCTAAGCATGTTCTTAAAAGGTGCACTGCTGTAGTAGCATAAGTGCTTCTACTCTAAACATTCTTAGCATGATTAGAGTATTTTGCTAAGGATATTCCCAAAACATATTCTTAAAATATTCTAATGGGGGTATTTTTAGAATAATGCTATAGTGCACATGCTAAGCATGATTAGAGTATTTTGCTAAGAATATTCCCAAATACATATTCTTAAAATATTCTAATGGGAATGTTTTTAGAATACTAATATGGCGTTTATATTATTTTAATTTTATTAGGTTAGAATTACAAATATTCTTAAAATTACTGTTAATAACATAAGTTTTATCCTTAAGTAGTCGAAATGGATGCATTTTTAGACATAAAGTGATTTTATATAGTTTTAGACAAAAAATTAAAATTATTATTTTTTGAAATGATAATTTTTTGCTATTTTTTTCTCTAAATATTGGATTTTTGTGTGGCGCATGATTTTTATGTCTGGTAGAAAGTTTGCTTTCACAGTAAAACTGAATATCGCATATGAATCTTACCTGATGGATGCTATATCTAAAGATTTTCATATACTTTAATTATTAGGTTTATCACAAAGACGTAAAAATTTTCGCCATGTACAAATTTATGATATCACTCCATAAAAAGGATCGAGTATCATAAAATATATTTGAAAGAAAGAGAAAAACTACATTAATGTAGAAATCTGAAACGCCTACCTACTTTGTTTGCGCATGCGCAATATACAATATTATTACTTAAATGCATCAAATAAGAATATTTTAAGAAGCATGTCAAGAATATTCTTAAAAGTACATGTACCTACTTCTAAAAACATTCTTAACATGCTTCTTAAAACATTCTTATTTGATACAGAAGCTTATAAGAAGCTTCTTATGAACTCCCAGAATGATTAAAATGGTATCCTTTGCATTTCTTTAATCGTTCTTAGAATATCCTGAGCAAAATAGATATGCTTCTAAGAAGCATGCCGTCCTTCCGGCTATTTATTTTAAGAATCTTCTTAGAAGGCTTTTGTGCTATCAGGGAAACTACCCTGAGATGGAATGATCATCCCTAATATCAGAGATGAAATAAGTATATACCATAAAATGAGGGTGAATATAATAAAAACATGTTAGCAAGTATAAAATCTGCATCATCATCGCCTAGGCGCCTATAGATATATTCTTTTACGTTTTTAAATAAAGATCTGTAGATGGTTAGTTTAAGATTTACGGCAATTTTTGCTAAAACCATAAACTTGATTGCAACATTCAGAAAAACAATGGATGTGGCTGGCCTCTTCTTCCATTTGGTACTACAAACATAGAAACTGCGATGAACGAACTTCCGTTCTTTCCTTTACGCTCCCTTGACCGTCCGAGACGCATATGATTAAAATTCGTGCAGTACCGGACCTCCAAATAATTAACCTAATGAGTGAGGATTATGAAGTTCTGTGTTTTATAAAAAAAATAATTTTTACCGATTTGTAGCAAAAACAATAACAATTTTGGTTTTTGTGTGTAAAAATTTACTTTTAAATGCATTTATGTTCAAAACGGTTAATACTGCGATGTTACACCACATATACTTTTTTGTGTGTTTTAATATAAGAAAAATTCAAAAATATTAAGCCGAAAAAGGTTTCAGGCAAAAAAACAGAACATCCACCCGGTTTCAAATTGAAATTTATTTTTTTTTACCCGACCTGCGGAATCAAATATCTTCTGTATACGCAGGTAGGTTAACATGTATTATAATATATGCCTATATTTATAAGTTTTTTGTTTAAAACTTGCAAAAATTAAATTTTCATGAAATTTTTAAATAATTGGCATTTTTTTCTAAGTTATGGGAAGGGGGTTATAATTTTTTTAGTTTCTCCCAACTAGTATTGTTTCTAAATATTACCAAAGAAACCCTCCAAATTTTCCTTAATTTTATATACAATCAGTTTTTATCCGAAAAACAGGTACCGATTTTTTTTAAGTTTGAGTGCTTTGACCTACCTCTAAACAATCGATTTGACTCATTTTTAAGTGGCACCGTTTTTTACCAAGGAACAACTTTTAAGCCAGAGAGCGTTTTTATTTTGGAAATTCGGGATTCTAACAATAATTTAGAATTATTTAACCTTTTTTCTGGACCTATTAATTTAACATTAAACCATTGGCCAGTGGCCAGTGGTCATCCACCAAAGCCATCTCTGCCCATCTTAAGATTAACTCAACCATATCCCAACACCAGGCTCGTGCCAAGCAGTTTCTTTTAACTAATGAACTAACAAGAACAATTTATTTTAAAAACACACAAAAAATCTTGAATTTAATTTAAATACTTTATTTTCATAATAACCGTTTATTTTTAAATTTAGATACGCGTTTTGTCCTTGTCAGTGTCCTGCATGTGCATCCGACGTTAACTTTCGTTTTCTGTGTTTTCAGTTTGAAAGAGTTGGTGCTAGATCAGAATTTGTTAAGTGTATTACCAGCCACCTTATGGGACTTAAATTTTTTGAGGGTGCTCAAAGTGGCTGACAACAGACTGGCACTACCCCCGAATAATTTGGCAGACATGAGAGCACTTGTGTTAAACGTAAGTTCTTTGTTTGTATTTGCTTTGTTTAAGTGTCAAGTTATTATTATTATTATTATTTATTACAACAGTAAGCGGCATAGCCGATGAGACTGTGTCCCTAACAAATAAATAAAATAATACCCAATAAGATTTTTTAATTATAATTTTTAACTCTTGCTTTTAAATTTATTTATGACTCTACCCTTCAATAATTTGACATCTATTTTTATAATAGTACTTTAGAAAACTTGCCGCAAGGGGCTCGTTTTCTAAACTTGTACTCGTGCGCTATGAAACGAGTGCTTTATACAATTTTTTCTATTTTGCTCTAAAATTTAAAAAACTTACATTTAAATTGATGACTGATTTAGGGATTTTTGTTTTGGGTTGGCATTACAGTTTACACTATGTTTAAAATTCTAAGAACAAATGATATTTTGATATATTTTACAGTCATCTCTTCTTTTTTCACTGCAATAACCAGTCCACAATTTTAACACGGTAAAAAATAACCCAAACACAAAATTTTGTAAAAAATTAAACTTTAAATCGACATTGACATTTGCACGCAAAACGTCAAGAGACAGGCTTTTGTATGTTGCCAACCCAACAGAAAAAAAAGTAGAGACCTCTTATGGGCCTATAAGAACACGCAAAATGCGTGTGATTATGAGCTTATAAGAGTAGCAAAATAGAAAAATAATATTAAGCATTTAAATCTACATGGTTTCTTATATCTCCATTACTATGTATACAAAAGTTCTTCATTATTCGATTGGAATTGCATTTTTCTAATTTTTTATACGTTGAATTATTAACAATTTTTTTCCGGACAGTGAATTTTAACATGAATTTTGAATCAACTTAGTTGAATAATAAGTTAAAATTATCCAAATAATCCTAATTGTTAAAGATATTATATCGGATCTCCCAGCTATTAGCTGGAATACAATTTATGCCATTCAGTATACACCCAACAAGCTGTAAGTATGCATAAACAAAAGTTTTCTACCAGATTTACTAACTAAAGTTTAGTTTTTGAGATATAGATTTTTTTACACCATTTTTATAAGAAATTTTAATTTAAATAATCAAATTTAAAACATTTTTGTATTCTTTATACACTGATCAAATAATGTTTTATAATTTGTATCTGAATTAAAAATAATTTCATTTCGAATAATCCTAATTTATTATTTTATTAAAATCACATTAATTTGCTTACTAGATGCTAGATGCCTGATGCATCTGTGGTTAAGGATTCCAAGTACCCAAAATATTTTTTAGATGGAACTACTGTATTTTTTAACGCTTTAATCTGAATACAGTTTCTTTAAGACTCTTTTGATACTACTAATGGTACTTATACGTACAGTTGCGATCTTTAAAAAGTACTACACCCAAAAATAGTACCAAATATAACTTGTCACTGAAGTCAATTGAACTAAGTCAGAGATATAAAACTAAGTAATATATAATATAATTTTTCCAAGTGTCAAATATGACAACATGCTTCACTTAACAATATATTTATGGTGCTAATATAAGGAAAAGTAATTAAATAATTCTACACGCCAGAACCAAAATATATAGGAATGAAGGTTCTGGTCCTTCTTAAGTTTCAAGTGCTATTAAATAAGTTACCTTTGTGTGTTTCGTTATTTTATTAATATTATATTTTAATTTCTGTTATTATTTTTTAAAATTTATATATTTCTGTAATTTTTACAAATGGGAATATACTTTTTCGAGAAATAAATGTTATGTTATATTATTTTTAAATCCACTGACATTGTACACAACCCTAAAAATTTCATTGTCAATAAAGCCCTTAAAACAACTAAAATTTTAAAAATTTGGTGCACCTCAAGGTTCAGTGCTGTAGTACTTTTTTTTATTCCAACTGTACCTACGTACGTTATAATTGCTTAATTATTTAATTTTGACATTTATTCAGACATTTATAATTTTGATATTCAATTCGCGCGACCCTTAACTTCAATCAAAACAAGTGAAATTCATAGAGTTCTTAATAGAAAAATATTACAAAAAATAGGTTTCGAGATTTAATTACTTACGTTAGTATACTACAGTAATTTGAAGATATAACCACTCAGAAATTATTTATAGTAGTTTTGGTGTCAGTTGTTAAAAATTTTAACTTCAAATTTATGTGCTAATACATACATAATAAGTATGTAATGAATAAAAAATATCTAGTTACTGCTTTCCCATTATGGAAATTTTCAAAATTTCGGAAAAAAATTTTTTCGCTTATTTTTGCATTTTAATGACGTTTTATGTCGATATAAATCAATTTCAAGCAAAAAAAAAATTGTCGGTCTGTCGATCGGTCGGTTGGTCTGTCCGGGAAATATTGTGGGCACGATAACTTAAGAACGCTTTAAGCTAGAGACTTGAAATTTGGCATACAGGTATGTTACCAAAAGTTTTCGCTCGGGATTGTTTTTGGTGAACATTGGGGTGTGAATGCCGCGGGAAGGGGAAAAATACATTTTTTTAGAAAAAATTGAAAATTGCTATATAAGGGTTTTTGGTGTTGCTAAAATTGAATCTGATAATAAAATTTGGCTAACTTCACCCCCGAGGGGGTGAGGGGGTAAATATTTTTAAATATTTTCAATATATTCGTCAAAATTGGTATATAGGGGGTTTTGGGGTTGACGAATATGAATCTGATCATATTTTTTCGTGCAAAAAATTTCAAATTTTTCTAATTTCACCCCCTGAGGGGTGGGTAGGTTTCGAGAAAGCTGGTATATTGGAGTTTTTGAGGTTGCTGAAAGTGAATCTGTTTATAAAAAAATTCTAACTTCACCCCCAAAGGGACGGGGGGTAGTTTTCGTGAAAATTGTTATATTGGAGTTTTACAGGTTGCTGAAAGTGAATCTGATGATGAAAAAATTCTTACTCCACCCCCTGAGGGGCAGGGGGCAGTTTTCTTGAAAATTTATATATTGATATCGCTAAAATAAATCTTATAATAAAATTTTTCTAATTTCACCCCCTGAGGGGTGGGGTTAGTTTTTATGAAAATTGGTATATTCGGGTTTTTAAGCTTGCTGAAAGAGAATCTGATAATAAAAAAGTTCTAACTCCACCCCCTAAGAGGCATGGAGTAGTTTTCGTGAAAATTGGTATATTTTTAAAGTTGCTAAAAGTAAATCTAATAATAAAAAATCCATTTTACGGAGGTGTAAAATGGGAAATCTCTTTTACTGGGCAGTGTATTTTTTTATTAAATTAAACAATCAGTAAAAAATTAAAAAAATATGTTATGTCTAAAAGAATATTCTAAAAGAAATATTTAAATACGTACTTTATTTTTCAGATAACCGACACAATTTTCTAGTTGTTTTTTTTTATTTTAAAAGTTGTTACCTAAATTTTATAATATAAAATTTAGGTAACAGATAAACTTTTAAAATAAAAAAATTACAACTAGAAAATTGTGTCGGTCCATTGCTTTATCTGAAAAATAAAGTACGTATTTAAATATTTCATTTACTATATTTCTTTTTGACATAACATATTTTTAATTATTTTTACTTATTTAATTTAATAAAAAAATACACTGCCCAGTAAAAGAGCCTTCCCATTTTCACAAAAACTACCCCCTGCCTCTTAGGGGGTGCAGTTAAAACTTTTTTATTATCAGATTCTCTTTCAGCAACCTTAAAAACCCCAATACAGGATTTTTCACAAAAACTACCCCCACCCCTCAGGGGGTGAAATTAGAAAAAATTTATTAAAAGATTCAG
Source organism: Brachypterus glaber (assembly GCA_958510825.1). Taxonomy (NCBI): domain Eukaryota; kingdom Metazoa; phylum Arthropoda; class Insecta; order Coleoptera; family Kateretidae; genus Brachypterus; species Brachypterus glaber. The sequence goes on from OY294046.1 coordinate 29,675,702, forward strand.
TTTTAGCGACCTCAAAAAGCCCAATATAGTAATTTTCAAGAAAACTACCCCCTGCCTCTCAGGGGGTGGAGTAAGATTTTTTTTTTATCAGATTCAGTTTCAGCAACCTGAAAATCCACAATAAACCAATTTTTACGAAAACTACCCCTGGCCCCTCTGGGGGTCGAGTTAGAATTTTTTTATAATCAGATTTACTTTCAGCAACCTCAAAAATCCCAATATATCAATTTTCACGCCCCTCAGGGGGCGAAATTAGAAAAAAAAAATCAGATTCATATTAGCCAACCCCAAAAACCCCTATATACCAATTTTGACAAAAATATTAAAAATATTTACCCCCTCGGGGTTGGAGTTAGAAAAAATTTATTATCAGATTCAATTTCAGCAACCTATATAGCAATTTTCAAATTTTTCTAAAAAAATGTATTTTTCCCCATTTGCCGCACCCCAATGTTCACCAAAAACAATCCCGAGCTAGAAATTTTGGTAACATACCCGTATATCAAATTTTAAGTCCCTAGTTTAAATTGTTCTTAAGTTATCGTGCACACAAGATTTCCCGGACAGACCGATCGACCGAGCGACAATTTTTTTTTGCTTGAAATTGATTTATTATAAAACGCAAAAAAAAAATTTTGAAAATACGAAATCCTACCAAATTAATTCAAACCCTTAGTTTAAGTATACCTAGTTATTACTACACAAAAATAATGATAGGTTAAGTGACTATTAACAGAATTATAATTTCCAAATGTTAAAAAAATTAGGATAGTGGAAAAATTACATAATCACTTACAAATTCTTCATAACAATAGTTATTATTTAATTAAACCCATTTTCTCCTTTAAAAGTATGTTATACTTGTATGATTTGACGTAAGAGTATTTATTATAAAATTAAATATATGCATAGATAATATCTCTTAGTAAATGTACTCCAATTAAAAATATGTGAAAACTTAAGTTATTAAATATGATTATTTTTTTATTAAATTAAACAAAAAGTAAAAAAAATTAAAAATATGTTATGTCCAAAAGAATATGATAAAAGAAATATTTAAATACGTACCTTATCTTGCTTTCCCAATTTGAAAGCTTTGTATTCGTGCAAAAATTTTCAAAAATTTTTATTTGCGTATTTTCGCGTTTTATTGCGTTTTATGTCGATATAAATCGGTCGATCGGTTGGTCGATCGGTCTGTCCGGGAAATATTGTGGGCACGATAACTTAAGAACGCTTTAAGCATTTTGGCAATTTGGCATACAGGTATGGTACCAACATTTTTAGCTCGGATGGTTTTTGGTGAACATTGGGGTGCAAGGAGGGTAAATGGGGAAAAATTTGAAAATTGCTATATAGGGGTTTTTGCAATTGCTGAAATTGTATCTGATAATAAATTTTTTTTAACTCCACCTCGAGGGGGTGAGGGGGTAAATATTTTAAAATATTTTCATCAAAATTGGTATGTAGAGGTTTTTGGGGTTGACGAATATGAATCTGATAATAATTTTTTTCTAATTTCTCCCCCTGGGGGGTGGCGGTAGTTTTAGTGACAACTGGTATATTGGGGTTTTTGTGAATCTGATAATAAAAAAATTCTAAATCCATCCCCTGAGGGGTGCACCCGGGTGGGGTAGTTTTCGTGAAAATTGGTATATTGGGGTTTTTCAGGTTGCTAGGAGCGAAAAATTGCATTTACAGACATAAATAAGTTTTGATTCCAGATGATTTTGAGGTGGCAGGTTTGCTTCAAAAAATAAGGTTTAAAAAAAATATGCATTTTATTACTACACGACAACTAAAAAAAAAGATACCTAACTGATCAATTAAAAATTTTACAGACTTATAGACATCAACGAGCTGATTCCAAAAATATACTGTGGGTACTTAGGTTTAAATATTTAGGGGTGTGTCCTTAAAGACCATTTTATAATTTTTCAAAAATTTCAATTTTGGTTTTGTTTAAAAAAATCAACTTTAGAACTAATGAAGATATTAACGCATACTTAACGTCATTTTGCAGCAAAATCTTTACGAAGAAAAACAAATAATTGATCCGGTTTTTCCATTTTTCGTTTAGGCTCGTTTATCAAGTAAGTGTACAAAGCTATGTAAAAAAAATAGCGGATAATTTTGTTTATTAAAGCTTTTAAAGCTTTTCGTACAAAATAACACTGAGTAAAGGAAAATTTACACATTATGTGTTATGTTATGTTTAGGAAGATTTTATTTTTTGAAGAAAATGTAGACTTCCAAATGTAAAAATCTTGCGATTTGGCAGCAGATGCATAATTTTTAAAATCGGCAAAATTGGCACCTTAAGATGACGTTATATGGAACCCAAATGTTGCATACTTTATTTTTATCTCAAAATGCAACTTTTGGTCCCTACCCGTTTCGTGGTTTTAAAAAAGCTTATTTTACTCCACCCTGTTACACAATTGATATTTACAAGTGAGTTAACAGCATCATTAAGATACGGGGAAGTGGAAGTTGCACAACGAGTGCCTAGCACGAGTTGTGTAACCACACAAGTATATTAATGGAGTTAACTCACGTGTATTGTACAATGTTTTATCTAAGCCCGTAAGTTGAGAAGCTCTTAACTCACGGGCGTAGATAAAGTTATTTTATACCATTTAAATTTTTTATACATTACAAATACATTTTAATTACAAAACTTCTACTGTGTATTTATTTATTATCTAGGTACTGTACCTAACACAAATTATAATTAATATTAATTAAATAACTCTTTTTTATGGGGGGTTAACCGCCGGGAAAATCTTTTGTACACCCTTCGGGAACTCAGTAGGAATTCATGGGGAATTCAAGAGGAGTTCACAAGGAGTTCAGGGGAAGTCACAAATAATTCAGGGGAAGTCACAAGGAATTCAGGGGAAGTCACAAGGAATTTAGGGGAAGTCATGAGGAATTCAGGGAAACTCATGAGAAATTCAGGGGAACTCTTTTGTACACTTTCCTGGTAGCGGTTAACCCCCCAATTTTTCATTTTTCATAGTAGTTTAGTAGAATTCCCCTTTGGATTAAAATGCTATTGTTACCTTATGTAATTTGGTGCGCTGCTTTTAAAAATTAAGTCAGGTTTTCTCTACGTCATCAGATTTTTTTGTTATACAAAGTTTTATTTTAGATGACTTCGTTTAAAAAAAATTAAAAGTATATTATGTTAATGATATCAACATCAGAGAGCCTTTCGTTACCGCGGTATTTTTTCTTTTTTCGTTTTATTCAGTCTTTTTCTCTTATGAAAGGTAATTGTACAATTTTGTCATCGCTAGTTGGCTTTTATTTAAAAATAGTATATTCTGTAACAAGTGTAGAATGATGCATATCTCGAAAGAGTGGATGTTTGTCACCAGAGTAGCGACAGCAGTGAGTGGGAGGGTCCAAAAGTGAGGAAAAGTCATTCGACACGTGTTGCAGACTATACTTTTTCTACGACTGTATATAATAACCAAGGTTTTATTATAAAACAATAATTTACATCCAATAATTTAATATTTTCATCTAATATTTTAATTTTTTTCTAGTACATTTTGTATTAGTTCGTTGATTTAGCTAAAAATAAAACCTTTAAGGTATGTATCATATATCGTCATCCGCTTACGGACTGTGCTATACAGCCCGCGTGAAAAGTACGAAACACGTTGAATGGTAAGTTGAGTGGCCAAGAATGTACTAAGCAAAATACTTGAAGGGGATAGAGGAATCTCAACCCCTCTGCAGTAGTAGGGATAGGAGGGGTTTCGGTGATCGTCGCTTCTGCCGTCTGCAAAACAAACCATTGCGCATCTAATTTGAACACGGCCAGTAAGGGGCGCTGGTGCTGAGATTCCCCTATCCCTTCAAATCTTTTGCTTCGTTCATTCTTGGGCACTCAACTTAACTACCATCCAAAATGTTCCGTACTTTTCACGCCCACTGTATACCTTAAGAGTTTTCATATACCATCATTCACTTACGGAATGTGCTATACACGGTAAGAGTTTTTTTGTGCGATTTGACTAACATTCTAAAACAGTCGTAGAAATAGTATATTGTTTTAAGAAAAGGAAAAGTGAAGCTTTTTTTTACTAGTCGGTAGAATTTACGGACGACGTGAAGCGGAGTCCGGAAACTACACACGAGTAAAAAAAAGCTCTCTGAGTGAAACATACTATTTTTTCTTTAAGCTATATATACTTTTTTACATATTCATTTTTGAATTTAATTTATTCAGTAATAGAGTATGTCTTTTTTTTGTTAAAATAGGCCAATAAAACCCTTTCGAAATAAAGTTAAACCTTCCTTAGCTCATTTTAAATTTTTTTCGTAGGCTAAATCGTACACTTTTCGCGATTTCGATGGTAACTTGTCTAATGTAGCATTTACAATTTTGGAGAGATTTGTAGGTGTATAAACCATATATTCTTCTTCAATCATTTTTAATCAATTTCACACAAGGTTTTTGCACATAATCTATAGTCAACCACATGTTTCCATAATAAACAGTGGTGCTTTTGCTAATTAACTTTTTTTTACGGCGTACAACAATGAACTCATTTTTTTACTGTAAAAAAATAGATCACTTCTAAATTTGAAAACCTATATTTGAAAAGAAAATCGACGTTATCTCCTCTAACTCGAGACAAAATCTAAAAATTATATTTTTAAAACTGATGTGATGGATTAGTAATCACTGATTGCTAGTCAGTAACCAGTAATTGGTTTTCAAATGGGGAAACCATTGTTGTCTTATCCAGAAGCTTGCATAAGAACATAAAACATAAAAATTCGATGCCGTGATTGGCTTACAAGATACATGGTGGCACATCAAGCCAATTACGGCCTCGCATTGTTGTGTACTATGTTGTTATGCGAGCCTGTGGATATGCCCTTATTAATAATTCTAAAGGTAACCTTATGGCTTTTATTTTAGGAACAAGATTACAAACCCGAAAATGCCCAACATGCAAATGGACTGACAATATTAAATTTAAGATCAAACCGTTTAAAAGGACACATTATCCTTGGAAATTATGGAGTAAGTAAAAATACATCCTAAAATTCTTTAAAAGCGCCGCACAGTGTTTTGTATGCCCGAAAAAGTGGTCATGAGCCTATATTTTTTTATTTAAAAAGATTTTTTTACAAAAATTTCACACAATTACCCCTAAAATCAAATGTCGAAAAAAAAGTCAGGGCTGTTCGTTAAAAGGGGTCAAAATCAAAAAATATATTTTTTGTGTCTTTTTTTTTAAATCTGAATGATAGTTTTCAAGCAAATTAACCTAATAAAAAAAATGTAAAAATAAAAATATCAGTGCCGTTCGTTAAAAGGGGGTAAAAAATTAGTGTTTTTTTAACTGTTTTTTTTTTCGACAAATATGATTATTTTAGTGATCTTTCTAAGCAAAAAGATTTATTTTTTTATTTTAATGTGTAACATATATGTAAAAGTAAATTTAAAAGAGAGGTTAGTATAAAAACATATTTAAATTAGTTTAAAATAAATCACTTTATTTAAATCTCCACTCGATCTCCAACAACTATAAGGAATTGATTTTTACACCTTTTTTTAATTAAATAAAAAACCTTTGGTATAAATATTTTATTTTATTAGTAAATTTTTAGCTTCAGCTGTTAGTTCAGTTGTCTTATGTTTATATTTAGTCCTTAAACTAGTAACAAAGGGATCTGAAGAAATAAGGGGCTTATGAATTAAATCCTCATTGGACAATAACCTTGAACATTTTCGGGTATTATTTTCCCTAAACTTTTTAAAATCTTTGTTCCTTGCCTCTTGAGCTTCTTCTGATTATACTATTAGGTAAATACTTACTTAAATACTGTACTAGAAATACAAAACTTTTCATAAGGTAATTAATTAATCTTTAAGCTATTATCATTTTGAAAATTTTACGCAAAAAACGCCTTGCAACATAACGGTTTTTTGGACATAAAATCCTTAGACGCTAAAGGACGCGGCAACCATTTTAGGCCAACATTTTTAAGGTACCAATGAACACATTTAAAAAAAAGTGCGGCGGCAAGCGACGATAACAACGAAAGGTCCATTTCAAAAAATATATTTAAAAAATATAATAATAATAATAATAATAATAATAATAATATTATATATATAGCAAAGGGCGAAGTTCAGCAAGCTGTTCTTCCACTTAACCCTAAAATTCCTATACCTAACTACATGCTAAAAATAAATAAAAAATAAAAAATAGAAAAATATGATAATAAGTTTGAATTCAAAATATTAATTTTAACCCAGCCAACGTTGCTCAATGTTATTAAATATATATTAAACATATATTAAAATATCACTAAATAACATTCTTCTTAAATTTGCTTTGTATTTGCTTACAGAGTATTGCTTCATTTCCTCTAAAGTCGTATTGTATATCTTACAGACATTATATGAAAAAGATCTCTCAAAGAAGCTAGTTTTATGAGTAGGGCATGTTATTAAATTTTTTCTTCTGATATTTATATTGTGAACATCTGATTTTTTAAACAAGTATGGTGGTTTATGAAAAATTATTATTTTATAAAAAAGCACGGACATGTGAAACAGTCGTCTTTTGGCCATATTTAGCCACCCTAGGTTTTTAATATGTACACTTGTAGGTTCCCGCCTGGGAATACCACAAATAAATCGTGTGCAGACATTTTGTATTCTCTGTATAACCTTGCTAAATCAAGGCAAGGACCGTAAACCGTATCACAATATGTAAAGTGAGATAGAACTAAGGAATCACAGAGAGTTTGTTTTATCTTCTGATTGAGATAGTCTTTATGTGCAAAAACTTTCTTTAGGTTACAAAAAGCTAATCCTACGCATTTTTTTATGTGACTTTTAAATCTCAGATCCACATCCATAATGAGTCCTAGATTTCTTGCCTCTTTAACCGGGTTTAATCGTACTCCATCTACATTAACAATAAAATCTCTTGCTTGTGCCTCGTAATCTTTATTTTTTCCAAATATAAGTAGCATTGATTTATTTGGGTTAATGCAGAGATCGTGATTTTTAGATGCTTTCACCAACGCCTCAAGTTCCGCATTAACTTTAGCAATAGCACTGACTGAGTCTGAGTATTTAAACGAGTAATAATACTGCGTATCATCTGCGTAGCTATGTACCTTGAAATGTTTAGGCTTATGTAAATAACATATATAAATACAAAATAATAATGGGCCTAAAATCGAACCCTGAGGGACACCGCAAAGTAAGGATAATATGGATGACAAGGTACCATTAAGATTTACAGCTTGTTTGCGATCTTTCAAATAGTTTAAAATTAAAAGAGCTGCAGACTCACCAAATCCTAAAAAGTGCAAAATTGAAATTAAAATATCAGGGTTTATTGAATCGAAGGCCTTAGAGTAATCCAAAAGTATTAAAATAGTTACTAAGTCTTTATCTTTAGCACTTATTATGTCATCACAAACTTTTGTGAGAGCAGTTGTACAGCTAAAGTCCTGTCTAAACCCAGACTGAAACTCAGGCAAAACGTTATATTGAATTAGGTGTGTTTTCATTACTTTTTTCAGTGTACATTTTTGGTCTGTTAGGAACAACAAAATATGTTAAATTTGGATGAAAATATTTACAAAGGACACAAATTTTAGATAAACATATATATTTGTTTAACAGTTGAAGAGAAAAAAGTTATGTGCTCTTAAACTAGAACTAGTATTTAGGAAAAAAAAATGCTATTATGAAACGCCAGCTTTAAGAGTGTATTTTGCCTACGAATATAATTTTCAATAAAAAGTATTATTATTATTTTTGAAAACCTCAAATGGCCAACTTTTTGCCCTGACAAAGCACTGTGCGCAGTTTGTTTAATAAAATGCAACTGATTTATTTATTTTGGTCCAATTGCCTATGGCCCTTATTTTACAACCATTTGTACTGGTAGCTATAATTAGATATCATTTTTAAATATTTTACCATATTTTTTTACCGGAGGGATCCGTCACATTCACAAGATTTTACAAGAATTCTCACATATAATTACATAAGAGGCTGAGAATTATGCGGGAAAAATTCGCTTTTTCATGAAAATTTGTTCTGGAAATAATTACGACCGGGAGATGCCCCTGGAGTAATTATTTTCTTTGACAGCAAATTTGAATGAAAACTGTGAATCATGTGTAATTCGGAAGATTATTTTTTAACGATTTATAATATGTCAAACCAACTTTAATATTTTTGTAATTCTCAAATGATATAAATTGTTCTATTACTTATCTTAATATTTTTACGGGCATTTTCTTTGATTTGGTTAATTTAATTACATTCTCAACTGCTAAACTAAAACCTTTTTGTCCATTTTTAAATTGCAAATTATAGTTCTGTCAATAATTTAGTGACTTACTGCAGTACTGACTAGCGCGGTACTGCGCTAGGCTTGCAAGCATGTTCATAAAAGTCAACCTATAAAAACTGTCATTACATTTTATAAAAAGAATATTTTGAGGTAATTTTTGGTAAATAATAAATTAATAACAATAATTATAAATAGTAATATATTCGTATTTAATTATTAATTAGTTTTAGGTATGAAATCTTGTTGTAAAAGAGAAATACTGAAAAACAAAATACTAAAGCGATTCCCACTAGAATTTTCTACTGTAGAAAATTCCCAATATAGCTATAATTTTATTGGACAGAAATAAACACGTGGCCAGAAATATTTTTAAATAATTGGTTGATAAAAACGTTAAAAAATAATCCTAAAAATATAAGAGTAAAATTTTGTGATAATAGCTATTATTATTATTATATTTTAGAATTTAACAGAACTGGATGTTAGTGAGAATAGTATAGAAATTTTAGACTTAAGTGCAGTAGAACAACTTCAAGTGTTACAATGCTCCCGAAATTCGCTATTTCAACTAACCCTACACGGGAAGAATCTTACTTCAATAATTGCTGGAAACAATAGTAAGTAATTAAATATTTTAAATTATTAAGTAAGGTCCGGTTTGTTAAACTGTTAAGGTTAAATTACCTGCAGGTCCGTAGCGAAGAAGATTTCGTAGGGAGGAGTAGGTCAAAAATTACAAATTTTTTTAGCCTAAAAATGCTTTTTGTTGCACGAAGGTCTTACACGGCCGAATACTAGGCGAGTTACTCGACATCAAACATATTCCAGGCGAGTTTTTTTTGCGCACTAAGTGGATAAAATGCTGGAATGACATATTCAAGAATGGGAGAACACGAGGCAAAAGTTCCTTTTAGTAGAAAAAGCATCAAGTTTGCCTTTCGGCCTATAGACAAAAATTATAATTTGAAAAGTACATTTATTTATAAAGCCTCCTAATAACATTTTTTATGTGATTTCATTACAGGTATTTAGTTGAGCGCCACAGGCGAAAAGTTTTTTCAAGGTTACGCATTTTCCAAACCCCTTAGAATTTGAAAATCAGGCAAAAGAATTTAGAATATTAAGGCCCACTTGCACCAACTTTTGATCTGGGAATATTGCGACTAAACCGAGTTTAAGTTAAAAATGCTGCCTTCTGATTGGTTGACCGTCTAGTTAATCCAAGCTTAAAGTTAAATCATCGATGGTGCAAGTGGCCCTAAGGGTCATGCATTTTTCAAAGAGGTCAGAACTTATTATACATACCTTAAAACTCTATGGGGAGAGAATGATCAGAATGGCATATTGTACCTTTTAGGCTGGCGGCCCATGTGCATTGCATAAATGTTTCCAATGCACACGGGCCGCCAGCCTTGCACTTGTCACATAGTAGTTATGGCACTGATGAGACCACCCTAAAATCTTATTTACTTTTTTAATAACAATATATTGTTATTAAAAAAGTAAACATTTTCTTAGGATTCCTATAGTTCATATTTTAAATATAGGTAATTACTATATGTTAAGAGTTACCTAAATACCAAAAAAGTTTCATGAAAATGATTGCTAAATTTTTTGTTATAACTGCTAGCAGTTTTATCTGTGTTAATTATTTTGTTGTTTAAAAAAGTAAACAATATCTTAGGATTCCTAGAGTTCCTATTTTAAATATAGGTAATTCCTATATGTTAAGAGTTACCTAAATACCAAAAAAGTTGCATGAAAATGATTGCTAAATTTTTGGTTACAATTGCAGTTTTATCTGTGTTAATTATTTTGTTATTTAAAAAAGTAAACAGTATCTTAGGATTCCTAATTCCTGTTTTAAATATAGGTAATTACTATGTGTTAAGAGTTACCTAAATACCAAAAAAGTTTCATGAAAATGATTGCTAAATTAACACTAACAATTGCTAGCAGTTATATCTGCGTTAATTATTTTGTTATTTAAAAAAGTAAACAATATCTTAGGATTCCAACAGTTCCTATTTTAAATATAGGTAATTCCTATATATTAAGAGTTACCTAAATACCAAAAAAGTTGCATGAAAATGTTTGCTAAATTTTTGATTACAATTGCTAGCAGTAAAAAAAATTAAAAGGTAAACAATATCTTAGGATTTCTATAGTTCCTATTTTAAATATAGGTAATTCCTATATATTAAGAGTTACCTAAATACCAAAAAAGTTGCATGAAAATGATTGCTAAATTTTTGGTAACAATTGCTAGCAGTTTTATCTGTGTTAATTATTTTGTTATTTAAAAAAGTAAACAATATCTTAGGGTTCCTATAGTTCCTATTTTAAATATAGGTAATTCCTATATGTTAAGAGTTACCTAAATACCAAAAAAGTTGCATGAAAATGTTTGCTAAATTTTTGATTACTATTGCTAGCAGTAAAAAAAATTAAAAGGTAAACAATATCTTAGGATTTCTATAGTTCCTATTTTAAATATAGGTAATTCCTATATGTTAAGAGTTACCTAAATACCAAAAAAGTTGCATGAAAATGATTGCTAAATTTTTGGTTACAATTGCTAGCAGTTTTATCTGTGTTAATTATTTTGTTATTTAAAAAAGTAAACAGTATCTTAGGATTCCTGATTCCTGTTTTAAATATAGGTAATTACTATATGTTAAGAGTTACCTAAATACCAAAAAATTTCATGAAAATGATTGCTAAATTAACACTAACAATTGCTAGCAGTTATATCTGCGTTAATTATTTTGTTATTTAAAAAAGTAAACAATATCTTAGGATTCCTATAGTTCCTATTTTAAATATAGGTAATTCCTATATATTAAGAGTTACCTAAATACCAAAAAAGTTGCATGAAAATGTTTGCTAAATTTTTGATTACTATTGCTAGCAGTAAAAAAAATTAAAAGGTAAACAATATCTTAGGATTTCTATAGTTCCTATTTTAAATATAGGTAATTCCTATATATTAAGAGTTACCTAAATACCAAAAAAGTTGCATGAAAATGATTGCTAAATTTTTGGTAACAATTGCTAGCAGTTTTATCTGTGTTAATTATTTTGTTATTTAAAAAAGTAAACAATATCTTAGGGTTCCTATAGTTCCTATTTTAAATATAGGTAATTCCTATATGTTAAGAGTTACCTAAATACCAAAAAAGTTGCATGAAAATGATTGCTAAATTTTTGGTTACAATTGCTAGTAGTTTTATCTGTGTTAATTATTTTGTTATTTAAAAAAGTAAACGATATCTTGGGATTCCTATAGTTCCTGTTTTAAATATAGGTAATTACTATATGTTAAGAGTTACCTAAATACCAAAAAAGTTTCATGAAAATGATTGCTAAATTAACACTAACAATTGCTAGCAGTTATATCTGCGTTAATTATTTTGTTATTTAAAAAAGTAAACAATATCTTAGGATTCCTATAGTTCCTGTTTTAAATATAGGTAATTCCTATATGTTAATAATTACCTAAATACCAAAAAAGTTGCATGAAAATGATTGCTAAATTTTTGGTAATAATTGCTAGAAGTTTTATCTGTGTTAATTATTTTGTTATTTACACCTTTTTCTTATAAATACGTCTTAGTTCAATACACATTCAGTGTCTATTACATATTTATAGTAGAAATAAAAATTGAGATTTAGATACCACTATGATTTTTTTAAACCTAGATTAAAACCAAATTTTATTATCGTAACTATAACATACTAGTCTGAGGAATAGCATACTACACACATTTTATTTCTTAACTACAACAAACAATGACGTCACACTAACTATTCGTAGTAACCACGTACCCTAGGTGGTTTGCTCACATAGTAAGTATTTCTATCATTCTATATTATATATCTGTTCACTCCAAATCATAAATAGGTTAGGTATAATTTTTTTGGGTAAACCAGACGTTAAAAATATTTGTAAGATTGTTTTGCCAGGCACTTTTTTGTGCAAGAACGGATTAAACTGAAATTATTTTAAATAATCGTCACATATCATTCGTGGATAATTTAGGTACCTATAATAAATGAGTTAAATAAAAGTAAGTAATTTATAACTTTATGCAAAAATGTTCTTACAAAGTTAGGACAAGCCTAATTTTTTCCTTGTAGACCTCATTTTTGGTTCTCAATTTCAAATATCGCAAAATAAACAACTCAATCAACTTTTTAACCTCGAAAAAGATTTTGGTATAATAGTGTCCTACCTTACCAACTAACTATGACGTCATTTAAACGACACTCTTTAAGCCATACTAGTATGTTATAGTTAATATAATAAAATTTGGTTTAAGTCTATAATAACAATAATACTAAAATTTCATTATAATTTTAGTAGAAATACAGGATAATTTATTAATATGTAACATTTTACTAAAGACCCAATCTGCTCAGATACAGGCCAAGTTGCACTATAGTGACGGATTTGGCTGAAATTTGGGATCGTTTGGGATACTTGTTCCTTAAGTATTCATTAGAAGATTTCATAGAGGATTTTGCTCAAAAAAAAATACCAGAGATATAATTTTTTAAAAACTTTCCATAAAAAATAATTTTTGTGAAAAGTTGACTTTCTCGTGGAATAACTTAAATAATAATTGAGACAGCTTAAAACGGTGTTCACTATTAACCTCTTAACGCACCACTTTTTTTCCGAAAAGTGGGTAATTTTTCTCCAATTCGGCAAAATATAACTCGGGTAAGCGGAAAAGAGCCAATCTACTATCAACGAGTTAACTCGGGTGAGTGCGTTAAGGGGTTAAAAAGGGCATACTTTTCTGATACGTAACTTATAACTTGAAACTATTTAGCTGCTGCAATAATGATGTAAGTCCAATTAATTTTAAAGTCATATTCCTCAAAAACCCCATTTTTATTTCTTTAAAAATTTCAGGATATAGGTACTCTGAAATATGTCTACATTTAACAGCAATAATCCCTAGAATACCTTCGTTTGATGATTTTTTTTTTTAACTTTGCCAATAGGCGAAATTTTAAGCATTTTTTCGCAATAAACCAAAATTTTAAAGACAAAATAATAATTAAAATAAATATCCCTCTATTATATAAAATAGTTTTTTCTTCTGTCTCCCTTTTATCCTCTGTCAACTTTTATTTCCTCTATCAACTTTTATCTGTTGTTGAGCAAAGCGAGCAGGGCTACCCCACTATTTATAATAAATATTTATTAATAATCATTTTTAATAAAAATGTAAACTGTAAGTGATATACAGTGAGGTCCAACGATTTGATTGGTAAGTTTAGAGGGAAGGGGTGTAACTTTTGGACAGCAAAGTATAGTATACCAGGTTCTTGACAAGCTATATCTCCGTCTTTGGTAAGATAGATTTTTTTGCACAAAAAGCGTTAAATGGGAGCCATTGAAGTTTTTAATCACGTATCCAAAACCACTCCTTGCTTACCCACCCCCTTGAAACCACCCCCAACTTCTGTTTTTCAAATAGCACCCCCCCCACATCTCTAGAGATGTGATTAAGAGCTCTTTTAGATATAATCTGACGTGAGTTTTTCGAAAAAATTTTGATGAAAAATATTGCTTCTGATCTGATGGGGTTGTACTTTGGAGTCCCTTAAAAAATAAGATATTACTTATAATACAAGGTTGAATTAAGAATAAAATGTGCTTTCATATTCTTTAGTAAAAATAGGGGGATGCTATTTAGAAACAAAAGTTGGGGTTGTATCCAAGAGGGTGGGTAAGTAAGGGGTATATTTGCATAAGTCAGTAAATTCAACTTGGACTTGTTTTTTTCCAATTTTTTTTATCTTTTTAAACAACGAAGATAAAGCCCGTCTAAAACCTAGTGGGACAGTATTATTAATAAATAATAGTTGTTATTTGGAGCCCCTTTAAGAAATAAGATACTATTTATAATATATGGTTGAATTAAGAATAACGGATATATAGCTTGTCAAGAACCTGGTGGGACACCCGGTATAATAAATTTAAATTTTTATTAAAAGTTATTATTAATAAATATTTATTATAAATATTTATTTTAATTAATATTTTGTCTTTAAAATTTTTGTTTATTGTAAAAAAATTGCTTAAAATTTCGCCTATTGGCAATATTTCGGAAACTTTTTTTTTGTGCATATAAAATAAAATGCTATCAAAAGTAAGAAACAAGTGATTTTTTTTTAAATGGTCTCTTACAAAAAATAAGTGGGATATGTTTATTCCAATATAAAATATTATGTGACCCTGCACAAACAAACCAAGTTAGTGTGTCAAATTAAAAGAAAAATAAAAATTTCTGATTCTTATGTAAATAACTTTTCTACATAAGAATCCGACCTAAAATGAAATAAGTTAATTTAACATACTAACTGGGTTTCTTTGTGCAGGGTCACATATAGTGTTTTAAAGCCGCACGAATATATCCTATTAATAATAATAATAATAATAATAATAATAATAAAGGTCTTTATTGCTATAGGGTTAATTGTACATGAATATAAAATTTCTAAAATCAAAATATAGCAAAGGGCGAAGTTCAGCAAGCTGTTGTTCTATTCTATTAGTAACCTTTAGTTAAGTATTGATATCATTTGATAAAATGTCCCTATTCTGTGCATTTTAAATGTTCTTAATGACAATAGAATTTTTTAAACATCTCCTGGGACATACATATATGTCCCTACAGGAGAGAAAGGGTTAAAATTTTTAAAGAAATAAATATGGGGTTTTTAAGGAATACAGCCTCAAAGTTAATTGGACTTACCTCATTAATGTAACACAAAGTAGTTTAAGATTATGAGACAGGTATAAGAAAACTATACCCTTTTTAATAATGAAAACCGTTTTAAGCTATCTCAATTAGTATTTAAGTTATTCCACGAGAAAATCAACTTTTCACAAAAAAAAAAATTTATCGAAAATTTTTAATAAAATGTATCTCGGGAAAAAAATGAGCAAAATCCTCTAAGAAATCTTCTTATGAACACTTAAGGAACAAGTATCCCAAATTTAAGCCAAATCCGTCACTACAGTGCATTCAACTTGGCCTGAATCAGCGTTGATTGGGTCTTAATTAAATGTGGCAATTTCGCATAAAAAATATATGAAAATTTTGTTTTAGGACTGAAAAAATTAAGTACAAGCCACCCACCAATAAATCTCAAACACCTCGACGTATCATACAATGAATTAGACTCATTACCAGAATGGCTATCCGGCTGCAGCGAACTTCGGTCACTCTTCGCAAGCAACAACAAACTAATTTCCCTTCCGGATCATCTATTCTGCAACGAGATGCCATTTTTACAAACTTTACAACTCGCTTACAACCAATTACAATACCTGCCCACAATACAAAGAAGATTACCTTTACAGGACCTATTTTTACAGAATAATAGCCTGTCAAGTTTGCCCGAAAACTTTTTTAAATTCGTACGTAACATTAAAGTTCTCAATCTTTCAAATAATAGATTATGTGATTTGCCAAAGCCTGATGAAGTTTTACAACTCGAAAAACTTTTCTTAACTGCGAACTGCTTGATAGATAAATCTTTAGAAATAATGTCTGTTTATCTAAGGAACATAAAAATCCTTCATGCAGCTTACAACAACCTTACTTCCATCCCAGAAAATTGTCCGCTGTATTGGAAAGAATTGGAAGAGTTAGTTATATCAGGAAATAAGTTACTTAAGTTACCAGATCATATAGATCAATTCAAACATTTATCTGTATTAAGGGTACACTCTAATCTTTTACAAAGTATACCAAAGCTTTCAAACTTATTATCTTTAAGGGTTTTAGATTTAGCACATAATCAACTAGATAGAATTGATCTCACCTGCCTGATTCCTCCAAATCTAAAATTTTTAGATTTATCCTGCAATACAAAGCTACACGTAGATTCTCAACAATTTAATACTTATAGAACGCAAAGACCTATGAGCTTAGTAGATGTTTCTGGGAAAAATAGGACTAGCTTACCTTTAACACCTACGGGGTTTTGTGAGAATGATCTAACAGAACAAAGTTGGTCAGTTGGTTTTTCAGAAACTTCAGGCTGTAAACCTAGATTATATATTTCACAAATAAGACTGCCTGCTTTTTGTAATACCGAAGGCCTTTTTGGAATGTTTGACGGTGAAAATAACAATGATATGCCTTTTGGAGTAGATAAAGTTGTTCCAAGGATATTATTAGAAGAAAGAACTGTAAAGGAGACTGCACAGGATTACATGAAATATACAATGTTATCAGCGCACAGAGAACTAAAAGACAAAGGTCAAAAACAAGGCTTAAGTGCAATAATAGTACATATATTAAAGTCAAAGCAATCCGTGGAATACTCATTTTGCAGCGGAATTAAAAAATATATAATGAAAATAGCAAGTGTAGGCGATATCAGAGTGGTCCTTGGCAGGGCCTCAGGACCTGTACGCTTATTACCCGTCAAACAAAGAAAACAAATGAAAATCAACCCTCAAATAAATTTAATGGTGCCCGATCCTGACGTCACAGAAATTTATCTAGACGAACAAGATGAGTTTATGATTGTAGCAAATAAGAATTTATGGGACGTGATAAGTCCCGAAAATGCAATAAAAGAGGTTAGTTTACAAAGGAATGTTATATTAGCAGCTAAAAGACTGCAAGATTTGGCCCAGAGTTACGGCGCGGAAGATAATTTAAGTGTTATAGTCGTAAAGTTTAATCTAATTGGTAACGATGTTGATTTACTGATGAGAGAACTAAGACAAACTATAAAAAGAACGAACTACACAAGCGAGAGTAATAACTCAACCTTAACATGTCAACCGGGCTGTTGTTGCGAAGCTTTAAATAACGAATGTATAAGCTGTATAGAAAAAATCCCTTTACCACCCCCTATGATGATTACTGATGACAGATCATCACCTAGCGGACAAAGCGAACACGCTTGTAGCGATTGTAATTCATCAGCAAAATTCTTTATTAATCAGCTCAATAAACATAATAATGAAAATAGATCGATGAGGAGTGTAACGCCTTCTATTTTTGAGGCTATTGAAGTTAAAGCTAGTCCTGAACGTAGGAGTTATAGAGGAGTAGCAAAAGCGTTGAGAGCTAGAAGAGAGGAGCAGAGTAATAAAGATGATTCTGACTCTGCGTTATCAGAGGAACAATTTAAATGTTGGGAATACATGTTAGAACAAAATACGCAGTTGCTGTTTGATAAAGAGTTAAATACATTGGGAAAAAAAATTAAGAAGCCTGCATTTTCTGTAAAAAACCTGCCCATTTCGCGAAGTTCTCCCCATTTGGCGGATAATAATAACAATTCCTGTGGGACTTTTTTGTCGAAGCAATTCGGAAGTACCAGATCGTTTAATCCGTTATTGTCGAGGTCAACATCCAAGTTTACGCTGGATAAGAAACAATTATTGGGAGGTCCCCATGCGGCTTATTTCGGGAGCTTACAAAGATTAATGCCGTACAATCTGGAATATGATTTTGCGGTGATGCATGAAAGAGGATTAGCCGACTCGTTGGATTTGGATCGCATGCAACAATATTGGGGCGTTGCTACTACTGAGCTGTAATAATGAAAATCGTGTTCATTTATGAAAATTTGAATAATAGGACATTCCCTGTATAAAATCTTTGTTAGTCCCTCTGCTTAAATTCTGAAATACCTACTGAATATTCTTTAAAACAAATGAATTGGTTTATTTAGTAGAGAATAATTTTTCCTTTATTGATTGATATTTTTCTTTAGATATTTTTGAGATACCTAAGCCAGCATATTAAGCAGTTTGATTATTCGTTTCATATTTAAAGAAAAACGTATTAATAAATTATTTAGTTTAAATTATTTTAGGTAGTACCATCATCATTTAAGTTTATTCTCGTTTAGTTACAAAACAACGAATTCTCATATATAATTACACAAGAGGCTGAGAATTATGCTGGAAAAATTTACTGTTTCCATGAAAATTTGCTGCCTGGAGTAAGTATTTCATTTGACAACAAATTTAAATGAAAACTGTGAATTTATCCCGATAATTCGAAGTATCGTGTGTAATTCGAAAGATTATTTTTTAACGATTTAGTCAAACCAACTTTTATATTTTTTTTATCGCAAAATGATGAAAAGTGTTTTATTACTTATCTCAATATTTTTACAGGCATATTCTTTAATTTGGTTAATTTAATTCCATTCTCAATTGCTAAACTAAAAACTTTTTTGTCAAATTGCAAATTGCGGTTCTGTCTAGAGCACTGGATAGGCAGGTTTGTTAGCTTACTGACTAGCGCAGTACCACGCTAGACCCGTTCATATTAAAAAGTCAACCTAGAAAAACTGTTATTAGATTTCATATAAAGAATATTTCATGGAATTCTTTGGTAAATAATAAAGTAAGAACAATAATCATAAATAGTAATGTATTCATATTTAATTATTAATTAGATTTAGGTATGAAATGTTGTTGTAAAAGAGAAATACTGAAAAAAAAATACCTACAGCGATTCTCACTAGAATTTTCTACAGTGGAAAATTCCCGATATAACTGTAACAGGTTTGGACGGAAATAAATAAGTGATTAGAAATAATGTTAAATGGTTGATAGAAACGTTAAAAAATAATTCTATAAATAAGTTTATTATTGTTAGTGGTTTTGAAATACTTGTACCAACGCAAAAAATTAAAATAATAAGAGCTCTAGAAAAAAAAAATAACTTATTGTTAGGACCACTTAAGCGATTGATTGGTTATTGGTCTGTTTAGTTCTAAGGATGACTTTACCAGTTAACGAAGTAACTAATTCAGGTTGCAGTACCTACTAATATTTGGTAATGTTAGTTGGTTAGTATACATAAATTTAAAATTCTAGATTCTAAAAAGAGCAACACTATGATGGTACCAGTTGATGTGATTTAGGTAGTCTGTGTTCTATAGCCTTTTTTATCCGTCCTTTCTATAATAAAAGCTTGGTTTAAAGAAGGAAGTAATCGAGGGGCGTTTCACCTTTACAATACATGTACGTTTTCATCGACAGTACTTTACATTACATTGACATTACCTTACATTACTTACAATACTGTACATTACCGTACATTACGTTACATTACTTACATTACTCTACAGTACCTGACATTAATTGACATTACCACAGTACCTACATTATTTACATTATTTTTATTAATGCGCATGCTCTCCTACAGTATTTACATTATTTCGTCTGCTCAGATCGCTCAAAGACCACGTGACACCTATAAAATTTCTGCAGTGTTGTTTACTTCTGGTGGTTTTAAGTAAATTGTTCAGTTTAATCACGAATTTAATTTTTGTTCTTAAAAAGGTTTTTTTTTAAATCATTTAAATAATAACTCTGTTATGCCTGTATTATTTTTAATCATTTTTGTGTACCTGATGTATAATGTGTAATGAAAAGTACGGAATTTAGTAAGTTTTATCAAGTTTTTCTTTATGTAGCAAGGCTGTAAATGGTGGGGGAAAGCTTTGCCTCCCTGGCCTTGGTTTATGCCCCCTGGAGACGTATTCTTCAAAATCGGGGAGTAGAACGAACCTCAGACTCGTTCTATCAGTCGTTCTACTCCCCGGTTTTAAAGAATACGTCCCCTGGAAATTCCAGGGCCGTAGTGAAGGAGATATGGTGGGTGGGGGGGGGAGGAGGTCAAAAATTACAACTTTTTTTAGCCTAAAAATACAACTTTTTTCCTCGACAAACAAAGTTCATGACTAAAAAAGGTCCCACCCTTTCTCAAAAAAAAAAAAAAATACACCTTCTGGTTATTTATATTTTTTCAAGGTTTGAGAATCCTTATTTTTATATTTCTTAATCTATGAAGTTTACAACTATTTGCACAAGATTAAAAATTTATAATTTTATTGAATATGAAATATATAAGTTTTATATTTTGAATCCACGAAATATGCAAGTTTTTTGAAAATCCCAACTATTATATTTTTAATACATGAAATTTACCACTTTTTTTCCAAAATTAAAAATGTATTATTTTATTATATTTATCCCATGAAAAAATATGCAACTTTTATATTTTTAATCCATGAAATATGCAAAAATTTTTATTCTAAGGTTTAAAAATCACAACTTTTATATTTTTAAGCCATAAAATTTAAAACTTTTTTTCCCAAAATTAAAAATTTATTATTATTTTTTTTAACTCATGAAATATGCAACTTTTATGTTTTTAATCCACGAAATATGCAACTTTTTTGATTTCAAGATAGGTGGGGTGATATTTTTTTAAATAGAAAGGGGGTTTGTGTGATATGTCATTTTAAAGCTTATAAAATTCTCTATTTAACCAAATATTTTTTTATATTTTGGGAGCAATTTTTGTGGTTTTAAAATAGGTTTAAAAATGGGAAATTTTGTTAAAATTTGTTTAAAAAATCAAAAAAAAAATTGTTGGTTTATTTTATGTCAATTATACTTTTAAACTAATTTTAAATGATATTAATAAAATTTTACAAAAAAAAACAAAAAATCGCATTTTTTAGTAAATAAATTTAAAAAAATAAAACCTACAAAAACCTGGACGTTTTATATCAAAAAAATATGATTTCCGTCAAAAAAAATTCTGTCTCTCAGTCGGTCTGTGTGTCCGGGAAATTTGTGACCACGATAACTCTAAAACGCTTTGGGCTAAAGACTTTTTAGACCATAGGTTGATTACACTAGTTTACAAGGGTTTTATGCGAACTTTATTTTAATGTTTTCTTACATATTTTTTGATGCTGAATTCAAATCCGTTAAGAAAAAAAAAATCGTTGGTTCAGATTCCGAGATAACCGACCCTATTTACAAAAATTGATATTTGGAGGCTTTGAGACTCGCTTAAAATGAATTTGATATTAAATAAATTCTATCCTTAGGCCTTAATGGGGTAGAACAAAAAAAAAAGAATTTAATATTTAAAAAAATCTATCTCCACCCTTGTATTGCTTTTTTTACGCTTCTTGACGTTTTATATTTTGATCACAGTTTGCTAGCAAGCTAAGCATGCTTAACCAGAGTTCTAGGCTGATTTTTTTTTTGGAAAAAACAGATGGGGTAATGTATTGTATGTATGTAATGGGGTATTTTTTTTTTCAACAAAAAAAAATATAATATATATTTTATTATATAAAAATATATTATACAGCCCGTTTGAAATTATACGAAACGGAGAAAACAAAGATCGAGGTTGACGTGTTTTTTTATAAAACACACCGTATCGCATCTCACTACAATCACGTCAACCTTGATCTAATCGTTTTGTCTTTGTTTTCTCTGTCTTGTATAATCTTAAACGGGCTGTGTATTATATTATATATATATTATATATTTTTTTAGTTTTTTGGTTTAAATAAACCTAGGCTATAGGGAAAAGTATTATTTTGTTGACAGCAGTATTTATATTTTTTTAATTAGCTGATAAAAGTTGGTACATAGGTGTTTTGGGACTTTTTGCAGGCAGTTTTTTTTAATATTAAATTTGGTTTTAGCCAGTCGCAATGTACCAAATTTTATCAGGTTAATTAAAAAAATTTAAATATGAGTGGTTATATGGGTTATATATATGGGAGACCGAAAACCCCCAGGATCTAATTCTTATCGGGTTATTTAAAAAATGTAAAAACGGGTGGAGGCACCCCCTTAAGGGTCAGATACTTTTAAATATAAAATTTGTTTCTAGGGACTCTAAAAACCCACAGAAACCAATTTTTACTAATATTTAACAAAAATATATGATTTCTATAAAAACTTTTTTTTCTTGACGAATTTGGATTCGTATATGTTAGAAAACATGTAAATAAAGTTGGGCATAAAAAAAGTTGAAATTTGTAAACTAGTGTTATCCAAAGTTTTAGGCTGAAATAGTTTTAGGTAAAAATGGGGTTGGGGTACGGGGGTAAAATGGGGTATTTTTTTTTTTTTCAAAAAAAAAATATATATATAGGGGCCTATAGGGGAAAGTAATATTTTGTTGGCAGCAGTATTTTTTACGTGTTACAAATTTCAAGTTAATAATTTTATATTTTTTTATTTTTCGTTTTTCAAAAGAAAATTTAAAAAAAAAGTATTTTTTTTTTGTTTAAATTTTTTTTTAAGTATTTGGGAAAAGTATACAATATACTGTGAATGAATGCGTAGCATTACATATCTTCACGGCTTATTTATTAATATATTTTTATACATAATATATTATATTAACCTAAATTTATGTTAATCTTAACCTAACATCCCACTTTACCTCGTACCAGTGGCGGACTGGCCGTAAGGCAGGGTCGTAAAAAGCCGACCGGCCCCAGTGCTAAACGGGCCCTTACACGGCCATTAATGTTATAGTTATGTTCTATAACATTAAAAAACTGTTATTTCAAACATATTGCACAGGGATCTACATGTCTGAACTTTGGTGTAATTATACACTGGGATGGTGGAATAAGTGCGCGTGTGCTATAATAATGCGTTTAGACTCTTAAATAATATACCGAGATTTTCTAGTGCTAGTAAAATGTTTGTAACGGCTCGTGTCAATGACTTCTTAGCTATTCGTAGATTTCGGGCTTTTGGGTTCCGCGATCGGCTGTATAAATCTTCCAACCTCTTTATTGTGGCTCTGCTGAGGAGTGACATTCTATGGCGTTCCAATCAATGGCAAACCTGGAGTAGAGTTTTAATGGGGGGACGGTAGCTCTTTTAAACTTTTGTATATTGGCTAATTATTAATTTTCTTGTAGATATTTTGTATGTTTTGTATTTTTTGTATATGGCCCTCTGGGCTGGAATAAAGGATTATTATAAATATTCTCGAGAATATTCTACAAGAAGTATATTGTCACCTTTTCAGAATGTTCATAGAATATTCTGTGCTGTTTGGGTTTGGTCTATTTTGGATATACCGGGCCCTCGATTTTCCAATTTTTTGAGCCGTTTACGGGCCTTTTTTAATATTTTTCCGACCGTGCCCTAAGACGCCAGTCCGCGTCTGCCTCGTACATTACACTACAGTACTTACATTAAGTGGACATTACTTACATTACCGACATTATTTCGACAGTATTATACAGTACTACATTTTTCTACATTATTTACATTATTTCGACATTACCATACAGTACTACATTTTTCTTACATTATTTACATTATTCGTACAATATTGTAAATAATGTACATTATTTACAATACATGTACAAAAATAGGTCAGTGAAACGCCCCTCGGAAGTAATACTCCAGAAGTATAGACTTTAATTCATATTATTTTTGTAAAAAAGAGCAACACTATGATGGTAACAGTTGATGTGATTTAGGTAGTCTGTGTTCTATAGCCTTTTCTATCCGTTCTTTCTATGATAAAAGCTTGGTTTAAAGAAGGAAGTAATACTTCAGAAGTATAGACTTTAATTCCTACTGTTTTTGTAAAAAATTGTATTGACGATACCTGTAGGCAACGATAGCTTTATTGAACTGGGTTTTAAACTTTTTTTTTTTTGTTAGGGAATTTGTAGGGAATTCATGATATAATAACTTCATGATATAAAAATTATTTTTCGTACGACCTAGTGTACACGAAATAAAGAAAAATGCATGTTCACTATATATCCTCGTTAGGATATATTTCTATCGCACGAGTCCTTAGTGCATATTTGAATGAAATGACAACTATGCACACTCATTTATCCAAACGAGTACACATAGCTTTGATTTTGACAAAAGTGGTTTGACGTTTATAAAAGTTTGAAATGTCAAAATTAAACAGGTAATTCTTTAAAATATATATTTTTAAAGAGTCTAGACTGTAGATCGAACGAAAAATGTTGTTCGCAACTCGTTTGCGACAAATCCTTAGTGCACTCGAATGATTTTTTGACTTCGCTTCGCGTCGTCAAAAAAACTTCATTCTCGTGCACTAAGGACTAAAGTCGCTTACTCGTTACGAAAACTATTATTTAACTTCATTGACCCATTACTTTTTAAAAAATAAATTATTGTAATTACCTACTTACCAAAAACTGTTTATATATTTAGTTGTTTAAATGTAAAATATAGATTCAATTTATAATTTTTTATGGCTAAATTAATGGAGAGTCCCTAGCACAAGCTTAATAGTATATTAAAGTACTAGTTCCATAACATACGTTTTTAGCGCACATGTACAAGTTTAGAAAACGAGCCGCCTGCGGCGTGTTATGAAACAAGTGCTTTATACCATTTTTTCTATTTTGCTCTAAAATTTTAAAAAACATACATTTAAATTGATGACTGATTTAGGGATTTTTGTTTCGAGTTGGCATTACAGTTTTCGCCATGTTTAAAATTCTTAGAACAAATGATATTTTGATATATTTTATAGTCATGTCTTCTCTTTTTCTCCGCCACAACCAAGCCACAATTTTAACACGATAAAAAATAACGTAAACACAACATTTTATAGAAAATTTAACTTTAAAGTGACGTTGACATTTGCAAGAAGAACTTCAAGCGATAGGCTTTTGTCTGTTGCCAATCCAAAAAAAAGTACAAACCTCTTATGGGCCTAGAACACACAAAATACGTGTGATTATGAGCTTATAAGAGTAGAAAAATAGAAAAAGCTTACTTGGGACTCCCCATGACTTTGTAATATATTGCCTAATCAATAAATAAATAAATAAATTTTATGTTTTAGTTTTTTTTATCTTCAATCTTTAATAACCTAATAGATCATT
Organism: Brachypterus glaber; assembly: GCA_958510825.1. Classification (NCBI taxonomy): domain Eukaryota; kingdom Metazoa; phylum Arthropoda; class Insecta; order Coleoptera; family Kateretidae; genus Brachypterus; species Brachypterus glaber. Next base: position 29,700,784 of record OY294046.1, read on the forward strand.
AATAATGACTTATTGTAAATAATAAATTAATGGAAATTAGTCTATTAAATGAAAATAGGTTTTCATATACAACAGCTTATTAAAAATGTATCTCCCTATCTAACTAATAAGGCTAAGTGCATTTTATTAATAATTACCTAGTAAAAAGTAGTTTGTCCTAAAAAGTAAAATCAGAAATTAGGGCATCCATTATAGCACCGGTCGTCCAATGGACGCCCATTTTGGATCCCTTTTAAGTACATTGGTCCGCTGAAGAAAAAAAATGACAATTACATTTTTTGTCTAGTTTTATTTAAAGTTTATGTGGTTTTTAAACTTTTCTTCTATTTTAAATAAAAAAATACGATCTAAACAAAAATGTAACCCCCTTTTACCCCCCTTCCCCCAACCGATTTTGCTCAATACGAACTTGTCCAAGGTAATATAAAAATACATCTGCATACCAAAAAAAGTGCTAGCTCAAAGCGTTCTAAAGTTATCGTGGATACAGACAGACAGACAGACAGACTGACCGACAGACAGACAGACCATAATTTTTTTTTTGCTTATTTTGATTTTTCTCGACGTTTCAGAAAAAAAATAAGGTGATTTAAGCAAAAAAAAAAATGATTTTTTTTCCATCGCAATACTTTCTTTTATGAGAAAAAATTCTATTAAGTTTTTCACAGTCGCAAAAACCAGTTTAAGTAAGCAAAAAAGCAAGTCCTATGGACGCTGGATGAATGGTTCGGACGGAAACCTTACAAGTCCTATGGACCAAATGATTCAAACGGATACCTTATGGATGTCCACAGTTGTGTCATCTGGACTCTACGTCCATAGAGAAAAAGTGAGCATCCTATGGCCGTCCATGAACATAGGTCCATTGGACGTCCAAAGTATCCCTTTGTGCTATCTGGGCTTTTAAATGGCATTTTTTAGTTCCAATTCAATTTTAAGTTCTGTTGTATACTACATGCTTCTATAATATTTTTGCAAGTAATAAACTATAACTACTCCAAAAAATTAAGGAAACAAAAAATTTAGTTTAGTGTTTTTTGAAGAGCTGTATCTTTGTGAAAAATGTTCGTATCGAGATATCGTAAAAAAAAAGTTTTTTTCATTTTAATGATGATTAAACAATTTTTACTAAAAATTGTTTAGGAAGAATACACTTTAGTTGTTTTGTATAACTTTGATCAATCGTCCGGAAAAACGGTTAGATGGATCAATTTGAAAATTTACAAGGCTATTGGGGGCACATTAAGCTGTAAAAAAACCTGGCCAAACCTTTAGACGCACCTAGCTGGGTGTTTGGAATTTAGAACAGAAACCAATACGGTTTTTTGTAAAACGTTACTTTCATAGTTTTTTAATGATTTTTTTTCTCAAATAAAAAATATTTATTAACATTAACATTAAATATAATTAAAAAAAAATATTTAAAAAACAATTTGAATGCTTGAAAAATTACCAAGCCATCTACCAAAATTTTCTAAAAACAAGTTATAAAAACGGAAATAATTACCCTACCTCCCCCCCCCCCTACGTGCGACACGGGATCTTTTTTTATTGTATTGGTAGTCTCCTAAAATATAGGAAAGGACACCAAAAATATTTTTCTACCTCAAAAAACAACCGATTTATAACCAAAAACCCTAAAGATTTGATATTTTTCGGCTAGAGTCCACTTTTTCGGCCGATTCCGTCTGAAATTATCCGATTTTCAAAAAAAAAAAAAAAATGTTATTTTCGTGATCAGGACAGCCTAGCGGAAAGTTTAAGGGTGTACTCACTTAGATCCAAAAAATATTTTTTTGGATCTCCGTATAACCCACCCCTACTTATATGAAATTACCTACGTTATAAAAATTCAGAAGTTTTTTTGAGCTTTAAAACATGGCGTTGGCATACTGGTATTAGCTATTTAAGGGTAATAAAAATATTACAAAGGAAAATAATTATTTATAATTTATTAAATAAAACAATAAAATAAATAAACTAAAACAACGACTAGAATGTAAAACAGACACCTATCATATACAATATCATCTCTTTTTTTCCTTAAAATTTCTCTTTTTGACTAGAACAACAATAACTGTACACAGCATAACTTTTTTGTATTTGAGATTAGTTTTAGACAATTTCTTAAATTAAAATAAATTAAAGCCACACATAGTGTGACTTGGTACATTTTGTACAAAGATTAGGTGACCCAGCTGAGACTCTCGAGTCTTTTTGGGAGCTAGAAGATAAAAAAATTAGTAAGTAAAGTTATAACGTTGTTATAACAAAATAAGAAAATTTAAATGTTTTAAAAAACTCGATAAATTTTCCTTTGAATTTTCTGTTTAAATATTTTAATTTTAATTTAGGAAAATATTTATCAGAAATAAACATTTTTAGTTGGGCCTGGTTGGGGTTCTTATAGTGGTATAAATTAGATTAAATAAAAGGGGTTTCTTTTAGTCAATTACCACGATTTATTATAAAATTGGTTAATTACCGTGACTCGAGTTTCGTCATCATCGTCAGACGGTCATTATATATAAAAACAATTATTTAAACGTAATTTTGGGGGGTTACGTAACCCCCCAACAAAATTTGACCACATACCATAAATTTAATATTAATTTTAACTGTCTTACGTTTAAATAATTGTTTTTATATATAATGACCGTCTGACGATGATGACGAAACTCGAGTCACGGTAATTAACCAATTTTATAATAAATCGTGGTAATTGACTAAAAGAAAACCCTCTTATTTAATTTTAATTTTAATTAAACGAGCCAAATTGATATTTGCATTTTTGTAAAATTGATGTATAAACAAAATATTAGGGCGACTTCTATGGAAAATATAGAAAGTACAAACTTTTTAAAAGCCCTCAAATTTTTTTTTTCGAAAAATATATAGGAGGATGCAGGTATGGTAAAAAGAATCAACTTCTCACCAAAATAACTGAAATAAATAATAATAAAACCATTATATTTTATCTTTTACCTCATTCCAAATATTAATTTTCTGTCCCTTTGTAAAATGTTTTCACTCAAATAAAATTACTAAAATTCAGCTCATAAGAAAAGATCTAGGAAGTCCATTCTGAATCACCTTACACTTTTTATGAAATTGACTTTTTTGTGTTACATTTTGCCTTTTGTGCTCTTTGACACTATCATGGTCACACACTTTTTTCTAATAGTTTATACATTTTGCGCAACCTTGTGATGATAAGTTCAGTTTTTTGATACAACTTCACTGTTAAATAAATAAGAACTATCCCAGACGGAATTTGGATGAACTTTGCAATGTCTTTGGTAATGGACGAGTTGAGGGGGTCAGGGGGGTCAGTAATGTGCACTGGACGGTTCTCCCAACCAGGAGTCTGGACTGTTTGGGAAATCTGGATATCCTCTGGCACTACTGTCGTTACTGATATCGGTGTCAGCTCCAGGTGGCATGTTGTGCGGTAACGAAAGTCCTGGATGATGACCACCTTGTCCTGAAAATAATGCTCTTTTAATACATCGTTTGGTCATTTTATTTATTTATTTATTTATTTGTTTAGTTATACTCTTGCTTAATTATACTTATACAGGGTGTCCCAGCTAAGACAGATCAGTCGTTTTTTGGCGTTATTATTAATGCCACCGGAATAAAATTTATGTCAGTCAATATACACCCAAAAAGCGATATTTGTGCCTAGAGTTCTCTACTGGCTTTTATTTCTGAGATATTTTTTTTTACCTGTAGCTTTTAATAATATTTTTAAAAAACGATTATAATGGGTAAAATAATTATAACGTAGGGCACATCCACAGGCAAAAGTACATAAGAATTCGATGCCATGATTGGCTTAATGTGCCGTCATGTATCTTGTAAGCATTCTTATGTACAATGCTTGTTATGCAAGCCTGTGGATGTGCCCTAACGTAAAAGTACCACGAGTATTAACAAAAGAGGCTTAAATGAATTATTATGAATTATTCAGAATAAAGGGGTAAAAAAAAACAGTAGTTCCATATATGAAATAGTTTCGGTACTAATAAACAAATTATTGTGATTTTAACAAAACAATAAGTAACATTATAAGTAAGGATTATTCAAAATGAAATTATTTATAATTTAAATACAAATTGTGTAACATTATTTGATCAATGTATAAAAAATAAAATTAAAATTGCATATAAAAATGGCTTTAAATAAGCTATATCCTCGGCTATATCACAAAAACAAAAACTAGTAGAAAACTTTTGTTTGCGCACAGTTATAGCTTGTTGGGTGTATATGGACTGACATAAATGTTATCCTATAGCTCCAATAATAACGCTAAAAAATGATTGAACTGTTTTAGCTGGGACACCCTGTATATATTTTTTTAATGTTTATAAACATTATAGTAGATTATTAAAATATTCTATAGTAGTACTACGCATATATGAAAAGCATGTGAAAGGAGTTTACACGTAAAGAAAAAACTAAAGGTCGAGAAATAGCTGATTATTAGTTTTTTTTTTTAATTTTAAAAGAAGCACACACCCAAATTCTTAAGAGCAAACCCATTTATCTTACAACTAAAACTTCTAGTCTAGAAGACTTCTAGTAGAAGTAAACTTTTACCTGGGTACTTTTAGTTTAAAATAATGAATGTATGTATGTTTTTTCCTAAAGCTATTATGTAAAGATATATGGTGCAAACGCTTGCCTGACGAAATTTCTACAATAGTACCTATTATAGGTACTATTGTATAGTACTTATAATGAGTACGTCGTGTCTACCAAAACTATTTTTTTTTGCATTCTACAACTTGTTCATTGAACAAGTTCAATGTTAGAACTAGTAGCATCACGTCAGGGCCGTAACCAGAAAAAATCTAGGGGGGGGCTCCCTCAAAAAAAAGCTTTGTCCATATTAGGGACTTTTTGAAACTTTTAAACGGTTTCAACCAAAACTTGGCGCCCCTACAAAAAAAAATTGGTGCCCCAAAAATTACCTTCAAGACAATAAGCTTTGTCCCTGATGTAGGGACACTAGATCTAGGTCTTAAGCTAGCAAGGCGACTTTTTACCTTCTTACCCCACCCCAATTTTTACCAAAAACAATCCCAGCTTAGAACAAAGCGTTCTTGAGTTATCGTGGTCAGAGATTTCATGGACAGACAGACCGACCGACATACATAATAAGTTTTCTTACTGCATATACTTCCATATATATAAAAATTGAACTTTGATTTTTTAAATTATTTTTCTCATGATTTTTTTTGTTCAAAAATAAAAAATAATTCGGCAAGGGGCTAATTGTATTTTTAAATAGCGATTGTAAAAATACCTTAATTTTTAACTATAGTGACTGTAAACTGTAATAAATATTACAGTCAAACTACTATAATCGGTGCTTTAACTTTAATGTTACTGTGAATTCGACTGTATTTTTCAATGGATATTAAACCTAACCTGTGGCTTAACTTAAAATTTACAAATAACAAGAAAAATAAAGCATTATTACAATTTTTCTGTAAATTTGTGTATATGAGATATTATAATTCAGTATTTCCTCACAAGGATAACTAACTAATTTACTATCACTTTTTACAGTGTAAATTTTGAGAAAGACGCGTTTTAGCTAAAATTATAATTGGAACTAAAACAGGTTTTGAGTTAAACTAGTTAAATCCATATCTCAAACATGAGATATAGGCCAGGCACTCAATTCATAAAATGGGGCTTTCACTGCAAAAGGTAAAGGAGAGTTCTAATTTGGTAGATTTGTTCGCGCCGCCATATTGGAAAAATCGTACCGAAAACCAGTTTTTAGAGAATATCTTCTCTCCAGCACCACCTAGGTTAAAAATATTTATTACAAAAATAGAGCATGAAATTTCCTGCAACTTTTGAAGAAACATTTTTCAATCAGATAAGTAGTTCACGAGTTACAGCGGACTCAAGCTCAGCAAATTTCTACAATATACAATTTAGATATTTACTAAAAGAACCTGGCACACCAAGGGGTTAAGTGGTAGAGCAGGGGATGCAACTGACTTTGGATGTGTATCTGTATGACAGGTTTATATTGTGAACCTGTTAATATTTATTTATACATTTCATAGCCTCTTGAATCCATCTGAACTTCGCCCTTCGGTATGTTTACTCTGTTATATATAATGTATATATAATATTTACCGTAATAAAGACACTATTATTATTATTATTATTATTATTATTATTATTATTATTATTATTATTATATAGGGGGGTTTCTGGGCCTCAGTCAAACTGCCTTAAATTTTGTTATTTTGCAATTTCGGGGGTAAACATTAAATTAAGAAAATTGTAGCCAAATTAAATAACCAGTTTCGGAGAAAAACGCTTTTAAAAAAACTAATTTTATGACAGATTTTTTGACGTATATTAAGATTATTTTTTACTTACGTAAATATTAACTTAATTAGCCGTTTTAGGTTTATTATACTCTATTAATTAAAGAACAGGCAAGATAAATATTACATAAAAGGCTTTATTATCATTTACTTACATGTGGTTCTATAAAAATTTTAAAACTTTGTGAAACTTCCACATGCTAGCATTTTCCACGTCTTTGCGAATTATTTGCATATTTTCTGTTAGATTTTTGCTTGATTATCTTGAAATATGGTTTGGTACATCGACAAATATTTTATAATTATATATTTTAGATTTTCTTGATATATTTTTCCAAAAATAAGTCTGAGGCTTGCCAAATCTGTCATCATATTTTCATAGGTAAAATATGTTATTGAGATTGCCTAGCAACAACTTTTAATAAATATTACTATAAAGGGTTCACTAATGAATTAAGTTGTTGCTAGGCAATCTCAATAATATGTTTTGCATATGAAAATATCATGAGAGATTTGTCAACCATCAGATATTGTTTTGAAAAAATATATAAAACAAATCTAAAATATATCATTATAAAATATTTTTCGATGTACCAAACCATGTTTCAACATAATCAAGCAAAAATCTAAGAGAAAATATGCAGATAATTAGCAAACACGTGGAAAATACCATATGTAAGTAAATGATAATAAACCCTTTTATGTAACATTTATCTTGCCTGTTCTTTAATTAATAGAGTATAATAAACTTAAAACGGCTAATTAAGTTAATATTTACGTAAGTAAAAAATAACCTTAATATACGTCAAAAAATCTGTCATAAAATTAGATTTTTAAAAGCGTTTTTCTCCGAAACTGGTGATTTAATTTGGCTGCAATTTTCCTAATTTAATGTTTACCCCCGAAATTACAAAATATCAAAATTTGAGGCAGTTTGACTGAGGTCCAGGAATCCCCCTATATGTGTACCAGGTTCTTTCGAGAAAATACAGGGTGATCAGTAGCTGGCATGCCAAAATTTAAGAGGTAATTCTACATCCAAAAATATCAAAAAAAAGTTCCTATAAAGGCTCAGGGAGCTACGGGCCTTCGAAGATGGAGATATTGAATGAGGGACAAAAAAAGCACCAATAAATTTTAATGCTGCAGGGTGATTTTTCATTAAAATCTAAGCAAAAAAGTATTCTTCACCTTAATTTTTTGGTGGCACAAAATGTTACTTCCTCTTAATTACTATTTTTTAACGGTTGCTCCTATGGTTACAGTATATGACATTTTTTATGTATCCAAAAAAAATACACATAAAAAAATTTGGTGGCAAAAATGTGTTAAAATGTTGTCTTAATGCATTTTGTCCTAGGCACGCCTCTGGATAAATTCAAAAAATAAATTAACATAAACTAATTGCTCTTATTAATACTAACTAGTACTAGTATATGTGCAAAATCTCGTCGCTCTAGCTTAAAGGGTACCAGAATAAAAACCTTATTTATGTACAATTTTAAAGGGCCGTAGCTCCCTTTATTCTCACTTCCGGACCAACCTTTATAGAAACTTTTTTTTGTATTTTTGCATGTAGAATCCCATCTTAAATTTTGGCATGCCATTTATTGATCACCATGTATGTATTTTGCAAATTGTAGAAATTTTCTGAGCTTGACTCTGCTGTAACTCGTGACCTATTCATCTGATTAAAAAATGTTTCCTACAAAAGTTGCAGGAAATTTTATGATCTATAATTTGGATCTTATAATAGCAATTTTTAACCTAGGTGGCGCTGGAAAGAAGAAAAACTGGTTTTCGGTACCATTTTTCCAATATGGCGGTGCGAGCGGAGGTCGCTCAAGGTCGAAAACTCGGAATATTAATGAGGACACCAAACTGTACAAATCTACCAAATTAGAACTCACCTTGACCTTTTGCAAGTCAGAACCTACCGAGTGCCTGGACTAATATTTAAACTAGAGTTACCTATATAACATAAAAATTAATAATTTTTACAACATAGGCTATGTTGTAAAAATTAACAAACAATAAAATTTATACCAGAACCAGCCACAAAGCCCGTTGTTCGCACGGGTATGTTATTATTGTTTCTTGTCTTAGGCTGGGTTTATCAAAGTACAGCTAAAGGACATGGCACATACCTTATGGTAAATGACCCTCGGTTAAATTGCTTCAAATTTTAGTATGTTATAGAGCATGACCTCATGAAAAAAAGTCTCCATGGGCACAAAAAAATTTATGGTGCCGTTTGGCCGCTATGGTCATTTAAAGACCATGCAATCTAGATGATTATATAGGTACTTAAATCGTTGTTTATCGGTGTGTATGTGTGTTTTTATAATTTTAAATGAGTGGTTAATAGTTTATATAATATTTAAACGCAAGTTAGTGTATGTGGGTATCTTTTATTTACTATTTTTGGGTGTATATGGTGTCGGTGCACCCAGGTGTATGTATGTGGATTTAAAGGATGTGTGTAGTATTTATTTTCTATGTGTTAATAGTTATGTGCATTTTTATTAATTTTTGTGGGTTTGTATGGGTTGTTTTGGGTATTTATGGGTATTTATGGGTTTTATTAGTTTTAATGGATTTATTTAGTATTTATCGATGCAAGTAGGTGGGTATGTATGGGTATGTATGCATTATTTATGGATTTTTTTTACGGGGTTTTATAGGTTTGTATAGTATATATGGATGTTCAAAGGTAGTGTGAGTGAGAATGGTTATTTATGGGTTTTTATAAGTTTTAATGTATTTTTTTAGTATTTGGATGTGCATAGGTTTACCTAAACTTTAGTTACAGGTGTGTATGGGTATTTATGAAATTATTTGGGTTTTAATGGGCGTGCATTGGCATTCATGGGTTACCTAACTCGAAACTAATTAAAAAAACACTCCCTATCCAGAATCAAATCCTTGTATAGTCTTATTTGAACTTTTAATATATGTTAAAGACGTCACGCATAGTTAAGTCACTCCAACCAGCGGCGCTTTTTTGATAACAGCAGCAGCGAACCCATCACAATCCATACGAGTCTAAAATACAAGCCCAAAAAATATGCATCAAAGTCAGTGAAAAACAAAAATTCACACTCATAACCACCATCCATAATTATTAATATTAGTGTGTATATACTATGTACGCTAATAAATGCCAATAAACACCCAAAACCACCCATACAAACCCACATAAAATTAATAGAAATGCACATAACTATTAAAACATACAAGGAAAATACTCCACAAATCCATTAAAACCCTTACAAATCCACCTACTTAAACTTGGTTGCACCGACACTGCCCATATACACCCAAAAATAGTAAATAAAATATACCCACATACACTAACTTGCCTTTAAATATTATATAAACTATTAACCCCTCATTTAAAATTATAAAAACACACATACATACCGATAAACAACGATTTAAGTACCTATATAATCATCTAGATTGTATGGTCTTTAAATGACCATAGCGGCCAAACGGCACCATAAATTTTTTTGTGCACATGGAGACTTTTTTTCAGGAGGTCATGCTCTATAACATACTAAAATTTGAAGCAATTTAACCGAGGGCTATTTCCCATAAGGTATGTGCCATGTCCTTTAGCTGACACGTAATAACCATTTCTGGAGTTTCTCCAACCAAAATCCAGAATTTTATCTTAACTGAGACTTTATCTTTTAAAAAAAGTTTTAACTGTACATTGATAAACTGGGCCTGAATGGTAAATTCCTGTTATGATCTAAAGATTTGACAAAGTTGTAATAATTCTTTATTCAATTATGATTAATTTCTACTTTTTCAGTATTTGATAGATCCCAATTTTAAAAGTATTGAAATAGTTCTAATTTAAAAATAAAAATTGACTTTTCTGAAGAATTTGTAAATAAATATTTAATAGTGTTCTACGTATTCTTACCTATGCTGGCAAAGACGGAAAGCTGATCAGGATATGGGTAGTGATCGTGCCCATGGGGCGGCGTATGTCCGGGCAAATAAGGGGGCGAGGTAGCACCATGTAGGAAGGAAGGTCGTCCGATAACACTGTGAGGCGATGATCCATCTTGGTCCATGCTCATATTGACAACTGTACCATAACTATCATCACTTAAATCTGAAAAATAAATAGCATATTATATAACTAGTGTAGAAATAATACTAGTTTACAATGGTTTTGCCCGCCAGTTCTTTTTAAGATTTGGAATCCGTCAAGAAAACTAACAAAAATTGGCGAATATCGGAGATATTTGCCTGAATAGGATGGAATCATGGCCAACCCTATTGTTTTTTATGTTTCCTTAATAAATGGTATCGGGTATGTTCTTGAAGACGATAAAACCAAATTTAATGTTAACAGTTAAATACTCAATATGACAAATTTCAAATAAATTAAGTTTTTATAATGAAATATATAATAAAAATATTGTAAATTGAAATAGCTATGCTAATAAATAAATAAATAAATAAATTAATTAATTAATTAAATTTCAAATGGCGAAAAAATTTTAATTTCTTTTTTTAATGTGGTATAGTAATTTTTATTTTTTTACATTAGATTTGGTTTTGTAAATCAATAGTAACTTTTAAAACCCCGATACCAGTTTTGAGAAGAAAAAATTAAAATTGTTCAAATATTCCAGCCATTTGAAACTGCCATATTATTTTTATTTTTTAATTTTAACAGTAAATTCGGTTTTATCAACCAAAAAAATCCCCGATAAGCTTTTAGACAAACATAAAAAAATTATCCATCAATTAAAATTTTATTTATTTTTTCGGATTGATTCACACAGATGATTAGATTACATAAGAAAAGAAGGTGCGCGAAAAAGTTAAAATTAGTAGTGTTGTGGTTCTACAATTTAAATGTTGCAAGCTGCACTTTCGGCCTGAATCTTAGTCTTAGGTTTCAATAACATTTTTTTAAGCGTTACACACAAACAAACAAATATACAGACAGATAGAGAAATATAGTCAAATATATACCTAAGTGTATTCCCCAAGGCATATATGTAGAATAAGAAGTTCATTTTATAACTTTATCAAAGAAATCTTTTTATACTTTTTTATTTTAATTAAGAAATTCTTGATCCTTGCTCATATTGGAATTGATTTATATAAACCATAGAAAAAAATTCACCTTTCCAAAAGTTAACTTTAGAAGATATAAATTGTTTTCTATGTTTTTTTATTTATTTTAGTTCTAACAACGCTTTAATACTTATTGAGTATTACCTACTCTATTATTTCAGATTTTGCTATAATGGGTGTTAGTAAAATCTTGAATAAACCCCTACTTATTGGTTAATTATAATTATTTACTAAAGTAAAATTAATTAAAATTAGTTATTCAGTACACCGTTATTCCCTTAACAAAATAATGATTAGGGAACGTTAAAGTATTACGCAACGCAAATTTTGATCATTGTGGACCCCTACCCCCCCCCCCTGTAACGCTATTTTCCTATACTATTAACATGGGCGTAACACTCCAAAATGAATAGTTTTTCTATTGAAACAACATATGAAAAATTAAGAAAAATTGTTTTTTTTTTGCAATGTCCTAATGTGAATGATGCAAAATATTGCTTTTAGGACATGACTCATATGTGCCTCTAATCATTATTTTGTTAAGTGAATAACGCTGTACTTGAAACAGCATGGGGGGGCATATGAAAAATTAAAAAAAGTGCACATATCTTATGTCATATGATATGACATAGGATATGCGCAATGCTCTTAAGACAACGATATATTTTTCCATTTTAAACGACGCAAAAGATTTTTTAATTTTTTTTCTTATACTATTAAAAGTAATATTAAAAATCATATATTTACATACATTATTGTAAATAGTGAAAGTAACATTAATTAAATAATAATAATAAAAAACAATATAAAAATATATTTACTTATTCTCACGTTCTCGTCACGTTTTTAATTCACATACCTAGAATATGATATAGTTTATCACCCTATCAGAACATGGTATTATAGCACATTAGTTAATAGAACTACACGCAACTGATAGCTTTAAACATATGTATATTTCTTGTAAAGAGTTTACATATATTTATAAGATACGATAGTGCAAAACAAATCTAACTTGCATCATTTTAAACTTGTTTGAAATATATTTTGCAAGGAATGTGAGTTTGTTTTTGTTATTGTATTTTATCAGCCATTGAACTCAAAAATGTATTATACAGTGCGTGCATTAAGTCTGGAATCACCCGAATAACTTTTTAGTTACAAGTAAAATACAAAAATCCTCAGACAGGTCAATTAATATTTTTAATTCTGCAAGTTTTGGTCTAAAAAAATTGGCACCCCCTTGCACCCTCACCCCCCAACTTTTTTTTTTCAAATAGCAACCTACCCCTTGTGATACATCATTGGAAAGGTAATTTAATAAGCTTTCCAACAGTGTATGATAAAGCCTAATTTGTTAAAGAGCCTATGAAAAAACGCATGTTTTATTTAAACATTGTTTGTGTGAAATATTACGCATAATATGGTAATTGTTGCCCTATTGCCTACTTGGCACCTTCCTGAGAATCTAAATAAGGTTGTTTTAAACTTATTGTAATATTTTATACCCTGTTGAAAAATGCAATTTTTTTTCTTTTTATTGACCAATTTTAAGTTTACTATTTAATCGATTTTAATCCCGTTTTTTTACTGTCCACTGTCAAAGAGCTGAAGGACATCAATTTGAACATTTATAGTGAACTAAAGTTATACTTTACATGTCTTTATAATAAACTAAATTGTGCATTTTATCATTAGCCCTTTACCAAATTAGGCTTTATTATACACCGTTGTAAAGCTTATTAAATTACCTTTCCAACGAAGTGTCACAAGGGGTAAGTTGCTATTTGAAAAAAAAAAGTTGGGGGGTGAGGGTGCAAGGGGGTGCAAATTTTAATAACTTTAATTACACCATAATTTGCAAAATTAAAAATAAAAATCGACCTATCCGAGGGTTTTTGTGTTTTACTTGTAACTAAAAAGTTAATCGGGTGATTCCAGACTTAATGCACGCACTGTATATTACTAGTAATAATAAATAATTAATTTAATAACATATAAATATTATTTAATTATATTATATTAAGCGTGAAATTTAAAGTGAAATACTGATAAAGCATTTACAGAGAAAGGGAATAGGAAGGGTCCTTATACCATAACTCTGCAAAAAATGTTAATGTTCAAAAGCAATTTTAGTTTTCTAATTAAATCAGATTGATTTTGAAGCTTAATTTAAATTTCTCCATCATGTTTTATTTTTTGGAGACTTAAAATGTACCTTTTGTTTGGATTTTAGGTATAGCTGTATACACTGTATCGCGTGTTTGAGATTATACAAAACGGAGAAAACAAAGAAAACAAAGCCTTAGCTGACGTGATTTTTTTTTAAATGAAACACAGCGCATCGGATGGACCGTCTCCCCACTACAATCACGTCGGCCTTGATTTGATCGTTTTATCTTTGTTTTCTCCGTTTTATATAATCTCAAACACGCGGTATACTATACAGCTAGTTGTAATATTGGCGAAGGCGCAAACACAGTAAAATATAATTATATAAAAACTTGAATTCAGCAAATCAATATCAATCTATTCAGTAGGCATTAAGCATTATGATATATTGTAGGGTATTTTAACTCATTACGAAATATTGTAGGGTATTTTAAGTCTTAGTGAACTAAAGCTCTTATAAGATCATTATTTGCAATCCATGCTTTTTACGGTAGATATTACCTACATAGCTTTTAAATTTCACTTTTGAAGTTAGTTTTTTTGTGGTGATCAATTTTCTGGATGAATAAAACTTCTTACAATGTTTGAATTATTTGAATAACACTTTTCTTAAAATAAGAATGGAAGCTTCCTACTTAGAAAGACCTCTACAAAAATTACCATTTAAATCCATAAAAATGACATAATAACTTAATTACATAGTAAAAATGGTAAAATTTCCTGTAAATACACCTCAGCTCTTAGGGGTTGTCCATATATTACGTAACGCGCCTAAGGGGGGAGGGGTCACATAAAATGTGACAGTTTGTGACAGGGGGGAAAATGTTACGTAACGGACGTTGATTTGAGCGAATGTTCACCAGAAATTAAGGAAAGAGAGAGAGAGAGAGATCTGTAATACCGTTTGTCGACGTGAAAAAACACATGACCAGGACCGTAGCTATAAGGGGATGGGGGAGCCATCCCCCGCCTACCTTGAAATTCAAAAAGTTGTGTAAACATTTCTTTTAGTCATCAACTTTTTCGTCGAAGGAAAAAATTTGTAATTTTAGAAGTAGTGGATATTGAAATTCGAAAAAGTTGTAAATTTTATGGGTCAAAAATATAAAAATTCTAATTTTAGCAGTAGTGGGAATGTTTTTTTTTTAGTCATCAACTTTTTTGTCAAGGGGATAAAAGTAATTATACACTAAAAAAATTGTTTTTTTTTGACCTTCTAACCTTCCAATATATCTTCTTCCTTACGGAACTGCACATGACTTTTTCGAAGCGATAAAAATGTTTTAGATATCTACATAACAAATATTAAACTTTATAAAATCTTGCATTATGCAATTATAAACGAAATTCTGTATCATAAACTATATTAGGAAAAAATTACGTAATATATGGACAGCCCTCAGGACAGCCCCTTATACAGAATACTAGGCTTTCTAAAATAGAAAATACAAAAAATACAATAATTACAATTGAAATTAAAAAAAAAATAAATAACGGACAAATTGTCAGTAAGGTTCCACCACACTTATTTCTTGCGAAAAAGTTTTAAAATTTTTCTGTTGCTATTTTCAAATCAGTCTGCATTTATTTTCGGTGATTATAAAATAGTAAGTTACCTCAAATGCAAAAAAAATATTTTGGGCCCCGGATTTTTGAATTTTTGTACATCATTAACACTCATCGGCGAATTTCCAGTGCTCGCATAGTCGCCGTGTCGATTCTATCGTTGACGCGAGGTTTTAAATATTTACATTTTTATTTTCTTCGAAAAACATCGATATATTTACATATTTATAGTTAATATGTATATTCAATATTGTTGTGTGTAACAAATTAGTCGTCAAATGTTTCGATTTAGTGACCTTTATAAAAATTTCCCTCATAATTCGGCAAAATTATTCCGTAAGCCTATGTTTCTCTGTTTATTTTCAACGTTGATGAGTCATAACTAAATTTATTCCGATTAATGATCATTAAACTATATAAACTATAAGCTTAAAGTTTTTAGGGGATTGCTCAGGTGGGTTTTATACTCCCCCAAATTAGATTATAATTTTAATTAAAAACTGGTAACCACCTCAAATATTTATAAAATTGGCCTATATCCCACAACTCAACCAATTTTATTTATTTAGATTATAATCTTATTTGAGGGAGTAGACAAAACCTGAGAAAACCCTCCTGAGCAATCCCCTAAAAACTTTAAGTTTAAAATTTAAAGTTTAGTTTGTTAAACGGTATGGAATGTATGCCTCTGGACGATCATGGAACAATCGGCTTTTAGGAATATTTAGACTTTAAAACGGATAAACACATCAAAATCTGGAAACCTTTTTTTGTCGACATAGCAGTATATACTTTCTGCTATCTGAAAGTAAAAACGAAACATGGTTAAGTTTTTGAAATTGTTGTGTCGGACAGTGTAATTATTGTAAAAATACTGGAATATCCTTAGTTTCTACCCCCACCTCGCCAAATAGGAAGTTCCTTAAAAATGCCTCCCACAGTGAACGTGTTAAAAATATCCACTTTTTCTATAATAATATTATTTTATAACCTATATTATAGTTTATCACATATTACTTAAAATGTTTTACTTACCATGATGACTAAAACTATCCAAATCCACTTTCATCTCATCTTTATCTAACAATTTATCTCTAGGCGAAGAACCGCCCTTCATAGATCTAAAGTATTGACTCCATCTCGTCCTTCCTGCGTCCTTTTTAAGTCTTTTTTCTTTTGCTCTCCTATTTTGAAACCACACTTGGACCACCCTCATGTCCAACCCTGTATCTTGGCTCAGTTGTTCTCGCACGTGTCGGGCTGGTTTCGGGCTATTATTGTATGCTGTCTTCAGGGTCTCTAGTTGCTTTGCGGTTATTGTCGTTCGCGGCCGTTTATTCGGCTGGTCTCCATCTAGGCACTCGGCAGCTGAAACAAGGCCTAAGATTAAATAAAAATGGTAAAATCCGAATCAATTAATAAGAATTGCGAATGAAGAATTGTCTTTAAATAAACGAATAAAGATCAGGGTATGTTTTTCAAATAAAGACCTGTATCTTAGGGCTTAGGACTCCTAACTTCTGCCCTAAATTTAAATCTAGTTTACCTACACTGATAGAAAAATCTAAAAATATTGCAACCAAACGTTGTTGTACAAGTTTGAGGTATATAATACCATTTTTACGATTATTCTAAAACATTATAACGTTATATTAAATACACTATTAAAATTGTAGATTCATATTATTTAATAATACAACAACGTTGTTGCAGTTTTTTGAGGAAGGATGATTAATAAAGATGGCGATAATCAGCTGATTCTAATAAATGTTCTACCAAAATATTGGCTGTTTGGACTAAAATTTTTATGTGCATAAGTATACCCGATAAGCATGTACATGTGATATGTAGTTTATATGTGCACATAAATTAATTTAGAAAACATCACACCAAATTTTGAGACGCAGTAGAGATCCGAGAATCTGCTAGCCAGCCGCACGGACGGGTCAGCTGAATTACCTGCGTTTTGAAGCGCAGATCATGACGTAGTAAGCAGCGGCAATCCGACCCTGCGGAATTCAAGCCCCTCCCAACTCGCAATCTGTGCGATAAAGAAAAACCCCATCACTTAACAGTTCGTAGTTGTAAACAACTGCACTCGTTTCTAAATACCAAACACGTTTACTTTTTTGTTGTTTTATTCCATGCAATATACAACTATTTATTGTTATATACTATAACCTAATTACGTTATTGTTCTATCAGTGTACACTGATAAAAAGGATTTATTTGTATATGGCCAATTAAATTATATGGTTTTTAGTAACAAATTTTATTTGAGTCAAATATATATTTAGTTATGGTAAACAAATATTTAAATTTCAAAATGATTTATTAATGGTAACAAAATAGTTTATTTGACAGAAATAACATTTATTTGTCACAACCAAATAATTTAATTGGCCATATCCAACCAAATAAACTGTTTTATCAGTGTATGTTACATAGATATAGTGGATATAATATTGTTTTAAATGTTTTAACTCTTGTAGCTTTTCAATATGAAGAGTTCGGGAGAAAAAGGTACATAAGCCATATCGGGTATATATCGAGAATCTACTTTAAAAGTTTTGGTGAAATCCTGAAATCAGGTATTATTTTTTTGACGGGCGATTTTATAACATAATGTTATAAAAGGCAATTATTTATCATATTTTAGTACTACAAAATAGGAAATTTGTATTAGAAAAAAAAATATTAGCAAAGCTGTAAAAAAAATGTAGTTTATGTCCTTGTTCCCCCGAGCGCTTCATATCTATTGGACAGTTCAGTTATTTTCTTCCTATCAAGGCTTGATACTTTAAGTATGTAATACATACCTACTTATATCTATAGATTTCAAAAAGCAAAAACGTTTAAATAATTTGATGGAATACTACCTCCCAATGGGAGATTCTCCCATATTATGTCTAACTATTATTACTGTAAATTAACAAGAAAATGATAAAATCAACATATCTCGGTCTATCTGTCCAAAAAAATTAGGACGATTTGCACAATAACGCTTTGTTATAAAGAAAATGAGGATTACAGGTTAAACCTGAAAACAATAAATGATTGCAAAAACTTTTAGTGTTTTTTTTTTAGTTTTTCTTGCCCATGTCGAACTAACAAATGCACACATCTCCGAAACAAATTTCAAATAAATAAACTTATGTGACTGTTTCTGGAGGTATTTTCAAAATAAAAAGAAAATGTCAAAATTTAAGTAAATTAAATATATATGATGGTTCATCATTGATTTATTATTATTATTATTATTATTATTATTATTATTATTATTATTATTACAAACAGTAAGCGGCAGGGCCGATCAGACTGTATATATATATATATATATATAAAATGCTATTCTTAAATAGTTGGTAAACAGAAGTAAGTATCTAAATAATCACAGTTAAAATCACATAAAACATAAAGTATAAAATATAAAATAATGTATAAAACAAATAAAAATAAAATTAAAAAATAATAAATTAGCAAAAAAAAAAAAAAATTGAAATTTTGATTATTTTTTTTTATATAAAAAAGTGTCTGCTTAGTTTCCGAATACAGATTTATTTATAAGTTTTGAATTAAATTAAGTTTTGTCCTTTTTTTCAAACGTTTATTTTTTTGGATAATATGTTATGAATGATTTATTGTGGGTAAAAAGTTTACATAAACATGTATCTAAAAATACATAATTTCGGAGTTATGGTCAAATTCATTGTATCCGATACTGTGCCAGGAATTAATTTATCTGTCTTTTAAAAGCAACACTAGAGACTTTATATGAATATTTACCTTTTGATTTAGCAACTTCATAGTCAGGCTTACACACCAACTTCCGGTCTTCCATAAGGTAGAACTCGTCTCCGGTGTTAAGTTGCCTGGCGCACATCGCGCAGGCGAAACACTGCAGATGGTACACGTTGTCCTGCGCCCTCCGGACTACTTGGGTTGGTGGGATCCCCAGTTCGCACCCAGCGCACTTGGTGCCGAACCTTCTGCACCCACAGCACGACACACATACACAAGCTGCATTGTTACATCCGAACTACTCTACTATATCTATCACAAGTCGATTTTTTTCTTACAAAAATTACGAATATTTGCATCAAAAGATATATCAAATTTTACTGTTTCGGCACGCATAGAGAGGTAAATGTATACTTAATTCTCTGTTTAAAATCCCAATGCTTTTGACCGATTCTGTCCTATCATATAGGTAGGACAATGGCATTATAAAGGGTATTTACAAAAAAACAGGCTTGGATTGGCCCATATTGTATAAAGGTTTAATCAGAGTTTAGAGTTTTACCTCCAGATTTGTACAATATTTGGTTCAACCTAAGGTCCACCACGCAGCCCCCGAATTAAACATCCATACAGACATAGATAAGCCCCAGATTCGTCCCAAACAAAGCCTAAACCATGAGGATAAAAACGAGCAAAATTTTCCCTAGATTCGCGTAGGATAGCTAGGTGCAGAATGTCTCAACCGCGGGTGCCAAATAAGACCCTCGATTTATAACGTAAATGTCTCTTAAACATTGCCTATTACATGGGCAAAAAGTAGCCTACTCTTGACCTACGATGTTTCCCCAAGCACTAGGGTTATACATGCACATTAACCTATTGAGGACTGACCCATAAATTTATTGTATAATATATGAAATATTTATCATATTACTTTTATTAGTCCAAATAAGTTATTTTAACTAAAAAAATGCAAAAAAATGTTCATGTTTTCGCTAGTTAAACTAGATTATTAGAAAAATGTAAACAGTTTACTAGCTAGAAATAAAAAAAAAACATAATTTTTATATATATGCTATAATGCCATAAATAAATAAATAAATAAATTGGAAACTACATGCCTTTTAAAATACTCCTTACAAAAATCTGTAAATCTGTATGAATATTTAGACGGTAGTCCTTAATGGGTTAATGCGGCCGCAGAACATCTCTAGTCTAGCCCATCGGACACATCGTGTGTGTAGGCTTGGCCGATTGTGGACCTATTTGGTTATCTGAGTTGGCAATTTTAACTTGAGATTGACGTTAACCTCAAAAATAATGAAAACTTTTGGTCTTTTTTTCTAGATATTCGTAATTTTTGTAAGGGACTTGACTAAACAGCTTTTATATTTAATTTTTTTTTATTTAATTTTAAGTTATGATAATAAGGATTCAAAAATCTTATGGTTTCACCTAATTAAATGAAATCAGAACCATCAGATTTGAGATTGTTTTCTTTTAATTTATGGCTTCATTTAATGAAACAGTTTAAAGAGCAAGCAAGTCTATTTACGACTGACGATCGACAAATCATTGAATATATTCAATATTTAGCAAACAAAGTTAAGGTAATACATTGAATGTCCTTAAGTACTGTATTTTAAATTAGGATTCTTAATTAAAATTCTTAATAAATGGGAATAATCAATTAATCCTATATATCTATTTTTTTAAAGTTAACTAGAGTATCTTAAATGTATACCTTTTTGTATAAGTACGGCAAATAAAGTTTTGATTTATTTTTTAACTTATGCAGAAGGGAATAATTTTAAATTACAACACGTTTTTGTCTTAATTTAATATAACTTAACTTGGTCCTATTTTGCATAGAAACATTAAGCAGAGGCATGTAGCTAAACCCTCCACCCGATAAGCAAAAAAAAATTCAAAAATTAACTTTTTAAATTTCAGGCACTTTAAAATTTAGATCTATCTCTATAGAGTGGACAACAATTTAAAAAAAAAAAACTTGATGAAGGGTATATTTTTAGAGAGGAAAATATATCCAGATAAGCTGTACCTGGTTAAGTAGTGGATTAGGCCTACTAAACGACTACGGTCGATGGCCATTTGTACGTTGTGCAATAAATAACGTTTATTACACTTTTGAAAGTTGATTTGGATCTGACAGCTGATTTTGGGTATTCAGTAAAGTTGATTTCGAATATAACTTCCGTTTTTGTCCATCACGTAAGGGTTTTGAACAACCGCCCAGTGGGCCAAGAAAAAAAACAACGACTATTTTTGATACATTTCTAATAAAATAAAGAAAAATTAAAAAAAAATCGTGCCATTAGGGTGGTCCAAAATTTAATATTTGATTCGATCTAAAAATGTGTCAAATGGTTTCTTTTGATTATGCTGATGTAAAATAAAAAAAACATCGGATCACAAAATCCTTGTTGGCCTGTGTTATTATTCTACGAAAATTAAAAAAAAATAAAAACCTCATTAAAAAATCTTTAACTTTTTAATATATATAATATATTAAGTATGAAAATATGTAAAATTACAGTTTCCAAACTTAGTGTTGTAGATCGTAAATCGTAAATGACTATTGTTGAATGAAATTTAAATATAAAAGACGTATTGTGATAAAACTATATATTTTTTTGCTTAGCTAAGATGCTTACTTAAAAAAATCTTCTTTACAAAATAGTTGTCCGTTTCTAGCAAAACATTTGTCCGTTAGTTGTACCCTACAGTCCGAACATTGTAGACATTTGGCGTGCCACGTCCTCTCAGCTACTTTTAGTATAAATCGGTCCAAAATCAGTTCATGGCAGCCTCCACATTTTGGTATTGAGGCTGAAACAAATAAAGAAATATTAATGGTTTTTTTAGAATTGCCGTGGGTTAATTTCTAGTTGATTTATCAAAGAGTACCGACAGACACATAACCATGGGTATCACTACCCCAAACCACCTCGAAAAATTTGACAAGACAAATTAAATAAAATTTGAAAAAGTTGGTAACATCTATTTTGAAAATGTTACACCAGGCCCCACAGTCAGAGGGTTAGAGAGGAGTAATTTCTTTATGCCAAGACCTTTTTTTTAATTAAATAGACCTCTTTTAGAGGTCCTGGCCATCCCATACAAGGGGTAAGACTCTTACAGTAAGGGAATGGTAATTTTATTTATTGTTAAAGTTTTTCTCCCTCGACAAATAAAAATCATCTCATTTTAAGAATTTCGATATTGTTCTTTGTTTTCTGGATATTCAGGATGATTTTTATTATAAAGTGAGGAGTCTTGAGCACTGGTCACTGTTAACCCGTAACCGGTGATGTGCAATTTAAGTATACTGAGCGTCACACTACACTGTAAAAAAATGTGTAAATTTACATGCTAAATCAGAGGTAATATGTTGCCAAGCAATTGCACGTAAAATTTACGAGATTTAACTTGTAATTTTATAATTTTTTAGGAATATTACGTACATGTTCATGTGATAATCCTAAAAAATTGTAAAATTAAATATTTAAAAGTTAAATCTAGTAAATTTTACTGCTCCTACATGGCAACATTATAGCTCTGATTTAGCATGTAAATTTACACTTTTTGTTTTTTAGTTTAGGGTGGCCAGAATTTTTCTCCGGAAACCGGGGACAGACATTATAGTTTTTACTCAAAAACGAGTAAACTAAAAAAAAAATACGTAAAATTTCCTATTTAGTTAGGGTGACCATTTTTTTGATTTTTTTATGTTTTACTGTTTAACTTTTACCCCCAAATATTTATGTCCCCGAAAATCGGGGAGGTATGGCCACCCTAAGTTACACAGACTCCGATTTTTAATGTGTCCGCTCTATCCTAGTTCGCTACCTACTGGACAGCGTTTAGTGATCTACTAGTAGGTCTTCGGCGTTTAGTATATCTTCTTCGTCCAGTGCACGCCCAATAACTACTTATCGAGACTTGAAGGTAGATGCGCGCGCACAAGATTCAACGCACCTCTCTCTCTCTCTGTATTTGGTCTTTTTCTTCCGAATAATTAACCAAGGTTTCTCTATATAATCATGAGGTTTCCAGTGCGCAAGTACTAATCGGATATGTATCCTGACTTGAGCACTATCACTGATAAATTACTACTGTAGTAATTTCCACGCTAATATAAAAAGTTATCATTAAAAACAAAAAAAAAATTATCTTCAAACGTCCATTATTATTAACTTAAAATTCAACAGTTCACACGATTAATAACCACAAATATATGGTTCACTTTAACTTGTACATAATACATTAATATAAAAATACTCTAGGCACATCATAGGAGACGGTAAAACAAAAATACACAAGGCACATCATAAAAGATGGCAAATTCACTGCACTGGAATGTGCCAAGAAAGAAACATCCCTCCCATTCAAAGGCCACGCTGTAACTCCTCAACGCACCTAAAAGAGTCTGTCTGGCTCCACCTCACCGGTTACGGGTTAACATATGCATGATACTTTTGGCTTATTTCCGAAAAAACTAAAATGACGTTGTATTCTATTCTTATCACTTTGAATGAAAATTTTACGGGATGCTGTATACATTTTTATATATTTTTAGAATATTTGTATAAAAAATTACAAAAAAAAAATCAATCAGTTTTTAAACAATTTGTTAAAATTCTTAACTTTTCTCAAAAAAGTTGAATAGAAATTCACATTATTTTTTAAAAGAATAATATTTTTATGAAATAGGTAAGTAGGTATAGTAATTTTCTATGACACTGAAGCGGTAAAAATTGTTATGCTACTTACATACCTATGTTGAAAATTTAAGGGCGGATTCTTTTACTAAAAATTTTGACTGAAAAAGCTCATAAAATTTTTACGAGTAGACAATGCTGACATTATGCACATCCGTTCATTATAGGATTCTATCAATCTCCGCAATTGTTTATATGACCATAAGCCTATTATATATCTTAATATTATAACTTATAGCTATAATGTTAACTAATTATTGTGTTGTAAACTTACTATCTAGTATTAACTTAGCATGAAAAAAAAATATTCTATTTAGTTTTTCTTTGGTAGTTTTATACTTTTTTAATGAATGAACGTATATTATATGACAGGTACCCTGACACTAAAATTTTAACGCGCAGAATAATTATTGTTAACAGCCATATGTACAATTGCGGCGAATAATAAATTTCTATAGTACACAGGTCCGCCTACCAGTAGTGTCATCTAGTAAAATTTTTGTAAAATTTTAAATATGGCCGCCGTCAAACTCGTTTATTAAATAATTATTATTATATACCAAAATAATGCATTTTAACACATTTTCACCCACTATCTAATGAAGAAACACACTTTATCTTAAAGTTTCAACATAATATTTAGATTTATAAGTACTTTTGATTAATTCTTATCAATAAATTTGGCACCGAAATTTGTTGACAGTCTTGATAATTTATTTAAATAAGTAAACAAATACATTCGTCTAGTGATTATTAATAATATATTAGGAGTACCTAACAGAAGTGCTGATAACCATTATCAGTTATATTTTACTTTGTTTTACTTTGTTTGGTTAACCAAACAATTTTTTTTTAAATATAGCTACACGCAGAAAAATTCCGTTATTTAATGGTTGCTAAAATGTTTAGCAATCAATAGTAAGAAAACTGTTTAACAATTCTTACCAAAAAATGCACTTGGTTGATCCGAGTTGACTTGGGTTGACCCACTAGGGTGGACCTTATATTTTGTTATTATCTTAAAATTTTTATTTAGGTGTAACTAGAAAATTCTGAAAATATGAGGGTGATCCAACTTCTCTAGGGGTTCTAACTGGGCCCCTAAAATTAGTAAAATTACCCATAACTCGTAAAAATCGTTGAAAATTGTCTGTAATTTTTGAATAAGTGACAAATTTAAAGGGCTTAAAATCTTAATTTTTTCCTTTTGAGCATACAAAATTATTTGCCAAATTTTAAAATGATCAAAAGATTCTATCTAACCTGTGCCGAAAATGGCCAAAGTTGCCCCTTACACTAAAATTTACGAATTTCAACCATGAATTTTTATTTTGATGCATTCTAATATTTATTCATAATATTCAAATAATTTAAATAAAACAAAACGAGTTAAGCGCCAAATAAGAGCTTCTAAATAAGCCACTTTGAGGAGTCCTTATTTAGCGCTTAGCTCCCTTTGTTTTAGTTTTAAATTATATAAAAATAAATTTAGTCAGGTTTGGTACATTTTAAAACGTATGTTTGGACTTTTAAAAGTTGAATTTGTAACTATGGAAGCAAATTTAATTATTGCAGGTACATATTCTGTAGGTTGACAAGGTGGTTAATGTGACATAAATATTTATTAATGTCAAAAAACCACCGCCGGATGGAGTGACCCTATAAAATATAATAACCTAAAAAGATTCTAAAGACTCAAACAATGCACTCGTCAACAATTAAAATGCAACCAGATTAAATGGTTTCCTTTTTAATTAGTATTGAACATGGACTTTTTTTGAATTTTTTTCATATTTTCCAGAGGGTTTTTAATATACTCTTAAATTTCTGTACGCGAGTATATATATAAAAAAGCATTTTCCAAAAAATGTCATAAATTCACTCCAAATTTTATAACATTTCTTCTTGAGCTTACCCTTCTACTCGAGTTTCAGTACTTATAAAGATTGTGCTTAGTTTTTCTGTACATTTGTGCCATTTTTTAGATTCCTTTTACAATAATTTCAAAATAAAAATAAAATTGTCCGATAAGTTGATATATGCAGTGTTGATAAATTTATAATTACTTACCCACGATTCGCTCGTTTTTTATTTTACTTTACTTACACACTGCCCTTAGGCAGTCGGTTTTTTAATGCACTTCTTGTTTTTGAGTTAAATTATGGATATACACTGAAAATTATTTTGCACCAATGAACACTTTATTGTATCAATGCTTAACATTCCTTGCCTTTATGCATTATAACAACGAATTTTTGTTATTAAATAAATTGTACATTAAGCATTGATATGATAAAAATTTTATTGTCACAATTAAAAACGTACATCCATGCAAAATCAATGTAATTTTATTGATATGATGTTCATTTTTATTGATATCACGTCAATTTTTGGTTCGGTGTATATTATATGTACTTATAAGAATTTACAAATTATAATTAAATATCGTTAAATATCAATAATTATTGATATTGATAATATTATCATAAATACTATTTTTGTTTTTGGAAGAAACGTAGTTTATACGGTATAGAAGGAAATAGTTTTGTAATATTACAGGATTGATCTTAAAAATTAATACTTTTTAGAGGACTTTTTTATTTTTCACTTTTGACAAAGAGAGACTCGTTTAGGTTTATCAACCCAGACGTTACGTATGATAGGTACATACTTATTAGTTAGAAGCACTGTGACTTGCAGAAAAAATAGGAACCATGCTTTTGGACCGTTTTATGCAAATGACATTTTATACCGCATTGTAAAATGACTGTAGGTTTTTAATATTTTACTAAAATTTTTTTAACCCTCTGCCACAGAATAGTATTTATATACCAAGGTAGAGAATAAATTTTTTATAGCCGAGCGTACTAAATCCCGAGCAAGGGCGTAGATGAGGGGGGGGGGGGGGTAATGGGGGTAATTACCCCCCCCCCATAGGACAAAAATATTTTTTTGGCTAGTTTTGGTAGAAACCGTCAGGGACAAAGCTTTTTTTAGGGTGTTTTTTTCTCTGCGAGGGGCGCCAAGTTTTGGCAGAGCCGTCAGGAAAAAAGCTTTTTTTTGTTAGGGGCGCCAAGTTTTGGTAGAAACCGTCAGGGACAAAGTTTATTTTTTAGGGTCTTTTTTTGCCGAGGGGCGCCAAGTTTTGGCAGAACCGTCAGGGACAAAGCTTTTTCTTTAGGGTGGGACGCCAAGTCCTGGTAGAAACTGTCAGGGGCAGGGTTTTTTTTGTTAGGGTATTTTTTTTGTTTTGTTCTCTGCGAGGGGCGCCAAGTTTTGGCAGAGCCATCAGGGAAAAAGCTTTGCTAGGGGCGCCAAGTTTTGGTAGAAACCGTCAGGGACAAAGCTTTTTTTAGGGTGTTTTTTTTTGCTAGGGGCGCCAAGTTCAAGACTTGCTTCAGAGCGCCGAAAAGCAAAGGCCGGTCCTGCTTGGTATTACCCCCCCCCCATAGAAAAAAATATCTACGCCCTTGATCCCGAGCCGTATAGCAGAGAGGGATTTACGAGTGCGAGGCTATAACCTTAGTTTATATATTAGTTTTTTCACTATTTAACTATTTTTATTCAAATAATAATATAAATTATTAACAGAAATTATATTTCTTAAAATTTTCATAAAAATCAAGTAGCCTTGATCAATGACATTTACTCAAATAAATACTTTGAACTGACGTTTAAAAATTTAGTTTATTTTTTATTTTTTTTATAATATTTAGCTAACTATTGATTGTATTAATTGGTAATAATTATAATTCACTATATTTAATAAATAAAGAGTTATTTAAGTTAGTTAGAAATCAATTGTTTATAAAATTTACTCCTACTATTACTGGAGTAATATAGGTACCCAGGCTATTTAAAAACCGCTATAACCGCTATATCCAGTTTAAACTGTTATGTGCAATATAATAGTAACTACTTAATATTGCCTTAATGTAGATATAGCACATGTATTGTGCATAATGCAACAAGTATAAAACACAATTAATTTTTTCAGTGTAGGTAGATAGGTGTTAAAAAAACTTACAGAGCAGCGAATCAGGAATATCATCCAAAGAAATAGGAGGCACACGGAACATCTCGATATCCAGACTCTTATCGTCTCTAGTGAAACTTATCATGTTGATATCACTATCACACGCGTTGTGCTAGCGCAATGACCCACACCGTTACTACCCTGCGACTTCCAAATACAAACTGATGGGTTATGGGCACAAAGCGCCGCCGCCGAACTTATATCGACCCTTCGAACGCCCACCATGTGATGACACGTTCTAGATTTGAACTTTATTAAAGCGACGATCCCTTGTTTTTCAGAGCGAAGTTGTGATTGGTGCAAATAAGCTTTTGTATAGTCCTGAAAGCTCCTCCTATTCGGCGTACGCCCTTTGTGCTATAGGGAATTTGTTGGATAAGGGGTCCTTTAATATTATACAGGATGATTTTAGAGCTATAGAAGCGTGGAACGTCAATGGAGAAAGTTTAACGAATCTGAGATTTTTTATTGTTTAATTATTACTATAGTCCGTCCAATTATGCAAGATAGTAGTTTAAAATTCCAGCGATTTTTAAGCTACATCATTGCTTAAAAACTCGTACCTTCTAACATATAAAGTATTGTGACATTTTTTGTCTATGACAATGATTGACGGTCGTTAAAGCTAATAAAAGAAGAGAAAGTTACATAAAAAAATGGTTATACTCAATGTTATTTTGTACGGTATTGAAAAAGGTACTTTTTTGGTTTATTCTTCAAACACCCACACTAAATTAGCATATTCTACATATTGTACAAACGTAAATTATACTGAACACAAGGAAAACGTCAAAATTTTAAGTTACAGTTAATTACAACAAGGCCTATCCAGAGGCTCGCATAACAACCATTACAAGATACATGACGACACATCAAGCCAACCCTGGCATCGCATTCTTATGTACTATGTTTGTTATAATAGTCTTTGGATAGCCCCTTTCCAGGAAAACAGTACCGACATCTTTTAACTCTTTGATACACTACGATTTATGCATAATTATGCTATTTATGCGCTCTGTGGTGTAAAACGGGCCGCGTCCCTTACTATGTTGCATAACTGGACTGAGTACCTATAGTTAAAATAACTGTTTCAACTTGTTTTAAATAAGGCTTTATATTAATATCTAGAGCACTGGATAGGCAGGTTTGTTAGGGTGGGTAAGTAGTTTACACACAAAAGAGAGTACCGACATACATAAAATCTCAGACAGAAAATGGCGGACGGAACTGCGTCATTAAAAGGAAAATTTAAACAAAATAATTTTTCATTTTAATTGTTATTCTATTTGACATGAAAGTTTGACAATAATAGAAAATAATTTATGACAGTTTGCATTAATTTTCTGAATATTTTCGAATAAACGCTATTTAAGAAAATGAATTAACTTTAAAATGGTGTAATTTTATATTTCTCGTGTACAGAGCTAATCAATGGTGCATTTTGATAATATATTTTTGCTTTGGTTAACTAACTTAAGTATTTGTTTTAGGTAAAAATAGCTTTTCTGTATTTTCTTTCTAAACTAAAAGATATTTCATAAAATCAGAGCCTCGCTAATAATAAGGTATGAATTAAGTTATTATAAATGATCTACCAAATTACCTAAAACTGCATCAAGAGATTTTAAAAGATATAAAACAAGGTTTTAAATTAGCAGTTATTAGCCCTAATGGATATTCAGCATTGGTAATACATTACTTAATAATAAATTGTATGAGTTTTGCTAAAATATTGATTCTATTTAGTAAAGAAATACAAAAATATTACTACTTACATTTGAATAAGTTATAAACATTTTAGAACTATAATTTTAAACAGAACCGTTTGTAAACAGAATGCACTGTATGTATCTTCTATGCAAATTATAAACAAAACACCTTAAAAATACTATTTTATTATAAAATTTGGATAAAAATATTAAAATTGTCATAGTTTATGTCAAACAATTTTAACCTAAATAGTTAGCGCAAATGTTTGGTGTACAACAGAATTGATTTCAACAATTTTTT
The DNA here is from genome assembly GCA_958510825.1 of Brachypterus glaber. Taxonomy (NCBI): domain Eukaryota; kingdom Metazoa; phylum Arthropoda; class Insecta; order Coleoptera; family Kateretidae; genus Brachypterus; species Brachypterus glaber. The sequence goes on from OY294046.1 coordinate 29,730,516, forward strand.
TGCTGTAGCAACGACATGTCCTGTTTTTAGGAAAATTTCTTGCGGTCTGAAATTGTGGCTATGTCGGTACTCTCCTGCGGAACCACTCAAACTACCCACCTACCCTAACAAACCTACCTATTTAGTGCTCTATTAATATCTAGACCTTTAGTTTTACATTTTTAACTTTCTATGGACCAGACCCATACCCATACAAAAAATATATTCCTCTGTATTTTTTGGAACTATAACATTAAAAGTGTTTTAATTTAGGTAACCAAAATGGGATTTACTTAATTTAATTTTTTTTATTTGTTTTTTTTTGTTTGTAGAAAAAAATCGACTTGTAAATTTTGAAACCTCGTATCTCAAAAAATCAATTTTCAGTTCCTTGTACTAACTAACTCTGTACCTGATGACTGGTAACTTACAGAAACTTGATTATAACTTAACTTATAAACTAATTGGAATATATAATATAAGGTAACTTATAAACTAATTGGAAAGTTAATATTTACCTATAGAATGAGTGAAAAAGGAATAAAATTTGTATTTTATTATTATTTTATTTTTATTTTTTATTATTTATTTTATTTTTAAGTTTTGTATACAGTAAATATGTCGTTTTAAATATACACTGGTAAAAATTTTTTGAAGATACTTGTATATTTCCATATACAATATACCATAGACGGTTAAACACTTGGATAAAGTGTATTTTATGGAGATAATAGCTGTTAAAAAACCTATTTAAAATTAAAATAAGGTAATAAAAATTACTTATGTATAAAGCACTTATGATGACAGTACCGTTTTATTTGCCTGAAGATGTTTTAGTAGTAGAATTTGAAGAATACGAAACGTAGAAATTATTTATCACAGTGTAAACTAAAAATCTAATGACAGTCAAGATGGTAGGTATAATAATTATCCTTTTGTTTAAATAAATCGTTTGGACTTTTCTATTTTCTATAAACTCAAAAAAAAAGTTAGGTACTTTTATTATATACATGTATGTTAAAGCTTTATTTTTAAATGTTTTTGAGTTATGAAAAAGTTAAAATATCTAATAAAAAGCCATAAAAATATTTTGATGAAAATCCTTCGGGTTCTATCAAGATATAGGGGAGAGAAAACAATATCCTATAAATATTTAGTTTTATTTGCGTTGGGGACGGAATGAACTCTTTTATGGTTAGTGACGCAAATAAAATTTTCTCCGTAGATATAAACATATAATTTTTATGATTGTCAATATATTTTTATTGTCAGCCCATCTAGAAACTTATGTGGATTTTTATTTTCGCGCTAAACTTGCAAACGCTGATGAGGTCTGATATAGTGATTCTTTATGATATTTTCCCTCATTTATATTTATTTCACTATTCCAGAGTTACCGACAAATATGTACGTACCTACATCAGAAACAGATCCAATCTGTAATTTATTATATAATAATAATAATAATAATAATAATAATAATAATAATAATAATAATAATAATAATAATATTTTATTTCGATAAATTACCAAATATATGGATCTCCATTTTATGTTACTTAGTGCATGCCTCAGTCCATGCCTCGGTTCATGCTTAATCAGCATTGCTGATACTATCGGTTATCATAAAAATCCAGGACACTCAAAAATTGTATCGCTTAAACCCACTTGTCTCGTAAGTCAATTTGACAGTCAGGACCGTAGCAAAGAATATTGGGGGGGGGAGAAGGTCATAAATTAATTAATTAATAATTAATTAATCTCGGAATTGATAAAGCTTTTTCTACAAAAACTTGTGTATAAAAATTATTCCTGTACAAACAAAATTTGCTTATTAAATCGTTTTTATTCTGGCACATGTCAATGTTTTTACCATTGGATTGGATAGGACTTTGCCAATTCGCTTGCCACTCTTAAGCAATTGCGCATCTTGCCTTGCTATAGTAACTTGACATTTTATACAAGCGGAAAGGTTTAGAAAAATATACCTTTATTGGAAATACTATAGCCGAATCCTACAGACTAGTCTATACAGTAGCTTATTCTTATGGACGCACAATATTTATACTTATATAAACTTTTCCGCAGAAACTAAGAAACAAATGACCTGGGAATATTTCCAAGTACGAGGGGTGGAATTCTTTTAGATTAAAAAAAGGATATTTCTTTAAGAGAAAAATGAGAAAATATCTCGGAAAATATTTAGTACAGAATTTTTTTCTTCAGTTTTATTATTTAATAATTCCATGACATACCGAAACGGCGTGCCTAAAATACAATTGGAGATAAAAGAATAAAAGAATTTTCACGGAATAAGAAAACTGTAGAGCGATAACCGAGTTATTATACTCTTTGGGGTTCTTTAAGTAGAAAAGCACGCTGTTAGGCAATTCCTAATAAGAATATCAGATTTACTTACAAATTATAAAAATTTACATCTTTTTTTACTAATTCCAAGTTTTTACCCCTTAAGGCACTCACCCGAGTTAACTAGTTTACATTAGGTTGGGCACTTTTCCGCTTACCCACGTTAACTCGGGCGATATATTTTGCCGAATTGGTGGAAAATTAACCACTTTTCCAAAAAAAAAGTGGTGCGTCAAGGGTTAAACTGAACTGATGTCTAAATTTCCATTATTATGGTTCTTCAATTTGGAATTTTTACTTTTATAATGGACGGCAAACTGTTAATTAAGAGTAAAATAGTATGAACATTTCCGAATTTTAGTCAAAATTTTACTTAAATTCCGACTTTAAGTAGAATTTAATAAATCAAAATTCTTCTTAAGTTAAAATTGTACTAAAAATTTTGTGGTGGTAATAGTACTCATATTATGTTGGAATATATTTTAAGTAGAGGAACAAAAAAACAACAATAAATTTCAATTAAAAATTAAAAATTTGGCATGACTTTTTTTTGGGCTTTTACCTGATCTGATTTTATTAACGAGAATAATCATAAGTAAATTCAATAACAAATCTTTTGATTCTAATTTTCCAAAATTTATATGGTTAATTTTATAATATTACTATCAATAAAATATCACTTAATTTTTTTATTTTATTTTTTTTTTGTTTATTTTTAAATGTACATGGTGAATAATATTTCTTTAGCTATTAAGTAAGGACATATCCAAAGGGGGAGCCGGTCTTTACCTCGAAAGCAAATACCTCAAAAAAAATACCTCGAAAAAATTTACCTCGAAAGGACATTACCTCGAAAATACGTTACCTCGAAAAAATTTACCTCGAAAAGACATTACCTCAAAAAGTCCTTACATTACCTCGAAAGATTTTACCTCGAACGGGACTTTTTTATGTTTCTTTGCGATTATTATATATTATTATATATTGCAGTTTTTTTACTCATATTTTATCATTTATTGATTAAATTTTAATTTACAGGCAAAATAAATCAATTAAGTTAATCGGATTAACCTATATCGAGAGTTCGCGAAAGATAAATTAGCGGTGTATAAAAACCTTGTGTATTATAAAGATCGTGTGTACTTTATGTATTTTTTTTCGTAGGCTAAATCGTACACTTTTCGCGATTTCGATGGTAACTTGTCTAATGTAGCATTTGGAATTTCGTAGAGATTTGTAGGTGTATAAACCATATATTCTTCTTCAATCAGTTTTAATCAATTTTACACAAGGTTTTTGCACAGAATCTCGAGTCAACCACCTGTTTACATAATAAACAAACAAGTTTGAAGTATGGCTGTCATCAAAGTCAAAGAGTGCTACTGCCAGTGGTGGTTTTGCTAACTAACTTTTTTTTACGGCGTACAACAATGAACTCATTTTTTTACTGTAAAAAAATAAATCACTTCTAACTAGTGTGTTCAGTTATAAAATATGAACATTTTAGTACGCTTGAAGAAAAAGATTATTTTGTTATTTTAGCGACAGTATAAAATTAAGAAAAAATTAAGCCAAACCACTTATATACCTACTTGAAGATCCAAATACTCAAGTAGAAAGAGATATGTTTCATACTATCCATTTAAAAAAATATTGCTGAAATACCTTACACCGGTTTTTGGTCAAACCACGGAAGCAATAACCGGTTAAAAACCGGTTTAAACCTTAATGTAAAATTTCCTTTCAACTTCTTGACTTTTTGTAAAAAAAATAACATATTTTACGCCTTGTTACATGGGAGAGTGGGGGCCAAAAATTGCCAAATTTTGCTTTAGGTAATACTTGAAAGTTTCCCAATATCTTTTCGAGGTAAATTTATTCGAGGTATTTTTTTCGAGGTTATTGCTTGCGAGGTAATTTTTTTTGAGGTAGACCGGTCCTCAATTGCGAAGCAATGACCGCTAGTCGGCTGGTTTTATATTTAAAAAATGAAAACGTGGAGCTGGCGGAGATTAGGCTTGTTAGAATTAATAATTCAGGAGATTCGGAAAGATTTTTCAGAGCGGGCTCTGAAAAATGTATGAAAGGTTGAATAGAAAAGATTCACAAAGAAAAATAGGGACTGGGGAATTAGGGAGCAGCGGTTTTAATTTGGCTTCCAGCTTTGGATCTTTTATTAACGTGGAATTATAAATATATCAGGATTTCATTATGTTTTTACTGTAATTCATTTCGTTAGCTTATGTAAATCCACAAGTTATAACATAAATCTATTTTCAAAGGAAAATCTGCTTTTTAAAAGTAGCAAATATAATTTTTAAATTCATTCATTTAAAAATCCATCAAATTGGTCTTTATTTCTAATAACATAGCCACACAAACAATTTTTTAATATCGTTTAAAAAGGTTTAACAATTTATAATGCATTCGACATGCTAAAACCAAAAGGATGCCTCTAATGCAAACAAAAAACCCATTGTGCGCTTTATCTCAAGATTTTTAGGGTCCAGAACTTGTTTTTTGCTATATTCATTTTTAGCTTTAACTTCTTTTTTTTGTCCTCTGTTATGATTTATTGTTTTCACCACTGCTAAACGGGCCCTCACACTGTATTTTTTCTATTTTGGCTATTGCGGGCACTTGGTTTGGATTTTATTTCTTGGGTTTTGAGCCGTTTGCGCCTTCATAAATAAATACTAGACAAATTATAACTTTAAAATTGTTTATGATTATTAATCAATAATAACTTCAAACATTATAAAAACAGATTAGGCAATAATTTTGGCTAGCAAGTGTTAAAAAACAACCTGTCAGTGCTTAATTCGATAACAGCTCGTCGCTGATGCGACAAATTGAGTTAACGCTCTATGCAAAAAGTATATGGCGTGCATTTTCCGAGTAGATTGTCAACAGATGGTGCGTTTTTCTATTCCATTTGAGCATTTACACCCCTACTTGGCAGAGTCAACTCTGTCGCCTTGCCATTCAACTAAATGCCAGTTGTATGGTGCATAACTTTTATTAGACCCAGGGGCGTAGAAAGATGTATACAGAAAGATAAAATATTTTCCCTAAACAGCTTTTTTGTAAACATTTATAAAAAGGGTCGACACGGAACATATTTTAAAAATTCAAGTTTTTCTTCATTAAAGCAGATTTCATGCATTTTTATTTGTTATTTGTTTAAATTATTTTGAATAAATAATGAAGAAATAATTTAAAGAAATAATAAAAATAGCTTTGCCTTATATTTTGCTACATAATTATTATTATTACCAATTTAACAATACCAATACTAAAACTCAGGAAATTTTTTCCTAAAAGGATTTAGGTGTCTGGAAACAAGAGTTTTAGGATCAGAATTTTTGAAGATGACCAGACATCTGGTACCAGATATCTGTACATATACCCAAAGAATTAGAAATTAAGGGGGTTCTAAACCATTATTATCTGGATATTGAATTCATAAAAAAAGTACCCATTATATTATGGAAACGAAAAGAAGAATAAGTGGGAATTAAAAGATGGCAAACGATTAAATGGATTAGATCCTTTATAGAGGAGAAATCAAATATTTTTTCTAAACAGCTAGGTGCTAAAAGATTTTTGGAAAAAAATTATCGGGCAAAAAAAATCAGCAGAAAGGTAAAAATTTAGAAAGTAAGGTGGATTTAATTAAGATAATCTATACCTTTAGATTAAATAGATGACCAGATAACCAAAAACTTAGAGGGTAAAATGGATCTTATTCTTTCTTATCTGGACATTCAATTCATAAAAATAATATCCTTTCAAGTTGAAGCTTTAACTAGGTAATAAAAATATATTACAGATCTAATAACATGTATGTATTATGTACAGAAACGAAAGGAATGGTCTTCTAGAATAATTGGGAACTGAAAGACCGTAGAAGAAAATAAGACAAAATGGGTTGCCTAAAACTGAAGATACGGAAAATGTTCATTAGGCACCTATAGAGACTGTATTTTTTCAGTTTAAGTTCTGTAGAAATCTTTAAGTTTTTAATTTTATAAATAGTGATTTAATTTTGGTAAAAATATTATTTTCATGATACCTAAATCTCTTGTTTTGAATATTCTTTAATGCTCTCTAAATCAGTTTCTACTTCAAAAATAATGGTTTACTATAGTTATTAATATTACCAAGTCAGGATGTATTCCTTAAAATTAAGAATTTAGATGTTTGGGTTTAGAAGATTTTTGGAAAAGGGAATTTGGAGAACATTAAATTAATGAATCATAGAATCAAACACTTAGGGAGAAAGGTGGATCTAATCATTATCTTAATATTAAATTAATAAAGTTTCAAGTTCAAGGATTGAAAGAAAAACAGAACGGATCTAGGTACAGTCTGGCTCCTTTTAGTTTTTACACTCGCATTCACCATTTTTTGATATATACAGAGCGGTCCAATATAAGCTTTAAAATGATGTATCACACGACCCCCCTTTCCATTTAAAAAAATGTCCCCCCATGCCCCCTGCCCACATTTTAAGAACTGAAAATATCAAATATATGCTAAAAGATAGTTTAAGTTGTCTTATTTAAGAGTTCTAAATTTAAAGTCGATATCTCAACTCGTTCCAAAGTTAAAAGGGGGGGGGGGTGACTTTTGGACCGCACTGTATATATATATATAACATATGTTGTAGCCATAGATTACTAGTTGCGGCAATCCTCTAAATTTGTATAGTAATCTTCAAGTTTTAGGCGTGACAGCAACTTACATCCAAACCAAGCGAGCGGTCCGAACAATGGAAATCGACTCAGACTGTACCTATAGTAAATTCAAGTCCAAGGTGCAGTGGAAATAAACAAAAGAATCGCGAAGGCGGCAGCGTGATTTTTTTGGTTAAAACACTCGAATGTTGCGAGAGTAGGGATCAGGAAAATTAAACAGGTCAGTACATGAGCACTGTCGTATAGAAATATTTTGTTTTAAGTCCTACCCTGTCACTAAATCCGTTGTAATCACGTGCGTTTGTTTATTACTGCTGCATATTGAAGTTGAATATATGATACTATAGTAAGATATGGAAATGCAACTTTACATTTTCATATCTTGATAGGTCTGCCTTTATTTATTTAAAAGATTCTTCTATAAGAAAGGAGAAAACAATAGATGAAATGGACTGGAGCAAAATTGTGCCTAAAGCTTTTTGGTTAAAAATATAATTTTTATGATAAATCTCTTTTTTTGGGAAATATTCTTTATTGCTCTCTAAACCAGTAAAATACAACCTAGTATTGACGAGTTGCCTATGGTTAGGGTGGCAGGTTTAATCCACTAAAACCCTAGATCGTTTACGTTAATCGGTCATGATCTTACTCTATTTTATTTATTTCTATGGTCCATTTAAATCCCTAATACTTTTATTCATGCGTGATTATAGATTTTGCATACGGATTTTATTGATATGTTTTTTTTTGCATTCATAGTGGTATTAGCCCTGTCAATATATAAAATATTACATTACTATAATTTATACATTTGTTTTTCATATACAGGGTTATTCAGAAATAAATTCGAGAAATTTAAGAGGTGATTCTACGTTAAAAAATATAAAAAAAAATGTTCCTATAAAGGTTGGTCCTGAAATGAGTCCTAAGGTAGCTACGGCTCTTTAAAATTGTAATATAAATAAGGGTTTTAATTAATAACTCTTGTACCCTTTAAGCTAGAGCTAAAAGCTTTTCCATGTATACTAGTATTAATAAGGGCAATAAGTTCATGTTAATTTATTTTTTTTAAATTTATCCAGAGGAGTGCCTTGATGGACAAACTATGTGAGGCTTAACACATTTTTGCCCCAAACTGTTTATGTATGTTTTTTTTTGTATTTTTTGTAATAAATATAGATTATGTTTTATGTTTTATGTTTGTTTTATGTTTAACTGAAATGGCCAAATAGGCGAAATTATACAGAAATTTTCTTAAATTAGTAAAAACATAGAAAATATTGCTCCGCACTGTGGCCAAACGGAAAAAAAATTTTTTGGTGAATTAAACCTTAAATGGTTTACTATACACTCGACTATACATAAATAACTATATTTGAGTCAAAATTGAGTTTTAACATTGAAGGGTTCTGGGAAAAAAGGATAAAATTTAAAATTAAAAATAATAAGAATAAATTTATTGTTCTTGATGTTAATGATATTACCAAATTTTACTGAACAAACGTATATTCGAGAAAAATTAATTTTAAGGTGAAATGTTGAAAACCTAAATTTCAATGAAGGTGAATTTACATCAAAAACTAAGAAAAAACCTCATACACAGGTACTTCCAAAAATCAATCCTAAGGGAGCTATGGGCTCCTAAAAATGCACCATTTTGAAAGGGTGTAGCTTTAAAAGCGATTTTTCGACCTACATGTATAGAAACTCTTTAAAATTGTAATATAAATAAGGGTTTTAATTAATAACTCTTGTACCCTTTAAGCTAGAGCTACAAGCTTTTCCATGTATACTAGTATTAATAAGGGCAATAAGTTCATGTTAATTTATTTTTTTTTAATTTATCCAGAGGAGTGCCTTGATGGACAAACTATGTGAGGCTTAACACATTTTTGCCCCAAACTGTTTATGTATGTTTTTTTTGTATTTTTTGTAATAAATATAGATTCCTTCAGTAAAAATACATAAAAAATGTCATATAGTGTAACACTGTAGGAACAACCGTTTTCAAAAAAAAAAAATGCAGTTAAGAGGAAGTAACTTTTTGTGCCACTAAAAATGTTACTTTTTAACAGGCTATATCTCCTTTAATATTAAATTTAGGTGTTTTGGTGAAGAATACTAGGCGCTCAATACTTTTTTTTCCCAAATCTAGAAAATAATTAAAACGGCACCGCAGGAGAAAAATTTTTGATTTTTTTTAACTAACTAAAATGGCCAAATAGGCGAAATTATACAGAAATTTTCTTAAATTAGTAAAAACATAGAAAATATTGCTCCGCACTGTGGCCAAACGGAAAAAAATATTTTTTTTTTGGTGAATTAAACCTTAAATGGATTACTATACACTCGACTATACATAAATAACTATATTTGAGTCAAAATTGAGTTTTAACATTGAAGGGTTCTGGGAAAAAAGGATAAAATTTAAAATTAAAAATAATAAGAATAAATTTATTGTTCTTGATGTTAATGATATTACCAAATTTTACTGAACAAACGTATATTCGAGAAAAATTAATTTTAAGGTGAAATATTGAAAACCTAAATTTCAATGAAGGTGAATTTACATCAAAAACTAAGAAAAAACCTCATATACAGGTACTTCCAAAAATCAATCCTAAGGGAGCTATGGGCTCCTAAAAATGCACCATTTTGAAAGGGTGTAGCTTTAAAAGCGATTTTTCGACCTACATGTATAGAAACTCTTTAAAATTGTAATATAAATAAGGGTTTTAATTAATAACTCTTGTATCCTTTAAGCTAGAGCTACAAGCTTTTCCATGTATACTAGTATTAATAAGGGCAATAAGTTCATGTTAATTTATTTTTTTTAAATTTATTCAGAGGAGTGCCTTGATGGACAAACTATGTGAGGCTTAACACATTTTTGCCCCAAACTGTTTATGTATGTTTTTTTTTGTATTTTTTGTAATAAATATAGATTCCTTCAGTAAAAATACATAAAAAATGTCATATAGTGTAACACTGTAGGAACAACCGTTTTCAAAAAAAAAAAATGCAGTTAAGAGGAAGTAACTTTTTGTGCCACTAAAAATGTTACTTTTTAACAGGCTATATCTCCTTTAATATTAAATTTAGGTGTTTTGGTGAAGAATACTAGGCGCTCAATACTTTTTTTCCCCAAATCTAGAAAATAATTAAAACGGCACCGCAGGAGAAAAATTTTTGATTTTTTTTAACTAACTAAAATGGCCAAATAGGCGAAATTATACAGAAATTTTCTTAAATTAGTAAAAACATAGAAAATATTGCTCCGCACTGTGGCCAAACGGAAAAAAAATATTTTTTTTTGGTGAATTAAACCTTAAATGGTTTACTATACACTCGACTATACATAAATAACTATATTTGAGTCAAAATTGAGTTTTAACATTGAAGGGTTCTGGGAAAAAAAGGATAAAATTAAAAATTAAAAATAATAAGAATAAATTTATTGTTCTTGATGTTAATGATATTACCAAATTTTACTGAACAAACGTATATTCGAAAAAATTAATTTTAAGGTGAAATATTGAAAACCTAAATTTCAATGAAGGTGAATTTACATCAAAAACTAAGAAAAAACCTCATATACAGGTACTTCCAAAAATCAATCCTAAGGGAGCTATGGGCTCCTAAAAATGCACCATTTTGAAAGGGTGTAGCTTTAAAAGCGATTTTTCGACCTACATGTATAGAAACTTTTGATGTAGAGTAACCCTGCATCATTAAAATTTTAGTTTAAGCATACTTATTTTTTCGCCCTCGATCCGTGAAATTTCACCTTCAAATGATTTTTTCTCGAAAACGGTTAATCCTACAGTATTAGAAGAAGAGTACCTTTTTTTATGTATTTTGACCTTTGGAATCATATTCCAAAAATAAAATCAGAAAAAAGTTACACAGAAAAAAGTTTGGGACAAAAAAAAAACTAATAAACATGTAAATAGCATACGAAGATGGGCCTTATTAAGGTTAGTTTACATTCAAAACCTCGTCGCTTTACCTCAAAGCGTTCCTGAGTTATCAAATAAAAACCGATTTTTTTAGCCACTTTCAAAGAGGCTTAGCTCCCTTACGACGCATGTTTAGACATAGGTTTTTAGGAACTTTTTTTATATTTTCTTATGTAGAATCACCTCTTAAAATTAATGACATCATGTAGTTACCTACACATTTTTGTTACATGTTTACAATATAATTTATATTTATATTATAAATTTATATTATAAATTTATTTTCATGCATGTGTTGAACACATTGTGTTTAGATTTTGATACCTATGTATAACGTTTATACAGTTAATATAAATTAGAATAACATTGTTTAAAAAAAGTGTTAATCATATACTTATAACACGAAAATACATACCTACCTATTTATTATTTACCTACATGTAGCTACAATGCAATTTAAATAATTATTATATTATTCACAGATAATATTATAATTTTCAAAAAAAATCAAAAATCGTCCTAGACAAAAAATTCTTGGATATAAATTTGTTTTATGAAAAGTAGTATTAGTAGTAGTAAAGGTGGGTAGGCTCCGACGCCTGACAAGTAGGCCCAATGGCCCTTTTTGTCTGCCCCAAGATTACCTACCCAACCTGCTGCCTATCCTCCCTCTTCCTAAATCTGCCAGACCTTCTGATGAAGTTCATGTTTTATGAAAAAATAAGCAACTTTTTTGTTTCAAGTGTCCGTCTGTCCATCAGTCCGTCCGTCTGTCTTATGTCACGATTTTTGTAGACACGATAACTCAAGAACGAATAATCCGATCGTATTGAAATTTTCAGGTAAAATAAAGTTCTATGAGGGAAAGATCCCTATTGTTTTTGAAAAGCCCAAAAACAAAAAGTTATTGGGGGTTAAACTATTAAAAAAATCGAAAAACCGATTAACTTATTTTTTTTCAGGAAAAATTACTTTTATTATAAGGATCAATTCTACAAAAAAAAAAAAAAAATAATAATAATTATAAAAGAAATTGAAAAATTTTGAAATGTTTTTCAAATTTTTTTTTTAATTTTTAGTTTTTCGCAAAAAAAATTAATAAAATAAATTTAAAAATTGTAAGAAAAAATTTAAGTTCTTTTGAAAACTTTTTTTTTATTTTTTTTTTCAATAATTTTTTGTTTTTCAAAAAAGCTCGTTGTACCAATATCACTCTCCACGATCACTGAAAAATAGATTGATTGAATATTTAGTTAATATTTTTATAATTTTGTTTAAAATTCAAAAATTTCTGTCGTCATAGTTCAATTGAACTTGGATCAATTAATTAATCCAAATCCATAATAAAAATACAATAGTTGTATTTGGCTGTTGCTAGATTTGGCAAACAAATACAGGTAAAATTTACATTTGGTCTTTCGAGCCTGATTAAAGAAAGGAACAGGCTATTTGTACGGCCGACGTACACAAAGCTAAGTGTACGTCCTGTATTCTTATTGGCTGATTTTTAGTGTTTTTAAAGCTTTAAAGGTCTGTTTTTCATCAGAATTGTATTCTCCATTAAAAAGGTGGGGCGTAACCCAAAAGTACCTACACCAAAGTCAGGTTATGTTCCGTCGGCCGTATAAATAGCTAGTGTACACAAAACAGGCTATTTGTACGACCGACGTACATGAACATAAGTATACGTCCTGTGTTCTCATTGGCTGATTTTTCGATTTTTGAAAATATTGCAATAAATCCAAGGGATCTATTTTACTAGATTAGAAGAATAGAATATTTAACTTATTTATTAAAGATTTATACTGATTTGCAGAAGAAATGCAAGATATCTCCTTTTGGATTCAAGAGAGTATAAAGGCGCCTTTTTACAGAGCAATTTATATGCAAGTTTGGTGCTATGCAAATTTGCTGCCAGATTTTCACGGAGCAAGTTAAACTCAAGTTTGACGCTATATATTGCAAGTTAAACAATGCTGCCAACCAGACAATTTTGACGTGTCTCTGCATTTGTTGACAAAAACATAACCTAGCATTTGCTTTTTTAAGGAAGCTTTTTAGTTAGACAGACCGGCCTATTATTAATAATAATAATTATTAACATGTCCAGTTGCTACTATATTAGTAAAAAGAAATCGATTTAGTAACTTTTTTCCGGGTTGGTACCACGAAAATAATTATAAATCTTGAAAGAAAATCATCGAAAAATAGAACTTGTTCTAATAATTTGATGGCTCGAAAATAGCATCAAATTTGCCTGAAGGCATGCGCAGTTACTGAATCATTCTTGCAACAAAATTGCATAGCACCAAACTTGCGTACAAATTGCTCCGTGAAAAGGCGCCTTTAGAGAAGAAAATATACCTTTTAATTGACATCATCAGTATTTCCTGAGTTTGAAAGTCCATAGAAACGTCAATGCCGTGATGACGACGTGGAAATCTTGATTTTCCTGCCCTGAGGGCCCATTTTCCGGACCCTGGGCTTGAATTTCAATGGGCCTGGAAGAGGTTCCAGCCTCTTTACGTAGCTGCAGTTTGAAGTTTCAAGAAAATCCAAGTACTGCGATCCCGACGTGAAAATCTCGATTTTTCGGGCCCCAAGGGCCCATTTTCCGGCCTCAGGGGCCGCGATGCCTGTCGGATCTAACCATCGTTAGCCACTAATTCGACTTTGCCTTGAGAATGCAATCTCAACCTGCCCTGAGCATCCGTCATGCCGGAATTCCCGTTTCACACCTTTCAGCGGCCATTTTCGGCCTCTGGGGCCAATTCCTGGGGTGTAGGGCTTTTTCTGACCTCGGATTCGGATTCAGCGGGCCAAAATACATACGGATACAAATGTCTGGTCTAGAGATCCGGACTTTTTTTTTTGTGGGGCTGTGTTATTGGACTTAACGACCTATTTACTAAACAGTGTATCAATTAAAGTGTCGTAAAAAAGTTTGAGAGAAACATTAGCACATCTTTAAAGCTGTCTGCATTTAATATGGAGCTAATTATCCCAAAGTGAAGTACTGATCCCTACCACTTTGCAAATAAACGGGGTTAAAAGCAGAATCTACCGCACTCATGAATAAATAACATATAAAAGCCATGAAAGTTAAGTAATGCTTCGTAATTTATAGAATACTCTAGTGTCGGACTGGCTAGAGTGCATTAATGTGAAGTTTTCGATCAAGAAAATGTCACATTAAGGCTCCCTAGGACTGACTATGGCTCCAAACACATGCTTGTATAAACTTTTTTATCCAATACATACAGATAATAAGACAATTACCAGCTTTATTTTAAATATATAAACTCAATAATAACCCCCGCGTGGCTTTTACTTTATTGAGTGGATAATTATTTATTTTACCCACTCAACTGTCACTTGTCAAATTATTTTCTTGTAAATGTCATTAAAATTTTTAATAAAAATATGAATTCCTAATCTATTTATTGGATAAAACCTTGTATGGCACTCATGGGTAAACCGATATTGCCCTCTCGAAAATTAACCTGCTTGGCTGACGCCTCGCAGGTTAATTTTCTCTTGGGCAATATCTTACTTTACCCACTAGTACCATAAATAACTATTAGTCAAAACAAATTATTCTATATCCAACAAATTTTTTTAACTCCGAAAATAGGGATAAATTAAATTTAATTTTTTTTACGATTTTTGCTTTTGTTTTTATTAATATCTTTATATATCTCAGAAGCTAAGCATTTTTAGACAAATGTTTATTAAAACTCTTTTAAATCTAACGTTTGACAAAAACGTTATAAAATACATAAATCTAACGTTAGTTTCCCAACTAAATTCTAACCTTTTTCTAACCTTATTCTAACTTTAAATATTTTTTAAATTTCCATTTTTAATACGTAAGCTATAGTAGAAAATACTCATTTTAGACAGCTAGGTGCCTAGGTTTGATAATTATTTATTATTTCTATAAAAGTTTAGAAAAATATCCAACAAAAGTCAAAATTATAGTAAGTCTGGCAACGCTGTACTAGAATTTAAAAAATATTTTAAGATTCTGAATGTATAAATAAATATTAACTAACTAAATATAAAGTTTTTTTATTTATCGAAGTATAACAGCATATTACACGAAATATATTTAGGGTCACCTAAAAACATGGCTATTTTACAAATAAATGTAACGAAATTATGTTTAAAAATATTATGATTTCTAAAATACATTAAGATTTATTTATATGAGTAAATTTGTCTCTATCTGCCATTTTATGATGCAGGTAGAAATTTCCTAGTTGGACAAGCCCCCTCCGAAAGTTAAAAATTAAACGTACCTATAACGTTAGATTAACGTTTGTAACTAACGTTTAATTCTAACGTTAAAAAGCGGGACATTTGCACATATTTTATAACTTACTTTTATACAGTTTTCTAACATTAGAAAAGTGTTATTCTAACTTTAAATTTCTACTAGGGTTACTATATTTCTTGTTTAGTTTATTTAAATTTAAAAAAACAATCTTCAAAATTTTACAACAATTAAAATATTATAAGAAACTATAACACGAATTTACTTATTAGTGCCTTTTTTATACTGGGTTATAGAATAATTTATTCCATGTGCACTGTGCGACAAATACTTCTTGATTCTTGACCTTATTACACTAAACACTTGCGTCTATACAAATGAAATAAAATAATTTTTTGGAATTGAGAGCCACCCGAAGATTAAAGAAACAACCAATAAAAAAAATAAGCGATATGCATATTTAATATTTTTAGTGCAAGAGTGGCCCATCTCACTTTATGGAAATATCGAGATAATGGCTATTTAAATTTCTCCGATTTTTTAATCTTTAATCTAGGACGCATTACTTTATTTAAAATTTTTCTGTTAGGGTTTTTAGACTGAACCAACATTAAGGTAATGTATGACAAACAAATTTATTTTACTTTCTTTCCTTTCTTAGAGAAAAAAATTGGTGGGTCACTATACATTGTGTTCATTTTGGGCCACTATTGCATTACGAACGAGATCTGACCTTCAATAGAAGAAATGTTGGTTATTTAATTACAGAATAATCAAAATATCAATAATTATGCTCTGGAATAGTTAAATAAACGTTTTTTTACTGTTCTTGGAGTAATTACATTTAAAACTGAAGAATAACTAATGCGTAAACATTGTACCTAAATGGATTTCAGTTCCTATGATCTCAAAGTTTAAGGTTGTAATTATTTTTATTAATAAAGCAAAATGTACAAAATTGGTAACATAACGCTCCTGCATTTGTGCAGAAAATGATTTGTTGGGACGAACAAATAACTTTCTCCACAAATCAAATTTTGGCTTTTTTAAGAATCTTTTTAAAAATATCTTTATAAATCCTTGGTAAAACTTGCCTTGTTAGCTTATTTAAGAATAAATTTTTTAATGATGTAGTTGGCTTTTTGAATATCCCCAATAATATGTTTGACTGGTAGCCAATACCTGTGAGCCACTCTTGCCCAGTGCACTAGGTCATTGCAGTGATGCCAATTCAGCTCACGGGGGACAGTGGCAGAGTCCTTTCCGAGTTATATCCGGTTATATATGAGGATATCCTTTTCTCTCTTCAAAAACTATGTCACTTATACCAGTTATTGTTTTGTTTGTTGTTTACTTTTAAATGTTTTCCATTAATTTTTCTTTCTCCACATTCTCTGGAGTAGCAGAAACTTTGGGGATGTTTATATTAAAATATTCTTCTAGAGGTAGAGTTACGAAGGGTATAATAACGTATACCAGAACCCCGACAGCGACTATACAGGGACATTTACTAAATGGACAGGATTATAGCCGTGTCACCCCAGTGGAGATGTCTGGAGTCTACCTAACATGGACCGTTTGAAAACAGGAGCGCGCTGGGATGCATAAAACACTGTGTTTAAATTGGTCCAATATTGAACTAAATTACTTTACCAAAGTTTAGACTGTGCCACAGAGACTTGGTGTTATCCTTTATTGGTTTTCAAAATGCAGGTTTACTTCATAGCAAATAAACTTTTTTTTAATAATACAGGGTGATCAATAACTGGCATGCCAAAATGTAAGAGGTCATTCTACATCCAAAAATATGAAAAAAAGTTCATATAAAAGTTGGTCCGAAAATTAGCCCTAAGGGAGCTACGGCCCTTAGAAAATAGACATATTGCATGAGAAACAAAAAAAGCACCAATAAAATTTTAATGCTGCAGAGCGATATTTTAAAAAGTAACATTTTCGGTGGCACAAAACTTTAAATTGCATTTTTTAAATGGGATTTTACTCAAGGAATGTATATTTTTCTACTCAAGGAATTAATATTTTTTACAAAAAATCCAAAAAAGCTACACATAAAAAGTTTGAAGCAAAAATGTGTTAAGCCTCACACATTTGTCCGTCTAGGAATGCCTCTAAATAAATTCAAAAAAATAAATTAACTTAAACTAATTGCCCTTATTAATACTAGTATTATACTTAAGTATCTACTTTAGAAAAAAACTTTAATGAGAGAAGTTGTATGGTTTTAAAAAAGGCACACCTCAAAAAGAAAATTAATTTAATTTTTTTTAATTTTTTCTAATTCTTTTTGTTTTTCGCAAAATGAAAATTAATAAAAAATATCTGAAATGCAAAAGCGTTTGAAAACTTTTATACGAGCAGAATAGTGGAAATGGACTACACACTTTTTGTCACACTTCCTTTACCTTTCCCCACCTTTAGCAACTCTTCTTCCAGAATACTTCTGAGCATTTACATGTATTATTAAACACTTCTGCGCATAAATAGTTTTTACCAAAACCTTCTGCACATGATATATTTGTATATGTTTGCCAGAACACTTTTGCGTATTCATATGTAATTAAACATGTCTGCTCATAAATATGTTCCACCAAACCCTACTGTGCATGCTATATTTGTATATGTTTCCAGAACACTTTTTCGCATTCGCATGTATTATTAAACACTTCTGAGCATAAATATGTTCTACTAAACCTTACTGCGCATGATATATTTGTATATGTTCGCCAGAACACTTTTAAGGATTTGTATGTATTATTAAACACTTCTGCTCTTTAATATGTTATACCAAACCCTAATGCGCATGGTATATTTGTATATGTTTATCAGACACTTTTGCGCATGTATTATTAAACAATTCTGCGCATAAATATATTCTGCGAAACCCTACTGCCATGGTACATTGGTATATGTTTGCCAAAACACTTTTGAGCATTCTTATGTATTATTAAACACTTCTGCGCATAAATATGTTTTGCCAAACCCTACTGCACATGATATATTTGTATAAGTTTGCCAAAATACTTTTATGCATTCGTATGTATTATTAAACCCTTCTGCGCATAAATATGTTCTATCAAACCCTTCTGCGCATGGTATATTTGTACAGGTTTGCCAGAACACTTTTTCGCATTCGTATGTTTTATTAAACACGTCTGCGCATAAATATGTTCTACCAAACCCTACTGCGCATGATATATTTGTATATATTTGCCAGAACACTTTTGCGCATTCGTATGTACTATCAAATACTTTTGCGTATAAATATGTACCACCAAACCCTAAAATACATAGTGTATTTGTATATGTTTGCCAGAAAACTTTTAAGCATTCGTATGTATTATTAAACACTTCTGCGCATACTTGCGTTTGCCTAAGCAGTACTGCGCATAGTAACTGGAGACCAACAATTTTTTTTTGCTCTAAATGAACATAAATCGTTATTAAAATTTGCAAAATACAAGGCTTTTTGCCTATAAACTAATAAAAAGACGTCACAGTGGCGTGTATTTTGTTATTTTACTAATATCTCCAGAAGTCTGGTGCTACGAAAAAAATGGCGAATACCTTTTTTATGGTAAATTTTATTATCTTTCTATCCCTACTAAAACTATAACCGTGCGATAGTAAATAAAATAAAATTAATTTTTGGCCCCCTTTGACCCCCTTCTCCCCTACACACATATCCCAATGGCGATTTCTCCCGTTAGATTAGACAGGGACAAAAGTTCTACCCAAAAAGGATAGAAGACATACATACACTCCCACTTCCACCCAACCAAACAAATTCTGTATTTGTTCTTTGTTGAACAAATACAATATTTACTTGGCCGGGCGAAAATTGTAACTATATTATTTTTATTAAAGAAATTACTGGCGCCATCTAAATTTTAGTGGCGATTTCTCCCGTTAGATTAGACAGGGACAAAAGTTCTACCCAAAAAGGATAAAAGACATACATACACTCCCACTTCCACCCAACCAAACAAATTCTGTATTTGTTCTTTGTTGAACAAATACAATATTTACTTGGCCGGGCGAAAAGTGTAACTATATTATTTTTATTAAGGAAATTACTGGCGCAATCTAAATTTTAGTAGAATTATCTTATTCTACAGATTCACATTAGCTATGTTCGTTCGTGCAGCTCAGTGCTACACTTTCCGGCCAACCAAATAAATACTGTATTTGTTGTATGAAAAACAAATACAGTATTTATTTGGTTGGCTGGAAAGTGTAGCACAAATGAGATAGAGATAGGGTAGACGTCTTTTGTTTTATAATTCTAGTTGTAGAGAGCTCCATTTCAATCCCATCCGAGAAATTCACCAAATATCCTCCAAATTTCAAATCGCTACGATTTGTCTTACTCGAGTTATCGTGTTCACAAACCGACAGACAGACAGACAGACAGACAGACAGACAGACAGACAGACAGACAGACAGACCGACAAAGACAGGCAGACAGACAGACAGACAGACAGACATTTTTTTAACATGGTCTCAAAAGTCTTAAAAACTTCGGAAACCTGGAGAAATGTGAAAAATTTCGAAAAAACTATTTGAAAAAAAAATGTGTTTTTCATTTCATTTTATAATTCTAAAATATAAAAGTAATTAATTTTAGAATTCTAAAATATAAAAGTAAAAACTAAACACTTTTTTTAATTTTCTATGTTTTTTTTTTTAATTTTTCGTTTTTCAAAAAAGGATCTTTTGAAAAAAAAATGTCAAATTTTTTTAATTTTTTTTCTGTTTGTATTGTATGATATTTTGAAAATTCAATATATAACATTTACTGTGAATAGTATATAATGAAATGGGTAGCATTACATATCTTCACGGCTTGTTATCTATTTATTCTGATTAAAACATTTGATCCTTATAGCCGGATTCAAGAAAACAAGTAGACCCATTTAATTTATTTATTTATTTATTTTTATTCAAATCTACGTTAATACAAAATATTTTTTCTTATATCTATTACATTTTTCTTAATAGCTTAATCACTTAAATTACATATTTACATGTTGCATCTATGTGTCGAACACCTGTAGAAGGGTATGTGATTACATTTATTTTATAAATTTTTTATATTATAGAAAAGACTAGTTTTGTTTTATTTTATGGGATTATGATTGATTTTCAAAATATTTTATTAATTGAATATAGCTATATAACTATAGTTAATAAAAATGAAACTTTTGCGTTCTTTAATAAACTTTTTTCTGTTGGAGATATTTCTATCGGAAGCAGAATGTAAAATTTTGGGCCCAAATACGTTATAGACTTTAAATTAGCGGTTCGTTAGCTATGAGGTGTTTCGATTTTGAAGTTATTTTTATTTCTAGTTTCATGACTATATTGTAGGGGTTGTTTTATATTTTCTGAATGTTTATTCAAATGCATAAAATAAATAATGAGCGTACATTATTTAGTTGGTCTGTGTATAGCTACGTCGTTGGGTAGAGTCGGTTTTTTTTTGTGGATAATTTTTAAAATTTTGTTTTGAATTTCATTTAGTTTGTTTAGCGGGTTACTGTAACATGCCCCCCAGGCTATTATTCCGTATCGGATTAGGGATTCCACCGATGATTTGTATATTAGTTTTTTTTTAGTATTTCCCTTAGGGTGTAAAACTTATAAACAAGGCACCTAATCTTTCCGCTCACGTAATCAATATGTTCTTGCCATTTTAATGATCAATTTTTATACCCATGTATTTTGTATTAATTAATTCTAAAATTTCAAAGTCATTAATATTAATTTTCTTAAAATTTGGACGATTATGATTGGTAATTAATAAAGCAATATATGTAGTTTTTTTATATTTAGTTATAATTTATGAGTATCTAGCCAATCTTTTACCCTTGCCAAACCCTTTTGCAAAATTTCCCTAGCTTGATGAAACCCCCAATCCCCATTGTTAAAAGAGAGCTTATAAAAATTAAAAAAAGAACTGGCCCAAGAACAGTTCCTTGTGGTACTCCGATTTGTACTGGGATTCCATTTATGTCAATATATCCCCCTTTTGTAATAATTATTGGGCCGTCACTGATTTCGACAGTGATATCGGCAGAATGCTGAATGCGTTGGTTAATGGTCGAGATTATCGAGGGTAGAGTATAGAAGATAAATGGTTCATAAAGTGCCTTCGCAGCAAAAACAAGTGCATCCAATTCAATTAGTATGCCGAATTAACGCCAATATGTGTATCGGCTTTTCGCCGGATTTATTTTCTGATTTATTTTGCTATTTATGTTATGCTGCTTTTAATATTACAGTCATTCTTACTGTGTACATTTTATAAACTGGCACCTCTGTGGAATGTGAAAAATTCAAGGTCACCTATACTTTACATGCTATATTTTACCTCTTCTCTTCCCCTTGCCTCAGCTCACAGGTGCCAGTTAGTATTGTGAAAAATTTACTGGGGATACTAGAAATTAAAAAAAAAAAATACTTTATTCGTTAGTATATGTAATAAACACATTACATGTATTAATAAAGTTTGGGAAGTACGTGATTTCTTGTCCCACTGTTTTTCAAGCCTGGACCTGACCTGTAATGAAAAATAGAGATCAGTAAACTAATTATTACTGGTCTGCAATTTTAATCATTAATTTCCGCTAGATGGCGCCACCGATTAAAATATCATTATTAATGCTTAAAGCAAGATGGCTGAACTTCTGTTATCATGATAAAGACGAATATAATCTAATACATTTCGTTTAAAAAACTTAAATGTACAGATTTAGTCAAAAAGTTTTTAATTTTGAGACTGAGAAGGATAATAAATGTTATAAACGGTGACTTGTGAGCTGTCAACAAATGCTTTTTGTGGTTGTTTTTTTGGGGCACGCGTATGTGGAACTTCAGTTTTGTATGATATGTGCTTTTCTTGTGAAATGCAGGAAAAAATATTTGTGGTAAATATAAAAAGAACTAAAAAAATAAGTATTATTTTATTATTTTCTTCATTTAAATTAAAACATCTAGGTTTTAAAAAAATTAGTACTCTATTTTTAAATAAAAACACTTGCGAATAAAATAGTATACAGGTCTCCCGGAAAATGGTACTTTTCCTCGACATATAAATGGTCTCGGCACATCGTACCTCGCCCATTAATAAGGTCTCGGAAAAGTACTATTTTACGAGTCCACCTGTAATCTACTATTCCTCTAATGTTCATAAAAACAAAAACAAAATGTTTTTTCATTTAATAAAGAAAAAAAAATTGTATGTGAAAAAAATTGTTTGAATTTTTAAAAAAGTTTTGAACAAAATGTTTTTACCCCCTTTAACCGCCCTGCCCCTTCGATTTTTACCAAAAACAATCCAATTCGAAAACCGGATAAGTAACTCGTGGTTTATATTTAAAGTCTGAGCTCAAAGCGTTCTCGAGTTTTCGTGGTTACAAATCTTCTGGAACAGACCGATAGACGACTGACAGATAGCATTTTTTGCAAGAATCAGCTTTTTTACATATTCATCGTTAAGAAAGAGAAAATACTAATCATTAACTTCGGGAATTCCGAAAAATAATAATAAAAATGTTAGTTTTTTAATGAAAGCAAATGAGTAGAGTAAAAGGATATACAGACCTGAATTCAAGGCTCTAGCAAGGGAAGGGCCCATGTGTCTCCACCCCCCTAAAATTTCAAAATAAGTATCAAACTAAGTAATGTTTTTTTTTTTAAATTAAATTTAATATACATTTTTAATTACTTTTAATAATTGCCCCCCTCCATTGAAGAAATACACCATGCCTTATACAAAATGAGTCTGCCCCTCACAGAAATAAAATCCTGACATTGCCTGAAGCTCATAAAGCTGTTTTTTTAAGGCTTTATAATTTTTTGTTTCAAATGACTATATTAATGTTCAGACTTATCTTCAACAAATTGTAATCAAATTGTTATTTTTTTCATTGTCGTTGACAAAGAAAAAAGTCAATTTTAAACTTTGTTTGGTTGCCCTGTGATACTCCATGAATTATGAAAAACACTTAAGCGAAATGCGTCTATTATTTTAAATAAACTGTTTTTCGTATAAAAATCACTCTAGTTTATTACTAAATTAAGATAATTCATTGAAAAATCTTTCCTAATAAGAATATCTTATTGATTACTTATAATAAATCAATTCATTTAATATATTTAATTCATTCATATAAGTATTTATTTAATTCATTCTTTTACGCATAAATATCTTTCAAGCCGAATTTGAATAAAAATAGTACTAAAAGATTTATTGGAATTCTAATAACACTAGGCAACACGGTTTCTTGTCCTGATTAGAGTCATATGTTTTTTAACTAATTTTGGGTCGCTGAGTCCAAATCTCAAGTTTCTGAAAAAAAAATGAGATAAAACATCATTATTTTAGCCCTCATTTGTTCTAAAACCATGGAAAATAAAAATATTGTGAGTACAAATTTGGATTGGGCGACTCAAGATTAGTTAAAAAATACCCAACTTAGATTATGGAAACTTTAGATTCATAGGTAAAATAAATAGGGATACGAGGGAAAAATATAAAAAAAGTGGATACATAGGGATAAGTAGGGGTGGGGGAGGAGATGGGTGCATAAGGGAACAAGCTTAGCGCCACGTACTTATAACAAAAAACCTTCAAAAAGCATCACTAGGTGGTCAAAAATTAACTAGAAATATGTTACGTAATACGGTTCTTATGTAATGAAGTAACATTTCTATGATGTAGAATCATTAAAAAAACGACAAAAAATAGGCAATATTTTTTTATAAGCATAATTGCCTGACAGGCAATGCCTGTACTAAAATTAAAAAAGTTACACATGTAGGATTTTTTTTTAAGTCAAATTCGGATTCAGCGTGCTTTTTTTATTGTTTTTTCATTTATTTACTTTTTACGAACAAATTAGCTAAATAAAAAAATATTTGTATATTTTTGTAGAAAATTTTATAATCTACAAATTAAGTTCTATAAAACTTTTATGCAAACTTGAAAGTTTTGGACTTTTTATTTAAGTTGTTTTGGGAATTTTCAATGTCTTTTATAGATACCATACTGAAATAGGCGTCGAGGTGCGTATACTATTTTTCCTATGACCTAACACCTAAAAATGAAAAAAACGCAAAGATCTTCTTAAAATTAATTTTCCAATTTGAGCTTATACGTTTGACTTTTACTAGTTTTCTGACAGCAGATATGTAAAATCAGACTTTGAAAAGTCATCTTGCTCGCCACATATAATCCATCACGTTAAGCCATGTTAGTTAAATTCACATCACAAAATAAGACCAAATACCTTTGTATTTTGCATTTTTTTATGTTTTATTTTTTTTAACCTCGTACTATTCTACTTAATTAAGCATCCTCTAAGTCCAGGACTTGTGTGGGCTAGTAGTAGAGGGAACCACCGGCTTTAATTGACTTTCGAACCAATATATCTAGGGAGTACGCCTTCGCCAAATTTCAATTATTAATTAACTGAAAATAGGAATCGGAGCCAGTGAGGTTTGAACTCACGATCATTAGCTCAGTGTCAATGCTATATCGATGCCTTAGACCGCTGAGATAATCTCCCATTTAATCCATAAGTCTTAGTAAAATATGAAGTGTTCGTTTCTAAACCAAGAGTTTAATAGCATTGAAATAATGGGTGTTAATATTTGCTGCGCTGAATGTATTGGTTCTTCACTCTGTAGAAGAACCAGGAACCAGGTTATTCTCAAAAACTAAAGTTTTTTACTTAATTATATATTTAGGATAAGGCACGCTTTCGTTAGGCAAAGAATGTTTATTCTGACCATACCAAAAGAAAAAAAACCTTATTGTTTATATTATCCAGGCTGGTAAGTAGATTCCCTGGGAAATTCCATCCTTTTGACCAGGAACTCTCACGCTTATGATCAATTGATAGTAATTACGGTGTTAATTCATTTTTGAACTAAAAAATATTATTTAATATTATATAACTAATAAAACTATTTATTTTCAAGGTTTGTGGTAACAAAAGAATGGTAATTTAAACAAAGCAGTTTTTTCTGTTAGAAATGTTAAATCACGCGTTAACACAACAGTCGGTCCTGTATTAACTTTTTATTACCCACGAAATTGCCAGGAAGCGACAATTTTATCCATTTTTACAGAAACAAAAAAAAAATAAAATAAAAGAAATATCATGTTTTTTAATAACATTAATAATTTGATTTTATATAAATTATTAAAAATTAATATTGCCATCTGGACCAACAATGAAATCTATTAGCATTATCTTATTGGGATTTCAACATTATCCGACACTTTACAAGGACGGATTTAAAAAGCGGGGGGGGGGGGGGATGATAGCCAATGTCGCCAAAAGTAAATCTGGTCCCTGAGAGACAAGACAATTTCTGTTTTTTTTTTTTGTGGGGTGGTGGTCTCGAGCCCCCCTGGATCTGCACGATACTTTATCTCTCAAATTAATTAATTTAGTTACGGTGAAGACACCAATGAAACTTAAGGTTTCCAATACTTCCACGGATGTTATAATCTATTTTTTTTTTTCTGAAAATTAAAAAAAAATCGAATATTCTTTCTTAATTTATTATTTTTTCAAAATCGATAGGGCTTTATTAATAGCTCCCTATAAAAAAATTCCGACGAAAAAACTTTGGTATCCCCTGAACTCGTATCAGAATTAATGTGGTATACCTATCTGGAAATACAAATGTGCTAATGTAAACCACTTGTTTTTTAATGAGAATATATTTTTTTTTAATTTTTTGAATATCTGACTAAGTTTTATATGGATCAAGTTACAAGAGATTTCATAAGATTTCAAGGGACTTCAGTTCACAAGATTTCATGTAGTTTTTGGAATTTCCGTATGAAAATTCATGGGATTTCGTGAGGTTTTTATAGGTATAAACCACGCCGGAAAAGTGGTTTTCTGGGTCTCGAGAAGTGGCCAGACTTGACAGGTCTCGCCTATCCATATCTTCTCCCGACTGAGAAAACAACCCCTTTCCCGTTTAGGATTACATATTGTTTTTTAACCTACACAAAAAATAGTAAATAAAACGTACAAAATATTTAAGGTATAAAATAAGTTACACTGAGAATTCCTTATAGTAGTAAATACTAAACGTGTTTGACTATTTGGAACCTCAGACAAAAAGTTGTTACAGTAAAACATAACAGAACAACTTTATGTTTTACTGTAACAATTTGTAATTAATAACAAATGTTGCCTGGGGTACAAAATAGGCAAAAACGTTTTTACTACGGTAACGAATTGTCATTATAGATTGAGCATTTTGCAGATATTTCCAGAAATTAATGACAAATTTTTATCAATTATAAGGTACTAAAAATGCTATAAATACACGGAAAGAAATTAGTGGGCTCTGCGCTATACATTATAAGATATTTGGTAACAGTGGCAAATTATAGTGATTTAAGCTATAGATTATAAGGGACACAATAACTAATAATGTTAAAAATAAATTGGAAACGATTATATATATTACAGACACGATTATATTTATTACAGGCACTATTATAAATTTACAGAAATTTTATTATATTATAAAAATTATTAGCACGGACAATAATTAAATATATTTAAGCTATAAATGCCATACTATTTGTTATATTTTATTATTCACTAAACAATTAAAGTATTTCATATAAATTTTTACACTGACTGCCATAATTGTAAGAGAAAGCCTTGTATTTATATAATAAGCGATTATAATTTGCTTGGTATGTGTGTTATAGCGCTCCTAGCTATAATTTTTTTTTCCGTGTAGGTACAGTATTATTAAAATATTCCTTTAACTAAATTAGTTGTTAATAAAAATAACCCAAAATACTAACAAATTTGGTTTCTTTAACTAAAAATCGAGTTAAACATTTTGCACTATCTATTGATAATTTTTGTATGTTTTTTCTCATTTACACGGAAAGAAATTAGTGGGCTCTGCGCTATACATTATAAGATATTTGGTAACAGTGGCAAATTATAGTGATTTAAGCTATAGATTATAAGGGACACAATAACTAATAATGTTAAAAATAAATTGGAAACGATTATATATATTACAGACACGATTATATTTATTACAGGCACTATTATAAATTTACAGAAATTTTATTATATTATAAAAATTATTAGCACGGACAATAATTAAATCTATTTAAGCTATAAATGCCATACTATTTGTTATATTTTATTATTCACTAAACAATTAAAGTATTTCATATAAATTTTTACACTGACTGCCATAATTGTAAGAGAAAGCCTTGTATTTATATAATAAGCGATTATAATTTGCTTGGTATGTGTGTTATAGCGCTCCTAGCTATAATTTTTTTTTTCCGTGTAGCCTGGAAAAAAAGCACTTTTCGTCAGCAAATGAGGCAAGAAAAACGGATTTTAACCTTATTTAGAATAAAATAAATAATAGAGCTTTAATAAATGAGAAAATATGAATATAGGCACGAAACTAAAGAACGGTATTTTTTTTGTGTTTACCCTTCTTGTAACAAAATTGGAAGATTATAATTATATAGATAAATCTAAAATGAAAAAAACTAGGCCAAAACGTGAAAAAATCAATAAAATAGGTGCGACAATATATCGAGAAACTGATTAATGATAGCGCAGTATGGTGTGTGTCTAGGGGGTAGTGTCATTAGGGTGGTCGTGAAAAAAAAGTACATACTAGAATCGATACTATTACGCAGAATTGTAGTACTACCAGACATTATGACACAAAATTTGAAGTCGATTGGGTCATGATAACATGTTGCACAGTGTGCTCAAATGTTTAAAAATAAGCCAAACTATATGAGTATAAAAATTTTTCAGGGTGGAAAACTTTTTTATGTCTTTACATTTAATTTTGACCATATATTTATTAAATTATATTAAATTTAAAAAAAAATCAAAAAAATATTATTTAATTATAAAGTTGACAATTTTGGCACAACAGTGAAAAATTAGATAACAATCGGCTTGTGGGAAAGCACATGTCTTATTAGTTATTTATAATTTTTATAAATGCATTTATATTTCTTCAAAAAAATATACTATAAGTGTAGCGACAACTAGCCCCGTGATGGGGAACGTTTTCTCATTTTTAAAAAACTCAAAAAAAAAATCATAACTCTAATACCGTATAACTTTTTCCATGTGTTTTCTTTAAATAATGTTACTGAACTATGCAGCTAAAATTACCATTTGGTCAATTTAGAAAAAAAAACAAAAATAAAGGAAAAACTTGACTTCGAATGAAAAGTGCGACAATTAGCCCGGTTCACCCCTACTTGAAATTTGGTACATGTTTCTTTAGATACTAAGCTACCATTTAAAAAATTAATAGCTAAATTTGTATCAATGGAGTGTGGTAGGTTTAAACTCGAAATAAAAAAAAAATAAAAAAATTATTGCTTAAGGCTTTTATCACCTTTATAGCACCGCTTTTGGTTAAGTACTCAGCTACTATTTTAAAATAAGCAGTGTATAATTTGTATCAATTATATGTTGTAGATTAGAACTCGAAGGTAAAAAAAATGAAAATATATTTTTAAGACACACACCTTCATAGCACAGGTGTACAAATGAAGTTGAAATTCTGCACAGATTTTTTAAGTGCCTAGCTATGATTTTAGAATTGATTAACCTATAGTTTCTATGAATGGGATGTAATAAGCAAAAACTTGTGGCGAAAAAATAAAAAAGCTATTTTAAGACATATAACGCTTTTGCGCCACCTCGTAGGCATTTTACCTGAAATTTGGCAAGTACTTTCTTTGTATATATCTACAATTTTTTTTTTCTGAGCACCCTAATATTTGCATCTCTGAACAGAAGTAAGTTAGAAATTTTTACTAAATTTTCGATAAAAATAGTAAAAATAGCATCATAAGGGAACGTTCAAGTATTACGTAAGGCAAATTTTGATCATTTTGGACTTTTATGAATCTCTCTATCATTCATAACAATGGATTTCCGAACCAAAGTAACATATCAACCTCCTTTTTTATATCTAGAGAGTCTCCCTATGTTAGACTTAAGAAAACAGGCAAGCGATTCACATATCATATGATCATATGATGTGATATTTATCACTTCACGTCACCTTAACCGGTGATGCTGTTACACCACATCCAGATGAAATTTTAATCGCTTTTCAGGTATATTTTTAATTTCGTATCGGATTATGTAATACCAATAAATGTATTTTAAATATTTTAAAAGGAGTTTCATTTGAAATACATAATTTTTTGCAGTCTCTGTACCTACTTTTTACAACTTGAAAAATTATTATTAATTTTAATTAGGTGAAAGTTTTTTCACCTAAATTTCTTAAATAGAGGTATTAGAGGTGCTGTACAATTTAAAAGAATCAACCCTCTATACCGAATTCAAGGTCCTTTCGGGCCGATGCCCATATTTTTCTATTGGTTACCAGCATTAGTTGTCAACTACTATTGAATAATCCCCTTCATATCTAATGGGATGGTTAATATTTAATAGAATTGATCACTTAAATTTTATCTATTAGGTTTTTATCAATCATGCTTCATCAAGTGCGTAATTATGTTTATTACTAGATACTTTTTATTATGGTTAAATTATGTTTGCACACCAAATTAAATCAAACATGTGACAGGACTGTATAATTTTTATAATTTTTATTCACATTAAATCATAAAATATTAATATTAATAATAAAATCTTGTAGATATAGGTTAAATTTTGTATATTGGTATAAAATAAAAGTATAAAATTAGCAGCAATTAATTAAAATCTTGTAGAGTTTAGGTGTGAGACCAATAATTTTCACCTTGTCGAATATCAGCTCTCACCTTTTAGAATAATGGTGAATTTACTAATTTTCATTTTAAATCTTAATTATTAAGAGTTCACCAATGATGTTAAAGTTTTTAACCCATTAAGGACGATTGAGGGACGCCTGTCGTACATGTACTACTTTCTATGCAATAGCTTCGGACGGCTGCCGTCCTACGCAGAAATTAGATCATATATTCCCTTCTATTATAGATGCGCCTTGAGTCCACGTCAAACCGAAAGGTTTTCATTGCTATATCCAGGTAGATTTTACCTTCCAGCTTCTGGTCACCACCCACCGCTATAGTGGTTTGTTAACAAATATGTTATACTTCACCTCCACGCAACCTCACCGCTATAGTGGTTTGTTTACAATTGGCATTGTATATGTTCTACATAAAACAAATCAACATTAATGCCATATCTATGTATATATGATCGAATGCGCAGAAGTGCGCCACAAGTCCAATTCCAATTCCAATAATGGCATTTTCCTATAGGATAGTTTGCTTACTTACGGCCTACGATCTACGCGCGACAAGTCGGTCCGTCCTTAATGGGATAACGAACTTTTAGAAACAGGCAAATATGTAAGAAAAGTAAAACTTATCCTACCTAAAGGTTGAAGGTGTTAAATCTGAAAATGAAGTTTAGTTTGTTTTGTTTGTTTGATTGTTTGTTTAACCTCGTACTATTCTACTTAATTAAGCATCCCCTAAGTCCAGAACTTGTGTGGGCTAGTAGTAGAGGGAACCACCGGCTTATACTGACTTTCGAACCAGTTTCTAGGGAGTGTCCGTTTCACTTATCGCCTTCGCCAAATTTCAATTATTAATTAACTGAAAAAGGCAAATCGGCGCCAGTGAGAATCGAACTCACGATAGTAGACTTGCTATACATACGCGCCTTATTATAATCTATAATAGACGGCAAATTAACTAAATCGATAAATTGCACTGCTCTACTACAGAATTTTCACAATCAACTGATTTTGTTGATTTTATAAGGACAGGAATTTTTTATTTAATTAAAATTATAAACATAATAATTAAATACTCCATCAATCTATTTTAAACGTACAATTTCTACCAGCAGGGAGGGGGATTGGGAGGAGCGCCCCCCACGCATCTTGAAAAGTTGTATATTCCTTGATCCAAAACAAAAGTTGTTTATTTTATCATCTTGAAAAGTTGTATATTTCATTAATCCAAAACAAAAGTTGTATATTTCATTGATCCAAAACAAAAGTTGTATATTGCAGGGCTCCTCAGACATAATTCGTACCTATATTGCAGGGCGTCAAAATACAAAAGTTGTATATTTCACGAAAACGTGAGTACCGTTTTTTTTTTAGTCCTTAACGGTTTTCTCGAGGAAAAAAGTTGTATTTTTAGGCTAAAAAAGTTGGAATTTTTGACCTTCTCCCCCCCACAAAATCTTCTTCGCTACGGCTCTGTGTACCAGTATTCCAAAACTACAGTCTGCCAATATCCGTTTGTACTGTGCAAGTTAATATTGGCAGACTGTAGTTTTTGGATACTGATAGCAAGTTTCCATCCCTCCGCATCCCCCTCCCCCCCTTTTTGCAATGAGTTGTGACATTTATTCGCCTCTCTCACTCCGCCAAATATCCATTCAAGCTTATTTTTATTTTAGACAAATGAGCCATAGGCACAGAGCCTGCCTCTTAAATATCCAAACAAACTACTGATGATAATGATAGCATTTCACGAAAACCTGAGTACCTTTTTTTTTAGTCATTAACTTTTTTCTCGAGGAAAAAAGTTGTACTTTTAGGCTAAAAAAGTGGTAATTTTTGACCTTCTCCCCCCCCAAAAAATCTTCTTCGCTACGGCCCTGTGTACCATTATTCCGAAACTACAGTCTACCAATATCTATTTCTACGGTGCAAGTTTATATTGGAAGACTGTAGTTTTTGGATACTGATAGCAAGTTTCCATCCCTCCGCATCCCCCTCCCCCCTTTCCCCGCCCCATCGCCAATTTATGACAGATGCAACTCCAGCATCAGTGAGCAGAGACTCACTCCAGAGGCGGATGAATGTCACAACTAACTGCACCGTTGCCGATATTTTGGTTTGGTTTTTTGGTTGGTTTGGTTTTTTGGTTGGTTTGGTGTTTTTTTTTTATTGGGGCCGTTGGTTTACGTTATTCGTAACCAAAAAACCAAACCACCGTTAACGTAAACTAATTAACCGGTAATAGATACACGCAACCACAAAATATCGTAAACGTTGCAATGAGTTGTGGCATTTATCCGCCTCTCTAGTGAGAGTGCCCCCAAATATCCATTCAAACTAATTTATATTTTAGACAAATGAGCCATAGGCACTGAGCCTGTCTCTTAAATATCCGAACAAACTACTGATGATGCTAGCAAGTACCAATAACAAGAATCAACCCTGTACACTGATTGAGAAATAGTAGTTTTCGTAACGAGTAAGCGAGTTTAGTCCTTAGTGCACGACAATGAAGTTTTTTTTGACGACGCGAAGCGAAGTCAAAAAATCATTCGAGTGCACTAAGGACTTGTCGCAAACGAGTTGCGAACAACATTTTTCGTTCGATCTACTGTCTGGACTCTTTAAAAATGTATATTTTAAAGAATTACCTGTGTTTAATTTTGACATTTCAAACTTTTATAAACGTCAAACCACTTTTGTCAAAATCAAAGCTATGTGTACTCGTTTGGATAAATGAGCTTGCATAGTTGTCATTTCATTCAAATATGCACTATGGACTCGTGCGATAGAAATATATCCAAACGAGGATATATAGTGAACATGCACTTTTCTTTATTTCGTGTACACTAGGTCGTACGAAAAAAAAATAAACTTTATCCAATTCATACAGATAATAAGACAATTGCCAGCTATATTTTAAATAGATAAACTCAATAATAACCCCCGCGTGACTTTTACTTTATTGAGTGGATAATTATTTATTTTACCCACTCAACTGTCACTTGTCAAATAAATATTTTCTTGTAAATGTCATTAAAATTTTTAATAAAAATATGAATTCCTAAGCTATTTATTGGATAAAACCTTGTATGGCACTCATGGGTAAACCGATATTGCCCTCTCGAAAATTAACCTGCTTGGCTGACGCCTCGCAGGTAAATTTTCTCATGGGCAATATCTTACTTTACCCACTAGTACCATAAATAACTATTATTTACTTTAGAAGTAAAGTCAATAAAGTGCGCCATCTATTTCTAGACGTAGTCAACTACTTATACTTCTGGATTGGGAGACGTTTCTTAAAAATTAAAACATAATTGGTGAATTCTGAAAAATTAAAATTAAAAATAAAAATAGGCAAAAACTATAGAAAATAGCAATTTAGATTCACCTATTTATAATAAATGATATAATTAAACAATGATGTCAACGTTATTTGCTGTGCCTAAACAACACTCCCTGTACGGACTAGTGAATATTAACAATAATGCAATAAATAAAGTCCTTTTGTCAATTCAAACGTGGTATGACAATGCGAAATTTTTGATTTATGTAACAGTTTTTTTTAGGTCACTGGAACTATTAGAACAATTTAGGTATTATCTTAATTGAATGCTTTACTTTTAAAAGGACAAACAAAGGCAAAATCAAACAAGCCGTGAAGATATGTAAAAAAAATTCAAACAAATTTTTTTGCAAAACAATAAAAAAAAATAACTGTTTTTTTATAAAATAAGATTTTTTTTAAAAACCAAAAAATAAAAAAAAAGAAAAATTAAAATAAAATTTTATTTTTTGAAAAAGTTTAACCCCCATAACTTTTTTGTGTTTGTTGGGATTACTTTTAAAATTGACCGAATTGATCCTTTTTCCTAAAAAAGTTACGTTAATCTTAATTTTTTCCGCTTTTCAATTTTTTTAAAAGTTTACCCCCTATAACTTTTTTTTGTTTTTAGGGGGATTACTTTCAAAATTGGTATAATTGTTCCTTATAATAAAAGTATTTTTTTCTGAGAAAGTTAAGTTAATCGGAATTTTCTTTCGGCCTTTTTCAGTTTTTTTAAAAGTTTAACTCCCTATAACTTTTTTGTTTTTGGGGGATTACTTTCAACATTTTTAGAATTGATACTTATAATCGGATTTTTCTTTCAGTTTTTTTTTGATTTTTTTAAATGTTTCACCACCCGTAATTTTTTTGTTTTGGAGGGATTACTTTCTTCTTTTACTATTTTCCCCTCGTATAACTTGAGTTTTCCTGAAAATTTCAAGTCGATCGGATTTCTCGTTCTTGACTTATCGTGTTCACAAAAATCTTGACATCGGACGGTCAGACGGAAGAACGTACAGACAGACGGACGGGCGGACAGACGGACATAAAAAAAGTTGATTGTTTTTTCACGAAACAAATTTAAATCCAAGAATTTTTTGTCTAGGACGATTTTTATTTTTTTTTTGTATAATTCGAAACTACCGAGTAATACTTTCTGGCAGGCGCTTTGAATAGCGAAATAATTGAGAAAATTTCAGAAATAGAAAAAAAATATAGTTAAGAGCAAGAGTAGTCTCGTGGAAGAAAAATAGGGGGACTTGCTGAAATGCTGAATGAAATTAAATTTTTTACTTTCGAGTTACTTCGCGAATTCGGATAGAAGAAAGTATTGTTAGTGCGAAAAAAGAGTTTTCCATATTTTGGGGTATTTATGCGTTTTAAAGTCATACATTTCGAAAACCCGAATTTTCGATGTCCGTTCGTCCGTCGGTCCAGAGGCCTACAGGCCAAACCGTTTAACAGCTCAAAAAGAAACATTAAATTTAAGGTATTTAGGGAATTGATCAAGAAAGTTTATTTTTTTATTTTTTACTCTGCCATATAAGGGTAGTTTACAGCGAAATAAAAATCGAAAAATCTTAAAAATGACTTAAAAGATTTTGCTCAAATATTGTAGGATAATACTAAATTAACATAACAAGATGCTATTATTAGTTTCCCCGGAAAAATCGCATAAGGGGATAAGTGTTTTTTTTGCAATTCTTTGGCTTGGCGAATTAAAATTTATATTTGCAGGCTACTTTTAAATAATAACTGAACCTTTTCGTGGAAAAGTAAATGAGGTGGAACCGTGTCATTTTCAGTTTATTTATAAAGTATTCTTTTGTTAGCTGCTGCAGCAGCATTATTTTAGTATTGATTCCTGCTGTATGAATTTTGTTTTTGTGGTCTGTTTTATAAACGATGCCATAGACGATTATTTATAATTTAGGGAAAGTTATGGTATGGGGTGCACCAGATGGGTTCAGTAGGAAGCCTTGGTTTCACAGATGAGACCTGCACGTGCTCTACTTGACGGACTTCGTGGCACGCGACCACCATGTGGTCTACGATTAAGCGGACAGACTGGTTGGTCTTCGTTACATTTTACAAAATATTCATAGATTTACTGCAATAGCAGGAAGTGTCCATATACACTAACAAGCAGAGGTGCGAAAAACCCGACTACGAAAAAGTACACGTGTTCCATATACAGGGGGTTCCAGTTAAAATTCCCAGGGCTGATTACTCAAAAACTAAAAGATATGTAAGATCTATAAAAACATGGTACAGATATAATCACGGTGGTTTTTTGCAAATTTTAACTGACCCCTGATTTTTTTCATAAATTGATTAAACACACCATAAGAAACAATTTGGGCAAACATAAAAAAAATCGACCTGATCGATCGTTTTTTTTAAGTTTTTTATAATTTATTGTACTATGTTCATAGGATGTGCCTGTAGAGCAGTACATAGAAATATATATCTTATATATAGTAGTAAAATTATTATTTATAGTAACTACATTACAAAAAGCCGTATCTCCAAAGCCAAAGGTTGTATATTTTTTTTCTAATGAATTATTGTTTTAGGGTGTAGTAGAGCGAAATTAAAAAAAAATTTTTTTGCATTTTTGTATTTGAAATGTCATGAAACGTCGAGAAAATTCGAAAAAAGTGGGTGTTAAAAAATATCGGTTTGTCTGTTTTCTGTCTTAAACCCTTGTAACTTTTAAACTAAAAAAAGTCCGATTTAAAAATTCTTTCAATAAACGATTTAGAACCTTTGTATTTTGCGTGACCTTAAATATGGTTAACATTGCGGTGCGGCAAGGTAGGCAAGGAGGCAAAAATTAATATTATTATTGATCGTAGGGTAAAACTTCTTGCACAGGTAAAAATCATGTCCAAATTCCTACATAGCTTTAATCATTTTTGTGCTGGGTCTATTACACTGGTCTTCAACGCCTGGACAGTTGATTTTAAGGTAGTCAAAAAAAAATTTAATAAATTTAAAAGTACTATTAACCTACAACTATTAAAAAAAAGCCATTTGACGATTGAAAATTATTAGAAAAGTCAGAAAAACAGTTTTAAATGGATAGTACTGATATCAGTTCTAGTCTAATGACAAAAAATGCTTAAAATTGGGCATTTTATCGGCAAAAATAATTTTATTCGATTGTATCTAAAATCGCTACTTTTTGTATAATAAACCTGTACGAAAAGTTAAATTTTTCAGCCTAGGCCGCGAAAGTAAAATAGTCGACGTTGATTGGTTGATTGATATTAAACCTGTTGGCATTTGAATTCTAACTAGGGTTTCCAGTCCCGAAATTCGGGATCCCGAAGATTTTTGAATCCCGAAATCCCGAAAAATCCCGAAAATCCCGAAAAAAGTCCAAACATTATATTTATTCTATGCATTTTTTAGATCTTAAATATGTCTTTTAGTTTTTGAGCTGGTTAATCAAGACTTATTTTTTAATTTAATACGGACCGTATAACTTAAAAATCTATAAATTTCTCTGATTTTCAGTTAAATTGCTGATAATATCAGTCAATATTTTCTAAACTGTTATATAAAAAAAGCCGAAACGTGGGAAAATCAAAATTCAAATGTCCTGTTTAATTAAATTTAAAATCGATCGTGTGTTACCCAAATAAAAATCACTTGATTTCTTTGATTTTTCGTTAAATTCCTGATGATACCTAAATAATAATATTGTCGAAACAATGCATTTTATATAGCCTATGTCATAAAGAATCCTTTTTTAACGGTTAAAATCGTTTTAGTGGTTTAGGCTGTCCAGGGTAACAAACAAACATGAATACATACATACATACACCTATACACCTATACTACCGTGCTGAACTATAGCCGTAACTCCATTTGTCCCATAGCAGCGTTTTCGAAATATTACATCAGAGTTGACGTGAAAACGTTGCTATGCGACCAATGGAGTTACGCACAGAAAAAAAGGATATCTTGAATCAAAGCAAAACGATCTTGAACCATGGCTTTCGATATGTTCAACGCCATGATTGTCTTGGATCAAGTCCGCCGTGATCTTGGCATATCAGGTCCTAGATTTAAGGACATTTCCTTAAATCAAAGCCACTTAAACCATTTATTTAAGATCATATTATCTTAAACCAAGTATGTAATTATGTTGATTTAAGATCATATTATCTTTATCCAAGATCATATTATCTTACACCAAGTCTTGGTTTAAGATAATATAATCTTGAATGAAGAGAATTATAATCTTGATTTAAAATTATGGTTCTCTTGATTCAAGATCATATTGATCCTACAGTCAGGTTCCAGGGTTAATAGAATGGTAAATATTTTGAAAAAATTTCCCACACATGTATAATATTATTTCGGACGCCTGTGAAATATGATACTTTCTTACTCTGTTAATCGTGTGAAATTTGGTTTCATAGGTGGTCGTAGAAAAAGGCACTTGTTTTTGAAGAAAAACTTGTTGCAACGCCATTGCAAAATAGCGAATTTTTTAAGTAAATTTGAAAATCCTCATCGTTTGAGGGTAACAGATACAAATTCGTCCATTTTAAAGCAGATAAAAACAATGATACACCTTTAAAGACAACTGACGGCAAAAAAAACAAACCTAACTTCTCTACCGCGCATATCTTGAACTGCTGCGCAAATTGTCTGCCTGTATATCTATGTGGGGTGAGGCCGGCAAACTCTTTACAGTAAGACAACAGGGGCTTTGAGTCAAGATAATAACTCTTGATTGTCTGCTACTATTTTAAGTGTCATGCATTTAAGAAAAAATCCTTGACACAAGGATTTTTCTACCAAGAGAATAATTAAAGGAAACCAAAGTCACAGATAATCTTAAACCGAGGATGCACGATCTTAAAAGAAGATTATTACCGCGATTTAAGATAATATAAATCCAAGATAATTTATTATCTTCTGCCAAGATAACCTTTTTTTCTGTGCGGCTTTCTACATAGAAAAAACGGATTCATTGAACCAAGGACACGTGTCTTTGGATATGTTCAAAGCCATATTCTCTTGTTTCAAGGCTGTCATTTTCTTGAACCAAAGTCAATGTCCTTGAATAAATAGAGCGGATTTTTATTCCAAAACCCGTGCTCTTCATTCAAGGACATTGACCTTGGTTCAAGAAAATGCCAGCCTTGAAACAAGAGAATATGGCTTTGAACATATACAAAGACACGTGTCCTTGGTTCAAGGAATTCGTTTTTTCTATGTAGTTTAGAACGGCAGTACACATACATATAAACACGTTAAACATAACCATTCTTTCGCGTTGCTTTATTCAGGTAGAAAATAGGTCTATTTGAGGTAAAATAATAGATTTGTTTGCCATTTTTTCTCAGGGAGCATAGCAGTGTTTTCAAAATATTACATCAGAGTTGACATGAAAACGTTGCTATGCGACAAATGGAGTTGCAGCTTTCTAGTTTAGAACTGCAGTACACATACATATAAACACGTTAACAACATAACCCTTCTTTCGCGTTGCTTTATTCAGGTAAAAAATAGGTATATTTGAGGTAAAATAATTTATTTGTTTGCCATTTTTGCTCAGGGAAAATGAAATTCATTTTATTGGTATGAATGCTACATTCTGTTGCCGATTGGTTTTTCAGACAATAAGCATCCAGGAATCTATAGGTTATTCTACCGTGCAGTAAGACACAACATGTGCAGTAAGAAAATACGATTGTGCAGTAATAAGTCAAAATATTTATACACGAACTTCCGTGGTTTTAGTATGATTTTCGACATAAAAAAAAAGATTTTTAGGCCCACACTCTAAAAATTGTTTTGTGAAATTACTAACAATATCGTTGGTTATTTAATGCCACCGATTTTGTTAGTAATATTACACATCAACTTTGTAATTTAACTAAACTGCGTTGTAATCTTGTAAATTTATAAAAATGTTTTTTTTAATAATTTCACAATATTTTCCTGTGATATTACATAATAATTTGTGAAATTATTTAGCATTTTTACAATATTACAACACGTCTTTGTAATTTTAAATGTTTTTTTTTGTGAAAAGCTAAAACATTTGTATTTTTTTTTTGTAAAATGTTCAAGTATTTTCACAAAATTTTGTAAATCTACAATAATATTCCGTTTTTATTAAACTAACTTTTGATTTTACAACATAACAATATAAAATCGCTTCAATAATATTAATATTTTTTTTTTGTAAAAATAGCAACCTTTTTTTCAGAGCACTATGGCGCGCCAGGCTGCTGGTTTCCACACAAGAAAAACTGTTTTTCCTACAGTCTTGTTTTTTAAATTTAATTTATAAAGAGACATACTTGTATACAGGTTGTTTTATTCAAAATTTTCCTGCAAATTTCACTGTGCGAAAGTTTCCTGCTCGGCTTAACATTGCCGCCACGCTGCTGGTTTTCTACCCACCATAGGCTCGTGGCGCTGATTATATTGGGTGCGGCTAAAGCCTATTCGTGCGCCCTTCGCCCCTCTTTAATCAGGCTGAGTGGTGTATAGGTAGCCGCCCCCGGTCTGCACGCACCACCTCATTTGCCTGCCGTCGCAACTATGCCATACTTTATCCCTTTTGCCTACAATATGTGTATCGATACCCATTTTATGGTGCAAATGCTTTCGATTTTAATACTACTAAAAGGTTTTTGCCCATTCATAAAAATACTAACAATACGTACAAAACGTGGAAAGTAAATTAAGAATTTACTATTTTAAAAGGACTAGTAAATTCCTTATTTTTATTTCTTACTAGTAAGTTAATACATGTTTAGTGAACATTATTTTATGGAATTTATTCTGAGATCCACTTGATCAAATGCCCCATGGGCGTCTACAAATTACATTGATGTAATAACCTATCATCTATTTATTTTTCAAAAGAGAGCAGATTTTGTACTGTTTACTAAACAGTAAACAGTAATTGTTAAGTGTGTAACTGACAGTTACATAAGGTCTCAGGATAGCAATGTCGTATTTGTACTTGGCTTGTTGTTACCATAGCTCATTTAAAACTATAAAACCATACTTAATTTGGGTGCAGCAAAGTTGCACAGTATTTTTACACGCTTTTATTATGTGTGTGGTAGAGCGAAAACGTATATTAGCGTCCAAATGTAGGTACATTTTAAAGATATGCTTTTACATTGCCCAAAATCGGTATCGGAGGTTTTTCGGGGCCAAAGATTACAAATTTTTGGTAAAAATTAAAAAATTCATTTTATGGTGAAAATGCTTTCGATCTTAATACTACTAAAAGGTTTTTGCCCATTCATAAAAATACCAACAATACGGACAAAACGTGGAAAGTAAATTAAGAATTTACTATTTTAAAAGGACTAGTAAATTCCTTATTTTAATTTCTTACTAGTAAGTTAATACATGTTTAGTGAACATTATTTTATAGAATTTATTCTGAGATCCACTTGATCAAATGCCCCATGGGTGTCTACAAATTACATTGATGTAATAACCTATCATCTATTTATTTTTCAAAAGAGAGCAGATTTGGTACTGTTTAGTAAACAGTAAACAGTAATTGTTAAGTGTGTAACTGTCAGTTACATAAGGTCTGAGGATAGCAATGTCGTATATGTACTTGGCTTGTTGTTACCATAGCTTATTTAAAACTATAATACCATACTTAATTTGGGTGCAGCAAAGTTGCACAGTATTTTTACATGCTTTTATTATGTGTGTGGTCCTGCGAAAACGTATATTAGCGTCAAAATGTAGGTACATTTTAAAGTTATGCTTTCACATCTGCCCAAAATCGGTATCGGAGGTTTTTCAGGGCCAAAGATTACAAATTTTTGGTCAAAATTAAAAAATTCTAAATGGCGGCGCCAATAAGGCGAATTTTGGCATTTATAAACCATGCCTACTATAAGGCATCGTAAGATACAAATTTTTGGTCAAAATTAAAAAAAAATGTAACTATGTTTTTTAGATTTTTTATTGATATTTATAATATCTAACACCGCAAAATTAATCTCCTTAAGCTTTAGATTTTTACAATAATTTTTTTTCGTTATTAGCAGCTTATACAACCAACTCTAAGGTTTTAACTTTTTATATATTTTTATTATTATTTACAAATTTTAACCCCTTAAAAATGACCCCTTAAGCTTTAGATTTTTTAACTATTTTTCTTGTTATCAACAATTTTCCCCACTGTGGTATTGAAACTATCGAATATTTAATAATTGTAGGTATACAAAAATTAACAAATAAATTGACTTATATTAGTTTAGACACATTTATCATACAATCGTTCAATAAACATGTTACAAATTGAAAAAACAAACTATTTACAATAGTTAATACATTAGACTTATCGCCTTTATAATCTAAACATTACACACAGAGACAAAACACTGCTTTAAAGCTTTCGAGTGACAATTGCAGAGCTTAAGTATGTATTGTTTAGTCCTCCGTTTAGCTTTTGGCTAAAATCTGGACGGAAAATCTCTGGTCACGAAGCTCTATGTAATCTACATTAGGGTGGACAAAAATTTAAATACGTTTTTTCTCTTTATTATTATGATAGGTCTGTTGGGCGTGACACTATGTGCCACTGACGTAAGCCTGGGTACATTTACTTGTTTTTACAATTTAAAAACGTTGTATCAGTAAAAGTTATATAATCTCAAATAACTGAATGAACTTTCTGGTGGTATCTCAGTCGTAGTCATTGCGGATGGGAGGTATACCATACCTGAACCATATCTAAGAAGTTGGCAAATTGAAGGAAAATTTAAATAGTTGGTAAATTATAATTAAAAATTTGACAAAAAAATGAGCTGATAAGCCTTTTTTAGACATTACTTATTTTTCTGGGGAAAAAAATGCAAAAAAAGTTTGTAGGTATTTTTTAATCGAAGACTTGCCAAAAGTATAATATTTTTTAATCGAAAACTTCACAAAACTATGTTTTATTCCCTCCCCAATAAATTGCCTTCAATACCACTGAGAGCGAATATGAAATCAAACTAACCTATTTTTTATTTTATAATTTATTTTATTATTTTTTTAACTCTTTTTCTTGCTGGCAATGATGGTGCATGATATGCACTGCAAATATCCATACAAATAATTTAAAGCGTGTTTGAGTTAGTGGAAAATGGGTTTTAATTGCCAAAGATGCAACGGATCAAAGCTGCACTAAACATCTAGTAGGTACATAAAGTACTCAAACACAACTTCAGATCCTATTATTTAGATGTTCTGGTATACCAGAACATCCTAATTACCGGTAATTAGGGTTTTTTCTGGTTGCTAAAACCAAATCCCTTATTTCAAATTAACAACTCAAATAGTGGATCCAAATTACGGCAAAACTTATTGAATATTAATAGATCCTCATGAAAATTATATTTAGGTATTTTCGAGGTCGCTGAAATTAAATCCATTTTATTAAATTTTGAAAGATCAATAATCCGTTATTGTCAAATTTAAATGAAATTGAGGAATTTTTAAATATTATTTAATCTGCCATTTTGAATTAATTAATTCTGAGAATTGACCCATATCTTAAAAAAATGCTTATAAGAAATTTTAGCAAAATAGACATTTAAAAAAAGAATTAACCACCCGTATCGCAGATTTTTTTAATATGACATTCTCGATGATATTGGAATTCAGCAATTGCAAAAATAGCCGAATATATGCAAAAATTGATATTTTTATCTTAGGAGTTTTGCCAGTTTATTTTATGCCTCAAGCAGCCTAAAAATTATGTAACGGTCTCAAGTAAATCTGCACTAAAAAAATACTCGATGAAGAGAATCTTAGGAAAACAATAATCACTATGCTAGAAGTAGTACGAAACAAGTATAAATTTTCAAAATTCAAGTTGATTGACGGCCACTACTGATGCAGTAGTGTTATCATTTTTTTTATTTTTGTTCCAGCCTAATATGTAATCTGCTACATTTATTGCCATCCCCTTTCTTCTGACATGGTGCTGGCCACGCGTACTCTAAATACTATCGTATTGATATTTATTCGAAAGGACGCAGGACATGTTTGTCCTTTAGATGAAAAGCTTTGCCAGTAATTATAGATTCTGGGCCGGTTTTATTTGTCCAAGGCGTATGCGAAATTTAATCATATTTTGTTACACAGGTTCGTGAGAATTTGTTCGATTAATCTATTATTGAGATCTTTTACTCAATACGATACAGAGTAAATATTTTTGAACATGAAAACATATTAAATATCTGGTCCCCAAAAACATAGGGCCCACAATACAGGGTGTATTTGAAATAGCGTAGGAAATTTTAACAGGTGATT
Organism: Brachypterus glaber; assembly: GCA_958510825.1. Lineage (NCBI taxonomy): Eukaryota > Metazoa > Arthropoda > Insecta > Coleoptera > Kateretidae > Brachypterus > Brachypterus glaber. The sequence continues at coordinate 29,774,265 of OY294046.1, forward strand.
CTACATGATAAAATATGACAAAAAGTTCCTATAAACATATGTCTACAAATGCGTCATAAGGGAGCTACGCCCCTTTGAAATTGGCTAAAAAAATCGGTTTTTATTTAACTCAGGAACCCTTTGAGATATATTAACGAGGTTTTGCACGTGAATTAATCCTAATAAGGCCCATCTTTGTATGTCATTTTCACGTACTTATTTAAACCAGGGGTGTGCGAAACGGGGGGGCCTTATCAGTTTTTTGTCCCAAACTTTTTTCTGTGTAACTTTTTTGCAATTTTCTTTTTGAAATATGATTCCTCAGGTCAAAATACATAAAAAAGGTACTCTTGTTGTAATACTGTAGGATTAACCGTTTTCGAGAAAAGTTCATTTGAAGGTGAAATTTCACGGTTCGAGGACGAAAAATTAAATACTAAAATGTCGAAAACCAAAATTTTAATGATGCAATGTTATTCTACATCAAAAACTAAGAAAAAAAGTTTCCATACATGTAGGTCGAAAAAACGCTTTTAAAGCTACCATAGCTCTTTAAAAATGATGCATATTTAGGAGACCATAGGATTGATTTTTGGAAGTACCTGTATATGAGGTTTTTTTCTTAGTTTTTAATGTACATTCGCCCTGCATCATTAAAATTTTGGTTTTCAACATTTTAGTAAATTCAAATGAATTTTTCTCGAAAACGGTTAATATTACAGTATTACAGCAGGAGTACCTTTTTTATGTATTTTGACCTGAGGAATCATATTTCAAAAATAAAATTGCAAAAAAGTTACACAGAAAAAAGGTTTGGGACAAAAAACTGATAAGCCCCCTCCCCCGTTTCGCACACCCCTGGTTGAAATAAGTACATGAAAATAACACATAAAAACGGGCCTTGGTAGGATTAGTTGACGTGCAAAACCTCGTTGATATATCTGAAAGGGTTCCTGAGTTATTAAATAAAAACCGATTTTTTTAGCCACTTTCATTTTTAGACATATGTTTATAGGAACTTTTTGTCATATTTTATGATGTAGAATCATCTGTTAAAATTTCCGACGCTATTTCAAATACACCGTGTATATTAAATTGATTGATAAGTTTTGTAAAAAAATAATAATAGTCTATCCATTTAGATTGAGTTTCTGTGTAAAATATTAATTATCACAATTCACAATTTCAAAATAATCAATTTGGATTTAAACTATTTTACACAAAAATTAGAATTTTCCTGTTTAAGGCATACAAGTCGTATCTACAATGTTGCGGTTTTTTAGGTTTTTTTGTTGGGCAACAAAATGAAACTCTTTTGTATCTCTCTCTAAAATGCAAATATTAGGTTGTAAAGTTTTTTATTTGTGCATTTGTTCAAATCGAGGTTCAAATATCACTGTAAAAAGTAAACTGAATATTCAGTTACAAATGGATAAAAATCCTATACAATTGTATTTTATTATTTTTTTTTTAATCCTATACAATTGTATTTTAATTTTTGTTAAAAACAGGCAACATTTCATGTCCGTCCTTAAATATTAAAGTACGTGACTTTAGAACTATGTTTTTTTTAACAAAAAACAAAGTACATTTGTATAGGATCATAACTTCCTATCCATTTGTTACTAAATTCAATTACAAATGATCCTTTACTTTACTTTAATTTTTGTTCATAAATTGCATAAAAGATACTGTGAATTCTGTTTACAAACGGTTCCGTTTAAAATTATAGTTTTAATTGTTTTTTGTTTTATATTTGTATTTCTTTACTAAATAGAAACAGTATATTAATAAAACTCACAAAATTTGTTAATAACGAATGTATTATCAATGCTGAAGATACATTAGGGCTGTTACGGGCAAAGACGATAATGCCACTGACGACAATGGCCGGTCAATGATGAGAATAATAAATTGGACATTATTGTGGTTTGGTTTGGTTTAGTTTTTGGCTGGTTTGGTGTTTTTATTACTGGTGGGTCGTTGGTTTATATTAACGTTGGGTTTTCACAGGTTTCGTTAGTTTTTTAACCTAGCTTCAAATTTATTGTCGATAATCTCTATTTATTATTGTGATCATTGGCCGGCCACTGTTGACAATGGCCGAATTATCATCTTTGCCCGTAACAAGGCTACCAATTGCGGATTTAAAACTTTGTCTTTCGGAAGATAAATCTCTTGATGTCTATGCTTGATTTAGTTTTAGGTAATTTTGTAGATCGTTTATAATAATTTAATTCATACCTTATTATTAACCAGGCTATGATTTTAGAAAATATATCTTTTAGTTTAGAAATAAAATAAAGAAAATCTTTTTTTACCTAAAACAAATACATAAGTTTAATTCTTAAACCAAAGCAACAAAATATTATCAAAATGCACCATTAATTAGCTCTGTACAAGGCCAATAAAAAATTACACCATTTTTAAGTTAATTCATCTTCTTAAACAGCGTTTATTCGAAAATATTGAGAAAATTAATGCAAACTGTCATAAATTATTTTCTGTTATTGTCAAACTTTTATGACAAATAGAATAACAATTAAACTTAAAAATTATTATGTTTAAATTTAAATTTCGTGTATGTCGGTACTCTTTTGTGTAGTGTGTAAACTACCTACATACCCTAACAAACCTGCTTATCCAGTGCTCTACTATTAACCAGACTGTGAATTATTAAAGTATTAATATTAAACTCACCTATCATAGTCCATTCACATGAAATTCCAGCACGAAAATTAATAATCTAAATATTAGTAATTAAATAATTAATTTGAAATAATATCATTGTATGAAATTATCATCGCCATACAGTTACTAAAAGTCCGTCCTTAAATATTAAAGTACGTGACTTTAGAACTATGTTTTTTTTTTTTTTAACAAAAAACAAAGTATATTTGTATAGGATCATAACTTCCTATCCATTTGTAACTAAATTCAATTACAAATGATCCTTTACTTTACTTTAATTTTTGTTCATAAATTGCATAGAAGATACTGTGATTTCGGTTTAAAATTATAGTTTTATTTATTTTTTTTTTATTTATATTTGTATTTCTTTACTAAATAGAAACAGTATATTAATAAAACTCACAATATTTGTTAATAACGAATGTATTATCAATGCTGAAGATACATTAGGGCTGTTACGGGCAAAGACGATAATTTGCGAAACCCCAGAGTTGCATTTTTGTATACATGAAATATGTGTCAGGATCCAGGGTTAAACCAAAGCAGCAAAATATTGTCAAAATGCACCATTAATTAGCTCTGTACAAGGCCAATAAAAAATTACACCATTTTTAAGTTAATTCATCTTCTTAAACAGGGTTTATTCGAAAATATTGAGAAAATATAATGGAAACTGTCATAAATTATTTTCTGTTATTGTCAAACTTTTATGACAAATAGAATAACAATTAAACTTAAAAATTATTATGTTTAAATTTAAATTTCGTGTATGTCGGTACTCTTTTGTGTAGTGTGTAAACTACCTACATACCCTAACAAACCTGCTTACCCAGTGCTCTACTATTAACCAGACTGTGAATTATTAAAGTATTAATATTAAACTCACCTATCATAGTCCATTCACATGAAATTCCAGCACGAAAATTAATAATCTAAATATTAGTAATTAAATAATTAATTTGAAATAATATCATTGTATGAAATTATCATCGCCATACAGTTACTAAAAGTCCGTCCTTAAATATTAAAGTACGTGACTTTAGAACTATGTTTTTTTTTAACAAAAAACAAAGTATATTTGTATAGGATCATAACTTCCTATCCATTTGTAACTAAATTCAATTACAAATGATCCTTTACTTTACTTTAATTTTTGTTCATAAATTGCATAGAAGATACTGTGATTTCGGTTTAAAATTATAGTTTTATTTATTTTTTTTTTGATTTATATTTGTATTTCTTTACTAAATAGAAACAGTATATTAATAAAACTCACAATATTTGTTAATAACGAATGTATTATCAATGCTGAAGATACATTAGGGCTGTTACGGGCAAAGACGATAATTTGCGAAACCCCAGAGTTGCATTTTTGTATACATGAAATATGTGTCAGGATCCAGGGTTAAACCAAAGCAGCAAAATATTGTCAAAATGCACCATTAATTAGCTCTGTACAAGGCCAATAAAAAATTACACCATTTTTAAGTTAATTCATCTTCTTAAACAGCGTTTATTCGAAAATATTGAGAAAATATAATGGAAACTGTCATAAATTATTTTCTGTTATTGTCAAACTTTTATGACAAATAGAATAACAATTAAACTTAAAAATTGTGTAGTGTGTAAACTACCTACATACCTTAACAAACCTGCCTATCCAGTGCTCTACTATTAACCAGACTGTGAATTATTAAAGTATTAATATTAAACTCACCTATCATAGTCCATTCACATGAAATTCCAGCACGAAAATTAATAATCTAAATATTAGTAATTAAATAATTAATTTGAAATAATTTCATTGTATGAAATTATCATCGCCATACAGTTACTAACAGAATTTTAACAGATCTGTACGACTTTATTTAAGCAAAATGATTTCCAGTTAAGTCCTCGATTTTTTCTGTAAATCCCATTTCTTATTCATTATAGGTATCAATAAAATTAAACTAGAATTTAAAAAATGTTAAGATTTGTAATTTTTAGAAAATATAAAAATTCCTCTAAATAGTTAGAATCTTCCTAAACAATAAAAAAAAATTCCATGGTGAATTTCACTATTAACTATTTATTTATTTATAGTTTAATTACGGCCAACTGCGGAAAATATGTTTAAAACCAACATTTAATTATGATTTTACGACAATAGGGGGCTTGTTATTATTAAAGTTAACGCTGCTGTGATTTTGCATAATAAAATATGTTTTAATCACAGGTGAGCTAAAGAGTCTAGTAAAGACCACCTGCGGTTTACTGCAAGAGTGGTTTTCTGGGTTATTTTTAGCCCCTGCTATGTAATTATATTTAATTTTTCCCTATCTTTTAGTAAAAGGCTTTTAACGAATGCTACTAAAAATCTTAGCCAAAATAACTTCTTAGGGTTTATACTGGTGCAGGATTTAACCTTTGAATCAAAGTGAAACTTTTTAAATTACCTATTTAATTATTGAGTCTTTTATTAGATAAATTATTGCTTAAATTTTAAATAATAATGATATATAATTATGTTAAAATTAGGGGATGGTAGCCTATATCGTACCGGTACGCAAATCGTACTTTTTTAATTTATCTAACTTCTAAAAGATGTTTGCGAAATCTTATGACTTTTAATAATAGCTAGCTTGGAGATTAACACTCATACACAATTTAGTCCTTGTAAATTAACTTCAATGTATAGATAAGGTCCGACAAAAAAATTGCCTAAAGTGATGTAAAAATTTTCAAGTTTTTCTAATGATATTTCTTTTTAGTAATTACAATTACCACATCGTTTAATGTGTAATTACATTAATTAATACCAGAATAACATACAAACTAAACATATCCATAGTTTTAGTTTATACTTTATATTTTTATTTTTTATACAAAAATCGTATCTGTACTGAATTTCGTAAATCATCCAGGGTTTAATTCCCGTAGGACATAATTAAATATGTTTTATTTTTTTTTCGGTAACTTTTTGTTAAGGAATCGTAGAAAGTTGTAATTTGAAATATTTATTCTTAGTTATTGACAATAAAAAATACATACAAGTTACTACCCCGTGAAGTCCGTGAAGTTCATGACTAATCACAAGTAGTCAAATAAATGTTTATGTATAAATGGAAAAGCTTTTTATCTTTGAATAATATTTTTAATTTAAACTAACAATAAATAATTACGTTAAGGTAATTAACTAGGTACGATTTAGGCAACCACGCTCCCAAATCGTACAGTTTGCAGACCTTACGAAGACATGTAAAATATTACTTATAAATGTCATAAAGTTTAGTAAAAAAATTTTTTATATGTTAAAAAATTATTATACTTTAACTTAAAACAAAAAGCAAGTTCTAAAATGTAACCAATTATGAAAAAATAAAAAATAATGTTAGGTGGTATGATTATAGCGACTTTACCCTACAACAAAATATATTTTCCAAAAAGAAATATTTGAATTGTGGCATAGTTCATAGGCGCCGAGTCAAGGGGGGCCCGTGGGTCACGGCCCTCCCTGGATTCATAACAGGGAGTGCCTTTGGAATATTTTCTATACTTTTAAATATTATAACAGCTTCCAATTTTTAAATATATTTAATCCTTTTTTATTTAATGAAAATTTATAACTTTTATGTATTTTTTTAGTTTAAAAATATTTGGGCCCCCTGGGATTTTGAAAAGTCAGAGCCCATGGCATTGTTATAAATACAAATATAAAAAAAGGTACAAAGAACATTAAGTACGATGTACCCAAGAGGAAGGGATGAAACTCTAACTGCTAGTTGATTCCTCACGTCCATAGGCCAACCTCCTAAAAATTAGTTGTTTTTCCAAAATTTTGCACAGTTTCAGTTTTTTCACTACGATATTTAAAAAACGCTTTGACATAGAAACTTGAAATTTAGACCATAGATTGTCTACGTGGAAGAAAAAATTTCTAGTCTCTATATCAAAACAGAAATGAAAATGTACAAAAATATATTCACCTACCTTAATTAAGGTAGGTAAAGCTTCTTTTTTTAATAAATTAATTGAACTAGTGAACTCTTGTTGATCCACAGATATTCTTTTTCCATTACAAAATTGCGTGCAACCACACCTGTCATATGTTACGTTTTACCTTTTGCTCAATAGAATTTTAGAGGGGTAGATTTTATTTTAATGACCATGTAGGTACATGTTCTGGACCATCTGTTGAAAAAAGGTATAATACTGACTTTACTGATAAAGGAATCATTAAAGATTAATTTACTTCTATTAAAGATATATGCAGATGAAAAGTTCTATATAGCTATCGAATGGTACTATGGTAGGTCTTATTTATATTAAGGGAACGTTGAAGTAACGCAAAATGTACCAACATTCATACACTTCATACCTCGGTTCACACGTTAATCAAGGCTGTAGAGATTTAATATTTTGGCTATCCCCCTAGGGGGTGTCTATTAGGGGGGGTAGCCAAAATATGAAATCTCTATAATCTATAATAAAGCGAGAACCCGGGTATGAAGTGTATGAATTTTGGTCCAATTTGCGTTACGTAATACGTTCTCTAAGTATTATGTACTAATGAATAGTATATTAAAGTACTCGTACAAGTTTAGAAAACGAGTACAAGTTTAGAAAACGAGCCACTTGGGGCGAGTTTTCTAAAGTACTAGGGGAACGTTCAAGTATTACGTAACGCAAATTATACCAAAATTCATACACTTCATACCTCGGTTCCCGCGTTATTAAAGGCTGTAGAGATTTTATATTTCGGCTACCCCCCTAACACACCCTCTATTTGGGGGGGGGTAGCCAAAACATGAAATCTCTACAGCCTTTAATAACGCGAGAAATGGGGTATGAAGTGCATACAATTCATACCTCTGTTCCCGCTTTATTAAAAGGTGTAGAGATTTTATATTTTGGCTACCCCCCCCCCTAACATACCCCCTATTTGGGGGGGGGGGTAGCCAAAACATAATATCTCTAAAACCTTTAATAACGCGAGAAATGGGGTATGAAGTGTATCAATTTTGGTACAATTTGCGTTACGTAATACTTGAACGTTCCCTAGTGCGCTAAAAATGTGTTATGAAACGAGTGCTTTATAAAAAATTTTCTATTTTGCTCTAAAATGAGAAAAAAAAAGCATTTAAATTGATGAATGATTTAGAGATTTTTGTTTTGGGTTGGCATTACAGTTTACACCATGTTTAAAATTCTAAGAACAAGTGATATTTTGATATATTTGATAGTCATCTCTTCTCTTTTTCACTGCAATGGCGATTTGTCCCGTTAGATTAGACAGGGACAAAAGGTCTACCTAAAAAGGATAGAAGACATACATACACTCCCACTTCCACCCAACCAAACAAATTCTGTATTTGTTCTTTGTTGAACAAATACAATATTTACTTGGCCGGGCGAAAAGTGTAACTATATTATTTTTATTAAAGAAATTACTGGCGCCATCTAAATTTTAGTAGAATTATCTTATTCTACAGATTAACATTAGCTATGTTCGTTCGTGCCGCTCAGTGCTACACTTTCCGGCCAACCAAATAAATACTGTATTTGTTGTATGAAAAACAAATACAGTATTTATTTGGTTCGCTGGAAAGTGTAGCACAAATGAGACAGAGATAGGGTAGATGTCTTTTGTTTCATAATTCTAGTTGTAGAGAGCTCCATTAACCAAGCCTCAATTTTAACACGATAAAAAATAACCTAAACATAAAATTTTGTAGAAAATTAAACTTTAAAGCGACATTGACATTTGCACGGAAAACGTCAAGCGATAGGCCCATTTTGCACGTCCCTGGTTAAAATAATCAAATGAAAAATTACATAAAGGATAGCCTTTACAATGTTAAGGCATGTGCAAAAAATTGTTACTAGTTGATGGGATTACACAGATATTAAATAAAACTACTTTTCAGGAGTACCTTTAGTATGGTCGTAGTTCCCTTAGGGTTAATTTCCGGACCAACCTTTATAGGAACTTTTTGTCTCATTTTCGCATGGGGATTCAAACCTTTTTCGTTTCATTCACCTATTCTAAATGAGCCTGCATTTTTAAAGAAAACGATGCTCTTGATTTATCACCATTTCAAGATTAGGTGAGATTTAAAATAAAAAAAGTTTTTTGGAATCCTTTTTAGCACGGTTCTTACCGTTACTGAGCTAGAGCTCTAAGTACTCAAGTTTTTATCACCCTGTACAATAGAGATTGTATCGTACCTCGTCTCTAAAATCAAACTCGTCCAACAACGATGTTCTTTCGGTCATTGGCACACAAATAACTATTTTAAACAAAACATAAAATGTGGATTTAAGTAGTATTTTTAAAAGTCATCACTAAACAATGATAGAGCAAATACTGATCAAGATAATTGGTTCTATCTAGATCAATTATTCAACTAATATGTTGAAGTATAGGCAGCTGAGCGCCACAGGGTGTCTTTCATCCCTTTAAATAACCCCCCATAGATGGGTTACATACACAACAGTTTAAGTGAGACTTGTTTATTCACTGTTGTTTCATCTGGTGTGATATCATCAACCAATTTTAACAGAAGGCATGTATTTAATATCAATTAGTTACTGGAAATTATTGATAAATAATGTTTTTTTTTTTAATTGGCATACGTTTCAGTTTTTTTTTTGCGTTCACAAAACTTTTCATATTTTGTACTGTAATATACAATTCGTCAAGAAAAAAAAATGTCGAAGGATAAAATATTATAAATAACATGGTCGAAAAACTCCTGTAAACTAGAACTAAATACTATAGCTAATTTAATATGGCTAATTTTAAAAACTAGTTGATACTAGTTATAATTGAAAAATTGCATGTAATACATACATTACATGTATTAATAATAATAAAGTTTGGGCTTTCTTGTCCCACTGTTTTCCACGCCTGGACCTAACCTGTAATGAAAAATAAAGACCAGTAAACTAATTATTATTGGTCTGCAATTTAAATCATAAATCTCCGCTAGATTAATGCTTAAAGCAAGATGGCTGAACTGCTGTTGTCATGATAAAAAATATAATCTAATACATTTCATTAAAAAAAAACTTAAATGTATAGTTTTAGTCAATGTTTTTTACTTTTGAGACTGAGAAAAATAATAAATGTTTTAAAGGGTGCCTTGTGAGCTATCAACAAATGTTTTTTGTAGTTGTTTATTTGGGTTACGCGTATGTGGAACTTTAGTTTTATATGACTCTGCTTTTTTTGTGAAATGCAAGAAAAAATATTGGTGGTAACTATGAAAAGAACTAAAAAACTAAGTATTATAGTATTATTTTCTTCATTTAAATTCAAACATCTAGGTTTCAAAAAAATTAGTACTTTATTTTTAAATAAAAAACAGTTGCGAATAAAATAGTATACAAGTCTCCCGGAAAATGGTACTTTTCCTCGACCTATAAATGGTCTCGGAAAAGTACTATTTTCCGAGTCGACCTTTAATCTACTATTAAAAAGTACTTAAAACTTTTTATTGTTTCTTCTACTTCTACACACACTAAACAAATGTATATATCAATATAGTCTAATTCATTATCTTGGCACTTTACGCCTTTGTGCACAACATTTCCCCGAAGAACACAAACTTAATTAAAAAATACAAGAAATAAAAATAAGATTTAATTAAAACACAAAAAACAATAATCTGTATATAGAAAGGAAAAAAAATAATAATGTAAAAAGTCAACCAAACTAATTTACCGCTTATTTTAGAGAGCTTTAAAAAAAGCTAACTACAATCCAATGCATGTTGCAATCTCAACTAAAGGGCGGACGGTTGTTTACAGTTCCATTACGTTATGGCGCAAACGGTTTGTTTTTAAGAATAACCTATAATATTTCATATATTTAAAAGAACGGGATTACCCGCTGTGCGGTATTCCCCCCGTTTACCTAAATCTAAAGCTCTGTAAACATTTGAAGAGTATTTATGAATGCACAATATGCATTATCCAATATCTATTGAAAATCAGAATAAATTAACAGTTTGAGGATGGCATAAAAAGTATGTTACTATAGATAACAAATTTCGAAACTTGTAGGGTCTACTATACCATATAGTATGATACTGTAAAAGAAGACCATCTGGCAAAGTGACATGATTCACCCTATATATTATAATGGTTATTTACCTATCTGACTTTTTAATCGTAATATGATGATTATATCTTTTCGGACACTGGAAAGATAAATGGTCTGCTATTTAGGGGTTTTTGTTTTTATGGGGTTGAAACAACACATTTAAAAGCCATTGTTCGCATGAATATTTAATATATATTATTTATTAAAATACCTTTGCTGCTATAGGGGGAAAGGGGGGAATGCTCGGGGCTCCTGCAGTGAAATGGAAATAATTGTTTTTCTCAATCCAACTATATAATATCTACCAATATCACTCTGTACGATGATTAGAAAATAGATTGGTGGAATAATAAATAAAATATAATAATAATAATAACAATAATTTCTAACCACGTTGAGCCCCGGAGGCATCAAGGTGAATCACCTTAGGTGATGCCATGCATACAAATTCTACTGAACCGGGTGGCATCAACCACGCGTTAAAAAAAAGTTTGCCTGTGAAGGATAAAAAATTACATAAATAATTTATATGATGAATAATGCGTACCGTCAACTGGGGTGACTTCGGACGGTGTGGTTGACTTCGAAAACTTTTTCAATTCCATAACTTGTGCACATAACCTCACAACTGTTGCACACTAGCTTTGGTTTAGAGAGTTTTGCAAAAAAGTGTACGGTCACCCACACCGTCCGAAGTCACCCCAGTTGACCGTATATGTTTGTGACTAAAAATTTGTTTCTTACTTAAAAATTTTAATATAATAAAATTAAGTAAATGTTATACAAAAAATAAATAAAAATTGAATGAACAACAAAAAAATACATTAAAAAAAGATAGTGACTGCTACCCCATGCGCACGGAATCATAGTTAACTTAGTCACGCTTGGAGCTCACGGAACGATAGGTATGTAGGAGCGCCTATGTGCAGCTCTTTATGCAATGTTTTGATAAACTGCGCATGCGCTGACCATTTTTCAATATGTTATTTTAAATAAAACACATTTTTTTACAAAAAAAAAAAACACCAAACCAACGTTAACGAAAACCAAGGCCCCCTCATAAAAAAAAGACCAAACCAAGAAAAAACCAAAACAAACTCCTGCACAGAGAGCTGCATTTAGGCGCTTGTTCGGTATGTGGCTCACGCTCCGTGCGCGGCTTGTTACGTTCATATAGGTTAGGTTAGTTCATGTTTTAAGTGAATAAAATGAAGAAAGGTGAGTTATTTGCAACGTTTGAAGGACTGGAAGAGAAAATAAAAGAATATAAAACAACCAAATTTATTACTCTACAAAAAAGGGATACCTGTTCATTATTTAAAGCGGTAACAAAGTATCCTAGAGTTTCACAAGACAATCAAAATTTAAGCATTATTTTATTCAGTATGCATGTTCAAAAGGCGGAAAGCGTTTTAAGAGTGGTGGAAAACCGATTAGAAAAGTACCTACTCCTATCTTATCATACTATTCGCGGCACCTTCGCCAGAATAGTATTATACATTACGACATTATTAAAAATTCCCTAGCTCATAGCATTAGAAGCTCCTAAATCTTGAGATCTGCACAAAGTTTGTTTTGGTTCTTTGTGGTAAAAAATTGTTTTTTATTAAAAATAATATATTGAAAAACCGGTCAGCCCTCTACGACACATTCGCTCATAGCATTAGAAGCTCCTAAATCTTGAGATCTGCACAAAGTTTGTTTTGGTTTTTTGTGATAAAAAATTGGTTTTTATTAAAAATAATATATTGAAAAACCGGTCAGCCCTCTACGACACATTCGCTCATAGCATTAGAAGCTCCTAAATCTTGAGATCTGCACAAAGTTTGTTTTGGTTTTTTGTGGTAAAAAATTGGTTTTTATTAAAAATAATATATTGAAAAACCGGTCAGCCCTCAACGACACATTCGCAGTTCAGCATAAACTTTGTGCAGATCTTACGATTTAGGTGCTCCTATCGCATTTACGTCGCAACTCCATTCCGCGCGCACGGAGCGCGAGAGACACACCTATTGTTCCGTTCGCACGGAGCGAGAGTCAGTTAACTATGGTTCCGTGCTTACGGGGTAGCAGTCACTGCGATAAAAGAAACCGTATCCTTATATCACGATTATTCATTTAATTTTATCTTACATTAATTTAATTTTATCTAATATTAACACATATTTCTATAAAAGCTTAAAATTTTTATGACATAAAAATACCCTGCCCAAAATTCAAGAAAAAAGGAATTTATACTAGGGCTCAACGTGTTAAAATTTTCGAGGCGAATATCTCAAAATCGAACATACTAATAAAAGTTATTCACATAGCATATTTTAAAATATAGGAAAATTAATAAAATTGCTAATAAAACTTTTCAAATGATTCCTTAAGATTTGTTAGAAATAATCATTTAAATACAAAAATGATACCTAATTAATATATACATATCTGGTAATTACAATAAAGCAGAAGGCACAATAAGGTTTACTGATGAGATCCCTGGAGAGCTTTGGCAAATACATATTCGGAACAAATTATATACCGTGAAGCCTTAATAAAGCTCCCCCTCTAAAAAATAAAGCGTTCATTGAAAATATCCACCCTTTGTATAAACTGGTCGCTCCAGCCCTGCGGTTTGATTTCATGAAACGCCCGCAATATTTACATTAATTTTAATATTATTTGTTTTTCTTATTAATCAAGTGCACCTCTTTGTGAATATTTATCCTTACGAGAGCCTTTAATCATGAGCAAATACCAGTTTTATAACGAGTCACTTAATTAATTTAATTTCAAACTAAGGTCTCTAAGCCACTGATAAGGAATTATTTATAATAATAGTTATTTATGATACTAGTGGGTAAAGTAAGATATTGCCCATGAAAAAATTAACCTGGGCGTCAGCCAAGCAGCTTAATTTTTGAGAGGGCAATATTGGTTTACCCATGAGTGCCATACAATGTTTTATCCAATAAACAGCTTAGGAATCCATATTTTTATTAAAAATTTTAATGACATTTACAAGAAAATAATTTAACAAGTGACAGTTGAGTGGGTAAAATAAATAATTATCCACTCAATAAAGTAAAAGCCACGCGGGGGTTATTATTGAGTTTATCTATTTAAAATAAAGCTGGTAATTGTCTTGTTATCTGTATGTCTTGATTTGGTCAGCATAGATGCAGGATTTTTATCATGTTAGTTATAATAATGACACAAGGTTAGTTTACGGTTTACCAAATTCGCCCTTTAGGCTCGGTTGCCTGAAAATTAGTCCCTGCATCATACATTATTTCTGTTTTGATTGTAATTAATTTTAAAATAATTAAACAAACTTAACTAAAATCTTAGTACTATTTAACTATAGTATGTATAAGTACTATCTAGTAAGTACCTATGGTATACCATTAGGTAACCATGCCGACTCAAATTAGGTCAGTTGTTTTTCTAATAAATATATTGATAGGTAAAAATTAAATTTTGATATATTTGGTAATAGCGCATTAAACTGAGCAACATGGTAAGACATCCGGTATCTATAATGTAAAAAAAAAATGTGTACGAGCCTGTGTAGCTTTGGTTTTCCGGTTTTGTAGACCCACTTTCAGAATAGCTAGAAGCATGAAATTTGGCATGTACATGGAGTATCCCCCCCTCACGACCCCAGGAAAATACAAAACCTGACCTCCACCCCATAACCCCTTATTGTAAAAAAATATTATAAGCACTTTTAGAATAACTATAGACTTGAAATTTGGCATGTGCGTGGAAGAATAATCAAAATGTTGACCTCCGCCTCCTAACCCACAAAAAGAAATAAAAAAATGTAAGAAATTGAAGAAAACAATACGAAAAAAAAAATTTTAAAAATCTAAAAATTATTAAACATAGTGAAGAAAGAATTAATTTTAGTATTTAAATAATCCGTGCGAAGAACAAGCTTCATGGCTAGTATGTATACAGAGCGTGTCAAAAGTCCGCGCCCCCTTTAACTTTTGAACGGCTTATGATTTCAACTTAACATTTGGAACACGTAAATAACATAACCCAAATAATTTTTTGGCATATATTTGATATGTTTAGGTGGGCAAGGGGGATTTTTTTTTGAATGGAATGGGGGTCGTGTGATACATAATTTCAAAGCTCATAAAATTCTCAATTCGACTATATATTTTTTATTTTTTTTTAAACTTTTTTTTATTTTGGTTTTTTTGGTAAAAAGTGCGATTTTGTTTTGTGAAATTTTATTTATATTATTCAAAATTAGTTTAAAAGTATAATTCACGTATTTGCATAATAAAATAAACCATTTTTCAAAAAAAAAAAAGATTTTTTTAAAGAAATTTGACGAAAATTTCCATTTTTAACCCTTTTTTAAACCCTTAAAAATTTATCCGAAAAAATAAGAAAAATGTGGACAAAATCTTTAAAGTGATGTATGACACGACCCCCCTTTCCATAAAAAAAATCCCTCCTTGCCCCCTTGCCACCTTGGTGCCCTCTAAACTTATAAGACATACCATATTTGGGTTATGTTATTTACGTTTCCCAAATTTCAATGAAAAAATGATATCCAAAGCCGTTCAAAAGTTAAATGGGGGCCGACTTTTGACACGCTGTGTATACATGTTAGCATCAGTGCCGGACACAGCTAGCATGGGCTCAGACACAGCCAGCGCGGGTTCAGGCATAGGACGATCAGCGCTCCCAAACCAAAAATAAATTAGAGCATTTCGGAATGTCTTGGAGAAATATATTTTATGCCTACGTTGTCTTTAAGCGGAACCGGTATTTTTTCTATAAAAAGTGTTAAAGGCTAATCGTACCCTTTGAGAAGTTAATTTTGATGGGGGGAGCGTTGTATTTAAATGGAACCATTACAATTATTTTATTTTCTAATTAGTCACAGCAACGTAGTATAAAAATCACCGTTTGCCCCAAAAAAATCCAAAAGTTTTTAAAATTGGTAGAAATGTAGTTAAGACCTTTCTAATGAACGAGAAAGGTCTAAACTACATTTCAAAAGTCATCAACAATTGAAGGTGAGCTCGCGTCGCTATCTTGATTTTAAGGTACAATTTTGCAGTTTTTTACAAATAACTTCTAAACAATCAGTTTTTTTAGAAAATAAGTATTGATAAAAAAGGAAGCCTGAAAAATTCTCTACAAAATAGTGTTTTTTTCTTCTTTTTTCTTATTTGCTTGGTTTTTGAGAAAATCAAAAAATGGTCAAAAATTTTCCGATACCGTGATTTTAAGGTACACCTTTGGACTTTTTTGCAAATATTTTCTAAATAGTCAAATTTTTGAAAAAACGATTTATTATAAAAAAGGAAGCTTATAAAATTCTCTACAAAAACGTTTTTGAATTTTTTTTCTATCTCTCTTAGTTTTAGAGAAAATTGGCAAAAATTATGGGCATATCTTGATTTTGAGGTGAACTATTGGGTTTGGATTTTATTGCATACCTGACACTCGAGAAATCACATAAAACGTAAATTCTAGTTCAAGCAGATATTAAAGTTTATATCATCATTATCAAGTCAGATAAAAAAAGGATGTTTTCATTTTTTAGAGAAGCATTATTTTTTATTGTAACTTATTTTTTTGAAATATTATTAGACCTATTGATATTTGCAAAAAACTAAGTGTTCCTTAAAGTTAAGATATCGAAACAATTTTTTACCATTTTCTCATTTTCTCAAAATCTAAATAAGCTAGAAAAAAGTTAAAACTAAGTATTTTGTAGAAAATTTTATAAGCTCTTTTATGTAAAAACTAATTTCCTAAGAAATTGACCGTTTAGAAGTTATTTGCAAAAAAGTCCAAAAGTTTATTTTAAAATCAAGATGGCCGCGCGACCTCACCTTCAATTATTCAGGACTTTTAGTACTTTCATCAGGAAAGTCTAGACTAAAATCAAGATGGCCGCGCGACCTCACCTTCAATTATTCAGGACTTTTAGTACTTTCATCAGGAAAGTCTAGACTACATCTCCACCAATTTTCAAGACTATTGGATTTTTTTGAGGAAAAAACCCTTCGTTGCTTAAACTAAATAGCAGGTAACAGTAACAATTACTTAATTGATTAAAAGAGTTTTTTACTTTTTTTTTTCAAAAACTTAATATTTTTTAGCAAGCTTGAGGACCAGGCCCTCTTTGACCCCATGTGCTCCAGCCCAACGTCAGTATAACTCCTAATTTTCCATCTATCCTAATTTTGTTTCAGTAACTTTATCATTAAGTCCTGTTATGTTTTTATTCTAGCATAAAATTACTACTCAAGGCATATCCACAAGCTTGCATAAGCAAACATAACGCCTAATAACATAGTGACATAATTTGCTTAAGGCATATGACATAAGACTATTGGCGGTCCTAATACATATGCGCATAAGATTAGTTAATAGATGATAGAAGAAACAGAAGGCGAACACATGCAAATTATGTCATTATGCATTATGCGTTATGTTTTGTTATGCAAGCCTGTGGATAAGCCCTTAATTGTTTTATAATAATATGGCCAAATCACATAAGCAAATCCTAGGATCCAAGACATATACACAAGAATTCTGATTATATCTTAATTTAAAGTAATGTTGAAAAACTGCAATGAGATAGTTTCTTGACAACAAAGACAGTCCAAATTAGCTCTACAGTGCTATCTCTTTGTAACATGTTAAGCACATAAGATTGGTTAATAGATGATAGAAGGAGAAGAAGGCGAACACATGCAAATTATGTCATTATGTATTATGCGTTATGTTTTGTTATGCAAGCCTGTGGATAAGCCCTAAATTGTTTTATAATAATATTCCCAAATCACATAAGCAAATCCTAGGATCCAGAACAGATAAACAAGAATTCTGATTATATCTTAATTTAAAATAATGTTGAAAAACTGCAATGAGATAGTTTCTTGACAACAAAGACAGTCAAAATTAGCTCTACAGTGCTATCTCTTTGTAACATGTTAAGCACATAAAATTGGTTAATAGATGATAGAAGAAGAAGAAGAAGGCGAACACATGCAAATTATGTCATTATGTATAATACCTTCGCATAATAATTATGCGTTATGTTTTGTTATGCAAGCCTGTGGATAAGCCCTTAATTGTTTTATAATAATATTCCCAAATCACATAAGCAAATCCTAGGATCCAGGACATATACACAAGAATTCTGAGTTTATCTTAATTTAAAATAATGTTGAAAAACTGCAATGAGATAGTTTCTTGACAACAAAGACAGTCAAAATTAGCTCTACAGTGCCATCTCTTTGTAACATGTTAACTGCAGTTTAGCCAATGTAAGGAAAACAAAGTAATCAGAGTAGCCAATATAATCAATAAAATATATTTATATTTACCTTATTTAACCTTATTTATTTTAACCCTAATTTAATTTTATATTATGTCATTTAAGTTCTTTTTGTTTTTACTACTATTTCTATGTGTACAAAACTGGAACTTTTAGCGTAGATTTCTACCTAGAACAGTTAGTGGCGTTTTAAACAAATGTACTCGCCCGGGAAAATGTCCCATTAGCAACATTTGTCAAGTACTATACTTATCGATAGTATACCCGCATCTCTTTCATTTGATTCACTCGTTACCTTCTGTAGTATTAGGCAGTGACGAAATGTAAGAAATACAAAACACCCTAAACTCGAATTACTACAGTGAATTAAGGATGACTCTTTGAGTAGGTATAATTAGGTGGTATAATGCATTCGTAGCGACCATATGTAGTGTAAATTCACAGATGGTCTTTATAGCAAATCATTAGTCCACCAAACATTCGGATAAACATTCCGTTTTTGTACAAAAGGCATTTGGACCCATATAATCCACTCTTTCTGACATGGACTCGGTAAGCCCTGCCATTCAGCGTATTCACTGCCATGATTAGGAACAAAACGTTGCCTTGCTCGTCTAATCAAACAAAACCCGCTGACTTTTTCACAACAATGGTTTTCTCCAACATCGAATTGTCTGATTGAAGCCATGTAATGTCGGCTTTTCGCAACCCCCATATTTCATCAGGTTTTCCTCTCGGCTCTATTCACTTGTTTTTCGGGTCTATAGCCACCCCCGCGTTTTCTTATACAGGGTGATCTAGGGTTCAGAATTATAACAAAATTACTTCCACAGATTAAGAATAAAAATATTTCTTAAAATAAGAACAGATTTATTTTATTATTGTGAGAATATATTTTCTCAAAACAAAGAAAATTTATTTGCAAATTCCAAGATGGAATAAGTAATGATACCTTAAATTGATGATATTTATTTTAGAATATACACGGTGTATTTGAAATAGGGTCCGAAATTTTAAGGGGTTTGGGGTTTGTAAATCAAAAAATATGACAAAAAGTTCATATAAACTTATGTCTAAAAATGCATCGTAAAGGAGCTACTCCCCTTTGAAGTGGCTAAAACATTCGGTTTTTATTAACCAACTCAGGAACCCTTTGAGATAAAGCAAAGGGGTTTTGCACATAAACTCATCCTAATAAGGTTTATCTTCGTATGTTATGTTCATGTACTTATTTTAACCAGGGGCGTGCGAAACGGAGGGGCCTTATCAGTTTTTTGTCCCAAACTGTTTTCTGTGTAACTTTTTTGTGATTTTATATTTGGTATATAATTTCTCGGGTCAAAATACATAAAAAAGGTACTCTTGTTGTAACACTGTAGGACTAACCGTTTTCGAGAAAAATTAATTTTAAGGTGAAATTTCACGCTTCATGGACGAAAAATTAAATACTAAAACGTTGAAAACCAAAATTTTAATAATGCAGGATTATTCTATATTGAAAACTAAGAGAAAAAAGTTCTATACATGTATGTCGAAAAATCGCTTTTAAAGCTACTATGGCCCTTTAAAAATGGTGCATTTTTACGAGACCTTAGCTCCCTTAGGATTGATTTCTGGAAGTACCTGTATGTGAGGTTTTTTTCTTAGTGTTTGATAGACATTTACCCTGCATAATTGAAATTTCGCTTTTCAACAATTTAGTATTTAATTTTTCGTCCTCGTACAGTGAAATTTCACCTTCAAATTAATATAACAACAAGAGTACCTTTTTATGTATTTTGACCTAAGGAGTTATATACCAAAAATAAAATTACAAAAAAGTTACACAGAAAAAAGATTGTGACAAAAAACTGATAACCCCCCCCACCGTTTCGCAAGCCCCTGGTTAAAATAAGTACATGAAAGTAACATAAGAAGATGGCCCTTATTAAGATTAGTTTACGTGCAAAACCTAGTTGCTATGTCTCAAAGGGTTCCTGAGTTATTAAATAAAAACCGATTTTTTTAGTCACTTTCAAAGGGACCTATGTTTATAGGAACTTTTTTTTATATTTTCTCGAGTATTTTCTGATGTGGAATCACCCCTTAAAATTTCGGACCCTATTTCAAATACACCGTGTATAAATACGAAAATTTAAAATCAAGTTAATTTTTTATATTGATCCAACATTAAGTTTTTTGTCCGTATATTAATAATAATGTAGTAATATGGCTATTGCATTTCGTCTTGAAATCACGATAGCTCAGTTGATAGGCATTTGACTTTTATTCGGAAAGCCCCAATTTCCAATCCTGGTTGGGGAGAATTTTTTTATTTAATATTCTTGACTCAAATATTATGTTCAAAAAATCAATAAGGTTGATTACTAGTAGTAATTTACTACATTATATTCAACATTAAAAAAATACAAACTCCTTGTAAACGTATGTCCGAAAGGGTCTAACTCGTTTTCTTCGTTTTTTTATTTTATATGTTTTTTTTATATGATATCATAATATTATTATTATAGTTTCTTAATGAGTGATTAAGCAATTCGACATAATTGGCAAAGATTAAATTCCCTCATTTATCAAAATGGGGTAGCGATTCTTGCATATTTTGTATTTGCCTCATTCGAAATTTTTTATCAAAACTTGCATCAAAAAATGGTTAATTTAAAAGCGTGGAGCGGTTTTAAATAAAATGCATTAAAGTGAGTTTGAATAAGCAGATTTAAGAGCTGGCACTGCAAAAAAATGGGTGTAAAATTAAACAGTAATATTAATATTAAATTATAAAATTCATATGAGTTAAACCAATTTTTTACGGTTTTATTGGAAATTTAACTGAATCTTTAAAATTATTGTTTAATTTAGGATGTCAACTTAACTTAAAGTTTTATCCTAAAACTAAGTTTTAAAATAAGAATTTTATAGTAATTTAAATGATTTCTTTAAATTTACGCTTTAACTTTACGATGACAACGAAATATTAATTTTTTATCCCAAAATTAAATTAAGTTTTAAATTTACCATATTATTTTAAAATTGCGGTTGAAATGGTGCAAAATTTCCAATTTTAAATTCCAAAATTAGAGAGAAAAAAAACCTTATCGTTAAATTTTTGCTTTACAATTTCTTTTAAAATTTCGTAACTATGCCGATAAAAAAATGCCATACCTATGCCGATAAAAAAATGTTTAAGGCATTTTTTTTTTCTATATAGACACTCAAAAATTGTTGGAAAAAGCTGCATACGTACTTTAAATATTCTTTTGTTACTAGCAATTTTAGAAACTGTTTTTATGTTTTTCTATCTAGAATTATTCGTTAAATCATCCTGTATTTTTGTCAGACTTTTATCTTTTCGCTTATTTTTCGGGGCTATGGCTACCCCCGTGCTTTCTTATGTATACGAATCGTTCAACAAATGGAGAGGCTTTCTTGCCTGGTTACTATACCATATACTTACTAAAGTATTTTCTTTATTGTTTTGTGTTATGGCTTTAGAAGGGAGATTGATTAAAATGGGGAAGGAGGGGCGACATAGGGAATTAATTATTTTATAAATTTTATGGAAATTCATTAAAACTCACCAAATTTTAAAGCTATTGGCGTAATCCATTGAAAACCGTCCAATTTTCAATTATTTGGGCGCTCGACCAGTTCCATATAAGTTAATTTTTGTGTTTTGTTAAACCTATATATGTGTACTCCGAAACCATTTAAAAAAAAATTCGTTTGGGGGTAGCCACTTTCCCAAATTTGAATTTTTCTGATTTTTGCATGTTGGGAAACTTGATATTTCTTGGTTGTTAAAAGAGATAGTAATATGGAACAAAAGCCAGTTTTTTAAGCAACTACTGGGATACCTTTTTTGTCTAAAACACTTCCCTAAAAAATTTTAAATATGTTAAAATGAAATCCAAAGATTGACATAAAATTCAACAAAATCAAGACTTTTAAATGTCAATATTTTTTATAGGACTGACTTAGGGATTCAATTTGTGTTCACGTATATAGCTTTTATGTATAAAAATTTCGGATTTTTAAAATATACTATGAGTGAGAAATAGAGGCTCAAAATAGGGCATTTTCAAAAAAGTAATATCTTTAGTGCTGTAAAAAATGTATAAATTAATATTTTGATTTAAAACTTTTACAGTATATAGCACATAGCCCTGTTTCAAAAAAAAATTGAACCCCTATGTCAGCCATAATTTTTTTTTTAAATTTAAAAGTCGTGATTTTGTTGAATTTTAGTCAAACTTTGGATATTTTTTTTTTGGAAAAAGTGTTTTTGACAAAAAAGGTAGCCCAATAGTTGCTTTAAAAATGGCTTTCGTTTCATATTACCATCTCTTTTAACAACCAAGAAATATCAAGTTTCCCAGCATGCAAAAATCAGAAAAAATCAAATTTGAGAGAGTGGCCACCCCCAAACGAAGCAATATAATTTTTTTATTAAATTGGTTTTGGAGTACACATATACAGGATAAACAACAGGCAAAAAATTATTGAATTTAAAAATAGTCTAGCGCCCTATGCTGGACGAACTTCAATGGACGCCATTATAAATCCGCAGTTTTAAAATTTAAATTTTTAATACTGTATTTGGTTTTAGTTAAGTTAAAAACACAAATATTCACCAAATTTGGACAGCATTTTTTTCAAAACAAAAATTTAAAAAAAATCCGTAATTTTGAGTAGTTAATTTATTGGATCCAGTTTTAGAGCTTTTGAATGCTTTTGGATACTACTATAAACCGACTTGGCGATAAAAATGGGTCTCCTGGCTCATTTATGCATAGTGAAAGCAATTATAACATAGGTAAAGCAATATGTTTGGTTAAGGCCTTGCATAAGAACATAAAACATAAGAATGCGATGCCGTGATTGGCTTACAAGATATATGGCGGCAGATCAAGCCAATCACGCATTGTTATGTACTATGTTGTTATGCAAGCCTGTGGATATGTCCTTAACTATTATAATATACAATAATAATATAATATTAATAATAATAATAATTAATAAAACAACTTGAATTCGTAGACAGTGTATAATATTAAAAAATCTTTGCGAAGATTTTTTAATATTATACACTGTCTACGAATTCAAGTTGTTTTATTAATTCAACACAGTGTACTGTCAAAAATCCCAAATTTAAATAATAATAATAATATAATGTATGCTCAATATTTTGTGATAGGTACTCCAAACATTTTCCAATTGATGAAACTAAATTTTTCAACTAATATAAGAAAGTTTTCTAATAAAAAAATTGATGAATAAAAAAGGACATCACCTCCACATTTGAAACGTTAATATTTTTTTGAAGATCACACCTCCCCAAGATTTGCAGAATGGAAAGACTGCCCTGCTTTAAAATAGTAACACTATAAAGGTATAAAAATATTGTTGGTATTGAAATTAAAGTTAATTTAGAACGAGATTTAGAACGCCAAGTTGGAAATTCCAAGTTAGTCTTCCCAACTTTGTTGATAGTAGAATATCAACATATTTGGAAAGTCTAACTTGGATTTTTTAACTTGAAACTACCAACATTACAACAATATTGTTATTGGTATTTTCATTTGGAAGTTAACTTATAATTTCCAAGTTGAAAATTCCAAGTCAGACTTTTTAACTTAGTTGGTAATCCAGTTGTAGAATATCAACATAGTTGGTAAGTCCAACTTGGAAATAGCAACTTCAACAATATTTTTGTTGGTATGTCCAACTTGGAAATTCTAACTTATACTTACCAAATTAGTACGAAAACTGATTGGAGGTTAAAAACATAGTTTTTGCAGAATGTTTTGAATGCAACATGTTTACAACATGAAAAAATAAAGCAAAATTTCCCAACTTTTTATAACCTAGATTTAAAACTTTTTAAGAAAGGATGAGGGTAGGCTCCCCGTCTCATGCCCCCTTTGGTATGCTTCTGTCTATATATCGATAAAACAATTTTTTTAAATATGTACAACAAAATTTATTAACATAATGTTTTCATTGTTACTTTTAATGTAACAATAAACACATTATGTTAATAATACTTTACACCTTACATCAATTCTTTACAAGTGAAAAGCCTTTTGAAAAACGGCGGATATCCACAATGACCGACGCGTGTTCGGACGCATGGCGTCGAAATTGTAAGCGCGTGGTTTTGTTAATCATCCAAGGAATCCCCATCGAAGAAGGCCAACTGTTGACACCGCTGTTACCATACAACCCCTTTTGCAGCACTTCCGGTAGGAAACAATGACTTTCCGTCAAACGGCAAATCTGGGTTTCCGTTTTTGTTTAATCATTGTCATGCCACGAATGTTCGAGTGGTGAAAACGTTTTTATTAATTTGATTGTATTATTAGAGGGTGTGCAATCACTGTGTGGATGACTTTATTATTTTTCATATTTTAAATTATGATTATTTTACTTTTTTACTACATTTCCTATTCAAAATTAATTTGGGTTTTTTTCCTTCTGGATAATTGGCCACTAGAGTGGGACATTAAACCAATTTTTCCGAAATCGCCTTCGGATCAGGGATAAACATTTTTTTTGGTGTAAAACAAGTCGTGTCAAAAGATCTCTCGCCCTAGTCAAAGTCTTGTTTTGTGTCAAATTAAGCCAGTTTTAAGAATTTGATAAATTCAACTTTTTTTATTTTGTTGGTCAATTTGCTTTAATTGTATAAAATTTCTAAAACACTTAAAAATAAAAATTGACTCAATAACAAAACCTACCTGAGTTCATAAAAATCATACAACATCTCATATTTTTAGGTCTAAAACGTTACAAAAAAGTTGCATTATAAAAGGAGTTTTGTCGATGTCCAGATAAAAATATCACTTTCTTTCAAGATGATAAAGCATTTAGTTTATCACTATAAATGGATGTCATGTTTACGATTGTTAACAAATTTTTAATAAAAAAATTGTTTGTTTTTTTTTAACAAATCAACTTAGTTAAAGGGGTTTCATCATTTCTTTTCATTAATTTACACTTTTTTAAATAAAAATATATTGTTCTTATTTAGCCCAAAACTCGCCTTTAAAACGATATGCTTATTTATTCTGTCTACATTTAATTCGATTTTTCTCATAAATCATGCACACATAATAAATAGTACACTCGAATGATTTTTTTTACTTCGCTTCGCGTCGTCAAAAAAACTTAATTCTCGTGCACTAAGGACTAAAAGTGGCTTACTCGTTACGATAAATACTATTTTCTACGAGCGTGCTGAAACATATCTCTTTCCGCAAGCATATGTATGTGAAAAAAAGGCCTTTTTCGCAGGCATAAATATTGTTTAATTTCTTAAGTAATTGCGTATTGTTATATTTATTCATAATATTATAAAAACGTTCAAATTTTTTGTTTTTCTTATTGAAAAAATATAAAAATAAAAATAAGATTTATTTAATAAAATATAAAAGTATATTTTATTTTAACTCCGCTCGTAGGAAAAATATTGTTCCTAACGCATGTGTAAAGAGGCTTTTCCACACTCGATTGCTTGTCTGAACTTCGCTACGAGTCGTTCAGGCAAATGCCTAGTTCCGCACTTGTTAGGAAAATAGCTATTTATTATAAGGATAAATTCTACCAATTTTGAAATTAATATTACCAAAAACAAAACAGTTAGGGGGGGTTAAACTTTTTTAAAAATGAAAAAACTATGATTCTTAATTTTTTTTTTCAAAAATGTATCCTTTTTCGCAAAAAGAAAATTAAAAAGAACATTTTGAAAAATTAGTGTTAAAAAAAATTTTGTACTTTTTTTTATTTTTCCGTTTTTTATTTTTTTTTTGTTGTTTTCTTTAATTTTTTTTTTCAAAAATGTTTTATTTTTCGCAAAAAGAAAATTTAAAAAAAAATGAAATTTTTTTTTTACTGTGATAGTATATAATGGAATGCGTAGCATTACATATCTTCACGGCTTCTTATTAACTCAGGGTCAGATTTACCATTAGGCAATAGGTGCTAGTCAATTACCTAGGCCGGCACAACAAGATTGGTGATCTTTTTTTAGTTATTATATTTGTTGTTGTTTTTTTTGGCAATTTTTTTTTTCGATAGTCAAATTTTAGATAAGTCAGCAAATTTTTAAAGGTGATGAGCTTGTTTTAGTCATCAGTTTATTTCCGGGGGGTAAATGTGTAGTGTATCATCAGTTTTTTTTTTGGGACAATTTTTTCGCCAGTCCGCTAATTACCCCCAAAACCCTCAGGAAAAAAACTCGAAACGCCCCTGTGATTACAGCTCTAATAATAATTATTATTTACCACATATAAGAACTGTGTGAAAATCTCTACAGATTATACTCCACTATATTAATAACTAAGTAAACATTAAAAAAACTGTAAAAACACTATCATTATAATATTAAAACCCCATTTCGGAAGTTCCCGTGGTCGATTAAATGCACATCCCATGTCAAAGCCGTTTGCCAAAGTATATAATTACACAAGTGCAGCAAGTGCAGATCGAGCTCTCGACCTCTGATGGTTGTTTTTTGAGACACACGTGGCGAATGGGCATCACCACGTGTGTCTAAGCTCTGGTTACAGTAGCGAACGCCGCTTGGTGGTTCACATGGGAAATCAGTTTGCATTTTGATTCTAGACTAAATAAAAAAGTACCTCGTATTTGAACCGTCAAAAATTCGTATAAAATAGGTTATTTTTTTTTTAGGTTTAGCCCCGATAACTTTTTATTTGTGGAAGGATTTTTTTCAAAAGTAATAGGGTTCGTCTTAGCATAAAACCTAATTTTCTTGAATAATGGAGACAGGTGGGAAACCGGGGACTTTTTTAAATGGAAAGGGGGTCGTGTAATACATCATTTCAGGGATGACGCTATTTTTTTGGGGGGGTGTTGGGGGGAAGGGGCAGGTCAAAAATTTCCCAATTAAATATATTTCCCAACTTTTTTACCCTGAAAAAAAAGCTTGGGGTGGTTATCGAAAATCATTAAGGACTTTTCCTCTATTGCAAAACCCCTTACTTCATTATTAAAAAAGAACACAAAATTTGTATGGACAAATAAGTGTCAAGAATCCTTTCAATATTTAAAAACTATTCTTACTAAAGAAACAATACTACAATTTCCAATATTCAGTCAAAAATACATTCTAACTACAGATGCATCCAATGACGGTATTTTATCTCAAGGTGAAATAGGTAAAGATTTGCCTATTGCCTATTTTTCAAAAACATTAAATAAAGCACAAAGGGCATATTCGACAACGGATAAAGAACTCTATGCAATCATAGAATCATGTAAGCATTTTAGGCCATATCTCTTTGGCACAATCCCTTTTTATATAGTTTGTGACCATAGGCCTTTAGTTATGGTTCGTCATCCCTGCATCATAAAACTCTCTATTTGACCATAATACATATTAAAATAGCCAGCATGTTGGACATTGAAGCCTTGAGTCATCTAACAAACTTTAACATCGCAGTCGACAAAATAATAATTACAAAATATTTTTGTGACGCCATTTATTTTTGAAGTGAAAACGCGTTGAGCGATTTTTGGTAGGGGAAAATTTTATGGGTTCGCGTTACCGCTGAAAACCGACATGCATACCGAACGATTTTTTTGTTTCTTCAATAACTTTTTACCGAATTGACGTACAGACTGGAAATTTGAAATATAAGCTTATGGTGACTATTTAAACATGTCACATACATAAAACTACTAAAAAAATACTAGCCGTGAAGTCCAAAATAGGCACATCATGATTTTCTTTTCTTTTTTGATAACTTTCGATAGGATTGACTTAAAGACTTGAAATTTGAAATATAAACTAACGGTGAATATTGAAACAAGAGACATACATAAAAATACCAAAAAATACTAGCCATGAAATCCAAAACAGGACCATAATGATGTTTGTTGTTGTTTTAATAACTTTTCATAGGCTAGACTTAAAGGCTTGAAATTTAAAATATAGACTTATGGTGACTATTGAAACAAGAAATATACATAAAATACCAAAAAATACTAGCCGTGAAGTCCAAAATAGGTACATAATGATTTTATTCTGTTTCAATAATAACTTTTGACTGGATTGACTTAGATACTTTAAATTTAAAATATAAGCTTATGGAGACTATTTAAACGGATTCTAATTAAAAAATGCTAGCCGTGATGTCCCGGTGTGCGCAGCGAGCGAACATTTTTTTTTAAATGGTTATTTAATGACTTTATAAAATTTTATTGAATGTAGTTATTGTTAAAAAAACTTATTTTTTAATACTTGTTCACCAGAAAACTATTATTGGTCAACGCATACCTGCTTAATTTAATTTAGTAATAATTATAATTTTATAAACCCAAAAAAAAAATAGTATTAGATACGAGGTTTTTTCTAATGTGTTCACATTTCTTGTTACTTTAATCTGGGATACGCGCGCCCCATTGTTCCCGGAAGATAATTTGATTACAATAGATGTTCTTTTTGTTCCTCCTTGACTTTGAAATAGCGCAAGGTCTGGTGAATCACAGATAATTCGTAAATTAAATAAAATACGAGTTTCAGAGCTAAGTTTGATTTTTTCTACGTTAATTTTCCATAGAAATCCTAAGCTTTACGAATCTTATAGGCTTTAAGTTTAAGCTTTATTATATTATATTATTATTTCAGTTAAGGAATAACTGCATTTAAATTTATTTATAATCCTGCAATAATATTAAACATATGTTTATTCTAAGTGGTAACAACTAAACAAATTGCAAGAGCTTTAAAATAAATATTATATTAAAAAAGATTGCATACTGAAAATATTAGGATTTCATGTACCAAATATTGCCATAGTACGGTCCTTAAAAGGAGCTCCTATTTCTAATTCTAAAGAAAATAATTACAATAAAAAAATAACAACTAATATGAAAATATTGTGTCACAATAACAATTTCAAAGGTTTTTTTTAGGTACAATTTTTACACTTAAATAACAATTTGTCGTTTTTAGTAAGTCTCCCGTACTCTTCATCCACGTATCGATTACAAACAAAGCACAATCTCATATCAGCCTGGCGATTCTCTTTGTATAAAAAGCCGAACCAATATTCAGAAATCTCTGATTAATTTTATACTTTATTTTCTTGTTGTTTTTGTCAACTACTTAGAAAACAATCTCAAAAAAATATCTTTTAGCTTCTTTATTGAGTTCAGCTATTTTTAGGTACAATTTGAGCACAAATAACAATTTATCGTTTTTAGTAAGCCCCACGCACTCTTCATGTACTTACCGATTACAATCTCATATCGGCCTGGCGATTCCCTTCGAATAAAAAGCAGAACCAAGATTCAGAATTCTCTTATTTCTTTGTTGTTTTGTTACTTTATTTTCTTATTGCTTTTAGGTTTTGTAATTTTTTTTTGTTATCAGTTACTTCGCATGGCAATTTTAGGAACACAGCTACTTAAAAGTCTCAAAAAATTACCTTTTCTTTATTGAGTAAAACAAAATATTGGCCAAGAAAGTGAATGTTTGTGCCTACCTTATTGCATTCTTACCCTGCAGTTTGCTGCAGTCAGCACAATTTTACTAGTTTTAAGGTTTTAATTATGTTGTTGTTATTTTTATAATCAGTGTCCATCTATTTTTGGTTATTATAAAAAAGTAACATGCTAATGTAAATTTTAATTCGCCTTCGCCAAAATTTCAAAAAAATATTTTTTCTGAGATCTAATAGAAAAGTTAACATTTCTACAAAAACAAATGAAGTTTTCAAAAATAACTTATTTTTTAGTATTTTACTCTTCTGTTCGTTACCATGGCAGCAAGCAGAAAAGTGATTTTTTTGGGGAACAGTGTATGCAACCGGCGCGGCGTGTCAATCGTAAAACAGCTGTCAGTTATATGCAACGAGATGTTGGTTAGCAATGTTTTTAATATGAAATTATTATTTATTTTGAATCAAATCTCAAAATCTTGTGCTAAATATTTGTGTGCTTTATATTTGTTGTTACGAAGGAATTATGGAGAGTTACTGTGATTAGGATTTTACTTTTACACAAACAGATTTGCAGAAAATTGTATTCAGGTGCTGCGACCTTGTAAGGTAACCTACTGTCTAAAATTTATTTATTTATTTTAGATCGTAGAAAAAAATTTGTTTATAGTACGAGAGGGAAATGTAATTTCTGCTTTCGCGTGATTGCTGATCTCGGTTAAATGCCTCGATCAGCAAAGTCCAAATCAAGCAAGAATCAGTAATTTTGCGCTTTTAATACAAAAATAACTATTTCGCCCTTACATAGAAATAAGATTGTCTTAAATCAAGAATATGTGTTTTGGATATAACGAAGAGAAAGCAAAATTGCCCTTTAAATATAGAAGGATAAGAATATGGTATGCATAATAGAAGAATATATTCTCTTCCTTATATACAATTTACCATATTCTTGATTTAGGAAAATATTTTTCTGTGTGTATGTGATTATTTCGCCAAAACCGTAGTAATTTTTAAGAAAATCGAATTTTTCGATTTTTTTTTCATCATTAGAGAAAAATAAAGAAAAACCCACTGAGCAATCCTCTAAAAAGTTTGGTTTTGATCTGTTAAACGGTATGGCCTGTAGCCCACTGGACGGAAGGACAGAAGAACTGACGAAAAATCCAAACCAAGCGAAAAATAGCTAGAAAATAAGTGGGGGGTGTCAAACAAAAAAATAGAAGAAAAATCCAATAAACACTAAATTTTTTAAAAAAGTTACTTTAATTAATTATGAATAATAATTAAAAAAAACATTTATAAACAAAAAGCAATAGGGTGGGTCCCTTTTTAATAAAGTATACTTTTTATTTATAGAGTTATACTCTCCATTGTAAAGAGTTTACTATGGAATGCGAAGTATTACACATCCTCAAGGCTTCTTTTGAATATGCGTTTTATTATACTATTCACAGCGTAAGCGCTAGAATAGTATTATACGGTAGTTTAGAGTTTCCCAAAATCGCCAAAAAACGTACTGGACAAAAAATTCTTGGATACAAATGTTTTTTATGAAAAAATCAGAAACTTTGAAAATGTCCGACTGTCTGTCTGTCCGATGTCACGTTTTTTGTGGACACGATAACTCAAGAACAATCGTTCGACTCGAAACTTTCAGGAAAAATCAAGTTCTGTAAGGGAAGATCCCCATTGTTTTTGAAAGTAGAAAAGTTATGGGGGTTAAAGTTAAAAAAAATAAAAATAAATTATTTTTTTTTTAATAAGTTTTGTTTTTCGAAAAATTTTTTTTTTTAAGTTTTTTTATTTATTTTTTTTTGTATCTTTTTTCAGTTTTTTCGTTTTCTAACAAAAGAAATTTATTTGAAAAAAAAATTATTCAAAATTTTTTTGTTTACAAACTTCCAATTTTTTTTTGTTTTTTTATTTTTTTTTAAGGTTGCGTTATTTGGGAAAATGCAATATACCAACCACTGTGAAAAGTGTACAATGGAATGCGTAGCACTACATATCTTTACGGCTTGTTTTTAAAATTGTTCGGTTTTTGTAAAATTTTCTGCAACGTTTTCAACAAAGAAGATTATTTTTTATTTATTAGAAAATTAATATTTATTTGAATAAGAATTTAAAGAAAATTTAGCTAATATAAAGCTTTTTCATTTAATGACTATGTACCTACACCAAAAATAAATAAATAAATAAATAAATTAATTAATTTTAAGCCGATGATTGCCAAATTAACAAAATTTCATTAATTACATTATTTTTTACAAAATTTATTATTTTTATTGATATCACGTGGACTTTTCGTTCAGTGTAGATACATACAACATATCGTTTGTAAAGTAATTAAATTAGGTACTCTTATTTTAATTACTTATTAATATTTTACACTAATATAACTTATAAAATGCGTTTTATAGATCAATAAAAAATAATTGCTAATAATTATTTGAAGTAACGTACCATCATACCACCACTTAAATAAATGGATTTTTAATCTAAATATTGCCCACGTGATAAGCACAATGTGAAATGAGAAATATTTTCAAAAATATTTAACTTCTTCCTAAGGTGACCGCGATTTACACACTTTACCCTAATATTGTTACCTATATATACCTAGATAAAAAAATACCTACATTTATTTAAAATATTTACCAAATATAATTATATTTTGCAAACAAATATTGACGTTCAATAGAAAAATAATAAATTTTATTTTGATAAACTGGGTTTACCAACCAAATAACAATAAACATAAAAACTTTTTTATTATAATGTTTTTTTTTAACAAAATTTTTAAAATTAAACATAATTATAATTAATAATATTAATTATTAGTATTAATTTAGGTACCTTAGTATACCAAGTGACCAAGAAATTATTTTATAGGGCTAAATCTTTACACAACTCTGCAAAGACAATATTTATTTATTTTTTTAATACCAAATACATACTTAGCCAAATGTTATGCAATATAAATACAAATTTATTAATTTAATAATTTTGTAAGCTTTAAAATGATTTACCACACGATCCCCTTTTATTAAAAAAATGCCCCTTATGATACCATGCACACATATTAAAAGCTGAAAATATCAAATATATCCTAAAAGATAGTTTATTGTTTTTTTAATGCTTTAGATTTGAAACAGATATCTCCACTCATTCAAAAGTTAAGGGGGTTGACTTTTTTTTAATCACTGTTTTATTCATATTTAATATGCCGATATATATCGGTATATGGGCATATCGGTATCATCTATATCGGTATCGGCAAAAAATCCATATCGGTCGATACCTAATCATCAAGTAATCGTTGCCCAACTATGCTAAGGATATTGACTTACCTTCTAATGTTTTATTTCTTGCTAAAAGAGCGAGTAACACTTCAGAATTAGGTGATCCATCAATACTGTGAGGAGGCAATAAGGGTTGTGAGCCAGGAGGCATCATTGGTATATGTGGCAAAGTCCTAGTTTGGTCCAAAATGGACATTTTTTAACATACACCGCACTTTTTCCTAGCACCAACCTAAAATAATAAATAATAATAACAAATATTATTTTAATTTTATTATCAATTTTCAAAGGTCCTATTTTACAATTACATCTATGAAATTTAGACACCCTTAAAAACTGAAAAAGTGACGTCACCGCTACTTTAACCTTGAAAATATTTTTATTAAATAATTAGTGATTAAAAAAAAAACGGTTTAGGCCTAATTTAGGCCAATCTCTTTTACCCTACACAGATAAAAATCACATCATCGCAAAATAAATTATGTAAAATTTCACATAAAATATAGCTGTATTTTTAAAATTTGCATAATATATTATGTATCTTTAAATAACTTATACTGATAGTTTTTACATAATATAGTTTCACATGACTAATTATGTAACTTTTGGCGCGCTTTATTTACATAATGTAGGTAAAAATATTGACTACTTTGCGTTCCGTAAAATTTTATTTTAAATGCATTTTTACAGAATATGTTTCATAACATTTTATTTCACATATATATTTTTACATAATGTTCCGCAAAATTTTATTTCACATAAATATTTACAAAATATGTTCCGTAAAATTTCTTTTCACATAACTTAATATGAAATTATAGAGAATATCCTTTGGAAAACTCATATAACGTTGGCAAAAATTTTTACATATTTTTTTATCACTGTACCGTTAGAATGGACCTTATATATTATTTTATTATCTAAAAATTTTCATTTAGGTGTATCTTAAAAAGTTGTATATTTTATTGATCCAAACAATAGAAGTTGTATATTTTTCAAAATACAAAAGTAGTATATATCACAAAAAAAAAGTTGTATATTACAGGGATTCAGACAAAAATCGTATATTGCAGGGATTCAAAAGCTTTTTGGTTAAGGGAAAAACTGTCACAGACAAAGAAAGCTTTTTTTTTTTAAGGTGAGACCTTTTTTTTAGTCATCAAAATTTGGGCCAGGGGTAAAAACTGTCACGGACAAAGTTTTTTTTTGAGGTGAGGACCTTTCTTTTCTTTTTTTTTTAGTCATCAAAATTTTCGGGTTAAACACAGTCACGAAAAAATCTTTTTTGTGGAAGAAAAAGTTGTATTTTTACCCTATTGAAATGACGGGTCTCTGCGGGTATAAATGTTGCATAGACCGGATTTGAGCGGGTGAATTTCATCCGCTCAAGTCCGGTTTATGCACCATTTATATCCGCCCAGACCCGACATTTTCGTCAGGGTAGGCTAAAAAAAGATTTAATTTTTGACCTTCTCAACCCCCACCAAATCTTCTTCTCTACTACCCTGGGGAGGGGGCAATCTCAAAAATATTTAATATCCCTGAGCCAAAGTAGGTTCTTAAAATAAAGAACAAAAAAAAACGAGTTATACAAACTCTGTTCAGTTGTTTTTTATTTAAGTCTGTAAAACTTTCTTGCATTTTTGTAATTTTTCAAATTGTAAACTTTTTACAATTTTAAAAATAAAAAAAAAAGTAATAAACGTAATAATTCTAACAAGATTTGTAAAAACATTTGCCTGCTGCGCTCTTGTTAAATTAGAGCTGATGACCCCCCTGTAAAATTGCCTTAGCTACGGCCCTGAAGGTATATGACCTTTTTTCATCTTTTGCCGTCCCTAGCAAAAATTTGCAAATTTGCAAATTTGCAAAGACTTGCAAACTTGTAATTTTAAAACAAATTTCATTATTGTCCTAAGCATTTAGGATTTTAATTTTTATGGGTTAATTTTTATTTGAATAAGGAGTTTTTGGGACTAGCCTGGGCCTTAGGCTAATTGAACTTATACGTACAGTGCCCATAGGTGCAATTACAGGGTGATCCAAAAACAAAGACTACTTGTTGCAATATTTACATTCCCACTTATTTTTTTACAACAGTATACCAAAAAGGAGTGTCACTGGCTAAAATCGAAATCTGTAGGCCCTACCCTAATTTAGGGAACATGGTCACCATTCTAGGGACACTTATATACCGATTTTGGTCTTTATATATAAATAAAGAAATAAAATAAATAAATTTTTCTTCTGAGTCATTTTTCGAGTATTTGGGACTCGTATCAACATTGGGGTTTGAATTTTTGAGGTATGTGGTAATTTTTTTCAACCCACTTCCTTCCATGGTCCAGAGCCCTCCAAGTTTAAATCTAGGGGGTGGCGACCAGTCCGTACTCCCTACCGGATCGGCTCGGGTTACATTCAGGGAAGGCCGAGGAGAATGCCTGCTTAGGAAGAAAAAAAATTTCCACCTATCTCGATAGTTCAAAGTTGATACGAGTCCCAAATACTAAAAAAATGACACAAAAAAAAATTATTTATTTTATTTCTTTATTTATTTATAAAGGCCAAAATAGGTATATAGGGCTCCCTAGAATAGTGACCATGTTCAAAATTAGGGTAGGGGCTACAGATTTCGAAAAAAATCGATTTTAGCCAGTTACACTCTTTCTGGGTATACTGTTGTAAAAAAATAAGTGGGAATGTAAATATTGCAACAAGTAGTCTTTGTTTCTCTATTACAAAACAAGTCGTGATTTTAGCGGTTCCATTTAACAAAAGATTAGAATATTCAACAAATATCTCCGTGTTTATTTTTGGGCTACAGTAAAGTGTTTGTTTATATTTATCAACAATTTAGATCGTGTTCTAGTCATATCCCTTTTATCTTATTTTTAAAGTCAATATTTAAAAAGAAGAATAAATATTAATAAATAATATTATCGAATAATCTTACTGGTTTAAAAACAAATCCAAAATATTATACAGGGTGTTTTTTTAATGATACATGTTTTTTTTTATTTCAAGTTAACTGGCTGAAGCTCATGCTTAAGCACGAGCTTTTTTTAGCAAGGTTTATTCATAAACCATAATTTACCTGAATTAATTTTCTTGAATTTTCCAATTTCTATTTAAAACTTATAATTTTATTCTTAATTTAACGAAAAGTTACTTTTAATTATATTAAGTCTTGGTTTTCTCCAAAATTCGCTGTCGCTGACGACTGCGACCGGGTAGCCGCGACCGAGTCGTTAAGACATCTCCAATGCATTTTAAATGTCCCTGTTTTTCTAGCTGCTACCCAGTCGTTGCTACCAACTACTGGTTGCCGTTCGTTTAGACGCCGGTCGCTTGACCGCTCCGGGAGCAGAGGCACGACCAATTCGCCACCAATTTGACGGTGAAACAGGTGGTTTTGCACTGTGACCAGTGTCTTTTACTGTTTTACTCAATTAGAATTGCTTGAAATCCCTCCACCTCTCAACTTTTACCCTTTTACTTTCCCCTTGCGTTAGTAAAAAAAAATCGAAAAATTTTTATTGCTTTTTTTACTGTTACTGTTGGTATGTCGGTCTGTGTCCGGAAAATTTGTGACCACGAGAACGCTTCGGGTTAAAGACTTCAAATTTGGACCATAGGCTGATTATTCAAAGTTCTAGGCTGGGATTGTTTTTGGTAAAAATCGAATTGGGGTAAGGGGGTAAAATGGGGCAAAAACATCTTTTTTCAAAAACATTTTTTTTAATTTATTTTTGGTTTTACGGAAAAGAAAACTTAAAAAAAAATTGAAAAACTTTTTTTTTAATTATTTTTTTGATTTTTGTTTTGTTTTTGATTTTAATGAACCTAGGGCTATAGGGGAAAGTATTATTTTGTTGGCAGAACTATTTTCTTAATGATGTAATGTTAATCAGAGGAGGAGATTCTCTTCTTCCGCTTGATAATTCAATAACATTAAAAGAACCGACTTTTTAGATATATTCATACTGATTGAAAGGCATAAACTCACAAACAAAAAAACAACTCTTTATAAAATGGCCAGATAACAGAAAGGCACTGGCAAGACCGAGGAAAACAGGTAGGGTCGTAACGACCTGGTCGCGGCTACCCGGTCGCAGTCGTCAGCGAATTTTGGAGGAAACCGTAACTTTATGTAGTACCTATCTAAAATTAGTCCAGTAAAATAATAAATGTAAATTTAATTTTCTGGTTTGTAATAAAAGGATTTTTCGGCAGGTTTTAATGAGTCACTTTATTTTAACGTTTCTCCCCTCTTTGGGGGCTTTATCAAAGCTAAAATTGTGTGAGCGTAGTCATATATATTATTAAATTGAACATATTATGGACAAGGACCTTTTAAAAACACAAAAACAATAAATATTACATTAAAATATAAAAATTGATGTGCGATAAAATAAAGTGACGCATTAAAACCTGCCAAAAAATCAGAGTTTTATTACAAACCAGAAAATTATATTCGAAGTTTGGAAACCTATATGGTATTTACCTACAATAAATGTAAATTGTCAAATAACGAGGAATTTCTATATTGAAATTGCAATAAATGCACAAGGGCTGATATTTTAAAGGGTAGTAGTGGATGGTAACAGATAACTCCTGTTAGTTTTTCTACCAGGTAATTTGGTAATATAAATTTTTTTCGTAAGATGCATATTTACCGAGATAACCGCATTCACCCCTAATCAAGATAGCGGATACCCCTTACGAAAATCACCCGGTGAAAAACTAGCAGAATTGTTCTGTTACCATCCACTACTACCCTTTAAAACATCAGAAAGTGTGCATTAGGGTGGGCCGTTCCTATATAGTTGTTTTATATATTTTTTTTAATTTGAAAATCCAATGGGGGGAAAAAGATGCGTCTTGCAAAGAGAAAAAAAGCGTGTATTTTATTTAATTTATTTTTTCAATTTTTGTGCCCTCTACAAAAGTGTACATTTTGTAACTTTTAGGAAAAATGTTAAAAAAATAAAAACAAATGCGAAAACTGTTTTATTGCAAAAACAAATAAGTTTTACAACCGAAAATAACATTTACAAACATCATAGGCCATATTTTAAGCCACGCTATATTCTGATTTGTGGTGGAAGTGAGGCATAATTTCACGTGATTTAATTCTTACGCGAATAACCCCAAAAATAAAAAAATATGTGGGCAAATAGATAATTTTATAAGCTTTAAAATGATGTATCACACGACCCCTCTTTCTGTTTAAAAAAATTTCCCTCCTTTTTCCCCTGTCTCCTTCGTGGCCCCTAAGGATACCAAATATACACCAAAAAAATATATGGGTTATGTTATTTATGTGTTCCAAATTTCAAGTTGATATCTTAAGCCTTTCAAAAGTTAAAGGGGAGGAGGCGGACTTTTGACAGGCTGTGTATACATTACAATACGATATTTTCATTAATATTAAAGGCTTTGTAGAGGGCTCAAGATGACCTTTAATCTTGATTTTGCTTTTGCACACATTGGGCATATAAGAAGGCATATTTTGTCGGGTATTGCGTTTTTAAATTCCAGATTTTAATTTTTCGGCCCACCCTAGTGTGCATTTATTGCAATTTCAACATAGAAATTCCTCGTTATTTGACTAAACTAAGAGTGTTAAATTTTTCGAGGAAAATTCAAAGAAATTTTACCTAAATATCTTTTGTGTTTTTTCTTTCCCATTTACATTATTTAAGAATATAGAAGGTCTTGTATTCGTGCAAAAATTATTAAATATTTTTCAGTATAAAATTGTACAATCTCGCTTAGTTTAACAGAAGTGGGGTAAAATTGCAAATACGTAACTTAACATTTTAGATAATTTTTTTCAAACCTAACTTTGACCAAAGTAGCACATGAACTTGTGCTGGCAGCAAGTATTGAAAAAAAAATTAGCCGAAGAAAAAGTATAGTTTGAAACATGTTTGGAATGCATATTCCAAACTTGTTACAGAATATACTATTCTAACGTAGTTGTAGAAAAAATAATAATACTAAACTACTAAGGGGAGTCCATAAAGTATGTCAGGCCTAGGGGGGAAGGAGGGTGTCCAGGAGCTTGTGACATTTCGTTTGGTGCAAATCAATGTAAATCTAATGTATATTATTTTACATAATTTTACATTATTATTTTAATTTTGTGTAATTTTAGATTAATTTACAGCATAGATTATCAGTCTTTCACTTTATTTTACAATAAATTAAATTTATTTACACCAATTTACACAAATTCATGAATTGTATAGTAGAGAAAAAGATGCAAGTCGCTTGCAAAACAACTTTACACTACTATATTTCAAGAAATCTTTGACATAGAGACTTTGGAACAAATTTTGTTTACTACTTATAAAATCTTTGTTCCAAATTTACTGGGTTAAAGAGTTTTTGAAATATCGTAGTGTAAACTTGTTTTACAAGCGACTTGCATCTTTTTATCTTCTATATAATCGTCTATTAAAATTGGTGTCTAACCTAAGTATTCTTAATTAAGTATAAGGTATTATCTAACATTTTATTGGAATTGTTCGGGCTTTTATAGATATATATTTTAGAATTTTTTTTTGAAATCTCATGAGCTTGAATTCCCTTCCAGCTACAAGCCTTTTATTATTTTTTGACATACCTATAGTATAAAAAATCTCTACTGGTATCTCTCCATATTATCACAGATATTATTAGTCCTTTAAAAAACTGTATAAAATTATCAAAAATAGTCCTTTTTAATCAAAAAAATCACTGCCACTACCTATAACAAACTACATTAAAATTTTATTACATTCGACTATAAAACGTTTTTGACTAAAGCAGATGACATGTGCTTTTCCGATGAAGATATTTCCTAATTTTCCGGGCCCAGACGTTTAATTTCACTAAGTGTTGTAGCACGATGCAACCCTGAGATTCACTGTATGGCCAAAAGACACTTGCAACCCCCTCCAAAGGGTCTTCGAACACGACGCCATTATTAAAATCAGTCTTTGATAACAGACCGATGACGTCACGGTACGATAGGCGTCGGCGCCGTCTGCAGGACACTCCCACCGTTTCAGGAGCGTCTTGTCGTTTGGGAGACAGTATGTTTATGTTGGCAGGAAAGCAGGATAACTGCAGTTTTTCATCTTCAGAACATGATAAGATTATCGCAGCAAACAGGAGTTTATTTGTTTTGTTTGATTAGACAGCTAGTATGTTGAAAATTTGTGGTTAAATAGATAAATGCATCGGTGAGTGAAAGAGAACAGTTGGTACTGCCGTGATAATTTCAAACAAGCTGTGAAGATATGTAATGCTACGCATTCCATTATATATTATTCACAGTAAATAGTATATTGCATTTCCCAAAAATAATTTTCAAAAAAAAAAAAATAAACTTAATATTTTTTTTAAAAGATATTTTTTGAAAAAGAAAAAATTATTAAAAAAAAACATTAAAAAAAAATTCAACAAAATTAAAATTTATTTTATTTTTTTATAGAATTAGTTCTTATAACAAAAGTATTTTTTTCTGCAAGAAATAGTTTAATCGGAATTTTTCGATTATTTTAAAAGTTTAACCCCCTATAACTTTTTTTTTTTGGGAGTATTACTTTCAACAATAGGGATCTTCCCCTCATAGAACTTGATTTTTCTTGAAAATTTCAATACGATCGGATTATTCGTTCTCGAGTTATCGTGTCTACAAAAATCGGACGGACAAACATTTGGAAAAAAAAGTTGCTTATTTTTTCATGAAAAATTTATATGCAAGAATTTTTTTTCTAGTACGATTTTTGATTTTTTTTGAAAATTCAAAACTACCGTCTAATATTCTAGCGCTGGCGCTGTGAATAATATAACAAGCCGTGGCGATATGTAATGCTGCGCATTTCATCATATACTATAGTTCTCCGCATGAAAGAAAGTCTCCGACGAAAGGGGGAGGAATTATTCGCCCTCTCTTCTTTCCGTCGAGAGCGTTATAAGGCCTGCGTGCCTACAACGGGCCTCCCACTTTCACACACATTCCAAACATATTTCCCGTAGCCACAGATCCGTGCGTCAAACTATATTCACAGTTAATAATACAGGTATTGCGTTTTCCCAAATAAGGCAACTTAAAAATTAGGAAAATAAAAATAACAATTTGTTTTTCAAAAAAAAATCTTTTTTAAAAAAACAAAAAATTAAAAAAAAAGTGTATAACCTTTTTTTTTAGTGACGAAGAAATATTTAACAACATATTTTTTTATTAAAATTTAATTTTTCAGGAAACAAAAAACATAACTTTTTTTCTTTTCACTGGGATTGCTTTCATAAAACAGGGAATAGGAACCTTCCCCTTATAGAACTTGATTTTTTCTGAAAATTTCAAGTAAATCAGATTATTCGTTCTAGAGTTATTGTGTCCACAAGAAATGTGATATCGAACGGACAGACAGAAGGACAGATAGACACACAGAAGGACATTTTCAATGTTTCTTATTTTTTAATAAAACACGTTTGTATCCAAGAATTTTTTGTCTAGTGCGCGCGTTCTTTGGCGTTCTTTAGCGAGTTTGGGAAATTTGAAATTACCGTATTATACTATTCTAGCGCTACCCGCTGTGGATAGTAAATAACGGATGTGGTAAATGTAGAGAAATTATAAACAAATGTAGTCTAAGAAAAAGTATAGTCTGTAACACGTATTTAATGACTATTTACCACTCACCTCTCGGGTGACAAAATTAAACTTATTCGTAAAATTCCTTATTCTACACGTTGGTATTGCAGAATGTACTAATGAGTTGTTATAGTTATTCTAAATGCAATTTTTAATTTTGCTAAATTATGCTAAATAAATGCTAAACATAATAAAAAATAGAAGACAAATCATTCGAAAATGTGAAAATTAACCCTTTCAGGACCGAAACCGCATATATTCGTCAAAAACTAAATTGGTCTTGTTGCCAAATTTAATTTTTGGCGAATATATACAGCAATAGTCCCAAAAGGGTTAACAATTATAGAAAAACTTTTTTCTACAAAATTCCTCTAAAAAAATTATAAATCTTGAAATTAAAAACATAACATAGTTAAACAGGATTTTTTTAGAGCTTTAAAATGATATGTAACAACCTACTTATTTTTTAAAAAATGCCAATATCCCCTTAAATTAAGCGGTTCTCTTTGATAAACCATATTGGGAGCTTCTTCAGTATTTTGATATATATATTTTTTTCGCGATACTTATCACACACAGAAAAAAATATGGTCTTAAATCAAGAATGTGTCATTTGGATATAACGAAGAGAATATATTTTTCTTAAAGCAACATTGTGCTTTAAATGTGAAAGGATAAAAAC
This sequence comes from Brachypterus glaber, assembly GCA_958510825.1. Classification (NCBI taxonomy): domain Eukaryota; kingdom Metazoa; phylum Arthropoda; class Insecta; order Coleoptera; family Kateretidae; genus Brachypterus; species Brachypterus glaber. Next base: position 29,816,429 of record OY294046.1, read on the forward strand.
ATGGTATGCTTGAAAGGAGAATATATTCTCAAATATGAAAGGAAAATAAGATGGTATGATAAAAGAATATATTCTATTCGTTATATACAAATCACCATATTCTTGATTTAAGATAATATTTTTCTGTGTGCACAGAAAAAAAAATTTCAACCCCCAAAAATTGTTTAAAAAAGTAAATACATGTTTGAACAGGGAATTTTAACAACTTTACAACAATGTGTCCCTTAACCCATTTTTTTTAATAAAAAAAAAATAATAAAACAACTTGACTGAGTAATCAGTGTATTAATTTAAAAATCTTCGCCATTTTTTTTAATTATCCCCTTATGCCCCTAGAACTCTGCTTAGGTAAATGAGCTCGGTGATGAGAGTGGGGACAGTGGGGACATTTATTTTAACGTTAAGAGTTCCCCCTCTTGATAAATCAAAAATTTTAGTGGATATATATTTTGTTTTGATGCATTTTTTTTCATTTTAACAATAAAATTTGGTTTCAAGCAAAAAATCGCATGTTAAAAAGATATGAGGAAAGGTACCTACAATAAAAAGTTTGTACATTGTACCTACATGTGAAAAGTAGTGGCGTAGCTAGTATATCACTGCTTGGGCCAAGAGCCTGATAATAAAAAGTGGTGAGCCCAGTTTGATGTGAAATTTTAAAAAATGTATTGACCTCCCTGAAAAGTCCGTAATATGTAAATAAGGGTGAAGAAAAAAATAGTGGGGGGCTAAAAAATCACATTCTACATTAAACGTTTATGGCTTTGATAGTGCACAAAAAATACACTAAACTGTTCGCAAAATATCTCGATTTTATGAAATTTAAAGACTGAAATAAAAAAATATATGAAAGCTCTAGGAAAACGCAAAGAAACAAAAACTCGGCAAATTTCCCAATAGCATATTTTAATAAACTGTTCAATTTCAGGATAATTCTAGTCCTGAAAGAAGAAGGAGGTTTACTTTATTGTGTTTAATATTACTGGGTGTGGTTGGTATCACTGGTGCGGGCGTTGTCATGGCAACACGCTTCATCGACATGCTATGAAAAATCCCCGACCGCTGAAAAAAAAAATACAATCAATAGTCATAATTCTGAAAAAAGTATACCTTTATCAGAAAAGGTCCTTGTATGTAGGCTAAGTAAAAAAGCATACTACCTGATAGGGTCCCTGAATTAAATCGATTCAAATTCAGGCACGGTCCCTGAGAGAATAAATTCCCAGAATGAACATATTAATCCTAACGCAACTCCAACAAGTAGGTTTAATTTTTTGTTGGGGGCTTTTATTGTTTCTTTAAGTTAGTTAAGAGTTACAAAAGAGTTAAGAGCTTATAAAAATTTGGAAGGATTATTAAGTATTTGTATTATTTTGATAATCTAAAATTTTGTTATATTAAGCAAAGCGCTTAAATTACACAGGCCCACAAAAAAAGTTGTCTGTTCTCGGGTTGAGACCCACCTATTCTTATGTATTTTGGGATGCTGAACACGAATCTGCCATAAAAAAGATCCCATGGGCTCATTTTTTTGCTACACTGAAAAAGCTGTCAAAATGGTGAAAATCTCATATTATTAGTGCAATTTCAATGTATCAAAAAAATTAACCCATGAAGTGCAGATTCGTGTTCAGCATCCCAAAATACATAAGAATAGGTGAGTCTCAACCCCAGCACAGCAACTTTTTTTTTCTTTGTGGGCGCAGACGCCTCGGCCTTATAAAAAGCAACAAAAAAACGTTGTCTGTCCTGAGATTGAGACCCACCTATTCTTGTATTTTGGGATGTCGAACCCGAATCTGCCATAAAAAAGGCAACTTACACTGAAAAAGAAACTTTTAAAATGGTGAAAATCAGCAATTTCAGTGTCGCAAAAAAATAAGGCCATGAAGTGCCTTTTGTATGATAGATTCGTATTCAGCATTCCATGTTAACTAAACTTTTGTTAGGTTCCATATAAGCAAAAAGGTTTAAAGTATTTACTACGATAACAAGCTCTCATGTAGGTTAGAAATATACTAGTTTCTAGGACCTAGTTAGTAGTTAGTGCCTATTTCCCACCCGTTGCCTATGACAACGGTAAGAAAGTGACGATCAGATGATTTTACATATCTGCTGAAAATTAGTAAACGTCGAACACATAACCTCAAATTGACAAACCAATTTTAAGATAATTTTTGCGTTTGGACTTTTGATGTTTAGGTGTTAGGTCGTAGGAAAAATAGTATACGCACCTCTACGCAAACCATTTCGTGCACATAGAGTGCTTTTTTTACTGAGCTTGCGCCTCACTAAAAACTAGGTTCACGTACTCGGTGTGTAATATACTATTACCTTTCGGCCTGAGCCGAAAAATAAAACTTTTCGTCCAGTTTTATTACTCATACAAAAAGTACAGTTTTTAGATACAATCGAATAAAAAATTACCTAATAAACTATAACCGACAAACAAGGTCCTTTCTGGCGTTAGTCCACAAATAGCTATACTTTTCTATGCCAAATAAAAGAGACCTTTTTTTTCGGGTGGTAAAAAAAAAACTAAAACGTTATCATATGGATAATTTAATATTTAACTTTGGCAAACATTTTTTATAGTCCTGTGTTGGTTTTTATTTTATGGGATATAAAATATACACATCTAAAACCCATAGATATCGAAATGCGGGTATTGTTTATATTTTTTATGCATATAGAAAGTAAAACATTGTATATTTATTGTTAAACTATAAACAGCAGTAATATGGTAAATACATTGTGTATATTTATTAATACAGAGTAGGGTATTGCAAAAAAACACATTTTTCTAATTTTTCATATGCACCCCTCCTATGTTGTTTTAATTGAAAAACTATGCTTGCATAATAAATTTCAGGTTACTTGAATATTTTTTTACCCCCGTCCAACTCACTTATAATATTGAGGTACTTGTATTGTTTAATTTCTTACATTGTTACAGTTTTAAAGACAAAATAAGCTGTGAAGATATGTTATGCTACGCATTCCATTATATACCATTCACAGTGCATTTTCCCAAATAACGCAACTTAAAACGAAAAATTTTAAAAAAATTAACAATTATCCGAAAAAAAAATTAAAAAAAAATGTATTTTTTTAATTTTCTTGAAGTTATTTGGGAAAATATACAGGGTATTCCAGAGTCACATGTAAATATTTTATGGGGTGATTCTACATTAAAAAATATGAAAAATGGTTCCTATAAAGGTTGGTCAGGAAACCAACCCTAAGGGAGCTACGACCCTTTTAAGGGTACATCTAAAAAGTAGTTTGTATTTAATATTTATTTATTTTTATTTATTTATTGTTACATCCAACAGTAAAAACCAATTAAAGGATGAGTCAAACAACAAGATACAGAATTATAAAAAAAAATAATAACAATCAAACTAGTAGAGTACAGAATATTAGTCCAAATTTAATTGGCGAAAGACAAATTTAATGCGGCTGTTACTGCAGGAGAATATATCAACATCAGTTTGAATCTTATGATAGTTTTTGCACATAGTGTAAATCGGTGAAAATGTTAGTAAGTTGGTTCTAGGCTTCGACAAATAAAATGTATCGTTTGTACGAGTGGCTGTAGGAATATGAAAATTTAACATTTCTAAGAGTTCTGAACAATCAATCTTATTGTGAATTATTTTGTACAAAAAAATTACAGATCCGGAAGCTCTTATACCTGGAACCCTAAGAACCACACTAACCATTTTTTGCACATGCCTTAACATTGATAAAGGCTATCATTTTATGTCATTTTTATTTCGTAATTTTATCCACAGACATGCAAAATGGGGGGGGGGTGTGATGACACATTTTTTTCCCAAACTTTTTTATCTGTAGATTTTTTGATATTTTCTCAATAAAATATTGTTCTTTAGTTAAAAATACATATAAAAGGTACACTTCATATAACACCTTAGGGTCAACCGTTCTCAAGAAAATTGGAGTTAAAGAAAAAATTTCACGTCCTGAGTATCCAAAATAGGAACAAAAAAGTGTGCCAATAAAAATTTTAATACTGCAGGGCAATTCTACTTTAAAAATTATGGAAAAAAGTTCTCGTACACAAATATTCACAAATCGCTTTAAAGCGAGCTACGGTCCCTTAAATAGTGTTATTCTTTAAGAGGCCGTAGTACTCTTAAAACTGATTTTCGAACCTAGACGTGCACCCTAAAAACATTGAATCCTGAGTTCGAAATAATTAAATAAAAAATTTATCGTTCCCGAGATCGTGTTACTTTCTTAACCTCGTATCTCCAAAAAAAAACGATTTTTGGTTCCTTGTACTTTGACACGGCTTGATTTTTTAGGTCGATAACAAAAAAAAATGGCCCAACACGAAACTAGCCTTAGATTACACTGGTCGACAAATCTGAAGATTTCTCTAACTGAGATTCCAGACATAGGTTTATACTAATTTTAGGTCGCTGAATCCAAAGGCCGTTTGTCTCCATCACCCTCAGATTTTTTTATATCATAAAAAAAGTTAAAATCAGGGAAATCGATTTTGTGTAATTACAAGAAAATGCTTTGACTTATCACATTAAAATTAAGTACGGTTAATAGTGGTAATATAAGTTATTTATTCCCCTACTTACCCAAAAATACAATTGTGTTTATGTCAGAGGCGTGCTTTCTAAAGTGTTTCTGTAATATATTTCTCCAACAAAATTTATGTTTAAGAATTTTACAATTTCGATAAAAAATTATTATTTATTGATTAATTTTACGTAATAAACATATTGGACCTTTTGATCAAAAGTCAATAGTTTTCGAGAAAAATAGGTTTAAACATATATATCTCTGCAAGTTCCACTAAGAAAAAAACTGCTGCCAACAAGATAATACTTTCTCCTATAGGTCAAAGTTTATTAAAATAAAAATCAAAATAAATAAATAAATTTAAAAAAAAAATAAAAATTCCGAAAAAAGTGTCTTTTTTCGTTTTAACGAAAAATAAATCGAAAAAAAAAATAAAAAAAGTTTTAACCCCATTTTACCCCCTTACCCCACCCCGATTTTTATCAAAAAAAAATATCCTAGCCGCACAAAAAAGGTCAATACTTTTTTTTCCTATGTATTTTGAGGCGCTGAATCCGAATTAGAGGTCAAAATAGCACATCACCTGGAAAACTAATTGGATAAGGTGCTATTTTGACTTCAAAATTCGGATTCAGCGCCTCAAAATACATAGGAAAAAAACTATTGATTTTTTTTGTGTGGCTAGGATATTTTTTTTTATAAAAATCGGGGTCGGGTAAGGGGGTAAAATTTGGTTAAAACTTTTTTTTATTTTTTTTTATTTATTTTTCGTTAAAACGAAAAAAGAGACTTTTTTCGGAAAAAAATAATTTAATTTTTTTTTAATTAATTTATTTATTTTTATGTTTATTTTAATAAACCTAGACCTATAGGAGAAAGTATTATCTTGTTGGCAGCAGTTTTTTTCTTAGTGGAACTTGCAGAGATATGTTTAAACCTATTTTTCTCGAAAACTATTGACCTTTGATCAAAAGGTCCAATATGTTTTTTACGTAAAATTAATCAATAAATAATAATTTTTTATCGAAATTGTAAAATTCTTAAACATAAATTTTGTTGGAGAAATACAGTACAGAAACACTTTAGAATGCACGCCTCTGAGATACACACAAATGTATTTTTGGGTAAGTAGGGGAATAAATAACTTATATTACCGCTATTAACCGTACTTAATTTTAATGTGATAAGTCAAAGCATTTTCTTGTAATTACACAAAATCGATTTTCCTAATTTTAACTTTTTTTATGATATAAAAAAATCTGAGGGTGATGGAGACAAACGGCCTTCGGATTTGGATTCAGCGACCCAAAATTAGTATAAACCTATTTCTGGAATCTCAGTTAGAGAAATCTTCAGATTTGTCGACCAGTGTTATTCCTTATAAGTCTAGCTTTAATTTCATACCAGATTTAAAATAATCCATCGACGAAAAAAAAAGTTTTTCCACTTTTTAATTTTTTTCAGTGTAGTGTTTGAACCAAGTTTATTAAACTTTTTAGATATTTTTACTGTTTTTTACTAATTTTGGGTCTCTGATTTTAAAAATAGTTATCAGTTTTGCTGTAAAAGCTTTTGTTCCAGAAAAATAAACCATGGCAATCTATGATAATCTGCATATTTTGCTTAAGTATGTGTATTATACATTGTATAAATATTTTTGAATACAGCGACCCAAATTAGTTAAAAATAGTTAAAAAGTCCAGGCTCTATAACGAAAGTTTAATATTATTGGCCAATTTAATAAATTTGGTCAAAAAAAAATACACTGAAAAAATAAAAAGTTGAATAATTTATTTTTTCGTCGTTGGGTTATTTTAAATTTAGTATGAAATAAAAGCCAGACTTATAAGGAATCGTTTAAGCCTAAATTTGCCATTTTTTTTTTGTTATCGAGCCAAAAAATCGAGCCATGGGGAGCAAAGGTTTTTTAAGCGGACTGTTGGAAGGCGAGAAATTTCTTGTTGTTGTCCCTTTGATCTTACCGCCGGCGGCTGTTTCTTAAGTCCCTGCGTAGAAGATCTCTGAAGGATATTTGGTAGGATTGACACTTCAAAAGAAATTGGCACGTTAAAGCGACTAAATATTCTTTTTGGCATGATAAACCTATAATAAATTTCTAACTATCAAAATGGCGTGTTCAGCGCTCTAGAGTCCATTTTGTAACTGCCGTGTTACCAATTTTTAACAAGAAAAATAACTAAAAATAATGATTCAAATTTTCCCGCTAAATTTCATAAAACTAATTAACTAAACTAATTTTTATATTCAAGAGAATTATACATACTTAGTTCCTAATCAACTCTGTACATGATGACTGGTAACGTAAAAAAACTCAAATTTATTACTTGAATACAACGTAATTTATGCAAGGAACCGATAATCAATTTTTTGGATAAAAGAGGGAAAATAGATTTCTAAGATTATTTTATTTCTGTGTAAGGGTAATTATCGTTATTACGCTATCGTGATAATTGTGATTATTTTATTGTAACTTTCACCTGTTTTTATGATGAATATGTAATATTTTAAGTGATGATATGTATCTGTAGATGCTACAAAGCATTAGGGTGGCCCTTTTTTATAATAATTTTTACACCGAAAAAAGGATTTCATTAGATTTGAGGCCATGATCGTTTTTTAAGCATCAATGTAATGATGTTTAAAATTCACCCGTAGCTTAAGAATTTTTGGTCAAAATTAAAAATTCGAAATGGCGGCGCCAATATGCTTTGACATAGAGACTTAAAATTGTGAAAAGAAGCCACGTCAAAAATCGTTGGTCCAAAATTTAAGTCTGTGTGTCGAAGCTTTCTTGAAATATCGTAGTGTAAAGTTGTTTTTCAAGCGACCCTCACCATTAATACGACTATAGGGGTTTTTGGTGTAGTAGATTACGAACTTTCGGTCAAAGTTTAAAAAACAAAATGGCGGCACCAATATGGCGCAAGGCCTTAACCAGAAAAAAATCTAGGGGACTCAGCCCCCAGGGTGGCACCCTCAAAAAAAAACCTTGTCCCTGATGGTTTCAACCAAAACTTGGCGCCCCTACAAAAAAAATTGGCTCCAAAAAAAATACCTTCAAGAAAAAAGCTTTGTCCCAACAAAATTGGCTCCCCAAATATTACCTTCATGAAAAAAAGCTTTGTCGTCCCTGACGGTTTCTACCAAACTTGGCGTCCCCTTCAAAAAAGAAATGGCTCCCCAAAAATTACCTTTAAGAACAAAAAGCTTTGTCCCTGACGGCTGACGGTTTCTACCAAACTTGGCGACCCTGCAAAAAAAAAATTGGCTCCCAAAGGTAGGTGACTTAAAGAATACCAGGGGGGCTCAGCGAAAACGCCAGGGGCCCCCTCTAGTTACGGCCCTGATATGGCCTATTCACGTCATTATGATGTAAAACGTCAAACTGAAGTAAGTTCACGACAATTGGATGTGTCACATCAAGATTAAGTGATTACAAGTCAATTTGACGTGCATAAACGTCAATTTTATTGACGGTATATTTGAAAGGGTCAATAGGGCCAAATAAACTATTGGAAATATTAATGTTTTTTTTTATTATTCAACGTAGAAATGTTCAATGCATCCGAAACCAATAAAAAAATACGATTTAAGAATAATATATTAGACGAGCGAAAACGTATTCTGCCCTCTAAGATAAAAAGCAGTAACTCCATTTGTCGCATAGCGACGTTTTCAAGTCAATTCAGATGTAATATTTTGAAAACGCTCTATGCGACAAATGGAGTTACTGCTTTTTAGCCTAGTATTAATATACGTTTTCGTTCAACCACTCTTATACGTAAGAAAGCATTAAAATAAAGTTTCGTCTAAAACCAAAGTGTTATTTAATTTATCATTATCATCATTTTTTGGAACCTTTCAGTTTAAGAATGACTTTTGTAAATTATTCATTATGTAATACACGTAACATAATTTTTGCTTTTATTCCAGTTGTCTCATATATGAAATAATTAAGAAATCTTCAAATAACGTACTTCCTCTCAATTAACTATGATGAAATCGTGCAACAATATTTCATAAAAATCTCTTCACAAATCTTCAGACTATAATAACTTTCTCCATGATTGACAATTAAATTAGGTACCTAATAAAACGTTAAGTGATGGTTTTATGTTTAATTTTTAAGCATATAATAAGTACTCGGTAATACCTGTAATAAAATTACAGTTACATGAATAAGAAAGTGACTAATAAATTTAATTCTAGGTAAATATTATATTTTTCTTCAAGTGTACTAAAATGTTCATATTTTATAACTGAACACACTAGTTAGAAGTGATCTATTTTTTACAGTAAAAAAATGAGTTCATTGTTGTACCCCATAAAAAAAGTTAGTTAGCAAAACCACCACTGGCGGCAGCACTCTTTGACTTTGATGACAGCCATACTTCAAACTTGTTTGTTTATGATGTAAACAGTTGGTTGAGATTCTGTGCAAAAACCTTTTGTGAAATTAATTAAAAATTATTGAAGAAGAATATATGGTTTATACACCTACAAATGTATTCGAAATTGCAAATGATACATTAGACAAGTTACCATCGAAATCGCGAAAAGTGTACAATTTAGCCTACGAAAAAAATTTAAAATGAGCTAAGGAAGGTTTAAGTTTATTTCAAAGGGTTTTATTGGCCTACTTTAATAAAAAAAAAACATACTTTATTACTAAATAAATATAATTCAAAAATTAATATTTAAAAAAAAATATATATATATATACAGGCTTGAAGAAAGAATAGTATACTTCACTGAGAGGAAAAGTGCTTTTTTTTACTTGTCTGTAGTTTCCGGACTCCGCACTATGGAACATCGTATCTTTCTTGAAAACGGTAGTCGGGATTTTGATAAAATTTGGTATGTAGCTATTTTTAGGTACGAGAAAGCCTTTTAGCTAGGTTTCATTTTTGGCAAAAATCTGGAAATCTGGAAAATCTTAGAAAAAATTTAATTTATTTTTTTTTATATGATTAATTACCATTTACCGTATAAGAAAGATATTTAACTAAGTAATATGGCTAAGTTCTAAAAAATAAAAAATATGGATAAGTTCTGTAAAATGTGTTTAACTTGTAAAATTATTATCTTAGCTAATAAGTTTGGCTCTTTCGAGTGGAATTAAAACATTTATCTAACTATTGAGTTGAAATATTCTGGAAAAATTCTGAAAAAGTTTTAAAATAGTGACAAAATTTTTTTATAAAAAAAATGTGATAATAAAACAAACTAAATAAAGTAAATAATTTTTATATAGGTACTTTTATCAAAAACCAGTAATTCCCTAGCTTCCTTGAATAATTCCTTTACTTTATTTTTACAAGTAGGTCTCATACTGGAAATTATTGTTAGCCTCAGATCCAGTAATTTCCAGTATGAGACCTACTTGTAAAAATAAAGTAAAGGAAGTATTCAAGGAAGCTAGGGAATTACTGGTTTTTGATAAAAGTACCTAAATAAAAATTATTTATTTTGTTTTATTATCAATAGTTTTTTAAAAAGATTTTTTTTTACTTTTTTTAGAACATTTCTAGAAGTTTTCCAGAAACTGTATAGAATTTTTCCAGAATTTTCCAACTCAATAGTTAGCTAAATTTTTTAATTTTACTTGAAAAACCCAAATTGTTTACTTAAAATTATAATTTTACAAGTTATACACATTTTCCAGAATTCTTCCAAATTTCGGATTAAATACTTACGCAAAAATCTTTCTTGTACACTAAATGGTAAATATTAAAAAGCAATTAAATTTAATTTTTTTAAAGATTTCCAGATTTCCAATTTTTTTCCAAAAACAAGGTTAAAACAAAATTCTTTTTTCGAAAATTGAAAAAAAGTTGAAAAAAAAATATGTTTTTTATTTATTTAAATTTTTGTCATCTGGGCCTTTTTTGGCAATTTCGCGAAATTTAAAACTACCGTACTATTCTAACGCTTAAGCTAAGCTAAGCTAAGGTAATTACCAGATAATATTACCCACCGCAAAGAAATTCTGTAAAAGTTTATGTGAAAAGTTATTTTTGTTTATGGGTGTCTAAAACAAAAATTTCAATTAAAGAGGTTCTGGGGTTTTCTGGGGTCTGATTTTTGCATAGGGTTTTTCCTTACATAGTCCAATATAATGTAGTTAATTAATTAATTAATAGAAAAAGATTATATTGTAATATAACAACAAAAAAAAAGACTACAAATTTTCGTAGCATAATTAAGACATCTAATATAAGCGTTAATTTATCTAGGTAACCTTAGTTAAAGATGGAAATTTTGCCTCTACTCAATGTATAAGATAATTAACTATAAGAAAAATGCATTTAAACCCTTATTTTTCATTTTTTGTTTTTTACCCGATGTCCAGCCTATGGCCCGGTTCGTTCCATAGTGCTCGGTTTCGCGTCGTCCGTAAATTCTACAGACTAGTAAAAAAAAGCTTCACTTTTCCTCTTAGTAAAACAATATACTATTTCTTGTTCGTAATTGTAATAGTGTTTTAGTTGCATATCGGAAATTTTTAACTCTAGAAAATTTTAAAAACATTGCACACAGACATGATTTTTTGGGTTGAAACTGAAGCCATACAAAGACCATCATTTTAATTATTTTATCTAAGCAAAAATGTTAAAATGAAAGTAAAAACATAAAATTGTAGGTTTTTTTTTGAGGGGGGGAGGCTTTGGCCCGCCAGCTCCCCTGGGTGCGCCTCTACACACAAGGGTACTTACTCATTGAGTATCAAGTAACTCAATTTACCTTTATGAACCCTTTCAGTAACCGACAAACTTGCAGTGTAAAATTTTTAGACTGAAAATTCTTAATTTATTTTATGCCTTGAACCCAGGCCCAAAAATATATGTGATAAAGAATTTACTGCTACAATGTGGTTTTTATTAATACTCAGATAACAATCAATATTAATTAAATACGTTTGATAAATCCAGCCTTGACTTTCAAATTTAAATTGCACATGTTTCTTTAGATGCATTTGAATTTAAATTAAAAATCGACAATTAAGTAATATACCTAATTAAACTTGTAGATTAGTTTGGTTTACATACTATTATATTATATGTACCTACAATATAGGTATAATGTAGGTATAGTTCTCCGCATGAAACAAAGTCTCCGACGAAAGGGGGAGGAATCATTCGCGCTCTCTTCTTTCCATCAAAAGCGTTATAAGGCGTGCGTGCCTGCAACAGGCCTCCCACTTGCACACACATTCCAAACATGTTTTCAGTAGCCACAGATCCGTGCGTCAAAGTATACAACGTAGGTACAATGTAGGTCCTACATAGCTTAAAGATGATCTTTAATTAAAATTATAATTAGAGATAATTATTTGTTTTATTATTCCATCAATCTATTTTGCATTCATGGTACAAAGCTATATTGGTAGACTGACAATTTTGGGCTGGCTGGCCCTCTTCAGTACCAAGAAAATAGATTGATGGAATAATAAACTAAAATTTTTATAATTTTGTTTAAAATTAAAAAATTTTGTCCTTATTAATTATTTGTGTAGAGAAAAGTAGCCTAATTTCGGGTACCATTTAAAAAATTTAAAAAAGTTTATCCAATATTTAATAGGCGGTATTACTTTTTGTTATCTTTTTTTATATAATAACATACCTTATTATAACGAATCATGATTTATTATGAAAACATTTTTATTACAGTTTTTTTTTCCTAAAAACAAGGTTAAAAAAACTTTTTTTTCAAGTGTAGATCTGGATCCCATTGCTTATGTTTCTTGTTATTTCTTAACATTTAGGAAGTAATTTAATCATTAGGCAGTTTTTTACGAAATACTAGAGGAGCCATAATTTTAGATTCCCAATTTCGCATATATGCGAAGATAAGATATATCTTAGTATCTTAAGTAATTTTCTCTTTTTCAGAATTGTGTATTCTAGTTTGTTGTATCATTACAATAATAATATGGTTATCCTGAATAACAATTATCTTTCGGATATCCGAAATTGGGAATTCACAAAAAATGGACTATCCGAAATTAGGCAAGTTTCTGCTTTTTATATTAGAAATTTGTAAAATGTTTATGTTTTCAAATTGCTTAATTATGCCTGGTGAACCAACTTAACCAGTATCTTAACTTACCCAAGACATAAACACAAACTTTTATAACGATTATTTATAAAATAAACAAACATACTAATGCAACTGAGCACAAAACTGCTATTTGCAACTTAAACGTTTTTTGCTGCCATTTAACGGGGAAAAGCCCCACAGTTATTATATTACAAAACGGATTTACACTCTAAATTTGTCCGTCAATCAGTAGTATTAAGTGTAATAATTAAAGCAAATTCACCATGTCAGAATGTGAATTTACAATATTTATTAAATTAACCTCAATATTACTCGGTTTAGTAAAATCGCAGGTCTTTTCCTATCGGTACAATAATTTTGCATTAAAATTCATGCATGTCGTCCAAAAACCCGGCACTTTTACAGACTGCCCCGAAAATTACAAGAGCCCGTAATACTGCTTGAAATACTCAATTAATTCGCTGCTTAAATTACTGTGAAATCACTGGTAAAAATTCACATTTTTACAGATAACAGTGAATTTACAGTACTGATTTAAATTTACCCCTTTCTTTGCTGGTAACATATGACCTACTTTATTTGCTGTGAAATTACCATATTTACATTTACAGTGTAGTTTTACTTTTGGTTAAGCATAAAAGTAGGTTTCTGTTTACCTCTGCAGATAGTATATGATATACACTACTATCAGAAACTGGGAAACCGTCGTCTTTTCTCTATATGAATAGGATTACTTCACCTGGGATTCCATGTCACAAACTAAAACCGTGATAACACACTTCATCCTAAGAAGGTTTTTTAATCGTTCCCTTGAAAAGGTTCTAGGCATAATGCTGTAAACATGCTAAGCATGTTCTTAAAAGGTGATCTGCTGTAGTAGCATAAGTGCTTCTACTCTAAACGTTCTTAGCATGATTAGAGTATTTTGCTTAGAATATTCCCAATACATATTCTTAAAATATTCTAATGGAAATATGTTTAGAATAATGCTATAGTGCACATGTTAAGCATGATTAGAGTATTTTGCTAAGAATATTCCCAAATACATATTATTAAAATATTCTAATGGGAATAGTTTTAGAATAGTAATATGGCGTCTATATTATTTTAATTTTATTAGGTTAGTTATTTTTAAACATAAAATAATTTTATATAGTTTTAGACAAAAAATTAAAATTATTATTTTTTGAAATGATAATTATTTGCTATTTTTCTCTATAATCATTAGGTTTAACACAAAGAAGTAAAAATTTTCGCCATGTCCAAATTTATGATATCACTCCATAAAAAGGATCGAGCATTATAAAATATATTTGAAAGAAAGAGAAAACCTACATTAATGTAGAATTCTGAAACGCCAACCTACTTTGAGCATGCGCAATATTCAATATTATTACTTAAATGCATCAAATAAGAATATTTTAAGAAACATGCTAAGAATATTCTTAAAAGTACATGTACCTACTTCTAAGAACATTCTTAACATGCTTCTTAAAACATTCTTATTTAATGCAGAGGCTTATAAGAAGCTTAGGAACTCCCAGCTTGATTAAAAAGGTATCCTTTGCATTTCTTTAATAGTTCTTAGAAAAACCTGTAAGAAGAATGCTCTCCTTCAGGCTATTTATTCTAAGAATTTTCTAAGAAGGTGTTTGTGCTATCAGGGATGAGGATTCAGCACAGTTCGTCTGAAAATCAAAAAAATTTAAAAAATTGTCCAAAAAAACTGACCTTGTGGCATGATTCCCTATCGTTTTCTGTTAAAAAAATGTATATTAGAAAAAAATCTGTCGGTTAGATAGCAATTAAAATTGCTAATATTTACTGCTTTAAAAACTACATCTAAAGAGGCTATAACCGATACGGTTGAATGCCGGGGTGGATCTACCGAAGGGTAGGTACAACCTTTTTAAAAAAAAAATTTAATGCAGAGGCTTATAAGAAGCTTCTTAGGAACTCCTAGCACGATTAAAACTGTATCCTTTGCATTTCTTTAATTGTTCTTCTAAGAAGCATGCTCTCCTTCAGGCCATTTATTCTAAGAATCTTCTTAGGAGGTGTTTGTGCTATCAGGGAAGATGATTCAGAACAGTTCGTCTGAAAAGCAAAAAAATGAAAAAAATTGCAAAAAAAAAACTGACCTTGTGGCATGATTCCCTATCGTTTTCTGTTAAAAAATTTATATTAGAAAAAAATCTATTGGTTAGTTTTTTTTTTAATCAATTTTCTTAACTTGAATTAAATTGAAAAAATTGAATATTTAAAAAAAAATCCATTTTACACAGAGCACTTTCTGAATGAAATTAATTAGTTGTTCTTACTACGTTACATCCTACACTCTTAATAGAATTGTTCAATAACTCGGCATTTTTGAAAAAAATGGGGTCAAAGTCCAAATTTGAGAAAGTTTTGTTTTTTTGAAAGTTTTGACATTTTTACTTCTTTATATTTTGGAAGCAACAGGCGGAATTACAATTCTGAATTTATATTTCAATTTAGAGTTAAGGTGAAAAGCATACTCAAGACATGGACACGAAAGGTCTATCACGCATAGGCATAATTTTGGCTCTTGTGCTGGGGGGGGGGGCAAACATAGGTCCTGCTACAGGACGTTTGCACAAGTGTGGCAAAAAAAATTATTTTCCGAATATAAGTAAGAAACTAGTGATCAGAGCTCAGGGGGCAAGTGCCCCTCCTTGACCCCCCAAATTAAGCCTATGCCATTATGCGTATCGAACCTGTTAAATACTTATTAAAAATCTTCTAGATATAATTCGTGGTATAATAATCATTAATTATTAAATAAAGCTCGGTTATAAAACTATGCAATTTAGTCCTTCTGTTTGTTAATTCGTTTATACAAACTCGTGAAGGGTAAGTATTATTCTCGATATACAACTGCAGGGTGGTTAGGCGTTTCAATTGAATTAAGAGACCCTTCTTTCTTTTATGGATATAGTTTTGGTATCATGTGACAATAAAAACATATTATTCTATAAAAGTGTTTTAACCTTTCAGATACTTACCTACTTAGTGTTTAACAAGGGGTGCTTCATCTGAAAAAAGCTAAAATTAAATAAATTACACAGGCCCACAAAAAAAAATTGTGAGTCTTGGATTCCAATATGATATTCCTATGTGTTTTTTCCCGCTGAAACCGAATCCGTAATCCTTTTAACCCTTACACGTCAGGATTTTGACATAACCTCAAAAAACACTGGAAAAACTACTGAAACCGCTAAAATCATCTACTCCATACCACTTTCACCCCCTTCCTCCAAATTCGTAATTTCGTAACCACATAATCCCCTAACCTCAGAATACCATTACTCCATAACCTCAAAACCCCGTAACTTCATTAAGTAGAAAAATCTGGTTTGGGAAAACAGTACAATTACCTGAAATTTTCTTGTAGAACATAGTTATGAATAAGTAACTGTATAACCCTATCCCATCACACCTCCTAACCCCTTCACTCCGTAACCCCATATATTATAACCTCTTAACCCCATCATCCTATTCTGTGGAGAAGTCCGGTTCTCAAAATAATAAGAGTTTTGTTAGATAAGTCATGAATCAAGGTCTACTTCATTATTTTTTTAACCGGACTTCTCCACAGAATAGGATAACGGGATTAAGGGGATATAGTATTTGGGATTACGAAGTGAAGGGATTTTGAGGTTATGGTTAGGGGATTTTGGGGTTATAGAGTTACTTACCTATGACTATGTTCCACAAAAAAAAACTGAAGAATTTGTTTTCCCAAACTAGATTTTTCTATGATACTTAATGAGGTTACGGGGTTTTGAGGTTATGCGGCTATGGTATTATGAGGCTAGGGGATTATGGGGTTCTGGAGTTATAGAATTAGTAATTTGGGGACAGGAGGGTGACAGTGGTATAGCATACAAAATTTTAGCGGTTTTAGTAGTTTTTCGAGTGTTTTTGGAGGTTATGTCAAAATCCTGACGTGTAGGGGTTAAACGGATTGCGGATTCAGTTTCAGCGGGAAAAAATACATAGGAATATCATACTGGAATCCAAGACTCAGATTTTTTTTGTAGGTCTGTGTTATTATAATTCGGATTTGGATATCTAAAAAATTTTGACAAATATAACAAGCGAGTCTCTATGTCAACCTAAACCCTTAAGGGGCCTTTCTACCTAAGAAATTATAAAAATAATGTTTTTTTAAACATTTTTTTATATAAAAAGAAACAAATGTATCATTGTGAAATTTTGTTTTAAAGAATACAAATAATTTTTTTTTTAGATTTTTAAAGTTACATTTCCTGGCCATAATTTTTTTTTTTTAAAAAACATCAAAAAACGGTGGTCGCTATGATTCCGGCCGCTTGGATAGACTGAAAAAAAAAACTAAACGGGATATTATTCTGTATTGAAGTTGCTATAGTCCTATCCAGAAGATTTTTTTTTGGCCTAAAAATAACAGAATGACGGACGTTTTTGTCTGAAAATGTTTGAAAATTTTTGAAAAACATCCGCATTTTGTTATTTTTTGGCCAAAAAATATTCTTCTAGATAGGGCTATAGCGACTTTAATACTGAATAATATCCCGTTTTGTTATTTTTTTAAGTTGCTCCAAACGGCCGGAATCGTGGGGAGCACCGTTTTTATGTTTTTTTCAAAAACAATTATGGACAGAAAATGGCACTGTAAAACTCTATAGAAATATTATTTGTATTCTTTGAATATAAATAAACATACCTACAAAATTTCACAATGATTTTTTTTCCTTGCTATATAAAAAAAATCTTTAAAAAAAGATTTCTTACCACAATCTTTAACACAAAACCTGTGCCAAAACTTAATGTAAGGAAATTTTAATTAAAATTCTAATAAAATAATTTGCAATAATAAATAATTTACCTTGCTTATAAAATTATGAATGTTTATAAAAAATTAAAAAAAAATGTTTGTACCATATAATCACAGATTTTGTAAAGTAATTTTTCTATTAAAATTGTGGGGTATTTGGAATTACACAGAAAATTCTAAAAAAAATCGACTACGGCGCTAAACCTAAAACATCATCTGCGAAGCCATTGTTAGCAAAAGGCGGTATCTGTTTTAGGTTGCGTGAATCGGATATCCGATATTATTCGAAAATAAGGTTTTTTGAGGTTATTTCCAAAACTAAACGGATGAGGTGCTATTTTGACCTCAAATTTGGATTCAGCGCCTCAAAATACCTAGAAATTCAATGGTCTCGCTTGACTTTATTTTGTGTGACTACAGGTGTGGCCACAAGAAGAAGCTCAAGGATTTTCTCGACCACTACAATGCATTGTATTCCTATGTATGTTGTAAAAACGTTATTTTCGTACTCGAAAATAAAGTTAACTCCAAAACTGATCGGATTAGGTGCTATTTTGACCTCAAGTTCGGATTCAGTACCTCAAAATACATAGAAATGCAGTCTCCTAAAAAATACAGCACCTTTTTTTCTTTATGCGTGGCTGTGTAATTTTTCAAACAAATTATTTGTATTTGACAAAAATATTATAATTTTTTCTTCTTTTGCTTTTGTTATATTATAATTTTCTAAAAGGTGATTCAAAAAAGAAATATTTATAAAAAAAACATTTTATTTTTTACAAATTTTTATTCAAAAAGTATTTTACCTTTCAAGTTTATTATCTACTATACAAAAATATTTGTTGGAAGCAAAATATGGGACATTTTGTCTTGTTTATTTTAAAATTAAATATATAATATAACACTGGTCGACAAATCTAAAGATTTCTCAAACTGAGATTCTAGAAATAGGTTTATACTAATTTTGGGTCGCTGAATCCAAATCCGAAGGCCGTTTGTCTCCATCACCCTCAAATTTGTTGATATAAAAAAAGTTAAAATTATGAAAATTGATTTTGTGTAATTACAAGAAGATGCTTCGACTTATCACATTAAAATTTAGTACGGTTAATAATAAATAATAATTTTTTATCGAAATTGTAAAATTTTTAAACATAAATTTTGTTGGAGAAATATATTACAGAAACACTTTAGAACGCACGCCTCTGACATACGCACAATTGTATTTTTGGGTAAGTAGGGGAATAAATAACTTATATTACCACTATTAACCGTACTTAATTTTAATGTGATAAGTCAAAGCATTTTCTTGTAATTACACAAAATCGATTTTCCTAATTTTAACTTTTTTTATGATATAAAAAAACTGAGGGTGATGGAGACAAACGGCCTTCGGATTTGGATTCAGCGACCTAAAATTAGTATAAACCTATGTCTGGAATCTCAGTTAGAGAAATCTTCAGATTTGTCGACCAGTGTAATAGGTTGAACCAAAATCAAGATATTCAACAAAAAACATATATTGTTTGTTCTAATTTTAAGAATTTTGAAAGTTTAATATTTTTTTTTTAATTAGACTTAAAATAATCCCATTACTTCGTAGAATAGAGTTATGAATTAAAATTTATGTTATTCGAATGTTGAACTAAAATTAATTCCCAGACAACATGAGGGTGATAAGGTTGATCTACTTAAACTTTTAAATAATAAAAAATAAAGATTTGTGATCAAAAATATTGCAACCATGTTTAAACTAAACGAAGTCTTTTTAAGCTGGATAGTACCTTTTTTATGTATTTTGACCTGATGAATCATATTCAAAAAATAAAATTACAAAAAAGTTATACAGAAAAAAGTTTGGGACAAAAAACTGATAAGGCCCCCCTATTTCGCACACCCCTGGTTAAAACAAGTAAATGAAGATAACACAGAAGATGGGCCTTATTATATTAGTATACATTGAAAACCTTGTTGCTGTATCTTAAAGGGTTTCTGAGTTATTTAATAAAAACCGATTTTTTTAGCCACTAATGATATCCTCGCCGATTCAGGCAGGGCCGAGGGCTTGGGTCACGGATTTGGCTAATTTTTTTTTATGTGCAGCCCACCGATGTTAGAGAAAAGCCTCCACAATTTTTTTTTCAAAAACGCCCCGTTTTGGAAATATGATTTTTTTAATTTTTTTCAAAATTTTTAAATTTCTCGAAAATGTGATATGTGCAATAACTTTTAAATAATAAAAAATAAAGATTTGTGATCAAAAATATTGCAACCATGTTTAAACTAAACGAAGTCTTTTTAAGCTGGATAAGGATATGGGAAAACAATAGTTTAGTATTTTTTACATAAATATCATTATGTAAACGTTACAATTAGATTACATGCTTTATAATTATTTATGAATAATTCTTTTGTAATGAGTAATTAATTGTACACCAGGCTGAAAGTCAAGGTAAAGCAAAGAACAATCTTTATTACGGTTTAATTGTTTTTTTATAAATTAATTAATAGAAAAATAATATTTTTATATTATAATCATAAGATAAAAATAAACAAGTCGTAAATATATTTATTGCATCGCATTCTATAGTAAGCCCCTTGCTGTGGATAGTATACCGGGTGTTACAAGACCAAGGTACACCCCTTTTTTTCTTTATTTTAAAAGTTAGAGATTTCAAATTTGGAGGGTCTCTTATAGCCATAAATTGTCAACTTTTAACATAAACTGTATATTTCAGCCACTTCCGGTTTAACCGGAAATGATATCAACTTTTGATTTTTAAATGGGAGACCCTATATATTTTTACATATTTTAATTCTGCGCTTTATTCTGAATACAATCATACCAAAAAAGTGACATTTCCGATGTCAATGTATTTTTTAATTTAATTTTTAGTTTATATCATAGGTAGGCCATGATTACTTAAAATTACTAAAAATGATCTAAGTAATCCTAGAAAAATACATTTACGCTAAAAAAAAAAACATTTATAACTCAGTTGCACCATTTTAAAGTTTTCAAAAATGGTTTTTGCTCAAAAACTCAATTTTTTTAAATGGTACCATAAAAAGTACCGCCTTTTTGGAATCTACCAATATCCTTTATTTTAATGTAGGATAAATACAGCCGGTTATATAAATTAAAATAAATGATAATAATCATATTTTTGATTATTGTGTGATATTAGTTAACAAAGCTGGCTTTGATAACCAAAAAGACAGGATGCCTTTATTTTTATCTGTCAGGTTAAATTTTGTTGATTTGTTTCGGTTTTTTATGTAATCTGTAATTAAAAATGGTTCTAATAAGCGGTCAAGCAGTTTAGGCTGTCAAGGGGGCTTGCCTTTCCGGATATCTTTCAATGTAAAGTAACTGTGCTTGTACAGAATTTTCCTGCACTCCCCATAAATTAAAAGCATGTCAATTTTTTCGTCTCTAGTATAATGTACCATTTTTAATAAACAAAATTATGTATGTTACAAAAACGTTCAAAAATTAATAACACTAAATTTGACAGAAAGCAGTATTTTGTCTTTTTATTTGTCAAAGCCAACTTTGTTAACTAAAATCACGCAATAATTAAAAATATGATAATTATCATTGATTTATAAAAACGGCTGTATTTATCCTACATTAAAATAAAGGATATTGGTAGATTCCTAAAAGGCGGTACTTTTTGACGGTACCAGTGTACCAATATTGAGTTTTTAAGCAAAAACCATTTTCGAAAACTTTAAAATGGTGCAACTGAGTTATAAATGTTCTTTTTAGCGTAAATGTATTTTTCTAGGATTACTTAGATCATTTCTAGTAATTTTAAGTAATCATGGCCTACCTATGATATAAACTAAAAATTAAATTAAAAAATACATTGACATCGGAAATGTCACTTTTTTGGTATCATTGTATTCAGAATAAAGCGTAGAATTGAAATATGAAAAAATATATAGGGTACCCATTTAAAAATCAAAAGTTGGTATCATTTCCGGTTAAACCGGAAGTGGCTGAAATGTATAGTTTATGTTAAAAGTTGACATTTTATGGCTATAAAAGACCCCCTAACTTTTAAAATAAAGAAAAAAAGGGGGGTGTACCTTGGTCTTGTAACACCCGGTATAGTCCAGTCAAATACCGAGGAATTCCTGTGTTAAATTGCAATAAATGTACACGGGTCCATTTTAAACGGTAGTAGTGGATGGTAACATAACACTCCTGTTAGTTTTTCACCGGTTGATTTGAGTAACCAGACTTTTTACTTAGAGGTATAGGGTTTTTTGTGTTGACTAGATGAAAAAAAAAATGTATATAAACTAACTTGCCCAATACGTCAAAAATTTTATTTAGGGAAAACTTCTAGATGTTTCGAAATACGCTGTAAAGAACATATAACTAGAACCAACAAATCAGTTTTTGGTCATCATCTAGAATATAATAATCACGTTTTTAATATTGATAATGATAGTAAAATCCTCCATTTTTTGACCTGCCATAAATACGATCTAAAAATGTCATTACTAGAAGATTTGGAAATATATTTGGGCATTAAAAATAACAAAGATCTTTGTCTAAACAATCAAACTGAATTAAATCAAAAATTCAAATCAATTTTTAAAAATTTAATTTAAAAATTTTAAACTTTGCCGCTTAAATTTCTAGTGTTTTAAATTTGTAATGTTTTTAGTCCCATATACTTTTTAATTGTCATTATGTCAAAAAAATTTGTTTATTTATATATTTATTATTTTAATCTGTGCAACTTTTTAACTGTGATTTATGTTTATGTTTTTTTCAGAGCTAAGCCCTGAAGATGATCTTTTGATCGAAAGCGCTAGGCCTATTTTAAATACATATATATGCTGAAATACAAATTCGTTTTACTTTATTCTACACAGCATACAAGTCAAACATTAAATACTTTTTTAAATTTAAAAATGTTGAAAAAAAATTAAAAAATCATATTTTCAAAAAGGGGTGTTTTTGAAAAAAATCCCCTGCAGGCTTTTCTCTAACATCGGTGGGCTACACATAAAAAAATAATCAGCCAAGTCCGTCACCCAAGCCCTCAGCCCTGCCTGAATCGGCGCGGATATCATCCACTTTCAAAGGGGTTTAGCTTACGACGCATTTTTATGCATATGTTTATAGGAAGTTTTTTACATATTTTCCTATGTAGAATCACCCTTTAAAATTAATGACCCTATTTCTGAATAACCCTGTATTTATATAGTTTTTCGCAGCGTAAAATTTCTTCCTATAGCCCACAGCATGCTGCTGCAGCAGATGAATGTATGTTGGTATACCGGTACAACAAGTAAAGTTAAATACTATAAGTCCCTATAAATCGTCGTATCGTAAAAAATATTCATATTTTTTTTTGTAGAAGATGAATGTATGTTGGTATACCGGTACAACAAGTAAAGTTAAATACTATAAGTCCCTATAAATCGTCGTATCGTAAAAAATATTCATATTTTTTTTTTGTAGAAATCTGTTTTTTACCAAACTGCTCGTCCACTTACGGGCCTTAACAATAACTTATGTATCTCAAATTTAAGCTAAACTAGGCTAAACTTGTATATTACCTGTATTCGTTGTATTTTTAATACTAAATGGTATTTGTTAATACATCTTTTTTATTTATATCGCCACCATTGGTATTTAATACTTTACTTATGATATTAAATACTACAATGTGTGTATTGTATACAATATGTTATCATACTAACATAGAGAGCGTGCTGGTACATTTGGATCCCCACGCAACATGTGTTTATTAATACTGTAACCTTTGGTAAATTATATCACAGTTATAGTTTGCTATACTTTAAGTTGTAGTTGTTGTGTTATTGATCTAGTTTTAAGTATGTTACAGTATTTAGTAAAATTACAATTGGTAAATAATACCAAAATTTTGATTAATCTCTGTACTTTTGAAAATATTTTCCAAATTGTTAACCCTCTATAAGAAAACTTACTAAAAGTTTTTGAAAATAGTTAACAAACAACTAATATCTTACTTTGACAGAAAGCTGGGACACCCGGTACAACTACTGCTTTCTTCTCTTCTTCTTCTTCTTCTTCTTCTTATTTTCGTTTTGCTTTTTAATGCATTGCATTTCAATGTATAAGACACTATAAGTATTGTTGGGAAGTTCTTCATAAGGGACATTAACTACTTTCTGTATTATCTTTTTTGTAACGTTGACATTTTATATATTATCAAATTATATGTAGGGGAACAGGGGGCACAGTGAGTCACTTACTTTTTCAGAGCGCATATTTTTAAAAGTTTTGACAATAAATCAGATTTTTTTTCATACTACGTTTCTTTGATCTTTAAGCTAACATAATTTTCAGGTTTAAATTAAAAATGAATAGACCATGATTTTTTACAAGTACTTTTTTGACAGTATGTCATTTGATTCACTGAGCCCCCAGTACGGGGTACAGTGAATCACTGCAAGGGGTACAGTGAGTCAGTATGGGGTACAGTTAATCGTGATATTTAAATAAATTAAGTCAATTTATTAATTAAAAAAATGTTTATTTTAGATACCTACATAGTTAAATAAACTTAAATAAAACTCTTTGGTAACAAAAAACAAAACTTAAAATTAATTAACGTAGGTAAATCAAAACCTTGAAAATGACACTCTTAAGTAAGAAAAAAAAACAAAAGTCAAAATAAACTAACGTAAATCAAGACCCTGAAAAACAATGTTAAATGTACACATTGATTGTATATTGTATAAACCAATTTTCAAAAAAATCATCACCACCCATTAGGGGGTGGATTTGGAAAAAAATAATTTAAAGATGTAGTTTTAGCAACCTCAAAAACCCCCATATTCAAATTTTCATGAAAATATGAAAAATATTTTAACCCCCTCACCCCTCCTATAATGAAATTTTCAAATTTTTGTAAATATTGTTCTCGCTCGGGATTGTTTTTGGTGAACAATCCCGAGCGAGAACTTTTGGTAACATACCTGTATGCCAAAGTCTCTAGCTTAAAGCGTTCTTAAGTTATCGTGCCCACAAGATTTCCCGGACAGACCGAATAATCGACCAACAATTTTTTTTTGCTTGAAATTGATTTATATCGACATAAAACGTCATAAAACGCAACAATACTCAAAAAAAAAAATTTAAATTTTTTCCTAAATTTTGAAAATTTTTAAAATGGGAAAGAAAAATTCCTACAATAATTTTAATTACAAAGATACAGGAACATTTAACCATAGTTGAGGCACAGTGGATCAAGAGCCACTGTGTCCAATCGGTCTTTGACTCACTGTGTCCCCCCAGTAACCAGACCAGTTCAAAGTGGACATAAAAAAACATACCAAATATCGGATAAATTTGTGTAAACACACTTTTTTAAAAGTTAATAAAGAATATAAAAATGCCAAATTACACTGGAATTTACGTAAAAGTAGTACAAATATATCTAATTAACAGATTAACAAAAAAATACTTTCATTATTTCTTATTTCTTATGCAGCCACCTCTTCTCTTCAATACACGCCACGCAGGTTTGCCGGCAACTGACCCTTTATCACTGTGCCCCCTGTTCCCCTATTAGTGTCCTTCGATTATACAATTAATAAAAAAATATCGGGACTAGGACTTTAAATAAAAACACTAACTACATGTGTATATATATAGTTTTGTTTATTGTTCTTAATTGTTTATTTAATAATAGTGTGGTGTTTTAAGTATGCTATGGTAAATGTTTTTCGTATTATCCAGGCATAAGATTAAAAAACTTTTTTTTTTAAGTTATATACCTTTTTTTGTGTTATCTTTTTCTCTCTTTTAGATTGATAAAGTCTTAATTAAAGAAGAAACGTCGCTAGTGCATAAAACTTATTGTTTTTATTTAAAGTCCTAGTCCCGATATTTGTTTATTAATTTTATATATTGTGTAGGTTTGTTATTCCAGTTAAATAATATATCAAAAAAAAATAATCTGCAGACAGGTCTCACATGTGTTTTAACTATTAAACAAATCCACTTGTTCTATACATCTATTGTTCTCCAAACTTTTATGGACTTCAATATGTCAAAATACAATGCTAAATTATCACGTCCTATATTGTCCTATAATACAAGAATATAAAAAAGTAAATTAATATTTATAGTTGGTGATTGTAGGAATTATAAGAGGGTGTATGATCTGGCGCTCCGGGGGGCACATGCTCTCCCGGAGTTGTTAGCCCATAACAAAAAAGTTTTGCTCCGGTGCCGGCTCCGTAGGCGTATCGCTGCTTCCCGCTGTTTGATTTATTTATTATTTATTAAATATTGCTACCGCATTTCTATAATTCAATTCTATACGGGTGGGAGTGCTTTAAACAGTCTAAATTTTAAATTACGATTTAGAATATTGCATTTAAAATATATAATTATCAGTGATCGGACTTTGGATTTTTTAACAGGTCCGCATTAAGGAAAACAAAATAATTTCATAAAACGCAAGATCATTTAAATTGTATTTAAAGTAACAAAAATACATTATTATTGTTATGTAATTCTTGGTTTATTTAATTAACATGGGCGTAACACTCGAATATTTATTATTTTGTATAACTAAAAACGGAAAAAATGTGATTAAAATTCAAAAATATTTTAGATAGAAATTATGGTTTGCAAATATTTAAAGACATTTATAAAAAAAATTAATGAATGAGAAGAAGCCACTTGGGTTGAAAATACACCAATAAAGCATATTAGGCACCGAGTACGCGAACCTAGTTTTCAGTGCAC
Organism: Brachypterus glaber; assembly: GCA_958510825.1. Taxonomy (NCBI): domain Eukaryota; kingdom Metazoa; phylum Arthropoda; class Insecta; order Coleoptera; family Kateretidae; genus Brachypterus; species Brachypterus glaber. The sequence continues at coordinate 29,842,684 of OY294046.1, forward strand.
GAAAGTGCTTTTTTACGAAATAGTTTGCGTATACTATTTTTCCTACGACCTAACACCCAAACATCCCAAAACCGCAAAAATGATCTTAAAATTACTTTGCCAATTTGAGGTTGTGTTTGACGCTTACTAATTTTCTAACAGAAAATATGTAAAATCAGCTAATTGTCACTTTCCAACCATTATCATGGAAAATAGGCACTAACTACTAACTAGGTCGTAGGAAAATACGTTTTTCTTTGTACCACTTACATCGGTAGACGTGGAAAGGTCATTTTGTTTACATAAATGGGTTTTAATACAAAAAGAAATGCATTACTTCAAAAAAATTTAGTAAATACTAAAAATCACGTTTTCCTTAATGGGGACCTGTTAAAAAAAGCCAAAGTCCGATCACTGATAATTATAGAAAATATTGCTGCCCAGAAAAGAATCGTTTTCCACATAAGTTCATTTTAAAGTTTGGTTAAAAAAAATGTTTTTTACAAAAAAAGTTTCTTTCTACGAAAAAACAACAAATTTTTTTTTAATAGTAGTTTTTACCCTAGGGGAGTAACCTTACTCCATGCCGATTTTTACTAAAAACAATCCCAGTCAAAAACTTTTTCTATAAGAAGTATATGGCCCAGTTTTAAAGTCTTTAGCTCAAAGCGTTTCCCCAATTATCGTCGTCACAAATTTCCCGGGTAGACCGATAGACTGACAGACCGACATATATATTTTTTTTGACTGAAATCATATTTTTTTGACATAACTTAAAACGTCGATAAATAAAGTAATATAAAGTAATATAAATAATATAATATTTTATATTAATTATAATATTTCTTGTTCTTTTTATATAAAATAATGAAAAAATCTTGCTATTAAGAACACTTTAATAAAAAAACTAAATATATATGAACAGGTCCAACGTTTCGAAGGTAATTTGTCCCTTCTTCCTCAGGGTAAAAATTAAAAATAGAAATAAAAAATTATATAGATGAAAATTAATTAAATTAGGTAAAGGTTAAAGGTGTATAGATGTATAAGTGTATAAAGTATAGGTATAGGTAAGTGTTTAGTTAATATATGTAAATAAGTAAAAAACCAATTAACAAAAAATAAATAAAAATATACAAAATTCATTTTTTAATAATATTTAAGTACCGTTACCATTTTAATTAATTTTCATCTATCAGTTTTTTGACAATTAGATTTTAAATTTATATAATTTTTTATTTCTATTCTACCCTGAAGAAGAAGGGACAAATTACCTTCGAAACGTTGGAATTGTTCATATATATATTTAGTTTTTTATTAAAGTGTTCTTAATAGAAAGATTTTTTTATTATAATATTTTATAAAATTCAGAAAAAGTACGAGTAAAATATTTTATAACTGGATATTTTAACGACGAATTTTCCACATATATTTGGATATTCAGAGCATAAAACCATCAGGGATTAGTTATTAGTGAATAGTTACTGGTCGGATCAAAGTATTCATTTACCGAAGGCAGGCAAAAATGTATTAAAAAAAACTAATTTTTAGGTTCCTACTTTTCAGAATTCCAGGGGGCCCAAATTTGTTTTAAGTAAAAAAAATGCATAAAGTTATAATATTGTGTTAAATGAAAAAAGACCAATAAAAATAATTATATTTAAATATTGCTAATGTTTTATAATATTTAAAACTAAAGGTAATATTCCAGAGGGGGGCGCCCCCTATTATGAGTGCTGGGGGCCATGGACCCGGAGTCGGCGTCTGTGTTATGAGTTATTCGTTATCACTAATAGGTAACGCAATAGGGTGGATTTTGCACTTGAACTTTGATACTGTTTTTTTCTTCTGATTAATTAAGTAAATACTATTTTATACAGTGCACTGCAGTGTATAAAATAGTATTTACTTAATTAATCAGAAAAACAACTTAGTATCAAAGTTCAAGTGCAAAATCCACCCTATTGCATTCAAGCTCTGAGGGTGGTAATAAAAGCGTATGTAGTTGTTTTCGTTTTTTGTTTTGTAGTTTAGTGTGGAACGGTTTTATGAGACAGTTTAGGAAAGTTAAGTATATGAACATGTCCATCAAAAAAGGGCCCTGATTGTCTGTTAGAGCTTTTTTATGATGGGTGTATGATGCATGCTATACTCATACTCAGGTTGGCTTATTTTATTTCCACAAATTATTTGATTAAGGCTAATGAATCTAGCAAGTATATTAGTTGAGCCCACTTACACAGAAAATTTTGTTGTATTTTTAATACTGAATGTTATTTGTTAATGCATTTTTTTATTTATATCGCCACCATTGGAATTTAATACTTTACTTGTGATATTAAATACTGCAATATGTGTATTGTATACAAAATGTTGTCATACTAACATAAAGACCGTGCTGGTACATTTGGATCCCCACGCAACATGTGTTTATTAATACTGTAACATTTGGTAAATTATATCACAGTCATAGTTTGGTATACTTTAAGTTGTAGTTGTGTTATTGATCTAGTTTAAAGTATTTTACAGTATTTAGTAAAATAAAAAAGGATCGATTATTTTATCAGTGTGTAATTGTGTGTGGTTGCAATCTTTATATTATTTCTAATCAAAATTTTGGTATTATTTACCGATTGTTAATTTTTCTGAATACTGTAACATACTTTAAACTAGATCAGTAATACAACTTAATAACGACTCAAAGTATACCATACTATAAGTGTGATATGCTTTACCACATGTTACAGTAGTTTTTACTATAACATGCTAGTATTAGTAAACACATGTTGCTTGGGGATTCAAATGTACCAGCAATGTCTCTATTTTAGTATGACAACATTTTGTATAAAATACACACATTGCAGTATTTAATATCACAAGTAAAGTATTAAATACCAGTGGTGGCGATATAAAAAACAAATATGTATTTACAAATAAAATTTAGTGTTAAAATTAGAATGACATTTTCTGAGTATAGCAGTTGAGCCCACTTAAGACTTGCAGCCCTCTATCTCGCTAGTTCTTCACTTGCAATAAAAATTAAAAATTCTAGCAGCTAAAACTAGAGAAAATCTTTAATTCCCTTAATATAAAACAGTTTTCCAGAGCCTAATCTAGTACCTAAGTGCCTATTCACAGTCTCGCATAAGAACATAATACATAACAATGCGATGCCGTGATTGGCTTGATGTGCCGCCATGTATCTTGTAAGCCGAACACGGCATCGCATTCTTATGTTTTATGTTATTATGCAAGATTCTGAATAGACCTTAAGTAAAAAAAATACATAAAAGTTATAATATTGTGTTAAATGGAAAAAGACTAAAAATACTTATATTTAAATATTTCTAATGTTTTATAATATTTAAAACTATAGGCAATATTCCAGGGGCGCGCCCCGGGGCCCCTGTTATGAGTCCTGGGGGCCATGGCTCCCGGACCCCCCGGAGGCTGCCTCTGTGTTATCAGTTATTCATTATCAGTTATACGTTAGCTATTAGTGAAAATGTAACTTCTGTATAAAATAGTATTTATTACTTAATTAATCAGAAAAATCTTAGTATCAAATTTCAAGTGCAAAATCCACGATATTGCATTCAAGCTCTGAGGGTGGTAATAAAAGTGTATGTAGTTGTTTTCGTTTTTTGATCTGATTATTTTTTCATAAAACAAATTTATATCCAAGAATTTTTTGTCTAGGACGATTTTTGATTTTTTTAAAAATTCGAAACTACTTTATAATATTATTCCATCTCTGGCGCTGTGAATAATATAATTAGTAGGTAGTTTCGGGATACACATATGCAATGCTGGTGATTCGTAAATAAGACAAAATAGCACTATAGTGAATATAACTACTCTTTCGAATATTTAATCTAAACAACTGCTAGATTAATTTGTATTAGTGTCTGTCCATATATTACGTAACTCAATTTTTCAAAAAAATTGACCCCCCCCTCCCCCCTGTGTAACAAACTGTCACATTTAGCAACACCCTCCCCCCCTGTGTAACGCGTAACAATATAAAATTTTTGTTTCGAAATAAATTTAACTGTATTCTCACTATTGATTCGTTTTTCTCGACAAAACAAACATGAACCTAAAATATAGTATAACATAACCTTAAAAAAAATTTAGACCAAAAAATCACTCAAACTTTAAAAAAATATTCCTAATCAATATCTCACAGGGAAAAAATACTAGATACCTCTTTTTACACGTATATTGTTTATGACCAGGTACAGAAAATAGTACACACATTGGTGTTCTGTGAGTACACATTCCGCGCGAAAATGTATCATCGCCGATGATTCATCGGCAAGATCACGCAAAAACAGGGCCGTAAGATTTTTTCTAATATCAATGTCAAAAGTTTTTTTACTGATTACAATATTATTTAAATATGCATAGTTTCGTCAATTTTTGTGTGAAAAAGGGAATTATGGGCCATTAAATAGTAATTTATGTTGAAATAAAAATACATCTGCCAAGCTTAGGAAATAAACATTAAATTTATTAAATTCCGTTACGTAACGTTCACCTAGACCCCCCCCCTCCCCCCTGTCACAAACTGTAACAATTTCTCTGACCCCCCCCCAGGCGCGTTACGTAATATATGGACAGCCCCTTATTGGAAAGAATTAATTTAGTTATAACTGTCATAACCTAGTATCTGTACTTTCAGTGCATGTAGTCAACTTGTAATTACATTCTTGCTCCATATCAACAAACGGGCTCTTTTCTAAGGTACGCACATATAAAGTCCCCTGAGAGGCGACAATATAGCCGCACTTCTCTCCTAGGGGGTCATCGCCCACTTTGTAACATATTGGGAAAAGTTATCCGAGCTCCCGAGGAGACTTCCCAGTGTTTATGACTGTACTAATTGTAACCAGCGACATACGACAAATTACAGTTGAACTAGGACATAGCTTTTCATTCTCTCAATTAGATTTGGACATAAATGTTATATATATATATCATTAGTTTCAAAATAAACAAAAAGTTCACGCATTTCAATTGAAAATAAATTAAAACTTTTCTTGCAATTAAAATAAATTAATTTTTATATAGATAGGTACCAAAATACTTATAATAATAATAATAATTATTATTATTATTATTTCAGGTAAAGACACTCTTTTTACTAAGGCCCTACAACGGCCGGGTTTTCAATAAACGTTTTTTACCAGATGGATTTTATAGAAATAACAATGACATTAATGTTAACCCAGGGTGATCAATAACTGGCATGCCAAAATTTAAGAGGTGATTCTGCATCCAAAAATATTAAAAAAAGTGCCTATAAAGGTTGGTCCGCAAATGAGCCCTAAGAGAGCTACGGCCGTTTAAAATCGTAATAAAAATAAGGTTTTTAATTAATAACTCTGGTACCCTTTAAGCTAGAACGACGAGCTTTTGCATGTATACTAGTATTAATAAGGGCAATAAGTTTATGTTAAAATATTTTTTTGAATTTATCTAGAGGCGTCCCTAGACGGAAAAATGTATTAGGCTTAACACATTTCTGCCCCAAACTTTTTTATGTGGATTTTTTTGTGGATTTTTTGTAAAAAATATGGATTTCTTGAATACAAATAATAGTCATATAGTGTATGAGCAACCGTTTTAAAAAAATGCAATTAAGAGGAAGTAACATTTTGTGCTACCAAAAACGTTACTTTTTAAAAGGCTATTACTCCTTTAATATTAAATTTAGGTTTTTTGGTGAAGAATACTTTTTTGCTCAGTTTTAAATAAAGAATTACTCTGCAGCATTAAAATTTTATTGATGCTTTTTTTGTTCCCCATTCAATATGTCATCTTCGAAGGGCCGTAGCTCCCTTAGGGCTCATTTCAAGACCAACCTTTATAGAAACTTTTTTCATATTTTTGGATGTAGAATCAACTCTTAATACTGATCACCCTGTATATTATTTCATTAGTTAGACAAAATGTATTCGTAAAATAAAAACCAACCATTGGGTACCTTTTGTACCAAGTCACCAGTGGCGTAGCGAGGGGGAGGGGGGTATAAATAAGCTATAGTGGGGTGGCCAAGTTCTATAACATATCAAAACATGTAATCACCTCCTTAAAAAATCTGAGAAAAATGGGGGCCTGTGCCACAAAAACAAACTCCCTCGACGCTGCAAGTCACAGAGTAATGTTTTGTTTTATTATTATTTTACTATATAGTCAATGGTGAATTTTATTAAGTGCTTGATAATGGTTAAAATAAAACAAAATGTGAAAAATGTCAAGTTTCAGAGTGGCGCGACGTGCAACATTTAACATAAAACGGGAACAAATTTACCGTCTCCGGGGACCAGCCTGGCGGCATGATAAACTACCAGCAGTACGAGTAACGCGGGAGCGGCCCAGACTGACGACTTAACAATCAATCACTCTGCTCGGGGACCCAAAAAGTCCCCGCTGGATGTATTGTGTATGGTATAGAGGCAAGGGGTGATTAATGATTGCTGCATTCACTTGGCGTAGAGGTATGGTACATCATATTGGCTTTGGAATATGTTAAAAGTCAAATTATGCTACATAAGGTGAATTTACCCCGTACTGTTTTAAGTTGTTATTTTTAAGAATTAAGCAATCAGGTTTCAGTTTTTAATACTTTCGCTGGTAAGGCAGCGCCATTTTGCCCAGTGGCGACGACACGGATTCACTTTAGCACCTAAACTGTAAATAGAAATCGTGTAAATAAAAATCCTGTAAAATTACCATTGGTTATTTAATGCCCTTAGGAATACTGAAAATTTACCATATTCGACATGTAATATTTTTACTAGTAATGTAAAATTTTACCATATTAATAAGGATATTTTACCATATTAATCATGTAATTTTTATCCATATACGTAATGTATATTTTAATTATTAGTTATGTAATGTAAAGTTTTGGATAATTTCTACAGAAATTATCTAAATTTTCTAGAGCTTGCAAACGTGCAATTTTAAAGTTTTTGGCATATATGCTATATAAACTTTAAAATTGCGTATTTGCAAGGTTTAGAAAATTTAGATAAGTTCAATAGAAATTATCCAAAATTTCTGTTTATACATAACATAGAACACACAAATAAAATAAGTTTCCGTAGTACCAAAAATATTTTAACTATGTTTCTGTACATATACTTACAACAAGAATATAAGATAATCTATAGGTAATATAGGTAGGTACTTACATAAATCTATTTTACAATATACATATAATATATTATAATACACCGGATGTTTTTCAAATGTGGCTTGCCCCTAAAAAAAATACTCCAAATTAAGTTAGGTACATTGACAAAATGGTATGTAGGCAAAGTTTTCTCAGTTAATTGTTATTTAAATTTTTTTGATCCATTCTCTTTGTCTGTCCTCATCACATGATACTGCAGGACTGCAGTGCTCGTTCTTATCTGTCTGTCTGCAGAGAGACATGTCTGTATGTTTTTCTATCTATTCTAGAAGTTTTGTTTATTCTGAGAATGTAGGTATTATGTGACCCTATAAAATTATTGCGAAAATTTGGATTATTTTTAAAAATAATTTGTGACAAACTGACTGAACAAATAGAAAAATAAACATTATATTTCCTTTAAGAATTTAAATGAAATTTGCATACACCACAAAAAAAACATGTTGTACTTACCTGTTATTTTACACAAAACAAAGCTAGTTAATTAGAAATTCTTTTGAGTGTACGAGTATGCAGCCATTTAGCGCTATTTAGCGTAAAAAATAAGTAAGGTTATATCTTACACGCAAAGAAATTTAAATTTACATTACACTGCTCTACAAAAAAAGATTTTTTTTGCAGGGGAGCTTTTAATTGCATCTGGCTATATTTGATGCGCTTAACTAGGAACCTTTTTCCGTTTATCACGATCAGCTCGTTTTGTTTTTGTTTTGAGGTATAACAGTGTTTTTTTTACCTATTATAATAACTATAATAGTTGTAGTAAAAAAAATTATTGAACCTTAATTATTAATCCATCTAGTGGAAATTAATTATTTAAATTGCAGATCAGTAATAATTAGTTTACTGGTCTCTATTTTTCATTACAGGTTGGGTCCAGTGGGACAAGAAATCACGTACTTTCCAAACTTTATTAATTGTAATGTATATATTACACATACAGTTGCGAATAAAATATTTTAATTGTTAGTTTTTCCAATAATTAACCTAAATTGACCAATGAAATGTCAGAATTATTTGACATATTTCATTTTATTGGTTTAATTCTTAGTTTAGTGTTAAATATTGGATATATAAAACATATTAAAGATTATTAAAATTTATTATAATAACGCCTGCAAAAAAAATTAATATTTCTTAAAATGCTAATAATATTAAAAATTATTATACATTGGGGACATTTCCTATTCAAAATATTTTAGAAGGCGTGTGACCCAAAATCAAAAAACAGTATCAACAGCGTGAGAACAAGTAACTGGAAACCCCGGTTGATGCTCTAGGGGATACTCCTGGGGCTGAAACCTTGTTAATAGATTTATCCCATCCAGAGTGCTATGGTCGCCGCTCTCCTGGGCTCAGTGGAACTCTCGGACGGGGGACGATTATGCTGCAGCAAAACTATCACTCCTCCATCCCTTGAGACATTTTAATCAGCGGTAATTTAAGATATTTTATTGGGTATGGATATTTTTGCTAATAAACTGCATTGTCGATTTTATAATCATTAGAGCTTCTCGAGATTTTTTTTACGATTATTATATAAATCGTAAAATTAATTTTTATTGCTTTTTCTCAATAAACGTTATGGTACAATAACATAAAACATACATTATAATAATATACATAATAATACATAATGAAAAAATTATACTCTTTTAAAAGTAAAATAATTATAAAGGCCGTGGAAAATTATCGCGGAGCTTTAATAACTAGTAAACTACTATCATATGACATCATTTCGGTAATGTTCCTTTATAGATCTGCTGCACCGAGGTACGAAAGAAACAACTGAGTGTACCCAAGGCTATGTCAAAATATAGTATATTCTATAACTAGTGAGCGCGAGCGGAAAGTTTGATGGTCCCGCGAGCCCGGAATGACTATTCCATACGTGTTGTAGACTACACTTTTTCTTCGGCTGCAAATATGAAACACTGTATGGCTTTAAACTGCGGAAAAGGTTAAAAATAATGTTTTTTGTGACTTGACATTGTAAATGCAACAAAACACATATTTTTAAATAAAGTAATTAATGTTATTTAATAATTTTATCAAATCAGTACTTAAAAAAGATTTTTATTTATCATCTGTAATTTGTTTGGTCTTTAAGAGACAGGCTCAGTGCCTATGGCTCATTTATCTAAAATTTGAATTAATTTGAATGGATAATTGGGGGAGTGAGTCTCTGCTCACTGATGCTGATTTGCATCTGTCATGAATTTTTGGGTGTTGCGACGAGGAAGGTGGGAGGGGGATTTGGGGGGATGGAGTAGGGATTGGAGGGAGGTGTGGGGGAGTGAAACTAGTTCACTGGTGCTGGAGATGCACCTGTCCTGTGTTTGTGGGCACCATTACTGGTTGAGGACATTTTTGATCTTTTTGTAAGTGTAGTGGATTTCGTGATCGTAATCTAGAAAATTTGAGATGAGGGGGTTTGGGTGGTCTAAATTGTCTTGTATAAAAGACTTACTGCATCGGATGATTTCCGTTTTTAGGAGGGGCATGTCGAGATCTCTGTGAATTTGGTTGTTCCGCATGAACCAGGGGGCATCAATGCATATTCTGAGTACCTTGTTTTGAAAGGCCTGGAGTTTGGCTGAGAGCGTTTTTTTAAGGGTGATTTTGTTCCAGGCTGGTGCTCCATAGAGGAGTACTGGCTTTAGAGTTTGGTTGTAAAGTAGAAGTTTGTTTTTAATTGATAGGGGGCTCTTTCTCCCTATAAGAGGGTAGAGTTTGGAGAGGCGGATGTTTGCTATTTGGAGGGTATTTTTGACGTGCTGATCCCACGTAAGATTTTTGGATAGGGTAATGCCAAGGTATTTGGCATGGTTTTCCCAGTTAATGGCTTGGCCGTTTATCTGAATGGGTTGGGGTGGGCCTCTTCTAATCCTAGAGATTAGAATGCCTTTTGTTTTGTTAGCGTTTACATTGATTTTCCATTTGGAGAACCATTTTATTAGGGCATCCATTTGGCGCTGGAGGGCGGTATGGATGCGCTGGGGGTTTTTAGCTTTTGCTAGTATGCCGGTATCGTCGGCGAACAGGGCTATTTCAGTAGCCTGTGTTTTTGGGATATCTGCGGTGAAGAGATTGTACAGAAGGGGGGATAGTGGGGAGCCTTGTGGAACGCCAGCTTCGATGGGGCGAGTGCTGGACTTAGAGTCGCCTATTTTGATTTGAAAGTCTCTGCCTTCAAGGAAGGAGGCTATGAGCTTGGTGATGCCTAGGGGGAGGCCGAGAAGATGAAGTTTGACTACAAGACCTATGTGCCAGACTTTATCAAAGGCTTTTGCGATGTCCAGGAGGATCAGTCCCGCGGCTTCGCGCCTATTTAATCCATCTGTAATTGAGTCTACTAGGCGAGCCACCTGGTGGACTGTGGAGTGTCTGCTTCGGAAACCGAATTGCTCGTTTGGTAGGAGATTGAGCTCTTCAACTAAGGTTTGGAGTCTGGTTAAGATGACTTTCTCGGCTATTTTGCCCAGGGAGGATAGGAGGCTTATGGGGCGATAACTTTGGGGAAAGGTCGGATTTTGACCGGGTTTTTTGATTACTATTACATCTGCGTTTTTCCAGGACTTTGGAAAATGTCGCAGTCTGAGCATTGCGTTAATAATGTTAACGATGGCCATAATGGTTTTGCGGGGGAGAATTTTTAAGATTTTGTTCGGTATTTGGTCTGGGCCGGGGGCTTTTCTTTTTGGGAGATTTTTGATGATACTTTTGATTTCCTCGGGGGTTGTGGGGGTGATAATGTCGTTTTCGACTTGGGTTGTGATTCTATCGTAGGTGTGCTTTATTTCTCTTTCGTGCGTGAGTTGCTCGTAGTCAGAGTCGTCAGAATCGGGTTCAGAGTCGGTTTCTGGTACGGGGTCAGGAATTGGGGGGTTTGGTTTGAATTGATCTTGCATTGTATCGGCAAATGCTTCGGCTTTTTCGGGGGTGGAGTAGACGACTCCTCTTAAGCCGTGTATTGGGGGGAAGCCTTTTTGGTGATCGAGGGATAGGGTTTTGGCCATTTTCCAAAGGGATCTATCCTGGGGGTTTAGGGATTTTAGTTTTCCCTCCCATCGGGAGTTTGCTAGGGTGTTTAGTCGGTCTTTGACTTCCTGAGTAAGTCTGTTCGCTTGGCGTTTAATGTGAGGGTCTTGAAGAGTGCGCGCTCTACGTAGAAGGCGGTTTTTCTCTCTGATTAAGTCTTTGAGATCTCGAGGAAGGTCTTGCGGGTTTTTAATTTCTACATTTTTAGTTAGTTTGGCTTCATCCATTGCGGATTTAATGACTTGGGTGAGGTTGACTACGGCGGTATCTAGTTCTTGGACGGTGTTTATAGGACTGATTGTGGTTTTGGTTTCTAGGAGTTGGGATATGAATGCGAAGTCGTATACTGTCTTTTTAGTGTGGTTTGCGGTTGGTATGCCTCCTGCCGTGATAATGATTGGGAGGTGATCTGAGCTTAATTCGTGTTTTAATTCTATATTAATGTTTAGCGTCGTGTTTTTATACAAAACGATGTCAAGGACGTCAGGAAGGCCGAGGCCATAATGGGTTGGGGAATCAGGTGCGGTAACCATTATATGGTTACGTTGTAAAATATCGTTAAGCCTACGGCCATTGGCCGTAGTTGTTCTAGAGTGCCAAAGGGCATGTTTGCAATTCAAGTCTCCGGCTAGGATTGTTGGGTGGTTGTCATTGAAGTAGCCTTCGATGTCGGCGGGTCTAATTTCCCTATTGGGGGGTTTATAACAGGACACGATCCTGAATTTGGAGTTGTCGTGCATATTGACGAAGATGGAGGTAGTTTCGACTTGATCGCTTTGTGTGGGGGGGGGCGTGTAAAAGATCGTGGGACAAATGTTTTTTAATATAAATTGCTGTGCCTCCTTTACGATCCAGGAGTCTATCGTTACGGTAACAGGAATAGTTGGGTATGGTACCCCTATGATGTGGTTTAAGACCAGTCTCTTGGACGAGGGCTATATCGATTTGATTGTCGTGAAGAAATTCTATGAACTCCGGTTTTTTGGTTGAGAGGACATCAGCGTTCCAGGTGACGATTTTAAGGGCTCTGGGTTTCACTTGTCTATACATTTTGGGGTCCTAGGCTGGGCAATTGGAGGGTACTGAAAGCCTGCATGAAGCTGGCGAATTCTTGCATGAATGAGTGTATTTTTGAAATTTGGGTTTGATCAAAAATATTTGGGGGGTTGGCGCTGGGGCCTGGGGCCGCTTTGGGTTGTTGGGGGGTGGCGTTGGCTGCCTTTTGGGCATAGGAGGTGCCAGGGGTGAATTTTTGGGTTGGGGGGACCTTTAAGCCGGTTGGGAGGTTGTTAGAAGGGTGTTTTGGGCATTTGTGATAGTTGGCTGTGTGAGGGCCAAGGCAGTTTGCGCATTTAGCGTCTGTGTTGCGAGGTTTGTCACATGTTTTTGTGTGATGGTCTTTTGCGCATTTGACGCATTTGGCTGTAGCTCTGCAATTGGCCTGGGAGTGACCGAATAGCTGGCATTTGTGGCATTGCCGGAATTTTGGCTTATAAGTCTGGCTTTCGACCTTGATTACTAGGTGTAGAAGCCTAGTTTCTTTAAATATAGGGTGTTGATGTCCGGTCACCTTAGGAAGGATGACTAGGACTAGTGGCATGGGGGTTTTGTCTTTGGTACGCGTCATTCTGGCGACTGACGTGGGGGTGTACCCTCGCTCGATGAGAGCGGCTGCGACGTCTTTTACGGCTATTTGAGTGGGGATTCCCCGGATTACGGCGTGAATCGCCTTGTCTTCCGGGAGGGTGAAGCTGTGATACGGAATTTTCTCCGTATCAAGGTGTTTCGTGACTTTGCGGAAGTCGTCACTAGTCTGAGTACGAATTTGAACACCGTCGGTGGTGTTCTTCGCGTGTAAAATATTAATTCTTTGCGAATTAAAATAGCTCGATAGGGCTAGCCACTTTTCAGGGGCTCGGATTATGATGTGGGGGATTTTTGGGGCTTTTTGGGCTTCTTGGTCGGGGGTTGGGGGTTTGGCGGCGGGTTGGTTTATTAAACCGGAAGGTTGGTTTGTTAAGCCGGAAGGGACCGGGGCGGGGGGGGGTGGCCCTGATCCGGAGGGTTTAGGGGCCGTGTCGGAAGCGGCCCCTTTTTGGGGGATTTTTTGGCTCTTAGCCGGAATTGTGTTTAGCTCCGTTTCGGAGCCGGAACTTTTTGGGCGCTTTTTTTGTTTTCTGCGTTTTCGCGGGGATAGTGTGGGGGATCTGGGGGATTCGCTCCCTGAGGCGAATTCCACTCCGGACATGTCTGATTCGGAGAGTTCAGGGGCATCGGAAAATGCCGGGTCCTGGCTTGGTTGGTTTTTTAGGAGGGTATCTATTTAACTTGTGAGGTGCGCAATTTCCTGTCGGAGGCCGCTGATCGTGTCATTGGCGAATTTTATTTGGGCTAGTAGACTATCGGTTTGTGTTTTGTGATTTTCTGCCTGGACCTTTTGGTGTTCAGATTGGGCTTTTAATTGTTCTTGGAGGTTTGCAATTATTGATTGTAGGGAAGAATTTGCCATGGTGGCGTCGTAGTGGGGCTTGTCGGGGGAGTTTGGATATGACATCTCGGAGTGCGTAAGTTGAGAATTACGGGGGCCTGAAAAGGCCCCGGGCGGCGGGGGGGGTGTAGTGTTAAGCACTAATTGTTAGTATTGGGGTCTTAGGGAACCTTAAACACACCAAACCGCCAGCCTCAGCGGTTTGTAGGAATTGGCTTAAGTCCACAGTGTGAAAAGGGCTGCAGCACTTAGCAAGCAAGCTTACAAGTGAGCAAATGTTAGTTCGAATATATTTATAATAAAACAATCTTACTCTATGGAAATCTGCTGGGCGACGTCTGACCTCTTCACTGTCACTCACTCGACTTATATGTGTTGTGTGTGTGTAATGATTTTTATTTAATTTTAGCACATATTAACAAATTATAATGCAAAAATTGAAGGTTATGTCAGATTGTTGTGACAGATATCAGGTTTAAATAGACTGTCACTGTCACTGTCTACCAATATTACTTTGTACGATGAGTCTAAAAAGTAAAGTCTAAAAACGTTTTCTTAATCAGCGTGCAGAGTTGACTCTTAGGTTGGGTTTATCAAAGTGCAGCTAAATTTAGCTGACACGTAATAACCATAGCAACTCCAACTAAAATCCAGAATTTGCTCTTAACTGAGACTTTATCTTTTAGATAAAGTTTTAACTGTACACTGATAAACTGGGCCTTAAAGGGCCAGCAGCCCGAAACTGTCAGTCTACCAATCACTGACAGTGATATTATCACGATGATTAGAAAATAGGTTGATGCAATAATAAATTCGGTGTATAATTTTATTTATTTAAATTATTATCATATTTTTTAGTAAGAAATATTTTTCTAAAGGGGTTATTTTAAAACCATGGGGATTAGAGCAAAATGTAAAAAATGGTAACTTTTCTTTATGTATTATGTTAAATGGTCTTTCTTCAATATTTTTGTGTTTTTACCTTTTAATTTAAATTCGTAATTTATTTTTTATAATTATTTTTCCGAAAGGCTACAGATAGCGTTAAATGGATTTTTTAGCTTAGAAAAAATAATTAGGTAGACTGTTATCTAAAAGTAATTTTTATCTTATCTATGATTTTGACGTCTCAAAAAATATTATGTCAAATTGTAAATATCAAAAATCACTAATCAAAAAATAAGAAAAACGTATTAAAACTCCATTATGGTGGATATAAAGAACTTTCACTTTCGGGTTTAGACCGTGTTAATGGATTTTCACTTTCCGACGTTTCGTCTCTTACTACTAGAGACATCTTCAGGGATTAATCTGAAACTAAGTTTCGAATCAACTTGTGTCACTATTTATGACGAGTTGTGGTTATTCACCCGTGACGAGGTTTTTCCTATCAAAGACTTCCATATTGCAGGTAAGTGGTAACCAGTGTCCCGATTGATATTGTTAGGATGCTTGATGATTTCTATCGATTCCCGTATCTTCCTTGGCATTTTTTTGTTTTCTGTTAATATTTTAGTTTCAGATTAATCCCTGAAGATGTCTCTAGTAGTAAGAGACGAAACGTCGGAAGTGAAAATCCATTAACACGGTCTAAACCCGAAAGTGAAAGTTCTTTATATCTTAATGGCCGTGAAAGCTTAAAATCTAAAATAGGATGCCTCTACGGGGAGGAAATCAAACGAGATGCCACTCTATTTGGCAAACTTCGAATCAAATTTGTGAAACTATTAAACAGTCTAACCTTCTTACGGCGGTGTCGTGACACTAAGGCAATTCCGAAGTGTTTACAAATATTTCATCACGTTAAGACCTCTGCTGCCAATCGAATATATCGTAGAGCAGGAGAAGCCCTGGTGCGAGAAAGGATAAATGAAGATAAAAGGAAGCTAGACAACGTATCAGACCAACTGTACCGCTTGCATCAGAAACTGGGTAAGACAATTGATTTTGATTTATTTCATGTACTAGATACTATAACTTATGAACACGCTCATGCTATTGGTGTTAAAGTCTCAGAAATCCAAAAGAAAAAGTTTTCTTCTTTGGATAGTAAAGAGAAACCTCCAGTAAATTCAAACACTGTTGTTAATTGTCAAAGACAAACTTAACAAAATGTGAGATCTCTTTGCTGTCCAAAGGACATAACTTTGCCATTACACCTAGGACAGTACCAACAGACGAAATAATTTCTATAGTGGAGTCTTCCTTGTCTTCATTACCCCCGGTAGATGCAGAGATAGTACGTTATGAAACGGCTAAGATTCTGAAAAAGTCAAAACCACCTAAGTCTAACCTGACAAGGGAGGAATATTTAGCTTTAAAGAATCTTAATCGTAATGACGATATTATTGTTGTGCCTGCTGATAAGGGTAATGCCACTGTGGTGATGGACAAACTTGACTAATTTAACAAAATAACGGAACTCATAGACAATGACACATACGAAAAACTCGAGACCGATCCTACTGGAAAATTTGAAGGAAAAATCACACAATTACTTAAACAATCCTCCCTTACACCTCTTGAAATTTATAATCTAACCCCCCGAGACTCCCGCGTACCAAAATTATATGGTTTACCTAAAATTCACAAGGACGGTGCCCCTCTTAGACCAATTGTCAGCACAATAGGTTCCCCTACGTATAAACTTGCCAAACACCTTGCCCAAATCTTAAATCAGTTAGTTGGAAAAACGAGGTCTTATGTAAAAAATTCCACACACTTTGTACAAACCTTATCGACAGTGACCCTGGACCCCTCGGACATAATGGTTAGTTTCGACGTAGAATCTCTATTTACTAACGTTCCCGTTCCCGATACAATAAATATTATACGAGACCTACTTACAACTGGAAATCTTGACCCTAAGTTATGTAAATTATTTGAAGCTTGTCTAACATCTACATATTTTCTGATACAGGGAGAGTTCTATGAACAAGTGTCAGGCGCCGCAATGGGATCCCCATTATCACCCCCTGCGGCCAATGCTTTCATGGAATACTTCGAGAAAAAAGCTATTGAGTCATTTCCATTAAAACCTAAAATTTGGCGCAGATACGTAGACGATGTCTATGCTATTTGGCCCCATGGCATGGAAAGCCTTCAAGGTTTTCTAAATCACCTCAATTCCCAACATAAATCTATACGGTTTACGATGGAAATTGAGAACAACGGATCACTTCCCTTTTTGGACGTTTTAATTTACAAAACGGAAAATGGCTCAATAGGACACTCGGTATACAGGAAGAAAACCCACACTGACAGATACCTAAACGCATTTTCACATCACCATCCCTCTCAAAAACGCTCGGTAGTTAATTCACTTGTTCATAGGGCTTTCATGATTTCAGACAAGAATTCCCTAGACACAGAACTCCTTAAACTAACCAAAGCCTTGACCATGAACGGTTATACCAAAAAAGACATTAATAAGACCATATACAAATACAGAAATCCCAGACCCAAACAACAGGACAATAGTGACAATGACAGACAGACACAAGTTGTAAGCGGTATCACGGATAAAATAGGTAAACTTTTGAAGAAGTCAAATATTAAGCCTATATTTCGGTCCAACCAAAAATTAGGTCAATGTTTGACTTCAACAAAAGACAAAATACCCCTGAGTTCAGAAGGCGTATATAAAATACCCTGCTCCTGTGGTACGGTTTACATAGGTGAAA
This sequence comes from Brachypterus glaber, assembly GCA_958510825.1. Taxonomy (NCBI): domain Eukaryota; kingdom Metazoa; phylum Arthropoda; class Insecta; order Coleoptera; family Kateretidae; genus Brachypterus; species Brachypterus glaber. The sequence goes on from OY294046.1 coordinate 29,860,079, forward strand.
CTAAGAGAAAATTTTCTACAAGACTTCAAGAGCATGAGCGCAATATAAGAAAGAAACAAATTTCCTTATCGGCAGTAGCCGAACATGTACATGAAACAGGTCATAAAATCAATTTGTCTGAAACAAAACAAAATATTAACAGAAAACAGAAATCATCAAGCATCCTAACAATATCAATCGGGACACTGGTTACCACTTACCTGCAATATGGAAGTCTTTGATAGGAAAAACCTCGTCACGGGTGAATAACCACAACTCGTCATAAATAGTGACACAAGTTGATTCGAAACTTAGTTTCAGATTAATCCCTGAAGATGTCTCTAGTAGTAAGAGACGAAACGTCGGAAAGTGAAAATCCATTAACACGGTCTAAACCCGAAAGTGAAAGTTCTTTATATCTTAATGGCCGTGAAAGCTTAAAATCTAAAATATGAAGGATATATTTTAAAGAAGATGAACAATAAAGAATAAATATATTTAAAAATAAAAATTTGTAGAAAAATAAGAAATAAGTATAGCTTTTGTCAAAACGAAAAAGTGCTTTTGTTAAAAATTTTAACTTAAATTTAAGGATAATGGGAATATTTGTAAAATAATATGGAATTATTACTACAAATAACCAACCAATATCCTGTACCTACCATAATATGGTTTTATATTATTTTTAGAAAATAAGACAGTGTATAATATAATTTAATTTATTTGTAATAAAAAGGTATTTCTTCTTTAAATTCTTTATTATTTCTCATGTTAAATGGTTAAAACTCAATTTATTACAATATGTAACCTTTCGGGAAAATATGAATAAAAAATAAACTGCAATTTTAAATTAAAATTTTAACAAACTCATCTACTAAAGAAAGATCACTGAACACAGTGAAGTTTAAAAGTTATCATATTATAAATTTTGCCCTAATCCACAAAGCTTTAAAACAAGTGTTATTACTGAACAATATAATAATATTGTAAGTAAATAAAATTATCTTCCAAATCTTACATGTTTTTAGTATATTCATTTTAAATTTGGTATAGATCGGTCAAAAGGCAAAAATGTTATAACGGTTTAAAAATTATCCGTTTTTTTTTGGGCAACCCTGTATTGAAAGATTGCAGATACAGTCATTTTAGATTGTACATACAAGTGATTGTTCCCAAGCTTATATCACGCTCAAGATACGTATTGGTTAAATATATAATATGAAGCAGCTACATTGTAGCTATATTTGACTTTTTTTCTAGCAGGCTATTATCGAGGCTATTATCAAAATCAGCTCAAAATCATACATTATGAAAAAAAAAAGACAATTGCATTCATACGGGTAAAACACATTACCAATTTAGATAAAATCAGAATTCCGGTACAAATGTGGAAATTTTGTTTTCTTTTTTTAGCGTGTACCCTGAAGATTCGAACATTCAAATTGGGCAACTAAATTCTTTTTTAATGTTATTTTTTTCCTATTTCCTAAAACCAACCTTAATTTAATTTCTAGTTAGCGCCTTTGACCACTGGTCAGTGATCAGGCTCATGATTTTCATTTATAAGACTTTTAAGTTAAAAGTTTCAAGAAGCTTCAAATTGATAAGTCTAAACATGAAGTTTGTGTTTTTTTGTCAAAAATGTCATACCCAGTTCGGGATTTCTCCGAAAGAAATAGCTTATCAAGAAGCTTAGGACATTCCGAACAGATCGATGATCTCGAAAAGCTGTTGGAACTTAAAAAATTGGTTAATATTAATGATGTTCATATATCACCAGCGGTTATTGTTATGGAAAATGCTTATGATGGAAAAACATTTAAGAAGAGTTTTAACCTAATCAACTGTGGAAAACGTACAGTAATGGTGAAAATATTACCACCGAATTCAAAGGTAATGTTTATGTGACCTACTAAATGAAATAAGAAATAAGAAAGAAAATTTTAATGACTGTGAAGTCTAAATTATAGACATATTTTCGTGTTTTACTCTTGGCCTTACATCCTTCATAATATGAATATATTATACATTAGTATACTAAGGTTTTGAGCAGAACGCTCAAAACCATAGGCAAATTTTCTTCTCTGGCACGGCACCCCTCAATATTATTAAGTTACAAAAAAATGTGCCCAAAATCTAACATCGGATCCTAGTAGTGAAAGGTATGAACATTAAATAACCGCTTTCAGTAAAATCCCAACCGTAGCGCTTTTGGAGAAAAGGCTTAACATCTCTTCAGGAGGATTCACGCTTCGTACCATTTATTTTTAAAAATGAGTTTGCTTTAATCTTATATAATTTTTGCTGCAGAACTCGAATCCACTTGTAAAATTTTGCTAACTATTTGCATTTTCTATAAAAACGCAATTACTTATGCATTTAATGCTATTTTAGAACAACCATATTAAAACAGTCTTTTAGTCTAACGGTTTTTCAGCAAGCTAAGAATAAAGCTTTATTCTTATACTTTAAAATTGTAAAATTATAAAACATAATATATTTATGTTTTGTACCTGCTGACCCATTTATAAAAAGATATTTAGAGATGCTTAAGCCTAAATGTGTAGACTAGTGTTATTAGAAATGTTATTTTTTCTGACAGCGGTTCTCAATAAGTTATCAGTTCTTATTAAGGTTTTATATAAAAACGTTATGTTTAAACTAAGGAAAAATGCCATTTTTACATTGTTTAAAAATAATTATGTTGCTTTATAATTTTAATTTCTAAGTGTTTTTTTATTTTATGAACTGGATCTATAATTAAATTTCAAAACAATTTGTATTTGATTTTAATTATTTTTACTGAACTATGTCAAGGTGAACTGAGGGCTATGTTTTTTATATATTTATATTTATGCATGCATATTTATTTAGTACCTTCTATAGCCTAAACTACTGGGTCGATTTTAACGACAGGCAAAAATCAAAAGAATTATCACGCAAGTGATATAGGCGATATCAGGGCCGTGCGCAGGATTTGCTATCAAATTTTTCAATCTTCAATAAAAGAACGTAAAAATGCCCCAGCGCCGCAGGCGAAATTTTTTACAAATTTAAACCGTTCACCCAATCATATAATAATAAACCCATTTATTTTTTATTGATTATCTAGAAAAAAAATATCTGTTTAAGTCTGACTAAACGAAATTTTACCACAAAAAGTATTTTTGTACTTTTAGTAAAGTATAATGTATTAAATTTTGGTTTTGGGACCGCTGCATTTAATCTCCACGATTCTGCTAAATTTGACACTATAATCAAAATTTGACGGATAGAACAGTCTACAAAGTTAAGCATAAATATCTGAAACTATGGTTTAATACACATATTATGCTTTGAACTTAAACGATTTTAAAGAAGAAGCGTAAAGCTGAATTTTAGGCTCGCCAAAAGAGCGTTAGGTTCAAAAACTATTTTAATATGGTTGTTCTAAAATGGCATTAAATGCAGAAGTAATTGCGTTTTTCTAGAAAACGAAAAGAGTTAGCTACATTTTTCAATGGGTTTCGAATTCTGCAGCAAAAATTATATAAGATTAAAGTAAACTCATTTCTAAAAGTAAATGGTACGAAGCGTGAATCCTCCTGAAGACATGTTAAGCTTTTTCTCGAAAAGCGCTACGGTTGGGATTTTACTGAAAGTGGTTATTTAATGTCCGGACCTTCCAGTACTAGGATCCGTTGTTAGATTTTGGGCACATTTTAATAATATCTAGGGGTACCGTGCTGGCAGATGGTCTATGCGATATCACGATGGTGTCACATCTTTTATGTAATATTACACCATTTATAAAGATTCGGCAAGACTAAATAAAGATAAAGAAAAATAAAGAAACGTTGTCAGTGCACGAGAATGCTTATGTTTTTACAAGGCGGAGCCGAGTAAAAAAACACTCGAAGTGCACTAAAATACTATTTTTCCTACTACCTAAACATCCAAAAAAGTCGAAAATGACTTTAAAGTAATTTTATTTAACGTTTACTTGTTTTCTGACAGCAGATATGTAAAATCAGCTAACTGTCACTTTCCGACCGCTGTCACGGCAACGGGTGAAAAATAAGCACTAAGTACTAATTAATTAGGTCTTAGGAAATAGTTATTTTTGTATTAAGAGCGCAAAATAACTGATTTCTGTAAGGGAACGTTCAAGAATTACGTAACGCAAATTTTGATCATTTTGGAATAAATAAATAAATAAATAAATTTCAGGCAGTAAGTTACCTTACACGGTCGCAGCACTTAAGTACAATGTTCTGCAAATCTGTGGATATAAAAGTAAAATCCTAATCACAATTCTTCTCTATAATTCCTTCGTAACAACTTATATATAGCACACAAATATTTAGTACACAAAATTAAGATCTGATTCAAAATAAATAATAATTGTATGTTAAAAAAATGGCGGACCAATATCTCGTCGCATATAACTGACAGCTGTTTTATGATTGACATGCCGAGGCATGCCGGTTGCCTACACTGTGCGCGCGAAAAAAATCACTTTTCTGCCTGTTGTCATGGTAATGAGCAGAAATGTAGAATACTAAGAAATAGGTTAGTTTGAAGTCTAAAAACTTTATTTGTTTTTGTAGAAATGTTAACTTTTCTATTAGATCGTCGAAAAAATAATTTTCCTACGACCTAGTTAGTAGTTAGTTCTGTCATGGCAACGGGTGAAAAGTGACACTCAGCTGATTTTACATATCTGATTCCAGAAAACGAGTGAGCGTCAAACACAAAACGTCAAATTAATAAAATTATTTTAAGATAATTTTTGTGTTTTTTGGATGTTTGGGTGTTAGGTCGTAGGAAAAATAGTTTAGGCACCTCGACAAAAAATAAAGCTCTCAGGAACTGAAAACTAGGTTTGAGTACTCGGGGGGTAATATACCTACTAACGGGTCTTCCAACAAGAGGCATCATTTTAAATTAAGAGAAAAATGCAGTTTTCTTGTGAAAAGCCGGTATATTTTTATTTTAATCCAAAGCACGGACTAGGAGGTTAGTAATGGAACACAATATCGTCCATATCAAATTTTCGCATAATTGCGGCTCTATTTCGCGAATAACAGCTCTGATGTGGTCTTTGAGCACTTGAATCTTTTCTGGAGCATTGGCGTGGACCTTATCTTTAACGTAGCCCCAAATAAAAAAATGTAATGGTGTTAAATCGCATGATCTCGGTCTAATGGTGTTAAATCGCACGATTTCTCCATTTCGAAAAATCACACGTCAAATTTTCATGCAACAGAGCCAGCTGTGTGGCATTTCGGGCCAAACCAAAAATTATTCGAAAACGTGATGAAAAATTATTATTATTATTATTATTTATTTAGGATTATATTACAGAGTCATGGAGAGCCACAAATAAGCTTGTTGGAAGACCCTTATTATATACGTTCTATTTAGTACATATTTGGGTTTAATAATGTTCATATTACAACATTAGTGCTTTTTAAAACCTGAATGCTTTTGTTTTTCATTTTGACAGTACCTACTTTTTTCGAATGTCAAGTAAATATTCGTGTAATAATTTTTATTCGCAACTGTATATAATACATACATTACATGTATTAATAAAGTTTGGGAAGTACGTGATTTCGACACTCCCAAGCAACAAGGACGTAACTCAAGTTAGACCCATTTTGAGTTATACTCATAGGTAAACGCCTTGAAAAAAGACACACCTGGTGGTACTACTCAGATTTCTCCACAGGCCATTTTAACCAAAATTTTACCTAAAAACACTAAAGTAAAAAAATTTAAACTTGAATCGTATCAGAAATAAACAAAAAATAAACAATAAATACTTATACAGTTAAATAGAGAATTTTATAAGCTTTCAAATGACGTATCGCATGGCTTCCTTTTCCACTTCAATCATTTACCCACCCTTAAATAATAAAAAAAAATATTTTAGAAATTTAGCTGTCGTGAAAAATGACAATATATGAGTTACGGCTTTGTTGCTTGGGGGTATCGATTTCTTGCCCCCATTGTTTTCACGCCTGGACCTGACCTGTAATGAAAAATAGAGACGTTAACTAATTATTACTGGTCTGAAATATAAATAATTAATTTCCACTAGATGGCGCCACCGATTAAAATATCAAAATGGCTAAATTGCTGTTGTCATGATAAACACCAAAGTACTTTGATAAACACGAATATAATCTAATACATTTTGTTTAAAAAACCTAAATGAACAGTTTTAGTCAATGTTTTTTACTTCTAAGACTGAAAAGGATAATAAATATTATAAACGGTGCCTTGTGAGCTATCAACAAATGCTTTTTGTGGTTGTTTTTTTGAGTTAAGCGTATGTGAAACTTCAGTTTTATATGATTGTGCTACTTTTGTGAAATGCAGGAAAAATGATTTATGGTAAACATGAAAAGAACTAAATAACAAAGTATTATAGTATTATTTTCTTCATTTGAATTCAAACATCTAGGTTTTAAAAAAATTAGTTATTAAATAAAAACAGTTTGGACTAGCGAATAAAATAGTCTACAGGTCTCCCGGAAAATTATACTTTTCCTCAACCTATAAATGGTCTCGGAAAAGTACCATTTTCCGACTCGACCTGTAATCTACCATTATTTTTTTCAGTTTGTTGAAGTTTTGGGCTGTAAAACGTAGATAATATTAGGGTCACTGTACTTGGTCTGTTTTTGCTCTGGTTTTCGTTTTTTTCAAAGTCAAAAACCGAAAACTAACGAAAGAGAACGAAAGAACAAAGTAAGACTAAGATTAAGTGACCCTAGATAATATACTATTTAAAATTCGTTTACTACTGGCTGTTAGTGCACTAAAATGATTTTGAATTCTCGTGCACCAAAAGGTCAAGTCTTAAACTAATTTAATATTATACTATTTTAGGCTTTTAAACTTAGTGGAGATCAAAAAACAATATATTTATGTCCTGGAATGAGAATTGGAAGACGCATTAAGTATACATATAGGCAGCACTTATTCATTTCCAATGCGTCTGTGCCAATTTTTATAAATACTAACTTAATATCTTTAAAAATTATAGTGTAAGTAAAAGCTCTCTAGATATCTTATAAAAAATAGTTATTTTCTTAACTAGTGTATTAAGTGGATAAAATCACTTAATACACGAGTTGAAAATTTAATTTTATCCAAGACCTTTTATTTTTAAATAAAAATCTATAATTTTGCGAAAAATTATGTCAAAAATATTAAGATTAAGTTTTCTTAATACTAAAATAATAGGTAGCCATGGCCTAAGTATGCCTATTAAAAATAAACAATTGCTAGTTTTACATTTCTTAGAAACGTCAAAATGGACGCGGTGACAAAATTTTTAATAAAAACAGTATTTTATTCAAAAACTAAAGAATAATTTGGGGTTTTCTTTAATTTTTATGGTTTAGTTAACTTGCTTCTATTTATAGAATAGTTATAATACTTAATTAATAGGGCATGTAACTAATTTTGGGTGAGATCAAAAGCTGTACGTAAAAGAGTGGGTGAAAAATTTTTTAGTCACTAGTGGAAAAAAACTCACTTTTGACATTTAAAATAGTGCTCAAAACAAGTGTTTCTGTGAAGGTGTTGGATAAATGTTATTTAGGTATTTAAAAGTCTGGTTATAGGACTATAATAACACAGGCTCACAAAAAATTAAAAACATAAATTACTCAAGAGTACCTAAGATTAGGTAATAAGACTATATTTTTCTTACGTATGTTTGGGCGCTGCAAACAAATTAGATAGTAAAAAATCTTGCTGATATTCAATATTAAAAATATTCCATTGGACGAGCTAGTTCAATATGTTCAAAGTTCTCTTGAACATAAACTATTGTATAGTTTGACGCACGGATCTGTGGCTACGGGAAATATGTTTGGAATGTGTGTGCAAGTGGAAGGCCCGATGTAGGCACGCACGCCTTATAACGCACTTAACGGAAAGAAGAGAGCGCGAATGATTCCTCTCCCTTACGTCGGAGACTTTCTTTCATGCGGAGAACTATATTTGGGGAGATGTGACCACAGACAGTGCACGCTACTCCTGTATCTTATTTAGGTTTAAAAAATATTGCGTATAAAATAAACAACGGATTTTATTAATTTAGCATCTAGACATTATAGGAACACTTTCAGCAAAATCCCATCCGATCGGCTTCACGAGATAATGGTAAATCTTCTTTGATGATGGCCATGTTAAGAACCAATTGTTCGCGGAGAACAAAATCGCCTTATTGTTATAATATTTTATATGCAGATTCCAAATATGTTGAGGAATTTGCTCTAGTTATTACCACTTCGGAGAAAACATTATTACAAAAATCCCGAAAAACCCCTTACATGCGATTTAGTTTATCTTTGGACATTTGTAAAAGTAATACAGTACATAACAGGACCTTCATTGTGGGCTTAAATAAAACACTAAATGTTATATTTTTAAAACATATTAGCAAATATATCAAAATATTCCTCCTTTACAGTTTTTGGGAAGTTTTAAATTCAGCAGAAAACGTAAATAAAAAGTTTAATTTTTACTTTGTTGTTTAGTGCTGTTTAAGGTCTAGAAGTAGAGAGGACTAAGTACTGTATGTCAGACATACAAGATAAGATAAGATAAGATGTCAGATTTTATTGATGTGCCAAATAGTAAAATCAGTAAAACTTTACTTTAGTATCAAAAAAATAGTTATATTGGATTGTTTATCTCCATATTCAAAATTAAAATGCGACCGAAAACATGTCACGAAGAAAACAGAAAAAAAGTATGTTTGGTATGTGCAAAAAAGGTAAATTTTGGAAAAAAAGCGGTTAACACTTTTTATGCAACTGAAAACTACAATTATTGGCAAAAAAATATGTAAATAAAGATATTAATTTAAATGATAACAGATTTCCTGTATCAGTTTGCATTTCTTGTCGCCTATTCCTTAACAAAAAAGAAAAAGGCGAACAGGTAAAAGAAATTGCTTACCCAATTTTTTTTGAATTGGTAAAGAAAAAAAACATAAAACTTAAAGAAAAATGCGAATGCTTTATCTGTGAAACTGCCAGTTCTAAAGTACACAAAAATTAAGATTACAGGACAAAGATTCAAAAGCAGTTAAATGCTGCCAATTATGCTATGCGGAAAAAGACATTCTTATGCTGTAAGTAAGGCTCCTGAAAAAATGACAACTAAAATTGAAACACTTTCACAAAAACAAAAAGAACAAGTTATTACTTCCTTGTTAAAAGATGAAAAACAAAATTCAGAGTTACATTTATCAAAAAAAAGGCAAAAAATTAAGAGTTAAACCCTACACAAGAGAAAGAGGTATTATTTCCGGAAGAAAAGCTTAAAGCACATCAAGTTGCATCTGCGTCAACATCTATTATATTTAAATAAAATAATAATAATAATAAAATAATAAAAAGATATCTTTCGAAATATTGCAAAAGACTTCCGATTTTGAAGGAGACGACGCACCCAAAACCTATTGCGGGACCCCTCGTCTAAAACCATTTGTCCCAAAAAAATTTAAAATAGGTTAAAATCGTATCCAAAGTTTACATAAAATTCAACAAAATCACGATTTTTAAACAATATCTTTAATAGGGCTGATGTAGGGGTTCAATTTTTTGTGAATAGGGCTATATTCACTGTTTAATATTAAAGTTTTTAATTTATTGAAATTTTTTTGGGATTCAAATAATATATATTTTTTTATTTGGGTATATTTCTTGTGTATAATTAATATGAAGTAAAAATATCCTAAAATTAAGTTGTTTAATACATTTTTTTCTCTTTATGTTGTTTTTGTTTATTTTTTATTTTGTTTTTATTTATTTTTATTTTGGCTTTTTTTAATACATAAGACGATAATATTCTTAAAAAAGTATAAATAAATACATTTCGGAGATATATTTTTTAATATAATTTTAATTTAAGGCAAAACACATTCTTTTCTGGAATTTTAACATATAGAGCTCTTACGTGCGAAAATTTCAGATTTTTAAAATTTACTAGCTCTGAGAAATAGGCTCAAAATTGGTTATTTTCGAAAAAGTAATATTTAAAGTGCTGTAAAGAAAATATAAATAAATATTTTGGTTTAAAACTCTTACAGTATACAGGGTGTTTGGTAAGGATTATGACAAACTTGGCGTTTGTAAGACCACCCTTGTGGGGATTTTCGCCTGAATTAAACCAGGACTGTGGGGACCTTTGTACTTGTGGGACTTACACACGTCCCCAAAAGTATTTTTAGCCACAGCTTCCTTATGTTTAAACTATTTTAAAAATTTCTTAGATAGTTTCCCATTTTGTATATCTCTAAATAATATTAATTTTGTCAACCACAAATAAGTATAATAGGAAAAAAAGTAGTTTTATAAATGACCCCACAATACTATTAAATATTTGGTGTGTTAAAATTTTAGGTTTTATTATACTTGTGGGGACTAGTTGTAGTTTAAGCATGTGGCTCCCTCTGTAAAAAAAAAATTATAATTAAATTATTTTGTGTGTGTGTAATATTGTGGGGACGAAAAATGCAATTAAATTTCATACAATATCTTATTTAAAATTTAGAAATTTGGCATTGTGTGTATAAAATTTTGTGGGGACAAAGTTTAAAATTTGTTATATTTTGATTTATTATAGATTTGTAAAAAATGTGCCACTTGAAAATTCATAAAAACTCATAAAAATGGCTACATAAAAATAAAAAAAAAAAACATAAAACTGATCAACTAAAAATGTCGAACGCAGCGAGCTGATTCTAAAGTGAAAGGTGGGTCCCTAACCCCTTAAAATTTTTAGCAAAAAGGAAAAATTAAAAAAACACTTTTTGTGATAGTTTTTTCGATTTTTATTTAGGTTTAAATATTTTTTTTCCAAAAACGAAAGAATTAAAAAAAAATTGAAAATTATATTTTTTTATAATGTTTAAAAAAGTTTTACCCCCCATAACTTTTTTGTTTTAAGTGAATTATAATAATACCCACCTTTTACTATTATTAGGTACTACTATTATATTAATAGCTATTATTTATGCAAACAAAAAAAGCGGATTATTTAATTAAATATATCTTTAGAACATTTCGTACAAAATAATAAGTAGAGGTAGATACTTTTTTCAAAAAGGTTTGATCTTTAAAAAAATATGGAATATGCGAACTTTTAATTTATTTAAAGGGGTCCACCCCTAGGTCTTACAGACAAAAGTGTAATTATCTCGTCCAGGCCTATGCAAAAATTTCAAACAAATTGGATTTTTATTTTTTAAGTTTAGATTATAATCTTATAATTATAATAATAATTTTCGTCTCAAATTCAACTTTTTAGCCCTACCCTAGAAAAAAAAATAAAGTTCAATAAACATAAAAAACATAAAATTAAATTAAACTTACACTACTGAACTACATAATGTTAGGTAATCTATATAAAGTTACTTAATTTTAAATATAATTATGTAATTTTAGATAAAGTTATGTAATTTTATATACAATTACGTAATTTTACATAAAATAGGTATTTAATTTTACAAAAACTTTTGAAAAATTGTAAATTCTGTTAGTTACAATTTCTATACGATTTTACATAAACTCTCAACTAACTAACTTTTAAACCTCAGGATATTAACCATTGTTTTTTTGGTATATTCATATTGATACAAAGCTGATAAATTTCTTTATTTGACCATTTTTTTTTGTAAAAATTTAAAAAAAAATGTATAATTTTTGTTATTGATAAGTATAAAAATACATAAATTACACTTTTAAATCGTTTTTAAAATATAAATAAAAATTTAAAAAAAATCTAAAAAATGCCTGAGCTTTAAGCATATTGTGGGGACAGATATACACACATGACATTTTATTAAATTGTGGGGTCATGTATACACACCTGAAGTTTTTCAAGTGTGTAAGGGTTTTTTTTTGGAGTGTATCGAAAATTTACAATACTACTTTGCCAGATTTGAGGTCCACATAATATACGTAAAAATCCGACGTCCCCACAATTATAGTAATACAGGTATAGGTGATTAGGTAATTTCCAACGTGTTTTCTTAATTCGACTTTGACCGTAGACTCAAGGTTATAGAGTTATGATTTTTTTTCAATATTTATGAAAATATCGCATTATTTTACCTTATTTTCCTTGGCTTTTTTTCCCTTTTGTACTTATGCACTGAAAATAATTTTATCCTTAATGTATGTTTCTTATTGAATGATGATAATTTTTTCAGATATAATCCAGAAATATAATTGGTGAGCTCACAAACTTCACAGAATGGGTTAAAAAAACTTATAACTCATTTTTTTCTTCTTAATCCAAAGCGATACAGAACTTCAAATTATTTTAAAAACATCTTTGATTAATGCTCTTTTGGACTTTTATAAATAAACAATATTGCTTACTTCATCTGCAGAACAGATGAGGGCGGTACCAATGATCTATTTTTCGGTTTTGGATACAACTAAAGTTTATTTTTTTAAGGTATAGTTATTTTAAATTTGCCGCTAAATACTCCACAAAGTCAGATTTACACTGAAGCATGTGGCTTGTTTTGAATGTCAACATAACCAAGAAAAACTTTTGTATTTTATGAATGATTTTGTATATACCAAACCAATAAATACTTCTCATTTCACATAATTTTTCATGAGAATTGTGCTAATTCGTAGGTTTTTTATGATAAAAAGCTGAAATTTTAGTTAATTAGAAAATCAATTATTTATCTTAATAGACTTGATAATACTTATTTTTCAAAGAAATTGGATGCTTAAATTCAATTAAAAATATGGGAGACGGGCCTATGGAGGCTGCCCCTCAATTCGTTTCGCAAAAATTTGACGATTTTAAGCATAATTTGTGTATTTTGACGTAACTATTTTATAGAATTAATAATGTTATGTACTTTTTCAGTCCTGTTTAGGTCTCTTCGTTGGTGTTGCACTTTAGAGTCGAACACATTCTTTATCATATTTAAAAATAAGGGGAACAAATATTTGGATGGACGAAAAGTGTACGTCAGTGCAAGAAGGTGCAACACCAATAAACTCATGCACTATAGAGCACAGAGCAGTTGGATTGTGCATTATAAAAGTCAGCCCTCTGCCCTTAATATTTTTTCTTTGGTCTGTCCCTGAACAGTGTCAGACTGGGTAGACCGAGGCTAGTGAGATTTGTAACCCGTTAGGGCCCCGAAGTGAAATAAAACCCTTTTTCCCTCCCAAAAACTTTGATGACTAAAAAAAAGAAAAGCTAATCAACCCCATTTATTTTTTTACCCCTGCCAGAAAGTTTTAATGATTAAAAAAGAAAAGGGCATCCAAACCCAAAACTCTTTATCTATTTTACACGCGGAGGTGAAAAATGGTAAAGCTCTTTTACTGGGCAGTGTATTTTTAAACCTATTTCCATTTGGGTGGACGTGCGTAAAGGATTAGAATACATATTAGTCTAAGAATGCTTTTTTTACTCTTTCATAAAAGCAATAAAATTCCAAAAAACTACCTTTATATTTTTTATTTTTGTTTAACCGTATTTGATAATGACCCAATTATGTATTTTGATATTTAGCGACTTGCCAAGACCAAAGATTTTAGTTGAAAGTAAAGTATTGAATTTTGGATGTTTTGATTTGGAATCGAGTGTATCAAAAAAGATAGAGTTACGAAATGAAGGACTTAAATCTTCTCCATTCTGCATGGAGTTAGGTAGAAATGATTTGGAGTTGATGGTACAACCCAGAAAAGGTGTTATTAAGGTAAATATTTAAAATTTATAAAAAAATAATGTAAAAAAATTGTGTACACGGTGTATTGAAATATCCTCAATTATTTTAAGGAGTGATACATTGAAAAAAAAATTAAAAAATATTCTATAAACATATTATATCTAAAAATGTGTCGTAAGGGTTCTACGCCCCTTCAAAAGAGACTACAAAAATTGTATTTTTATTTAATAAGGAACCATGAGCAATGAGGTTTTGCATGTGATCTAAACTTATTATTATTATTATTAAATCCAACAGTAGGCAGCATAACCGATGAGTAGTGTTGCCGCCTAAAGCGATAGTTATCGCCAATAAATACCTCTCGTATCGCAACTACGATGCTATAGTTCAAAAATTATCGTCTCGCACAAACGATAACGAGAGGCCTCTCGTTATCGCCTACATCTCGCCTACCTCTCGCGATAACGATACTTATCGTTCCCCGGTAAAAGTTGAATATTTCAGCCATCTAATATTAGTTAAATGAATTTGACTCAAATGTCACCTTTAAGAAGAATATGTCAAAAATTACTAAAATGCATATATCTTCGTAAAAGGATATTTTACTTCATATATGTGACCATTATAAAAGGCTTTTATCCTTTTAAATAGTATCAAAGGCAGTAATTGCTTCAACATTTTCCTATTTTTATAGCTAATATAAAAATATGAACTCCTAGCAGTTGCACTAAGTACCTAATTAGGCTTATAGTAAGAAGTACGGTAGTATCTGACTAATACGAGGGTAATTTAAAAGAAGGCAAAAAGGCCAGAGCTGCTGTTATTAGGATTTAGGTGCTAAAAATCAATTTTAATAGTCTTTATATATTTTGCTTTCCCATTTTTACTTTCTTATAAAGAAAGTATTGTGACAGAAAAAAAAGCAAACATTTTTTTACATAAATCATCTTATTTTTTCCTGAAACGTCGAGAAAAATCAAAATAAGCAAAAAAATGATATCCGTCTGTCTGTCGGTCGGTCCGTCTGTCTGTCCAAACCGATTTTGCTCAAAAACGAACTTGTCGAAGATAATATAAAGAAAATCTGCATACCAAATTTCAAGTGGTTAGCTCAAAGCTTTCTTAAGTTATCGTGGATACAGACAGACCGACCGACAGACAGACAGGCAGACCAACCGACAGACAACCAGACCGACAGACAACCAGACAGACAGACAGACAAACAGGCAGATATCATTTTTTTTGTTGCTTATTTTGATTTTTCTCTACGTTTCAGGAAAAAATAAGATGATTTAGGTAAAAAAATGTTTGCTCTTTTTTTATCGCAATATTTTCTTTATGAAGTAAAAATGGGAAAGCAAAATATATAAAGACTATTAAAATTGATTTTTAGCACTCAAATCCTACTAACAGCAGCGCTGGCCTTTTTGACTTCTTTTAAATTACCCCTCGTATTAGTCAGATACTCATACTTACTATAAGCCTAATTAGGTACTTAGTGCAACTGCCAGGAGTTCATATTTTTATATCTGCTATAAAAATAGGATAATGTTAAAGCAATTTCTGCCTGCGATATGATTTTAAAATATAAAAGCCTTTTATAATGGGCTAATGTATGCTGTATAATGCATATTAAAGAATATATTTGCATTTTAAAAATCATTAAATTAAAAAATTAAATAATGACGTTTGTGTCAAATATTTTTATCTGATTTTAGATGGCTACAACAATCGACTGTCTCTGACTGTACGAGAGTTATCGCTCTCGCTTCGGTCTCGTTACGGGCGAGAGGCCTCTCGTTATCTTTACAACGATACGATATTTTTCCACCTCTCGCTATCGTTCTGTTCAATGATAACGAGACGATAGCGAGACGATAGGCCTTAGGGGCAACACTAGTTTCGGTGAAATCGACCTTTTTTTAAAACATTATTTTTTGTAGAAAAAAATTATATTTTATTGTAGGGCTTTCTTATAAATAAAATATATAGTTTGAAGTTTACAAAAAAAAATTTTTTTTTCATCAGAACTTTTTTCAAAAGTCGTCTTTTTTTGTTGGCGCAGGTGATTTCTCGACTCCAGGTAATCTGCGAGCAAAAAGGGAAATGGATTCTTGTTAATTATGTTACTATTTATAGCAGGAACTAGAATTATATTTTTTTATGAAAAAAAAACAAAATGGCGGACTTTTATAATAATTATTGTTAAAAAAACTGTTATTCTAGTTCCTGCGATAGGGAAACGTACGAAAAGTAAGCAGTTAAAATTTGAAGTACTTGGATCGGTTTAGTAGATTTTTCAAAATCACGCCAGGTCAAAAAATGCTGTTTCAAGAAAAACTCGTTTAAAGTTTTTCCTCCAAAAACGTTCAAAAAAAAATATCAAAAATATTTTTAAAAAGGGACAACATCCAAATAAGTTTTTTTTATATTTCCAAGAGTGTTTTCTAA
The DNA here is from genome assembly GCA_958510825.1 of Brachypterus glaber. Classification (NCBI taxonomy): domain Eukaryota; kingdom Metazoa; phylum Arthropoda; class Insecta; order Coleoptera; family Kateretidae; genus Brachypterus; species Brachypterus glaber. The sequence goes on from OY294046.1 coordinate 29,876,226, forward strand.
GAGAAAATATAAAAAAATATTTTTAGATTTTCCTAAAAAATTCCACCAGAAACCCCCCTTAATTAAATAACAAGAACTGCTGCCAATACATAATATGCATTGTTTTATGTTTTATTTTAATTAATAATTTCACTTAAAGTGGAATTATTTAATATAATATAATAATATAATAATAATAATAATAATAATAATAATAATAATAATTATTATTATTATTATTAAATGTAAAGAATATTAAATGTGAAGATTATTAGCAGTTTTTGATGTTTTTTTTTAATAATACATAGTTTTAGGTATTCTAATTTCTTTATAAAATAATGTTTAGATACAAAATATTGTAGTTTTATTTCTAGGATTTTGTAACTAAAAACCTAATAAATTAACGGAACAGGGGGAAAAACACGGTAGTCCATTGATGAGCGAAAACTGGTTGATAATGCCATCCGGTTGGTGCAAAACCCAGTCATTTACTCTAAAATACGTTTGAAAATACGCAGTACCGGGGAAAACTAATTCTTGGAATTATTTTTGGTATATATTTTTTTTCATATTGGCGTACCATGGTGAAGGACACCTTGGTCCAAGTAATTACCTATACATTACATCACACGCATACATAGTATAGTATGTATTACATTACCTTGTAGGGTTACTGTGGTAACATTATTCTCTCGAGTAAAGGAACTTAGTATTTAGATGATAAAATTATCATATAATTACACAAGAGGCTGAGAATTAGGCGGGAAAAATTCGCTGGCTTCATGAAAATTTGCTGTCTGGAAATAATTACGACCGGGCATCGCCCTGGAGTAATTATTTTCTTTGACAGCAAATTTTAATGAAAACTGTGAATTATCCCAAAGCAAAAAAAAAATAAATAAATTTGGGACGCCATTAACCATGTGGGGCCCCACAGACTTTAACTCACTTTTACTCACTCCTATTTCGCAACGTCCAAACGGTTTTTCTCACAACTGTGCTCAATACACGGAATGAGCCTTTGAAGTGTTTTAGGAAGATAGACGAGCGGACGTGCCCATAGAATTACTAAATATGTTTTTTGTTTAAAATAAACTCATTGGGGTTTGTCAGACCCCTACCTGGTTAACGGAGGGTTAAACTCAAACTGGTTCGTATTTATCATAATCACAAGAGTGCAAATATCTTTTCCACAGCAGGTGTTTAACAAACGTATACGCGTAGTAAACTTACCAAATATCCAAATCTTTTTAACATGTTTCAGTGTAAAATTTTCCAATTGTCATATCATCATCAGTGGGTAGGGTTAGATCGGAAAATAACGTGGTAAATTAGTTATCACAGAGTGACCAAAGACGAAACCTTGCTGTTGGTCTGGAATGACTTTTTCACGTAGAAAAAAACTGGACGTTTTCTTTCGCAATGATTGATTCCATAATTTTGGCGATAATAGAAACTAAACGTGTTGATTCAGAGGGAATAATGTTTATTGGGATTTGTTCGCTAAAAAATACATTTTCTGTAAATCAGAATGTTTTACACATAGCTCCCCAGGAAAATTTAGATGAACAAAATTGACAAGATGGACCTTTGTATCCGACGCACTATGTCGTATTTGGGGTCTAAAAGTGACCAAAACTATAGCTACTCATAATGATGGTCATCATTCACGCAAATGACTTTTTTTACAGTAAATAAATATTTTTAGACATGTTTACTTTCCCCTGGGTACGCAGAGGGAAAGCTTTGCTTTAGAAAAGATAAATAAAAAAATATTGTATTTTTTTCACATTTATCGACGGATCGCAACATTGTATAGGTAATAAGTTGATTTCCGAAAAAAAAATCTGTCTACCGGTCTGTCTGTAAGAAAAAGTCTGTATCCACAATAACTTCAAATTTGAAACAAAGTTTACTTATCCAAAGTTCTCTGCTGGCAATGTTTTTGATAAAAATAGGAGTGGGGTAAGGAATCAAAAGATTTAAAATCTAATATTTTTTCTACAACTTTTGTTTTTAATTTTTTTAATTTTTTGACAAAAGAAGCTTTTTTTGAGATAAAAAATTTTAACAAGGGCTGAAATTAATTAAAAAAAAAAAGAAAAAAGATATTTTGACTCCCTTATCCCACCCTGATTTATACAAAAAAATCTTTGACAACGCATTCTGGAGTAATCATGGTCACATATTTCTACAGACAGATATATTTTTTCGCGGAAATTATGGAGAAACGTAAAATTTTTTGAATTATGTGGTCACACATGACATTCTTGGGGGACTAAATATGTTTATAAAAAAATAATATAAAATACAACATAAAAGTTTAGACGTTTCCTGTAAAAAAATGGACATAAAAATTACCAGAAAATTATTACGATATAAATTTTAAGTTTTTGGAACAAAACTCCCAAAGCGGATTTTATGGTCCCGAAAATAAAGGCTTTGGTCCTGGGACCATAAAATCCGCTCTGGTCGGTCTCGGAATTTCCCGAAACCAAGGTTTGCATGGTTTAGTTTTAATTGACGTCATAACGCGCAGTTTATTTTGTATTGGTGTGGTTGTAAAAATTATTTTTAATTATAGGCTCTTCAAAGTATCAGCATAAAAGCCGAAATGATAGGAACAGTTCCCGGAAAATTTAGAAAAGAAATTTGGATCAGTACCGATTTTCCAATTAGTATAGCTGTAATTGGAGAAGTTAGAATACCAAAACTGTTACCCATTTATCCAGAAATGAATTTCCGCACAAGTATTATAAATTTTACAACTTTGTATTATGGAAGCAGTTTGTCGAAAAGCTTGACCTTTCAAAATAATAGTTCTGTTCCTTCCATGTTTTGCGTTCAAGCTGATATTGATAGTGTACTAATGGTAATTTAATTTTTTAAAAGTGTTTTTCTTTAAACGCGTTAACATATTCATATCAGTGGAGTCACCAAGACTTGGCGGCCCATGTGCAAACAATGCTGCAGCCCCCTTTATAAACATTTTGTGGCAATATTAACTTTTTGAATGGGATATTTTTTCTAGCCAAACTATGAAAAGTAAACTGAATATTCAGTTAAAAATGGATATGAAATTGGAAGTTATTCTATACAATTGTACTTTAATTTTTATTAAAAATATGTATTTCATGTCAGTCCTTAAATATTAAAGTACGTGACTTTATAACTATAGTGTTTTTAACAAAAAGTAAAGTACATTTGTATAGGATCATATCTTCCTATCTAGTAGTTACAAATGGATATGAATTATGATCCTATAAAAATGTACTTTAATTTTTGTTAAAAACACTAAAATTCTAAAGTCATCTACTTTAATATTTAAGAACGGACATGAAATGTTGGGTGTTTTTAACAAAAATTAAAGTACAATTCTATAGTATAATAACTTCCTATTTCCTATTCATTTGTAACTGAATATTCAGTTTACTTTTTACAGTGCAGTAAACAATGAATTAAAGTTGGGGAACAGGAATTACTTTTTGGCCGACTGGAAAATATGGATGTCAGCCATCGTTATCTGCCAGGCTTTCAAATGTTTTATACTAGATGGTGAGTTTGGACAGACTTTTTACTAAGGATTAGAAAATGTGAATGACGGTCATTTGGACATTGATTATAAAGTATATAATAAAGACACTAAGAAAAACAAACCAATCCTATTAATTAACAAACACCATATTATATTTGGATTGCCCTGGCAGCTGACCAGTTACTGAAGGAAATAAACAATGTTACCAGAAAGCACTTGCAAGATAAAACTCATTATTAGGTTACCAAATCGCACCATCTAGTGTGAAAAATGTTAACCCTCGAGAATAAAAATGGCTGCCACTATAGTATCACTACTTAATTTTATTGGAATCATGTTCCCCCCACTCTAATTAATTGCCAGTAAACAATAAGTAATACAGAAAACACGTGGCAAAACAAATTTGATAAAATCTTTTTTTTTTAAGGTCATAAAAAAAACAGAATTTGGGTGAAATTTTTTAATACCATACCACCTTCACATGTCAATCTCACCGATAACAACAAATGTAAAGTGAAAAAGCTTAAAAAAAAATTTTCGCCGATTTATGGACAAAACAAGTTTTTGTTGTTTTTCATAAATAATAAAATTTGTAAAATGCAACTTTTTCAAAACTCTTTTATAAAATGTTTATTTTTTGTCAAAAATTTCTCAAAAATTGTAATATTTCTAACACGTAAATGCTTTATAAAGGGAAATGCGCAAATTAAAAAAAAATCACATTTGGCTCTTCCTCTTCTTCTTTAAATATAAAAATTTCTCGCTTTTTAGCGTCGCATTCAATCCAAATTTTGAAAGGGGGCCCCTAATTTTTTTGGGATGTCAAATAAGGCAAATGGGAGCCCAAACATACCTCTATCGGTGATATAAAATTTGTTCTGGTATTTTGAGATCTAAACCCTTTACGAGCCCCTTAAAAATGGCTAAAAATGGTAAAATAAAAAAATTTGTAAAATGCAACTTTTTCAAAACTCTTTTATAAAATGTTTATTTTTTGTCAAAAATTTCTCAAAAATTTTAATATTTCTAACACGTAAATGCTTTATAAAGGGAAATGCGCAAATTAAAAAAAATCACATTTGGCTCTTCCTCTTCTTCTTTAAATATAAATTTTTCTCGCTTTTCAGGATCGCATTCAATTCAAATTTTGAAAGGGGGCGCCTAATTTTTTTGGGATATCAAATAAGGCAAACGGGAGCCCAAACATACCTCTATCGGTGATATAAAATTTGTTCTGGTATTTTGAGATCTAAACCCTCTACGAGCCCCTTAAAAATTGTTAAAAATGGTAAAATAAAAAAAAATGTAAAATGCCACTCTTTTAATGTTTTGATATAAAATGTTTATTTTTTGTTAAAAATTGCTTAAAATGTGTTATATTAATAACACGTAAATGCGCAAATTAAAAAAAAAATACATTTGGCTCTTTTTCTTCTTCCTTAAAAAATAAATTTTCTCGCATTTCGAGGTCGCATTTAATCCAAATTTTACCCCTATTTTTTATTTGGGATATAAATATCAATATTTTTATATATTTTAAGAACTTAGGCTTAGTTCATAAATTGTGGCATACTTTTAGGGAATCTTCAAGTTATTTCACAGATTTTCAATGAAACTGGCGTATATGCACATATGTTTATGAATCATACATCTATGCATATCCGCCCCTTTTGTCGCAAAAAAATATGGCTTAATCGGCAAATTCAAATTGTTTTATAACTTAAGATAAGCTATATAGAACTGTCAAAGTCAATGCCGCCTACTAGAAAAAAATAATTTAATTAATTTACAAAATGTGTACATTTATCTAGACATTTACTAAGGAAAGTACCTTTCAGCGGATTTGGATGAAATTTCTGTATGTTGTAATCCTTAGTTCCCTGAATAAAACTGTCTGGGTCGCACCTTTAACAGTTTTGGAGCAATAACCTTTTAAAAATAGGCCCGTTTCCTTGAATTTTATGAATTAATGGACTGTATATCGAAATACATTTTGAAAACGACTAACATTAGAGCAAAGTTTGCTCAGTAAACATTTATACCGAAAATATTTCTTTATTGTGAATTCCTTGTATAATGGCATCATATGGCATTGGCATATCCAAAATAGTGTGAAGTAAAAATCAAAGTTAATCAAACCTGGGTAAAACTACCACTTCTTATATTTTTCTTAATTACTTTCGAATGGTTTGACCAGACTTTAAGTTTATTATGCAAATTACTTTTTGTACTGCTTAAACGTCTACCAAAAATAAAGTCTCTAGATCAAATCGTTCAAAAAATATTTCAAAAATATTTAAAACATTTATTGGTAAATTTTGAATGAATTAACCTAGAGACTTTATTTTTGGTAGACATTTAAGCAGTACAAAAAGTAATTTGCATAATAAACTTAAAGTCTGGTCAAACCATTCGAAAGTAATTAAGAAAAATATAAAAAGGGGTAGTTTTACCCAGCTTTGATTAACTTTTTTACAAAAATAAAACTAGATCTCCTGCATGTGAAAAAAAAATAAAAAAAAAATGTTTGTCGATAGATATAGTGCTAACATACATACAGACATACCGACAGACGATGTTTTTGCAGATTTCGAATCAAAATGTACTAAAACGTCGAGAAAAGAGAAAAAACATGATCAACAATATTTACCCAACATGCACGAATTTAACACTTCACACTATTTTAGATATGCCAATGCCATATGATGCCATATACAAGGAATACACATTAAAGAAATATTTTGGTATTAATGTTTACTGAGCAAACTTTGCTCTAATGTTAGTCGTTTTCGAAATGTATTTCGATATACAGTCCATTAATTCATAAAATTCAAGGAAACGGGCCTATTTTTAAAAGGTTATTGCTCCAAAACTGTTAAAGGTGCGACCCAGGCAGTTTTGTTCAGGGAACAAAGGACTACAACATACAGAAATTTCAGCCAAATCCGCTGAAAGGTACTTTCCTTAGTAAATGTCTAGATAAATGTACACATTTTGTAAATTAATTAAATTATTTTTTTCTAGTAGGCAGCATTGACTTTGACAGTTCTATATAGCTTATCTTAAGTATTAAAACAATTTGAATTTGCCGATTAAGCCATATTTTTTTGCGACAAAAGGGGCGGATATGCATAGATGTATGATTCATAAACATATGTGCATATACGCCAGTTTCATTGAAAATCTGTAAAATAACTTGAAGATTCCATAAAAGTATGCCACAATTTATGAACTAAGCCTAAATTCTTAAAATATATAAAAATATTGATTTTTACATGTTACAATATTTAATTTTTTTCCAAGTGTCGTTTGGTCCCATTAACAAAATATATCAAAGATAAATGCTTTTCAAAAGGGACAAGGACCCTATCGTTACATTATTTTGTACTTAATGTAAATATAAAGGTACATATATTGAAAATAGCTCTTGAATAGGTAAAATGCGCTTATTTTTAAATTTTGCCATTTTTTAGCTATTTTCCAAGGGATGGTAGGGGGTTTAGATCTCAGAAAATCAAAACAAATTTTATATCATCGATAAAGGTACGTTTGGGCTCTCGTTTGCTCATTGTGATATCCAAAAAAAAAAAATTAGGGGCCCGCCCCCTTTTAAAATTTGGATTAAATGCGACCTCTAAATGCTAAAAAATTTATTTTTTAATGAAGAAGAAAAAGAGCCAAATGTATTTTTTTTTAATTTGGGCATTTACGTGTTATTAATATTACACATTTTAAGAAATTTTTAACAAAAAATAAACATTTTATATCAAAACATTAAAAGAGTGGCATTTTACAATTTTTTTTATTTTACCATTTTTAACAATTTTTAAGGGGATATTAGAGGGTTTAGATCTCAAAATACCAGAACAAATTTTATATCACCGATAGAGGTATGTTTGGGCTCCCGTTTGCCTTATTTGACATCCCAAAAAAATGAGGAGACTTTCAAATTTTGAATTGAATGCGATCCTGAAAAGCGAGAAAAATTTATATTTAAAGAAGAAGAAGAAGATCAAAATGTATTTTTTTATATTTGCGCGTTTTCCTTTATAAAGCATTTAAGTGTTAGTAATATCACAAATTTTGAGCAATTTTTAAGAAAAAATAAACAAAATATTAAAAGAGTGGCATTTTACAATTTTTTTACTTTACCATTTTTAGCCATTTTTAAGGGGCTCGTAAAGGGTTTAGATCTCAAAATACCAGAACAAATTTTATATCACCGATAGAGGTATGTTTAGGCTCCCATTTGCCTTATTGGACATCCCAAAAAAATTAGGGGCCCCCTTTCAAAATTTGGATTGAATGCGACCCTAAAAAGCGAGACAATTTTATATTTAAAGAAGAAGAGGAAGAGCCAAATGTGATTTTTTTTTTAATTTGCGCATTTCCCTTTATAAAACATTTACGTGTTAGAAACATTACAAATTTTGAGAAATTTTTAACAAAAAATAAACATTTTATAAAAGAGTTTTGAAAGAGTTGCATTTTACAAATTTTATTGTTTATGAAAAACAACAAAAACTTGTTTTGTCCATAAATCGGCGAAAAAATATTTTTAAGCTTTTTTACTTTACATTTCTTGTTATAATGCATTAGTGAACTTGTGTACCAAATTTGACGAAAATCGGTGAGATTGACATGTGAAGGTGGTATGGTATTAAAAAATTTGACCCATTTGTAAATTAATTCATAAAACTCTTAACTCTTAACTTTAAAAAAGGTCAAATTTTCTCATGTCATTAAATTTTTTGTATATATAGTTTTTAAGATTTTCAAGATTTTCCAAACACTTTGGATTTACGAAGCAAATTAATTCATGAAACATATTAATAAAAAATTTCCATGTCACGGTAGTCCTGACACTAAATTAGGTTTTAAAGAATGGTCAAAGCAAACAATTAGTGGATATTGGTAGAATGGGCCCTAGGCTATTCATAACCATCGACAGATAGTGTTAAAAGGTCTTGAAGATGGCGCTGTTTTTTACAATTTTAAATATAATTTAGGAATTTACATTACAATTCTAGTTAACCACTGCAGTGCACTGGTGCCTAGTTTTTTTTTTCAATTTTTCAAATTTTATTTTGACACTAAAATAACGCCCGGGCGGCATAGTGCGGCGGCCCGTGTGTAGTATTCAGACTTGCCACTTAATAGTTGCTCCACTGGTTTATATATACACATAAAAACAATAACTTAATCCAACCAAACGATTTATTTGGGTATATTTCAACGAACTAATAACTCTTCACTCTAGAATAGGCATATCATTCGTTAAAACTGACAAAAACGTCGGCCACATAAACATTCGTCTGTCTTATTCGCACATCTTTGTTCTAACAGAGACAACAATACCAATTACTGGTAATTGTTATTGTTCAGGCCTGAATATACCTACTACTTTTTTACAAACAAACCGAGATGTTGGCGATACTTTATTTTAACGGTATGCATATTCTAGAAAGAAGAGTTCTTAGTTCGTTGGTATATTTCTACAGCAATATCATTACAGCATTACGCACTAGAAAAGTGCCCGTTAACGCCCGTATTGCGTTTGGACTTTTTGCGTTTTTTAATTTCATTTTTTTTTAATTTATCGTATTTTCAATATGAGAAATTCTTTTAAATCCATTTTGAAAAGGAAGTGCTTGGAAAGTAATGTTATAAAAAATAGAATGGAGAATATGGATATGGAATTAAATTAATTTGAAGCAAATAGTTCGAGAGGGCAATATCGGTTTACCCATGAGTGCCATACAAGGTTTTATCCAATAAATAGCTTAGGAATTCATATTTTTATTAAAAATTTTAATGACATTTACAAGAAAATAATTTGACAAGTGACAGTTGAGTGGGTAAAATAAATAATTATCCACTCAATAAAGTAAAAGCCACGCGGGGGTTATTATTGAGTTTATCTATTTAAAATAAAGCTGGTAATTGTCTTATTATCTGTATGTATTGGATAAAATTATTTATAATGCTTGAACTGTCTAATATGGTATAAAATAGGTACTTTTTGTACGGAGCTCATAGCTCAGAAAAGTGCGGACCATCAAAACCCTCAAAAGTGTGTTTTTTAAATTCTGATAGATCATTCTGTAGCTTGTAACATGTATCGGGCACGGTTTATCGAAATTTTTGTTAAAAAAAAAACGGTTGTAACGAAGCTCTGGCACTGCGTAGTTCCCATAAATATTCCAAATAAATTATTTTTTGCAAAAAATATGCTTAACGGAGTTCTTGTATGTGAACGTGTGAGTTCTCATACACTGTCATAATCAATAGCGTGATTGAGTTATAGAATACAACAATACTGTTTACTCAATATCAATTGGCACCTGGGTGGAATGTGAAAAATTTAATATCGTCTATAGTTTACACGCAAAATTTTACCTCTTCTCTTCCCCTTGCCTCAGCTCACAGGTGCCAGTTAGTATTACGACTACATTAAATAGTTCTATATGCGCCAACCACTATTGCATAGAATACAACAACAAACAAGTAAACGCGTTTAGTATTTACAAACAAGTGCAGTTGTACCTTATGTAAGGTTTTCATCTTGTTTAAAATTTATTGTCAATCAAGACGTTATTTTGACATTTATAAAAAAATCCAAATAATTTGCTTTAGCAAGAAGAAATAACAAGAAATATGCATAAAAAGAAAACTAAAGCATCAATCTATAAACATTTTGTTTAAATGAAGTAATATAATGCAGTGCTCTATAAATTTTTGAAGTAAACACTATAACAGAGAATTTTTTGGTTAAAATAATACTGGTCCGTAATTTTATTCAGGTAATGTTAAATTTAAGTTTATAATAGCACTTTATGAATAAAAACTTACTTTTATTATAATTTTGAACAGTTTTACTTTTTAAACAGACTTGGTTATTATTTGTAAGACGTAAAATGACAGTCAATTTAACCTAAATGTTAAAAATTATCAAAACCACAATGGGCTACAAAAATATTACTAAAAGTCATTTTTAAACCACTTATCATAGCTTCCTTGATCCAATTTGTTACTCAGATAGATAATGCGCCGAGTATACAACAACAAAATATACTCATTTTCTTTTAAATTCACATATTACATGTATGTTCACATAAAAACTACATATCACATGTAATTACATGTACATTTATATGCTTATCGTTAGGCATACTTGGGCTAAATTTTTGTTAAATCAGCTGATTTTCGCCATCTTTATTAAATATACTTCATAAAATAGGGGCACTATAATAGTACAACAATGATGTTGTAAAATTAAATACTATGAAGTTGTTTAGTATATATAATATACATATTATTTAGTATATGTCTGTGGCTTGGTTCTTAAAGGGCCAACGTCGCTTCGACAATAGCAGCGTTTTTATGTCAACTCTAATGTAATATTTTGAAAACGCTGCTATTGACAAAGTGACATTTGCCCTTTTAGAACCAAGTCACAGATATAATTTACATATAACATATTATATATTAATTGGTTTTATTTAATATAACGTTATTATGTTTTATAATAATCATAAAAATTGTATTCTATACCTAAAAGTTGAACCATTAACGTTTTGTATTAATATTTTTAGATTTTCATATCAGTGTACAGTGCAGCAAATACTGCATCTCTTTCTTTTAATCGGTGCTCATAGTCTAGACTTACACAACAGAAATGCCAACTGTTTATAATCTAGTGCGTAATGCTATGATTGCCTGGCTGTAAAACAATACAGTATTTAAAATTATTTTTGTACCAAAATTTTTTCAGGATTATTCCGAGGCCAAAAATGTTGATGTACATTATAACTTTTTTAAAATATACAGAACGGATGGCAGACTAAAAGAAGATGAATCAGTTATCATTCACATTACGTAATATATTTAAAAAAAACTGTATTTTATAATCTAAATATATTTATTTTAGATTTTCACCTTATAAGCATCCTAATTTTAAAACGAAAAATGTATGTGCTTTTATAAAAGTTAAAAGAGTTAATTGTCATGGAGTTAGAAATAATGAAGCAGGTACATATTAGATTTAAAGAATATAATCTAGTTTTTAAAATAATATTTTAACTTCTGAGTGACCGCGGGCAAAAAAGGATTTGGACATTTTGTGCATTTATCAGTTTTAAAGTTAAAAAAAAAAACGGTTTTCGGATGTTCTTCTGAATTTACAGGACTGCCATGGGCATTAGTTTGGGAAATTTTTGACCTGTCCAAGTTACAATCCACTAAACATTTTTTTTGTCGGCCAATGGTCGGCCGATGGTCAGAAACAGACGCACTATGTATCCAAACGGAAAAAAAAGGTTTTTAATTTTTTTTTCTTTAATATATGGGCTAATTTTAACTTTAAATGATTTATTTAACTTTTTTCTACCTAAAAAAGTATTTATTTGTCTTAAATGTTTTTTTTGTAAATGAGCACTAAACCATATACGGTAACACTAAAAAAAATTTTAAACATTTTTAACACATTTAACAAAATGTGTAATTTTTCAGTAAATACAAGCCCATTTGTATTGAAATTTGGCATATTTATAAAAAACATCTTATATTATCGGTTGGTTAGTAAATAACGTAAAATAATTTTGTTTTTAATTTTTTTATAAGTTTTATAAGTTTTGGCAATGACGTCATCTATGACGTTGCATGAACTAAACCGTACGACCAGCCTTTCGAGGTAGTCGAATGTGTTGTAATATATCTGTCTCTTTCTAATCCATCGCTTGTCAATTTTGAAAGTTGTAAACGAAAAGTTTTTGTAAAACATAATTCTTAATTTTTACTTGTTGCCATAATGGAGGAGTATTCAGACAAGCTGGGTTTATCCATAAATAATAACCTACTACATATCGTAGAGCCACCAGAAGTAAAAAGTTATTAGAAGAATTAAAAAGAGGTAAAAGAAATTTTAACAAATGATTTATATGATACCTTTTTGTTTTTTTTTTGAGATATAACTCACAGTGTTTTTTTTTTTGTTTATATACTTGAAATTCAATAAAACCTTCAGTGACTCATGCCTCTGCTGCTTTCGTATAAGGGGTCCGCCTTTGCAAAGCTTCGACGAAATTACTCGAGTCGCAACCGAACTGTTATGGTATTTTACCACACATTCGCAACTGAGTCACTGCTGGTTTTATTGAATTTCCAGTATAGCTGTAGTTAAAAAAAATAAGGTTTAATTTTTTTTTTGCTGTGAATTGGTTATATATTAATAGGGCTCTAAGCCAAAAAAGCGGATTTTAAATATCTTTATTCGTTTGTTTTTTATAGGCTTCTAAATTAAAAAAATTATATTTTTTCGTATTTCTTCGCTATATTTTCATGAAAATTTTATATTAATACTAAAGATATAGCTCTGATTTTTATAGGCAAAACTAACAGTGAGATTTGTAAAAATAAAAAAAGTTTTAGATTGAATCCAGTAACGAAGATTTTACGGGGAGTTATTGAAAGCAGAACAGCAATATTTTGAATTATTTAATGTTTATTTAATGTTATTTTAATGTTTTAAAGCAAGGAGAAAAAGTTTTTTTTTATTTTTAGTTTTCTTTTTTCATAATAAATTTAATTTATTGTGTTACTCTCCAAAAAATAAATGAAATATTAAAAAAATTTTTTTTTTTTTGTTCGACAACCCCCGGTAAAATCTCCTTCACTGGATTAAATCTAAAACTTTTTTTAGAGGTATATCTTTAACCTGCTGAAAATGACAGGTCTGGGAGGGTATAAATGGTGCTTAAACCGGACTTGAGCGGATGAAATTCACCCTCTCAAGTCCGGTCTATGCAACATTTATACCCGCGCAGACCCGCCATTTTCAATAGGGTAGTATTAATATAAAATGTTATTCTTATTAACCGCACATTTGTGTTAGTATTGCGTATAAAAATTAGAGTCGTATCTTTAGTATTTATATCAATTTTTTATCAAAACATATCGGAGAAATGCAAAAAAAAACATTTTTTTGAATTTAGAAGCCTATTAAAAACAAACGAATACAGATATTTTAAATCCACTTTTTTTTAGCTTAAAAAAGCCCCACTAATACAAAATCAATCCACGGCAAAACAAAAATACCTAGACCTATTTTTTTTTTCACTACAACTATAGGCAAAAAAACACTGTGCGCTATATCTGAAAAAAAAAACGAGCTGATCAAAAAAAAGGGAAAAAGGTTCCGAAATCAGCGCATTAAATATAGCCAGAAGTAACTAAAAGCTCCCCGGCAAATATAAAAAAATCTTTTTTTGTAGAGCAGTGTTATTTATTTATTTTAAAATAGATTTTTTTTTTCATTTACTTAGGTAATGGTTCCTGACTGTAAAATAGGTAAAGTAACTACCTCTCAGGGGGTGGAATTAAAAAAAAATTATTATCAGATTCAGTTTCGTCAACCTCAAAAAACCTCTATATAGCAATTTTGACAAGAATATTGAAAACATTTAAAAATATTTACCCTCTCACTCCCGCGAAGGCGAAGTTAGAAAAATTTCATTATCAGATTCAATTTAAGCAACCTTAAAAACCCCTATTATCCCTGCTTGTACCTCTTGCCACACTCCAATGTACACCAACGAGAACTTTTGGTATCATACTTATATGCTAAATTTAAAGTCTCTAGCGTTCTTAAGTTATCATGTCCACAGGATTTCCCGGACTGGACGACCGACCGAAGGATATTTTTTTTTGCTTGAAATTGATTTATATCTACATAAAACATCATAAAACGTAAAAATACGCAAAAAAAAATTTTGAAAATTTTTGCACGAATACAAGGTTTTCCCGAAATTTTGAACATTTTCAAAATGGAAAGCCAAACCCTGCCGGAGACAATAAACAAAGCTGTTGTCAATAAATTAATGATACCCACTTAAAAAGATGGCATTATTAACCATGACGTCATCAGACTTGTTAATTTAAATTACTAGAGTTAAACCATTGTTAATCGCGAGAATGCGACATAAATGGAGATTTCTCCCGTTAGATTAGACAGGGACAAAAGTTCTACCCAAAAAGGATAGAATACATACATACACTCCCACTTCCACCCAACCAAACAAATTCTATATTTGTTCTTTGTTGAACAAATACAATATTTACTTGGCCGGGCGAAAAGTGTAACTATATTAAAGAAATTACTGGCGCCATCTAAATTTTAGTAAAATTATCTTATTCTACAGATTCACATTAGCTATGTTCGTTCGTGCCGCTCAGTGCTACACTTTCCGGCCAACCAAATAAATACTGTATTTGTTGTATGAAAAACAAATACAGTATTTATTTGGTTGGCTGGAAAGTGTAGCACAAATGAGATAGAGATAGGGTAGACGTCTTTTGTTTCATAATTCTAGTTGTAGAGATCTCCATTAACTAAGAATTTAACCAACGATATGAAATGTGTCAACAGAGGGGTATGGTGGGAGCCTCCCCCCACCTATCTTGAAATTGAAAAAGTTGTCAATTTCATGGGTTATAAAATTTAATGTAAAAGATGGAATTTTCATACATTATTAACATTAAAAATTATAATTTAACCAGAAAGTTATTAATTCAAATTAAATTAATAAAAATTACAACTTTTTTGTGACATACAACTTTTCCATAACAAATTTTATATGTTTACAACTTTTTTGTGACAAAAAACCAAAAACAGGGCTATAGCTATAGGGGGGTGGGGGGAACCTCCGTCCAACTATCTTAAGTGGAGTTGCTGGTGGATTTTTTTCGGAAAATCAAAAAATATTTTTTTATATTTTCTCTTAGAAATATATAAAAACTTATTTGGATGTTGTGTTAGACCCTTTTTTAAAATATTTTTGATATTGTTCTTGAAAATTTTCGGAGGAAAGGCTTTAAACGCACTTTTCTTGAAACAGAATTTTTTGACCTGGCGCAGGTGATTTTGAAAAATCTACGAAACCGATCTACAGTAGATCATCTACTTCAAACTTTAACTGCTTACTCTTCGTACGTGTCCCTATCGCAGGAACTAGAATTATTTATTTTTTAAACAATTATAACAGTTATAAACAAGTAAAGTTGAAAAAGAAGGTCGAAAAATTCTAAATTCCTCCATTTTGACGTTTTTTCATAAAAAAATATAATTCTAGTTCCTGCCATAAACAGTAACATAATTAAGAAGAAGCTATTTCCCTTTTTGCTCTCAGATTACTAGCCCAGTCGAACGGTAGTTTAACCTTGCGGTGATGTGCACACTCTGTTTTTTGTTTGTAACTAAAAGGGGTTAGTTTGAAAAGCTTAAATCCAAATTTGCACCCCTGCAGGGCCCTGTGCGATTTTTTTTGCACAGTTATGTGCAAAAACGTATTTGTTTTGTTTTTGGTGTGTAACTCAGCTCGTCGCTCAACAAAAAAAGTAGAAAAGTCCAAACCCCCTTTGATTACAAAAAAAAAAACAGATAGTGTGCGTATCACCAAGGTGAGGCCCTTTTACACTACCGTTCGACTAAACTATACCTGGAGTCGAGAAATCACCTGCGCCATCAAAACAAGTCATCGTATTCACGCCGCTATTGTACAAACGCAAATTATATAGAAAACAAGCAAAACGTCAAATTTTTAGGTTAAAATGACAACTTAAGGCCTATCCAGAGGCTCGCATAACAAGCATATTACATAAAATGCGATGCCGTGATTGGCTTACAAGATACATGACGACACATCAAGCCAATCACTGCATCGGCAGATTTTCAAGCGCTCTGTTGTGTAAAACTTGCCGCGTCCCTTACTATCACGCATGACTGGATGGACTATAGTAGTGGGAACAATTTTTTTAGTTATTTACTTTTTTGACGGGGGGGGGGGGTTAAAAAAGTTATGATTTTTGACCTTCTCCCTTCCCCCACCACTAAGTCTTCTTCGCTACTGCCCTGTTCTGACATTTGATTGGTCAAATTCTTAGCTAGGTTATTGTTTATATAAAAGTGGATTGTTTAATACGTATGTCATTGATATACGGGTTATTTGTTTTTTTTTAATGCATTTTTCCTTAGAATTTGATACTGAAGATGAAAAATTTTCTTATAAAGAAACTGTTAGTAGAGATTCATTATCTAAAGATATTCGAGATCCTTTTACAAATACTGAATGTATGCTCATTCCTGAATCGTGTGCAATTCCCCAAGAAACCTCTATATCTGTATGTCTTTATGGAGAAATCGAAGAACCAAACCTAACAGTCACGCCAAATGAAATGTATTTTGAAAACTATACAGTGAACCAACTGTATGAATATACACTGTGTTTAAAAAACAAATCAAAGAAGCTTCCAATAACTTACAGTTACCAAAAGATAGCGTTTATAGAAATAGAGCCCAAAATTGGAAAACTAAACCCTGAGGAATCAACTGAGGTTTTAGTAAAAATAAAAATCGTAAAAATGGGAGAGTACAAAACTAAATTGACATTCAACCTATTATTCTATAATATAAATCAAGAAGAATATTTAGTTGGTAAAGTAACCGTTGATGTAAGGATAAACGTTAGTATGTCTCAACCCAAGACATACCCAAAGCCTTGTATTTTAAACTCCAATGTTCAAGCAAGTACAGCTGAAGATCAAGATAATAATTATATTTTAACTGAAGAAGAAAAAAAATTAAAAGAAGAAAACAAGAATTATTATAAAAAGTTTATAGAAAATTCGGCTAAATTTAGAAATAGTTTGGTTACTAAATCTATTAGAAATGTTTTACCAGAATACGTTACTAGTAAACCAAAACATTTGTTAATGAAAAATGTAAAGTGTTACTTAAAAGAACCAACAGTTAAAAGCCAGTATGCACCAAACTGCTATATATCTTTAACACCAACTGAGCTTGGACGTTTGAATATATATCCGAATCTTATTACGTTAGGAAAGGTATGTACTTAAGGAACTTAATACAGTAATAAAGTCAAAATCTACAATTAAAAAAAAAATAAGGCTGTGGACAAGGATCTTGTTTTAAACCAAGAAATTATATCTAACAACTTTAAAATATCCGGAACCAAAAAATGATATGACAAAATATCTCGGCAAAGTTTTTTAATTTAAACAAAACAGCAGCCCAAAACTGTCAGTCTACCAATATCACTCTGTACGATGAATAGAAAATAGATTGATGGAGTAATAAATTAATATTTTTATAATTTTGTTTAAAATAAAAATTTCAGTCCTTACTAATTCTACGTCTAACCACACGTTAGTGGTACTATGTGCTGGAGACACACAAATCTTCAACTTGCTACCATTCAAAGTCTCCAGACGCACAAGTCTACATCAATCTAATGAATATATTCCTTTTGCGAATAAAGTCTAAAAACGTTTTCTTAATCAGCGTGCAGCAGAGTTGACTCTTGCTACTGAAGAGGGCCAGCAAACCGAAACTGTCAGTCTACCAATATCACTCTGTACGATGATTAGAAAATAGACTGATGGAATCATATATTGCAACTTATATACATATGGACATAAACCAAACCGAATATATCCAAAATAATTTAAGACAATAAATCAGAGGCGTTACAGGTAGTTTTTAAGTATAGTTTCTTAGCCAAAACATGTAATTAAAAAGAACCATTCCAGGATATTTTGGTTCCGGATATTTTATCGGTAAAGCATTGTACTACTACAGTTTTACTCATGGTTTGTGCAGAATATTATAGGTGCCGTTCTATCCTTTTTAATATTTAAATAAATTTTATTAATTTTCAGAACCACTTCTTGAAATAAGAAAAATTATAAAAATGTTCTCCTACTTTTTAATACTTAAATTACATTTAATTACTTAAAGCATTTTCAAAATAAAAATGTTCTTCATTTTAATAATTTAAGTAGACTGTAAAAATAAATATGTAAATACACATAATTCTGCATGTAAATGTGATTCAATGCAAATACATGTAAAATTTACTAGATTTTACATGTAATTTTACAATTTTACATATAATTTTACAATTTGATATGTAATTTTAAAATTTTATATGCACTTTACATGTAAAATTATATGTAAAATCTAGTAAATTTTATAGACTTCACTGTAAACAATAAATATGTAAATTTACAAGCAGAATCATAGGTAATGTGTTGCCATGCAGATTTACGATATTTTAAATGTAATTTTACCATTTTATATAAATATTACATTTAAATTACATGTAATATTTATATAAAATTGTAAAATTACGATTTTATATGAATATTACATCTAATTTACATGTAATATTCATAAAAAATTGTAAAATTACATGTAAAATCTCGTAAATTTTACTTGTACCTGAATGGCAACACATTATACCTATGATTATTTACCTATGATTCTATTTATTTTTTACAGTGTACATTTAATTATTTTAAAGCACTTGTCAAAATAAAAATATTCTTCAGCAATTTTCGAATGCAGTAATATTATATTGATTAAATAAATTAAATAAGTTAAATTTTTGACATTAAAGAATAAACGTTTGTAAAAATTAGCGAAAAAATAAAAAGATATTAAAATCTACTGGGAGAATTAGCTCAGCGGTCTAAGGCATCGATATAGCATTGACACTGAGCTAATGATCGTGAGTTCAAACCTCACTGGAGCCGATTGCCTTTTTCAGTTAATTAATAACTGAAATTTGGCGAAGGCGTACTCCCTAGATATATTGGTTCGAAAGTCAATTAAAGCCGGTAGTTCCCTCTACTACTAGCCCACACAAGTCCTGGACATAGGGGATGCTTAATTAAATAGAATAGTACGAGGTTAAAAAAAACAAACATAAAAAAAACAAAGTTTAGGAGCAATTGTGGGGCAAAAATACAAAAACGTTTAAATCTACATCTATTTATTTTGAGATATTGGCAAAAAACTTATACAATGGTATCCCTCAAATATTTAAAAACTTATAAGTGTGTTATGGTCTTTGTATACAGGGTTATTCTTTTAAATGGTACACCCACCGTAACTTTTGAACAGCACGAGATATAAACTTTATATTTAAAATGTGCATATCGCAGAACAAAAACTATTATTTCTCATATTTTTCAATTTTTTATTCGGTAAGGCGGCGTCAGGGGGGCAGTGGAGGAAAATATTTAAAATAACATCCTAGATCTTGTGATACGTCATTATGAAGAGCTTAAAGTTCTCTATTTAACCTTGTAATTATTTATTTTTTAAGATTTTTTTTTCTTCAAAATTGATGAAATTTTTAGTATTTTTGAAAAATTTACTTTGGAAATTTCGAGCAGAATTGTCCAAATAGTTAAAACATAGTGTTTTGTCATGTTAAGACTAATTATTTATTATTTTCATGTAAAATTTTTAATATTTATGCACAAAATATTAAAAATTTGAATAATTTTGAAGAAAAATAAATCTCAAAAAAAATATTAAAAAAATAATAGTTACATAGTTAAATATAAAATTTAAAACTCTTTAAAATGACTTATCACAAGACCAAGGGTGCCATTTGAAATATTATTCCCTATTGCCCCCCTCGCCCATCTTACTAATAAAAAATACAAAAATATAGCAAATGATAATTTTTATTGTGTGATTTACATATTCCAAATTTAAAGTTTATATCCCATTTCGTTCAAAAGTTACGGGTGGTGTACCATTTAAATTCAAAATTCGTCCACAAAAGTTATAATTTTACATATTTTTTTCTAAATCTGACATTAATAAAATAGTTATAAATTTAAGACATTCAAAAATTCAATAAATTATATTATAATATTATTATAATTATAATTATAATTATATAAAGTTTACATTCAAGAAATTCACATTTAAAAATGCATCAATGCTAAAAAATGCGTTGTTAATTTTTTTTATTTTCTGTTTAAATAAATTCATACCCACCTGTTTACCTTCATTTGGCAACTTGTTAAAAAAGGTTGGGGCACAAAAGAGTGTAAAAATCTTCGATTTTTGAAGTCTTAAATATTTCACACTTATACTATCCCTCTGCCTTGTTTCATAATTATGATTAACATAATTATATTTTTTACTATTATTTTTCGCATATATAAGACACTCGTAAATATACCTTGATGGCAGAGTGAACAAGTTCAGCTGTTTAAAATTTTCCCCCACATCATCCCTATATCTCAAGCCACATAGCACTCGGATAGCGCGACGTTGCAGACCAAAAACTCTATCGGCATTTGAGGAGTGTCTCCATGCCAGGAGCCCATAAGTACAAGTACTTTCTATATGTGAGTGGTAAACCATTAACATTGTTTTTTCGTCCACAACCTTTTTTAAGTTTTCTAAAAGATAAATTGATTTTGTGATTTTACCACATATTATATCAACATCTTTTTCAAATGTAAAGGTTGCATCCAACTGAAATCCAAGAAACTTAACATTTTTTCTTTCTCCCTCTCTGAAAGCTGTCTTAATGTGAAAATTATTTTGTCTGTTTTTGTCCGATTGAGAGTTAGTTTATTTGCTGTAAACCAGTCTTCAACTAATTTTAGTTTGGAATCGATATCAGATATTAGATGTTTGTAGTTATTACTAGATTTTAGTACTGTACATCAGCAAATAAGACTAACTCAGCATCTTCGACAGAATTGGCAATATCGTTGATATATATGAAAAACAGCAAAGGTCCCAAAAGGGATTCCTGCGGTATCCCATATCTGATTAAATCACTTTCAGAGAGCTCATCTTCCACTTACGTTATCTGATGTGATCAACACAGTCAAACGCTTTTGTTAGATCACACAGTATTGGTGCAATATTCTCCTTAGCCCCAGTTTATCAGTGTACAGTTAAAACCTTATCTAAAAGATAAAGTCTCAGTTAAGAGCAAACTCTGGGTTTTGGTTGGAGTTGCTATGGTTATTACGTGTCAGCTAAATTTAGCTGTACTTTGATAAACCCAGCCTTATTCTCATAACCTAAAATAATATTTTCAAGCAGTTTACAAACTGCTAGTGTTGTCCACTTTTTCGAAGTTAAAAAAATAATCCTGGATAATAAGGTTTAAACTTGACCTTAACTCGCCCTTAACTTAAATTTGTTGTGCTATATTACAAGAGCACACAAAATTATCATTCGGAAATGAAAAAATTAACTTATCAATTTTTGCATGTTTAGTCCATAATTGCATTTTTAATTGATTAAAAGCAAAAGATCCAAATTATCCATTTTACCTGAAAATTTCCTACTGGTACTTACAATTTTTAGCCAATTTTATAAAGTAGTTTTTAAATTATACTTCTATTCTACATTTCTTAATCAGAAACATTTTACAGCTTGTGTCACTGAGTTCCCGAACATCATTCTTTACAGTACAAAACGGAAACGATTTTAATATAAGCATTGAATGCAAGTGCAACAAGTCATTTATATCAATCAAAGAAACCAGTTTTATTATAAATGCACACCAAATCAGAAAATGTGAATTTAATTTTAGTGCTCTCTATGTAGACAATGTTTATGTAACAATTTTTCTTTTCATTAACGGAAGCCAGACTTTTAAAGTTCGAGTAAGCGCTCAGATCGTGGCTGCCAACTTACGTATAAAAGAAAAAGAAATTCTTATAAAATCCGATGATAATATGCATTTATTTTCGATTGACAACCCTATGGATGCTGCTATAGCATTTAATTGGACTATACAGGGTGATAAAGATTTAATTGTGTACCCTAAGAGAGGTGTGGTACCACCCAAAAGCCCCTTAAAATGCTTGTTTATTATAAAACCGAAAATAAATTCCTCGCAAACATTTGAATGTATTTTAAATGTTGAATCGTCAGTAAAAAACTCGATTTTGATTAAAAAAGAACCTTGCAAACTAGATATAAGCTTCAGTACGATGATTTTGGATTTTTCTTCTATGCCATTAAATGAGATGGTGACCAAATTTTTGATAATAAGAAATAACTTAAATCATGAAATAGCGTATAAAGTAGAAGACCCTACTCCAATTTTTGGAGTAACTATTAAACCTATTCTGGGAATCTTACCTCCATGTGCAGAGTATATGTTCAGTGTTTCTGCTAAGTTTAGAGGAGTCCACGATTTTTTTACTGAAATGATACTTATTATAGACCAAGTACGATATTGTATTGATATTAAAGGAACTGTAGAATATCCTAAAATGAAAATTTCCCCTAAATCTGTACAAATGCCAAAAATATATCCAATGGGATACTTTAAACAGAGTATATATTTGGAAAACATTGGAAAAATAAGAGGTTCCATAAGATTCGAATGGGGAAATGTTAAAGAACTAAAAGTTCTCGATTGCATGAACAATTCAATAGATAAAGTAGTTCTATTACCAAAAGAAAAGAAAATGTTTTATTTAGAATTTAAGACTTCCAAACAAACTTCTTACAACATATATTTACCTGCTGTTATTAACAATATCATAGGCCCACCACTTATAAACGATAAAAATACATTAGATCCTAATACATTTCTTAAGCAATACAATTATGAAAATTTTAAAATTAAAAGTGTACCTAAAACTTGTTCAGTCATGAGACTGATAAGTACAACCACGAAACCAATATTACATTTTTCAAGTTTGGATATAAAACTAAATTTTAATGATGGGGAAAGTGTAACTGAATTCTTTGTTGAAAATATTTCCGATTTAAAAATAAGAATGATTATAGATTTTACTAACCTTCAAGAACCTTATGAAGTTTATTGTAAAAATGGCATATACACTTCCTATTATGAAAAAAGTTGTTTGATAAGACTACAACCGGAAGAGAAAATAGTTTTTGAAATAAAATTTAACCCCAAAGAGTTTGGCGAATACAGTTTATCTTTTCCAGTTTATATCAAAGATTATTTTGATGAATGCAAGTTTAACGACTTAAAAATAACTGGTTTTTATCATGCTCCGAAGTTTTTAGCAAAAAGAGACATCATTTTCTTCGAAGTTACTTATCCAGGTAGCTTTAAAAGTGAAGAACTTAAGATGTTTTTCGAATATCACAAACCTGACTGTATTTTAAATTTAAACTTGAATCTGCCTTACATAACACTTGACATAACGGAAAAATGTGATAGTTTTTGCCGGGTGAATATCAGCTTTTGCGCCTGCAATATTTTTTTATTGAATCATGCGTTGGAGATAACGTGTTCTTGTGGTGGACGAATTGAAGTATATCTCAAAGGTGTTTGTGATAATAGTATTTTAACGTTGTACTCCTATTTAAATAAACATTTATCATCTGTTGATCTAGAACATAAGGATTCTGCTACTACAATTAGCGCAGGAAGGCTGATTACACAATATCCAGGAAAATGTAATAATAAAATTCCTAATAAATGTCCTGACTTGAAACTTTACCATAATTGGAGTTTTTTTCCTGAATCGATTAGAAGCCATTTCGAGTTATCTATGAAATTTAATCTAAAGCACATTTTAAATATTGTTGAGCAGTGGGTTTACACCCAAGGCTTTTACCGTAGTAGTTACTATATGATTCCTGACTCGATTTCGAGATATCCTTATAAATTTGAAGAACCAAATAAAAATAAAAATCAAAGTAGTATGAGAAAGAAAAAAGAAGAAAATGTACTTCTTCCTCTTCAACAATTACTGGTTAATATTTGTGGAGAATCAGTCATGGACTTTATATCCTCAGAGTAAGTTAATTAACAAGTAAAGATATGTAATGCTACGTACTCCATTATATGCTATTCACAATTAATGGTATATTGCATTTTCCCAAATACTTCCAGATTACTTAAAAACATAATAAAAAAAATTAAAAATAATGACATTTTTTTAAAGATCATTTTAAAAAAAAAAACAAAAAAAATTGATTTTTTTTTTAATTAAAATAAAAATTAAATTTTTGATTTTTTTTTAATTTTCTTTTTGCGAAAAATGAAACAATTTGTTGAAAAAAAAAATTTGAAACTGATAGTTTTTTTATTTTTTAAAAAAGTTTAAGGGGTTGTTCTGATTTTTGATTTTAAAAAATGGATTTTTTATTTTCTTTTTTATACTTCTCAATATGTGTAGAATACGCTCCTAAAATATTTTAAAGAAATTTGTCTTATTTAAAAAGTAATAAATACTTTATATATTTTAAAAAATAAACATAAAAAATAATAAAATATGACAAAAAGTTCCTATAAACATGTCTAAAAATACGTCGTAAGGAAGATACGCCCCTTTGAATGTGGCTAAAAAATTCGGTTTTTATTTAATAACTCAGGAACCCTTTGAGATACAGCAACGAGGTTTTGCATATGAACTAATCTTAATAAGGCCCATCTTCGTATGTTATTGTTATGTACTTATTTTAACCAGGGGCGTGCGAAATGGTCCCAGCCACACATCTACCCTACTCCCTGCCTGAACCTGCCGGACCTCCTTATAAAGGTCGCGATATCTGTCCAGGCAAGGGTACGCAACTCCTCTCTTCGGAGAGTTGCCACTCCAAAGATCTCCTGTCGTATTCTGCCGAACCGATCGCATTGTCCTACGAAATGGAAGGACGATTCTTCGTCTATTCCGCAACCCGAACAGGGCCTTACCGACCTTCATCTTGAACAGGTGTCTTCCTAGTCCACAGTGACCCGTGAGGATCCCTGTGAGTTGGCTGACGGACGGACCTATGGCAGGCGGACTTTTTCAAATTTGCTTATTTTTTCATGAAACACATTTGTATCCAAGAATTTTTTGTCTAGGACGTTCCTTGGCGAATTTGGGAAATTTGAAACTACCGTATGTACCGCAGTGAATAGTATATTAAGTTACTAGTATTTTTTTTTTTAGTTACGATATACCAAATATGAGTGAAGATAATGGTAACAATAAGATTATGTATTTGTATACAGTTTACAGGAATATAATAAATTTTTTAAATGAAAGCGGTATGATGGCCCCTCAGATATTTCCAGAGTTTCTTCTTACTTACGAAAATTACGAGATTTTTAAAGAAAAATTTGAAGATGAGCAAAACGGAGTTCTTAAATCATGCACTTTAATTGAATGTGATTTTATCTTCTTCAGTACACAATGCTGGCTTGATTTAACTTTACAAATCATTAAAATATTTGTTTTAAATAAAATTGAGTTATGTGAAGTCAACTCAAAGTGCTTAATTGCAATAAATCAAAGTGAAAGTGCAAGTTTGACCAGTGTGTATGATAATTTTAATAATTATTATGAAAATAACAAGAAACAGGTTAAATTTTGTAATGAAAGTGAAGGAATACTACTATTATGGTTAGAATACCACTACTGTCAAGAAAAGGAAGAAATAGTAAAACCTGACTATATTCGTGATCTAGGTAGGGTGAATAATAGAATTATAATTAGTAGTATATATATATAAGGAAAATAACTAATAACAGATTGTGTTGAATCTCTCAATTTTTGTTTGTTTTGTGTCTTATTTTCGTTAATTTTGTCAACATTTTGGGTATTGGTCTGTATTAATATTATCAAAAGAAGAATTTATGTCAAATTTCAGCTAAATCGGACATTTTTTAAAAATTTTGAACCACCCTAAAATATTTTTCAATTTTTGCACTATTTTTTTCGTAATCAGCTGTGCACAACATAGGCCTATGCAAAAAAGCACACTTTAGTCACTCTTTTTTTTTGACCAATTTGGATGTTTTACTAGTAGAAATTCATGAAATTTTCACAGTAATTAACAGTATGTACAAGGATAATAACCCATAATAGATTGGGTTGAATCTCTCAATTTTTTATGCTTTGTGAATTCTTTTCGTGAATTTTGGCAAAATTTTAAAAATAAATCTGCCATATTTATTCTGCCATTTTGAATTTTAAGTTTTTAGGCATTGTCCGGTATTAATATTACCAAAAGAAGCCTTTATGCCAAATTTCACCTAAATCGGACATTTAAAAAAAAAAATTGAACCACCCTAAGTCGCAATTTTTTTTTTAATTTTTTTTACTATTTTTTTCGTAATCAGCGGTGCAAAAAATGGCACTATGCAAGAAAGCAGACTTTTGTCACTTTTTTTTCTGGGACAACCGTGCACTGTGTGATATCTTGATAACGGCTCATCTAATACGAAAAAAACACAAAAAAAAATAGATTCAGTATGACTGTGGCTCTCTCGTGTTCTACGGATATTAATATTTATTGATAAATAATAAAATGGCGGAGATAAAAAAAAAACAAAAAATGAGGTATTTTTACACTGTTTTTGACAAAAAAAAAATTAAAATTAAAATGTTAATAAGGTTGTAGAATAGTAGAATACGCTAAAGCTATTCATGTGTAGAATATGTGGTTAAAATTTCATAAGGATCGGTAAAGTGTTTCCGGAGAAATCACAGCCGTTTACCGAAAAAACGTTGTTTTGAGAAAAATGCGTTTAAAGTTTTTTTTTTAATGAAAAATTATGAAAAAGTCATTGGTTAAAAACTCGTACCTTTTAACATATAAAATATTTTGACATTTTTTGTCTATGAAAATGATTGTTGTTATTGTTATGTTATTTTGTATGGTATTGAAAAAGGTACTTTTTTGGTTTATTCTCCATACACTCACACTAAATTAGCATATTCTACATATTGTACAAACGTAAATTATACTCCGTCCAGTTAGGCAAAATAGTAAAGGACGCAGCCCGTTTTACACCACAGAGCTCATATTTATGCATAAATCGTAGTGTATCAAAAATTTAACAGATGTCGGTACTGTTTTCCTGGAAAGAATGCGATGCCAGGATTGGCTTGATGTGTTGCATTGTTAAATTAAGGAACTATGAGGAATAACTAGTTGTAGGAGACCAATATACTAGTAGTGTTTTTTAAAAATAAAGGTATTTAAAACAAGTTTATTAGATACAAAATATATTGATAAGGGGATTTAATAATAGACATTTTAGAATAGGGATATTTTTTAGAGCAGAAATACAGTAATTAACAATAGAGATACGCTTCAAAATCCAAATAGTATTTATTAAACACAAATGCATAGAATAACATGATTTTTGACATGGTTAAACTAACCTTATTTTTCAAACAGGCATAAGGTTTGGACTTTAAAATTTTTAAATAATCCACATTCACACAACTAAATTTTATGGAAAACATGAAATTTTACTTAACCCCACTTTTCCAGTTTTGTTGAAATCAACTGTAGCTTAAAAATCGGGGGAATTTTAAACTACTATCATGCATAATTGGACGGACTACAGTACTATCAAAAGCAACCACCAACATTACTAACTGCACTTTTTTTTTAGAATTTGAAGAACGAAATATAAAATGTTTTTGTATAGATCTCAAAGATGGAGTGGTATTAGCCACCCTTTTGATGGCTTATTGTCCTTACTTGAAACCACATTTACAAGATATTTATTTATATCCAACTCAACCAGAAGAATTGGTCCATAATACTTGCACATTGGTAGAATGCTTTAAAATGTTAAATTTTTCTTTGAATATTACACCTTTATCAATTATGGAATCCAATGAAGTCGAAATGTTATTATTAGTTTTATATCTTTACGATGTTTTACCGAACTTGTATCCAAAAGAAACTTTATGTATAGAAGCTCCATTAGGTCAAAAACGAAATAAAGTTTTAACGTTACAAAATCCCGGAAACCAGACTATTTGTTACACTGGAAAAATTCTAATGCCTCTTTCGCAACGTGATGAAAAACAGCAGATGCTTTTTACTATAAGTCCAGAAGTTATTGTTATACCTCCTAAATCAGAGAAAAAAGTTACTGTGACATATTTTGCTAACATTATTCATGATTCATCTGCTACTTTGATATTGTCAGGAGAAACACCCAAATATAAATACTCTAGAAGTATGGTATTTAGTCTGGAAGGAAGAACTACATATGAAGAGATTAGTCAAGTTTTCGAATTTAAGTTGAATATCTTTCAACAAGCTGCTAAAGAAATATATATTCAAAATCCCTATGAATGTCAATTTTCAGCAAAAATTAATTATTGTTTGACAATGCCTCCTAAACTTGAAAATTTGATTTCATGGGAAAACTGGAATAGGTATATATTTAGGGGATTCCAAGGACAAACGTTATAGTGTTACGAAGGTAACAGGCCCTACGAGAATTAAAAAAATGTTATCTTCTATAGTTAATGCATCCAATTACAGATAGTGGACAGCAAAGTTATTCCAGTCGAATTTTTGTTTTTTCGCCTCTTTCGAAATTTTTTCTTTTTCATATTGTTTTAAGCTTAATGATAAACTTTTGAAATGAATGAAGGAGCTAACGAATAACATTTTGTTTTCCAGAAAATTAGGTAAAATGTTGTATTGTGTTTTGCAATAACATGTTAACCAATATTGTGAAATGATTTTAGGTCTTTAAATATTTTACTTAAAATCCTTTTATACATGATATGATACATGAACAATTAAAGCAAATACTACACTTTTAAAGTTTTTTAGTCAAACAGTTTAAAAGTTCAACAACTCAGTGTTATGTCATAATGCAGCTTAACATATTATTGAATACACAATAATTTATCATTAAGCCTAATGACATACTTTAAATCTGATTTGGACGAAGGAGGTAACTAACAAGATATTGTTTTTCATAAAATCAGTTTTATTATTTTTAAAACTTAACGTGACTTTCTGGGAATTAAGATTTTGAGAGTTAACTCCTTTGTTCATCAGACCCTTTAACTATAATTTGTTAATAGACGTAGAGGAAACTCAGTTGCACATTGATAAAAAGAAAGGGTTTTACTTAATTTTCTTAAAATTAGTGCCACTTTCGTTCCGGCGGCATGTTACTTTTACTAAAAGCACTAAAACGGCT
>OY294046.1:29905726-29979688 GCA_958510825.1 Brachypterus glaber
GTAGTTATTTTTGGACAAAGATTTCTTAATTTTAGCTATTTTCTTTAAATGAAAAATCAGCTATTTTCCTAAAAAACCGGGCCTTTTGGTGCAATATAGGCCTTAATTATATGCTCAATAAGCTTTTCATTGTTTATTAATTTATAAAAAAAGCATTGCCAGAAAAAAATAAATAAAAAATACTGCTGTTGAGAAAAAAGTGGTACTTTATGCTATTGTTCATAAATAAAATACACTGCCCAGTAAAAGAGCTTTCTCATTTTTCACCTCCGCGCGTAAAATGGATTTTTTTATTATCAGATTCACTTTCAGCAACCATAAAAACCTTATACCAATTTTCACGAAAACTACCCTCTGCCCCTTTGGAGGTGAAGAATTTTGTTATAATCAGATTCCCTTTCAACAACCTCAAAAACCCCAACATACCAATTTTCACGAAAACTACCCCTCACCTCAGGGGTTGGATTTAGAATATTTTTATTATCAGATTCACTTTCAGCAACCTCAAAAACCCCAATACACCAGTTTTCACGAAAACTACCCCCACCCCTCAGAGGGTGGATTTAGAATTTGTTTTATTATCACATTCACTTTCAGAAACCTCAAAAACCCCAATATACCAGTTTTAACAAAAACTACCCCCCATCCCTTAGGGGGTGAAATTAGAAAAAAGTTATTATCAGATTCAAATTTCTCAACCCCAAAAGCCCCTATATACCAATTTTGAGGAAAATATTTAAAATATTTCAAAATGTTTACCCCCTCACCCCCTTGGGGGTGGAGTTAAAATTTTTTTATTATCAGATTCAATTTCAGCAACCTCAAAAACCCCTAGATAGCAATTTTCAAATTTTTCTAAAAAAAATGTATTTTTGCCCATTTGCCCCCCTTTCCGCAACCCAATGTTCACCAAAAACAATCCCGAGCGAGAACTTTTGGTAACATACCTGTATGCCAAATTTCAAGTCTCTAACTTAAAGTGTTCTTATGTTATCGTGCCCACAAGATTTCCCGGACAGACGGATCGACCCAGCGACAATTTTTTTTTTTGCTTGAAATTGATTTATATCGACATAAAACGTCATAAAACGCAAAAATAGCAAAAAAAAATTGAAAATTTTTGCACGAATACAAGGCTTTCCGAAATTTTGAAAATTTTCAAAATGGGAAAGCAAAACGAAATAAAAAAAATATATAAAAAAATCAGTGGTCCATATTTATGATATTTTGAAAGACAGATCTACAGAATTACATTACATTACATGTTTGTTTAACCTCGTACTACTACTTAATTAAGCACCCCCAAGTCCAGGACTTGTGTGGGCTAGTAGTAGAGGGAACCACCGGCATATACTGACATTCGAACCAGTTTTTATAGAGAGTGTTCGCGGTAGACCACTACACCAATCCGCCCATAATAAGAATCTACATTACGACAGCTAGATTTATTCTGCGGTAAAAAATAAAAAAAAAGTAAAACAATAAAGTAAAACAATAATTATTATAAAAATGCAGTGCTCTTTAAAATCAGGATCGGTATCGGTACCCCAAAAAGGTTTATGTTGTTGTTTACGTAGAACAAAAGACAATAACAATCCATTATGTTGTTATAGTCTATAGTAGGTACTTTTTGGCAAGAGACGAAACTAAATTACCTATATCTAAAAAATATTTGTGCAAAAAGCGGTATTTTTCACGCTTGCTTGCTACGAAGGGCATATTTTTACGTCGTAAACCGCTCGATAATAACGTCTATATAAAAAGAACGTATCCTAGGTACCACCACTTATACCAAAACCCTTCTACTTATCGTTACGAGACCAATTCTTGAAAATTTTCTTGATTCAAGTTTTATAGTGACACCTCTCTTATTCAAAAATATTAATAAAACCGAGTGTTGTCTAATAATTACCGTGATAGTGAATTAAATTTGTTAATTTTAAAACGTGAGAAAGTGCCGTCTTTTTCCTCGAGGCAGTACTAAGGGGTAGTAAAATGGACACGAAAGAATTCAGGGAGTTTGGCAAGGCCGCAGTGGATTATATTGCTGATTATTTCGAAACGATTAAAGATAGGTAGGTAATACCTAGGGTGGTTCAAAAAAAAAAGTTGGACGTTTTTGCTGCCCCTAGAGTATATGCTTTATACTCCAGGGGCAGCTTTACACTATAAAGCTCCTTTTGATAAGTAAATATCCCTCAAAAAAAATTAAAATTTTGGAGTATATTTACCACTGCCTTACGAGTGTGCAAGTTTTGACATTTTAGCAACGGTGGGTTCCAAGTGATTTTAACTAAAATGCTCGCTACCCTAAAAATTCCTATTTAGGGATCGAATGTGAGTAAAAAATGCAAAAATAAAAATAATTGCTTGACCCATTTTTTTATTGGTATAAAAACCCTGAAAACCCCGAAATTATTGATAAAAAAAAAGCCTTTCCTCATATCGTCGGCTTTAAAAGGCACTAAGTCACTTTTTTGCAAAAATGGGATTTTTAGGGTACTGTAATTAATTTTTGATGATCTATGTACAGGTAAACCGAACTAACTTCTAGGTGGACTGCCAAGAGAGTTACCCACTATACAAAACGCACCAGTTTGATTTTGAATAAAATTTTATCTGGCAATAGGCACTAAGTCACTTAGTGCACTTAGTGCGTTTTACTTGTAGATTATTTCAAATGTTTCTGCATTAAGCGACTGAGTATTTGTTTGGCGAAACGTGCATTTTTGTAACAATTATTACAAAAATTAAAAAACAACAGTGAAAGTTAAATTTGTCAATATCTCAAAACCATGTTTTTGGACTTAGTGCTCTTTACTTGTAAGCCGACGATATGACCTAAAATTTTTAGAATATAGTATTTATAAAGACATAAATGTACTAGTTAAGTTTTGGTATACAAATCAACGAAATTCCGTTTTATTAACACCCCGAAAAAGGGCATTAATTCCAAAAAATCGTGTTTTTGAAATACTCTTGAGAATTTCTTATTACAAAAATTAAATAGCATTAAATTATCTAAAGTTTTTTTTTAATTTTTAAAATCGGAAGTTATGATGAAAAACAAATTTAGCTATAGCTATAAAACCTAAAATTCATAACTTCTGATTTTAAAAATTAAAAACGCAAAACTTAAGATAATTTAATGCTCTTGAATTTTTGTGATAATACATTTTTGGAAAAGATTAACCGTTACGCCAAAATTACCGAGTATTTCAAGTAACACAATTTTTTGGAATTAATGCCCTTTTTCGGGGTGTTAATAAAACGGAATTTCGTTGATTTGTATAAGTACCAAAACTTTACATAGTACATAAAGACTATACTTTATAAATTTTAGGTCATTTGAGGAAATGCTTAATTTTTTGCTTCATAATTTCGGGGTTTTCAGGGTTTTTACCCATAAAAAAATTGGTTGAAGGGATTATTTTTATTTTTGGATAAATAAATGGTACCTAAATATACAATATTTTTTTGTGGGATATTAACTCATTAAAATGAGCTTTATATTCCAGGAGCAGGGGAAAATTCCATTTTTTTTGTTTTGAACCACCCTACTAGGTATTTATGGTTTACTTAAAAATTATATTCCGTAATATTTATGCCATTTTAACATCTCTACTCCAAATTCTCTACTCCACAACATCTCTATTCCATAACATAGTCATTGCGTTTATTAGTATGTAATTAATATTTTTGATTTTTGTTAATTATTATTTTAACGTTTTTTTTTTCCGCTAGGGAAAAGCAAGTACGTAGTGCATAATAGAGCTGTTTTGGAATAGAGATGTTAAAATGGAGATATACCTTGTGGCTTTTAGTCCATGGACACCCCTTAAAATTATATTGTTTTAAGTCCGATTAAAGCAATTTTTTTATAGATTATATTTCTTAACAATTGCTAAAAATGACATAAAAAAATATATTGTTGCACTTCCGGTTTCTTCGGATAAATTAAAACTGTTTTTTTGTACTTTTTTTATTTATTTTTATACATACAAGATTTATTTTTTCATAAATAAAATCTAATTTATTTGCTTAATGTCGAAAAAATACAAATTTTATGTAAACCATTTTTCTCACTGCAAGTAACCAAGGCACAACTTTAACAAGGTGTGTTGCCAACACAAAAAATAAAAGAGACCTCTTATGGGCCTATAAGAACACGCAAAATGCTTGTGAGTATGAGCTTATAAGAGTCGCAAAATAGAAAAAAGTATTTAAAAAAAATAAAATGTCGGTAAAAAAACACTAAGAAATTATATTTTGGATACATTATTATGTTTTAACAATGTATTATGTTATTTTAAAGTACTTAAGCCATGTAGGCTTACATGAACTATTTTCTGCGTAATTAATTAGTATATTTCCATGTAATTTGCGAAAAGAGATTACTATTCACTAGGAAACGGATTTGTAAAACAATGCATTGTGTCTATTTACGAGGTGTTTAATTTGTTAATTATTATTATTATTTACACATATACAGGGTGTCCCCCCAAGGGTGCAACAAGAATTTGGGTTTGGGGGGAGGGTCGCAGGGCAGGGCAAGAGCAGGAATGATAAGAGGGTTTTTCCCAACTACTCAACTTTGATGATTATAACTATTACTTTCCCTAAGGAAAGTCTTGCAGTATTTTTTTTTCGTTTCTTAAAGTTTTATATTCAAAAACGATGATTTTCATTAAAAAAAATTGCCTGTCTATCCGAAAAATTTGTGGTAACGATTTTGACCAATTATTTAAAGTTCTGGGTTGGGATTGTATTCGGAAAAAATTGGGATGAAGTAAGGGGGTAAATGGGGTAAATACTTTTTTTTTTAAGTATTTTCAAAACTTTTTTGAAAAAGGCCGAAGGGGGCTTTGCAATCTCGCCCTCTAGGGGCTAGTTATAATCAAGTTCGACTAAATTATAATCTTTATACTATCTATTACTATTTTTAGTATTACAAAGTAATTAAACTATAATTTTGTATTTTGTTTATGCTAGGCCTGTGCTACCCTCAGTAAACCCTGGATATTTAGAAGAACTTCTACCAAAAGAAGCCCCATCAAAAGGAGAAAATTGGCAAGAAGTCCTTCAGGATGTCGACAGGATAATTATGCCAGGAATTACCCATTGGCATTCACCAAATTTTCATGCATATTACCCCACTGCACATTCTTTTCCTGCAGTTGTAGGAGAAATGATGAGTGCAGGATTCGGATGTGTTGGACTCAGCTGGGTAAGTTAAACTTCAACGGCGTATCCAGGAATATAGTAGTAGTAGTAGTAAAAGGTGGGTAGGCTCCGACTCGTGACAAGTAGGCCCAATGGCCCTTTTTGTCTGCCTCAAGATAACCTACCCAACCTGCTGCCTATCCTCCCTCTTCCTAAATCTGCCAGACCTTCTGATGAAGTTCATAACATCTGACCAGGCTAGGAGGCTCAATTCTTCCTTTGCTAGTGTTACCACTCCGAAGATGTCTTGTCTGAGCCTGCCCAGAGCCTCACATTCCCCTATGAAGTGGTAGAGCGTTTCCTCGTCCATCCCACACCCAGGGCAGGTCGGATCGTTTACCGTCCGCGTGAGGCTTAGGTGTCGCATAATCCCACAGTGGCCCGTAAGGACCCCTGTAAGGAGGCTTATGGTTGCTCGGCCACTTCCTAGTAGCCAGACCGCCGTAGCTTTTCTTATCCAGGAATATAACTTATAATATAATGGAACCTACACCATATTGTTATTGATTAATACCAGCATTAACCTAAATATTCACATTCAAGCAGAACTCAAATCGAAGTCAAGAAAAGTTAGTTTTGGCCAATGAAAATAAAAATTTAATTAATTTGATCGATCGTTTCGATTTGGGTTTTGTTTACATGTAAATGTTTGTGTTGCCAGTATAAAACCATAATAATATGGTAGGAGTCACATTAGGGCCTATCCAGAGACTCGCATAACAAGCATAGTACATAAGAATGCGATACCGTGATTGGCTTGATGTGTCGTCATGTACCTTTTAAGCCAATCACGGCATCGCATTCTTATGTACTATGTTATTCGAGGCTCTGGATAAACCTTAAATGCCTATCCAGAGGCTTACTTATAACAAGGTACGCCATATGGTTATATTCCTGAATCCGAACTGGTTAGACTTGCTAAGTCTCAGTTAAACCCTTCAAAATACTCCTACCTATAAGAATATGTACATTAAGTGTGTATATGCTCATATCGTACAAGGACGATTCTGAGGCACGAGAAAAGTCCCAGGTAAGCCCTTGCAAATTACTCCTTTGAAATACTGTATCCTCAATCATCCAAATGTGACACGGTCATTCCACGCGAGCATACATTTTCCACGGTTAAGCAACAAAATAATAATATTATTTTTTCTAATTTGCTACTTATAAGCCCATAATCACGCGCATTTTGCTTGTTCTTATAGGCCCATAAGAGGTCTGTACTTTTTGTTCTTTTGGGTTTGGACAGTTAGGTTAGGCCATCGCTTGACTTTTTCCGTGCAAATGTCAATGTCGCTTTAAAGTTGAATTTTCTACAAAATGTTGTGTTTGGGTTATTTTTACTATGTTAAAATTGTATATAAGAACACGCAAAATATAGGCCTATAAGTGGTTAGTACTTTATTTTCTTTTGGGTTGGCAAGACAGGACAAAATAATATCGCTTGGCTTTTCCGCGCAAATTTCAACACCGCTTTTAAGTTTAGTTTCCTACGAAATTGTGTTTTAAGTTAATTTTACTGTGTTAAAATTGTGACTTGGTTACTTACATTGAAAAAGACACTATAAAAGATCAAAATATCGTTTGTTCTATGAATTTCAAACATTGCGAAAATTGTAATGCCAACCCAAAACAAAAATCCCTAAATCGGTCATCAATTTAAAAGTATGTTTTTTTTTTATTTTAAAGCAAAATAGAAAAAAATAGTATAAAGCAATCGTTTCATAACACGTTTTTAGCGCACGATTATAAGTTTATAAAACAAACTGAAAAAACTGTTCTGATCAGAACAGAACTTTGAAATTGGAGTTTACCGGTGAGCATGGAGTCATCTGCAGATTCATCCCATAATACCAATAAGTAGTAATGCGTGTAGATAGAAAATATATCTTTGTATGAGAAGCAATATGAAACAGTCTGAAATATGAAACCTATCTCGGAAGGGACTAATAAAATTAATTATTAAAATAAATAAAAGTTCTAATTAGCCTTGACTGGAGTCATATGCTGATATCTTCCCACCCGGTGCACCGATCGAGAATATGAGAGCAATGATGCACAAACATACTCAATACCTTTTTTACAATCTACTTTTTTATGGAAGGCTACGTAGCTACGCGTAGGTCGGTTAGGCAGGGCTGGCGCAGAGCAGGTGTGTGAGAGTGACTAGTTTTTTTATTTAGTGATCTAGTTAGTCTTTAAAGAATTGTTGATGATCTTTTTTTAGTCAGAAATTTTTTGAAGCTTGGTCAAGGGTGTAAAATTTGCCTCCCTGGCGGCTTTTTTATAGAAGACACTCTTGCGCAGGAATTCGAGATTTTTTTTTTATTTTGGGATCAAACCCTAATGTTTTTGCATTGTACCGGTTGCACCGCGGTGCTGAGGTTAGGGCTACAAAATAATGAATGGGCTGTCGACAGGGCAACGTTTTTTTTTCTAGTGCTCCTAGAAGCCCTAGATTTTTTGCTCCGGTTAAACGAAACTAATTAATTAATATTACATTTAGACACTAGATACGTGCAGTGTCGTCATAGCTAATAAATTTTCCTAGTAAATTTATTTAATTCGGACATTAAAGCAGATATGTTTAAAGTAGTTTTTTCGCTCTTTTCGGTCTGTTTTATTATTGTCCCCTGCCCCGCGAGGGTAAAGTCAGAACATCTTTATTATCAGATTAATTTCAGCAACCTCAAAACTCCCAATATATAAATTTTCACAAAAAATTAACCCGCCCCCGGGCCAGGGTAATCAAATCAAAAATTGGCATAGACTCTATATGTTGTAAACAATTAAAAAACAATTGAAAATTAAATTAAATTCTGATCATATCATAACGATTTGTATTCGCAAGTTAATGTAAATCGCCACCTAACATTACCGGTACAAGTCAATGTCATGGGTATTTCTATTGACATTGGTCGCGGTCTGTGCTGAAAGAAAAATTAAGATTTAATTCTAATGGTTGTCTGTTCAACATAAGTAATTAAACCATAATAAAACAAATCGTTAAATGTTGACAATGTACACAATTAATTATAAACAGTAGTCGGCGAATTTCCAGTACTCGCATAGGCGCCGTGTCGACTCTAGCGTTGACCCGAGGTTTTAATTATTTAAATTTTTATCTATTTTTATTTTAATTTTTTTTAATGATTCCATTTAAACGAGTAAGGTGGGAAAAAAAGTTATAGACAAATAAAAATTAAAAACTTTCGTATTCTTAAAAGATAAAAATCGAATGTCGTTTTTTCCTTTGAAAAACACCGATATATATATACATATGTATAGTAGAATAGAATAGTTAATATGTATAGTTAATATTGTTGTGGGTAACAAATTATTCTTCAAATGTTTCGATTTATAAAAATTTCCCTCATAATTCGTCAAAATTATTCCATAAGCCTATATAGGCTATATAGCTATGTTTCTGTGTTTATTTTCAACGTTGATGAGTCATAACTGAGTGTACGCCGAATACTGATTATAAAACAAGTTGTAAAAATATGTAATGCTTCTCATTTCATAGTATAAACTTCATAGTGGATAATATATTTCGTTTTCTCTCTATATACTTCACAAAATATAATTGCTTTGATCTTGTGTGTGTACTTTATTTTACTTTCCCCAAGGAAAGTCTTGCGTTAGTAAAAAAAATTCGAAAAATTTTTATTGCTTTTTTTAAGTTTCTGGACGTTTTATATCCAAAAAATACGATTTCCGTCTTCGGTCGGTCTGTCGGTCTGTGTGTCCGGAAACTTTGTAACCACGATAACTCAAGAACGCTTCAGGCTAGAGACTTCAAATTTGGACCATTGATTGATTATTTAAAGTTTTAGGCTGGGGTTGTTTTTGGTAAAAATCGGATTGGGGTAAGGGGATAAAATGGGGTAAAAGATTTTTTTTTCAAAAACATTTTTTTTTCTATTTATTTTTCGTTTTACGAAAAAATGATGTTTAAAAAAAATTTAAAACATGAAAAATTTGTTTATTTTTTTTTATTTTTTTTATTTTTGATTTAATTGAACCTAGGCCTATAAAGGAAAGTATTATTTTGTTGGCAGCAGTATTTTATACTCCATATAAAAGTGACACCCCCTATTATCTTTTTGTTTATGGATGGATTTTTTTCAAAATTAGTAGGAATAAACCTTATAATAAAAGTTATGTTTTCTCACAAAAATTACACCAATCGAACTTACTTTTCCTTCAGCTTTTTTCGATTTTTAAATGTTGCGCCCCCATAACTTTTTTGTTTTTGGGGAGAATATTTAAAAATAAAATAGTAATCTTTTTCTCATAGAACTTATTTTTTTCTAAAAAATTTGCGTCGATTGAATAATTCGTTCTGGAGTTATCGTGTTTGCAAAAAAACGCGACATCGGACGAACGGGGGTACTGACGTGTTACATCATAATGATGTGAATACACGACATTTTGATGTGTCATATTATTTCGCTGTTAACTCGCGTCTATTTGAATTTATGGAGTAGATATATTTTTGAGTGATTCATAAATTCCAAATTTCACCATATTGGTTTGGACCGCCATTATGAGTTTTTAAACTTTGACCCAAAGTTCGTGATCTACGACACCAAAAACCCCTATAGTCCTATTAATGGTGGAGGTCGCTTAGAAAACAACTTTACACTACGATATTTCAAGAACGATTTGACATAGAGACTTGAAATTTTGACCAACATTTTGGGCCACGTTGAATAAAAAAAATAAGTTTCAAAGTGTTCTTGAAATATCATAGTGTAAAGTTGTTTTTCAAGCGATCTGCACTATTAATACACCTATACGATTATGGTGATCTTCCTTTCATAGAGCTTGATTTTTCCTAAAAATTTTGCGTTGATCGGATAATTCGTTCTTGAGTTATCGGAGGGAATGACGGACAGAATAATATATTCTATAACTAGTATGGAATAGACAATATTCCGCGCGAGCGGAAAGTTTGTCATACGAGCCGGCAGGCGAGTATGACGGTCCCGCGAGCGCGGAATGACTATTCCATACGTGTTGCAGACTATACTTTTTCTTCGACTGCAAATATGAAACACTGTATAGCTTTAAACTGCGGACAAGGTTAAAAACAATGTTTTTTGTGACTCGACATTGTAAATACAACAAAACACATATTTTCAAATAAAGCAATTAATGTTATTTAATAATTTTATCAAATTAGTAGTTGAAAAAGATTTTTATTTAGCACATTTAAAAATTATAATGCAAAAATTGAAGGTTATGTCAGATTGTTGTGACAGATATCAGGTTTAAGTATTTAACAATAGATGGAGCAGTTAAATTTTTTGAACTAAATTGATAAAAAACTGGTCAAATATTAAGAAAAACTAATAAACTTTATGTAATTTTAACGCAAAACTTTAAATTGCATTAAATTATTCAACATTTCATAGTAAAATATATATATTTTTGCTAATTTTTCTACAGTTTTCTTTACTTTTATAAACAAGAGATGGCATTACATGTGCTCATTCTAACTCTTGATACGGAATATTCATACCGTATCTAGAGCTAGAATGGATTCATTCTGTGTTTAAAAAGTGTGTGTATTTGCTCACATTCTAAAGCAGTCGTAGAAAAAGTTATATTCCGGTGAAGGTTACTGACCAAAAAAAAAGTTAGCTCCATAATTTTTCTCGTAATTTTCCCAAGTCCTCAGTGATTTTCCTAACTAGAAAGTGGTTAGGAGTGGCGCCCCTTGTGCGTAGTAGATTTTTATTCACTGATCTTTGTGGTCCGGAGAAAATTTAAAAAAAGATCTTGTATCATATTAATTCTACGTAACCTAGTCCAAACCACGTATAAAAAGTAATATGATGCTTCTCCTAACATTGTGGTTAGATCTGCATAAAAAAACTAAATATAAACCGGCTATTAAAATATCAAATAATAATAAATAAATACAATTAAGTAATTTTTTGATTTAACTTTCTCATCAATCAAAATGATATAACACATTTTTTATGATTAAATTAATGATGTTTATAAGTATACTCTTCGCATTTCTACAGTTAAAACAGAACTTAGTCATATAAAGGGTGATTTTTCCTTAAATGTCCCAATTTATAACTTTTATTTTAAGTTTGCTTTTTTTTAAATAAAAAATCATGTAGATATAATTTTAACACATTGATTACATCAATAAAAAAAATTGTTTTGCATTTCAGTGTGACAGAGGTCCCCGGGGACCGAGAAGTAAACTGAGCCCCATGATCTCCGGTTTAAATATCACATTAAATCTATTAAAAAATATTTTTACAGAATTTTATCATTAACAGATTATAATCCTGTATGTGCAAATAGTCGCAAGATCGCATTTTAATCCAGCAAACATTAACACATGGCCGGCTCTAAGGGGGCGATAAAACTTATTTATATTTAAATAAATATATTTAAATTTTTACTTAAACATAATATGTTAAATTATTGTGTTTTGTTAAATGTTCAAATTGGAGTAAAATCCAATTAACTATATTTTTTTGTACTTTCAAAATTACATGTACTTACTTACTAACAAGTCCCTTAAAATAGAGTTTTAATTTTCTTATCCTTATCCTGTATACAGGATAAGAAAATTATAACTCGATTCTCAGGGACTTGTTAGAAAGTTAGTTTCTTATCCTGTATACAGGATAAGAAAATCCTGTATCCTGTATGTGCAAATAGTCGCAAGATCGCACTTTTATCCAGCAAACATTAACAGATGGCCGGCTCTAAGGGGGCCTTGAAACTTTTATTTATATTTAAATAAATAAATTTAAATTTTTACTTAAACATAATAATATTATGTTAAATTATTGTGTTTTGTTAAATGTTCAAATTGGAGTAAAGTCCAATTAACTATTTTTTTTTTGTACTTTCAAAACTACATGTACTAACTTACTAACAAGTCCCAAAGTCAGGGTAATCTCGAGCCAAAGACTACATGACACTAGGGGCACATTGTATAATTCAATTCATTTGGGAAATTGGCATCTTCTCAGAGTAATAAGCTTTATGACGAGTTATGCTTCAGAGACTGGATAAGACTCTGGAAAACTTTATTTATTCAGGGACTTAAATAAATGACTGGCTTGTATTTCGATTCCTTTATTGACTACTTATTTTCAATAGGACTGGGTAGATCCTTCGGCTCATTTGACACAATCTTCAGCCTTGATGAGGTGATAAAAAGGCTTTGCTGCTCCTACATCAAATAATGTTAACTTTATAAAAACAAACGAAAAAAAAATATTTATCATTTTTGATTATGGAATGCGAAAAATTACTTTTTTCTTCAGCTTATTGTTAATTTTGCAGGTCAATTATTATAATGAATACAATATTATCTAATTTGACACACTAAAAAAAAATCTGTCTACTCATCTTCAGTTTAAACTTTTTCACTTTCACTATAGCTTAGGTGTAATGATCTGGCCTAAAGGTAAAACTGAATAAATACTAAACTAGCCGTCTCGAATGAGCGAGAATACTTTCTCATAAAAAAGTTATGTCCAATTTCTAATATTTGCGAGGGCGGGTGAGAGGGAGAGGGATTTTTTTTATCTTTTAGGTGGCTTTAAATTATTTCTTCTATTATGAATACTAAAAAAGTTATGTCCAGAATTTTTTACATTTTGGAAAAAATGACAAAATAATTTCTATAATTTTAATTTACCTTTTATGTGGTTTTGAAATTTTTCTTCTATTGCGAATAATAAAAATCTATAGCCAGAAACAATTTTTTACAATTTGGCGGAGAGGTGGAAGGGCTGGAAAACAATTATTATTACACATTTTTTGGGTAATTTTATTTTTTCTTTCATGCGGTTTTTAAATTTTTCTTATTGTAAATAATAAAAAACTACGACCAAAAAAATTTAACCCCCCCCCTTCCCCCCGACCGATTTTGCTGAAATACGAATTTGTCCAAGATAATATAAAAATACATCTTCATATCTAATTTCAAGTCTCTGGCTCAAAGCGTTCTTAAGTTATCGTGGATACAGACAGACAGATAGACCGATCGACCGACAGACAGACAGACATCATTTTTTTATTACTTATTTTGTTTTCTCAGGACGTTTATTGAAAAAATAAGATGATTTAAGCAAAAAAAAATGTTGATTTTTTTTTCACGATACTTTGGTTTATGAGAAAGTAAAAATTGTAGAAAAAAAAAGTGTAAGGGGCTTTACTTAAAATACTTAATGCAATTAAGTTTATTAATTAGTGCGACACACTTTTTTGCATAAAAACTTTTTAGAGGCGGTCTTGGGTGCTAGTATTTATAGGGCGGTCAGACTTAGGGTTACGAAGCGTCACATGGTGTTCAAAATTTGCAAAATTTTGCGTAACCTATTTAAAGTATTGCCCCTAATTAATAAAAAGTCACTACCACTTCTGGACTAAGTTTAACTCCTTTCGGAAAGTATATTTTCGTGAATACCGATATACCGTGGATGTAATGGCAATATGGTTCATACAAAATTTGCATAATGAAGAAGGAAATGTTTAATAAATTTAGGTTACTCAACTAAATTTGCTTGGTTTTTATTATTTATTTTTGTAAATTAAAATATATATTTTACTTCTTAGTTATACAAAACCAGACAAGTTCAAAGTGGGTTAGTTTATCCTGCTTCTCATAACCTCAATTTATTTTCGCATTCTATTCACTGTTTCAAGTGCCAGAACTACCAAAAATATTCTTAAAATTAAAATTAAACAATATATTTTGAAACTAATTATTAAGTAATTTGTCCTTGATAGGTTGCCAGTCCAGCTTATACGGAGCTAGAAGTCGCCATGATGAATTGGTTAGGAAAAATGATGAATTTACCTGAAGAATTTTTAAATTGTTCAGAAGGCCCTGGAGGAGGAGTTATTCAGGTTAGTTAAAGTCCACAATTTCCTTCTAAACTCTTTACTTGTATAATAATTTACTACTACTAGTAAAAGATTTATTGGTAGTGGTAATTTTTACATATTATTTGAAAGAAGCCTATACTATAGGGATTGTGCTTTTCCTTAAAACTATAAAGTTAAAAGTTATAACTTACTTTGCTATAACCCAGTAAAAACGTGAGGATGCAAATATCCTGAAGAATTCTTAAAAAGGGGTACATTGTGACTTTTCAGTGCAACCACTATGCAACTTTTATAAAATGTTTTTCTGTAATAACAATGTTTAAAAAAAGGCTA
Source organism: Brachypterus glaber (assembly GCA_958510825.1). Classification (NCBI taxonomy): domain Eukaryota; kingdom Metazoa; phylum Arthropoda; class Insecta; order Coleoptera; family Kateretidae; genus Brachypterus; species Brachypterus glaber. Next base: position 29,920,160 of record OY294046.1, read on the forward strand.
CATTGTGATTTCTCAACGCAACTACCATGAAACTTTTATAAAAGCTTTGGACTTTTCAGCACTTCTTGTAGAAGTTTTGTCTACTTTCACTGCTCAAACGCGTTTCCATTTTTATCCTACCAGCAATAAGATTTACTTTTTTAATAAGTATAGGTACTTAATATGTTAATTTTAGTTAAGGCCTAAGCGGGCCATGCTAATTTAGTGCACATCACTGGATTAGTAAATGGGACTTTGCCTGCCATTGGGAATACACTATGTAGTCTACAGCTTTCCTCCACCAAAAAGACCAATGAAATTACAAAAAACTTACAAGTTGCGATGTTTATTAAAAGCACATATGAATATATAAAAAAAGTAACGTCGTTACTACCCTATTGAAAATGACGGGTCTGCGCGGGTATAAATGTTGCATAGACCCGTCATTTTCAGCAGGGTATGTATAAAATTCTTTATGCATATATTATTATACATCCCTATAGTAAAACTTAAAAAAACTTGTAATTTGCGAAGTCTGAAAGAAGAATCATAATATATGGGACGTTCTTTGTCAAACGGAACAAAGCCCAAAATTTATGTTGATGAATTTTAGTAACCTTGGGCTTAAAATGTTCCTTATTGATTCCCCTTTATGGGTCAATGTGGTGTTTTTGAAAATTTCAAAATTTAGGCTTAAAATGGCGGCTTGAAACCAGAGAAAAATTAAGAGTTCGAATCAAAAAGCTTGTAAGAACAAAAATTGACTTTCGATTTGATTGGTTTTGGGCTCAAATTGTTGGTATTTGACGTTTACAAAAAGTTTGCAAGGTAGATTTGAGAAATGCCACATAGCGGATCCAAAATGGCGGCTAAAACCTCGAAATCATCGAAAATAAAAAAAAAACAATCCGATTAATGCCAAATTTGATTTGTGGTGGTTTTCGAGGTTGCTAATCACAAATCCGAAGTTAGATTTGCAAATTTCAAGATGACGGATCAAAATCAAAACCATGAGATGACATGGTTTGATTTTTGAAAATTTGGTCCGCCATCCTTAATTTTATCTGACTTTGGATTCGTGATTAGCAACCTAAAACACCCCCATAAACGAAATTGGGCCGAAATCGGTTGATTTAATTCCAAACGAAAACCCCCACAAACCAAATTTGGCATTAATCGTATGATTTTTTTTTTATTTCTACGGTTTCGAGGTTTTAGCCGCCTTCTTGGATCACCATGTTACATTTCTCCAATCTACATTACAAACCTTTTGGGGACGTCAAATACCAACAATTTGTGCCAAAACCAATCGAATTGAACAACTTTTTGATTCGAACTCTTGATTTTTCTCTGGTTTCCAGCCGCCATTTTGAAATTTTCCAAAACGCCACACTGACTCATAAAGGGGGATCAATAAGGAACATTTTAAGCCCAAGCTCACTAAAATCCATAAACGAATTTGGGGTCTGGCGTGGCGGATATTGGTAATTTTCCAGCACGTTCTGAAGAATGAAACAAGAAGCCTTATAAGTAATTCAACTTCTTGATACAACTTTTTAAGAAGTTCTTGTAGACTTTTTGTGTTTACTGGGAACAAGATTCTGTTGTGCACAAGTACTTTATGAATAAAGTTGATGGTAGCATATTCAAAAATATTCTTAAATTATCAGTTCACTTTATTTCTAAATTTAATTTACAATATAAACTTAATTATTTATTTACTCTAGCCATAATGCTAGTATTGTGAATATGAAAATTTTAATTTTATATGTACTATATGTAATACATATTTAATATGTATATAGGAGTAAATTACTTTAATTTAATTAATTCCATTATTTTGACATTACAGGGCTCAGCTAGTGAGGTAACTTACATCGGTCTATTGGCAGCCAAAGAAAAAATGGTGAAAGATCTCCTAGAAGCCAATTGTGGACTAACCGAAGGCGAAATTAAAGCAAAATTAGTAGCATATTCATCTGATCAATCAAATTCTTCTGTAGAAAAGGCTGGTCTACTAGGATCAATGCCAATGAGGCTTCTCAAAGCAGACAGTAACGGTAAATTAAGAGGACATACATTAGTAGAGGCTATTAAAGAAGATAGAGATAAAGGTTTGATTCCTTGTTATGTGGTTGCTACTCTGGGCACAACTCCCACTTGCGCATTTGATGATTTAGAAGAACTAGGACCTATTTGCAACAGAGAAAATTTATGGTTACATGTGGATGCAGCCTATGCTGGAACTGCGTTTGTTTGTCCAGAATACCAACACTTGATGAAAGGAGTAGAGCTAGCGGATTCCTACAATTTCAATCCACATAAATGGATGTTAGTTAATTTTGACTGCTCGGCTATGTGGGTTAAAAATGCTAAATACCTAGTAGAAGCTTTTAACGTAGACAGAATATACCTCCAGGATCAACACAAAGGTTTAGCTCCTGAATACCGCCATTGGCAAATATCTTTAGGAAGAAGATTTAGAGCTTTGAAGTTATGGTTCGTACTAAGAATTTATGGAGTTGAAGGAATTAGAAAACATGTCAGAGATCAGATCGCCTTAGCACAACATTTCGAGACTTTGGTAGAAAAAGACAAGAGGTTTCATATGTGTAGTTCGAGCATGGGACTAGTCTGTTTCCGATTACATGGTCAATGCGAACTAACAATGCAACTTTTGACTAACATCAGTGAAAGAAAAAACATTTTTGTAATAGCAGGCGGCCATAATGGCAAAAAATGTATAAGGTTTGCTATTTGTAGTAGACTGACTAGAATGGAAGACGTTGAGTATGCATGGAAAGAAATCCTTGAAGCTACTGAAAGTATCGTTCCCCGGGAAAACCGTATTATTGAACTGGCAGGAAAGAAAACATTGTCAACCGGTATCGAAAACAACCACTGCTCAAAAATCTATGGCGTAGAAAAATCTAAATAAAATGCACTTATTTTTATATGGACGAAGTTTTGAAACAATCATGTAACCACATTATTTTAATAAGTTTTAAACAAAATGTACCCACATATATGATTATTTTTTTTTTTGAGTGTTTATAATTCTGGTTGCTATTAAAATCGATGCAAAAACACCAATATTAAAAAGAAATATTCTTTAATGTCAAACCTAGGTATATGAACAGTTCCTCCTCTTATCTTGAATAGGAGGGCTTTTAGTTATAACTAAATAAATTTGGTCAATAATAATTCTACCTTTAAACTAAAATAATCTTAAAATTAAATAAATAAATAACTCTTGCTTAAATTATTCTTTTAAATGTGGTATCAGATTTTATTTAAAAAAATGTCCATGTATTTTCCATTTAATGGAATCCATTATGTGTTAGATATTAGTAAATAGTATTTTTCTAGTATTATTAATGTATTATTTATTGTATGATAATTATATGTAAGTATAGCTTTATTCGTAATTGTCTTTCATTATTTTCGACCCTTTCTATAATTAAAATAAATGCAGTAAAGATATATTAAATAAAGAATTTAAGTACTTATTCTAATTGGGATACCTATATAATTTTTTTTCAATGACAATAAAAAGTAGATTTTTAAACATCCTATCATTATTTTAATAAATGTTTATTAAATATTTTATATTTGAAAAAAAAAACGATGTGGCCTTAAGACTAAAATTTATAATTTAGACTTACTCAACCTAATAAAGAATTACATTGACATTAGGGGCCGTCCATAAAAGACGTCCGCAGTTTCGGGGCCAGGGAGGGGGTTACCAAAATCGGTCAGAAGCTGACAGGAAGGGGGGGGGTTTGGACTTTTTCGGACGTCCAATTTTCCAAATTCAATAATTTTCATGTAATGAAGTACATTTTTCATAATTCGATTTCGATTTCGACCGCGGCGATTCAGGGATAAAGATAAAGAAGACGATTTTTCTATGTAGAATCTGACAGAAAATGTTTGGAATGTTTGGAATGTCTGAAATTCCGGAATTTTCGCGGACGTCTTTTATGGACGGCCCCTTAGCTAATACTTAAAAAAAAAGGAATATGCAGGGTTAGTATGGTATGATATAACGATCATAATTAATTGGCTTTTAAGGGATACAAAAGTGTAATTACTTAGTAGATAAAGGACCCCGCACTTTTACCAAGGAAAATGTATTTTCCGCGGATTTGGCTAAAATTTTGATATGTTGTAGTTCTTAGTTTTCTGAACAAAATTGGCTGGGTCCCTCGGCTAATCGATAATTTTGGTGCAATAACCATGTAAAAACAGGCCTGATTTCTTTGCATTTCATGTACCTCGAAAAGGACCAAACTAGAGGTGTGCGCCGACCAGTGTTTAATCGGCGGCGGCGTTTTGCCAAATTTTGGTCGGCGGGCGGCGCGCCGCAGCGTGGCGCTTTCATCGGCGGCGCGTCATTTATCGGCGGCGGCGTGACCGGCGCGCCGACCTATTAAAAAAAAAGTAATTTTTAAAATACAAAAATATGCAATTCACTATTATTTACATACAAAACAAAACAATTATAAAACTTAGTATTTTAAAAAGAAATCTTTCATGCCATCATTTTCAACTTCTTTAACAGGGTTCCCACCAAAAATTGACATTCAAATTCCAGGTATTTTCCAGGTTTTCCAGGTAAAAATTATTTAAATTTCAGGTATAGTAAAATAGTTTTAGTATATAATAATAATATTAAAGTAACAAAAAAATTAAAAAATAGTATATTGTTTTACTAAGAGGAAAAGTGAAGCTTTTTTTTACTAGTCTGTAGAATTTACAGAAACTACAAACGAGTAAAAAAAGCACTTTTCCTCTGAGTGAAACATACTATTTTTTCTTCAAGCATCCTATTTATATTTTTTTAAATATTAATTTTTGAATTTAATTTATTCAGTAATAAAGTATGTTTTTTTTTTTCATTAAAATAGGCCTCGAAATTGGCCAATAAAACGCTTTCGAAATAAACTGAAACCTTCGTTAGCTCATTTTAAATTTTTTTCGTAAATTCACTTTTTAGCATTGCTCTCCGACCAGTTTTCGCCAAGTTACAGGCTTTTAAAATCACCTAAAAATTTAGGATGTTTTTTATATCCTTTAATTTTTGTGCTAAGGGTATTTAATTTTTCTTAAACAAATTATATTTTTTATGTTAAATTCCAGGTGCTATTACAAAATTCCAGGTAAAAAAACGTGTTTTTTAAGAAAAAATGTTAAATTCCAGGTATTCCAGGTGGGAATCCAAATTCCATGCGTTTTCCAGGTTTTCAAGGTTTTCCAGGATTGGTGGGAACCCTGTTTAAAAGGGACTAGGTCTTTACAAAACCAAAGGGTTACGTCTCTAGCCATGACCCATTTTTTCATGGTAATGAGAATACTCTCATTACTATTTCTCTTAGCTTGAGGAGTAAAAAACTGGGTTAATTTCTTTTTGTTTGCATGTCATTTTTAATTTTATTGACTTCTTCCAAATGCTTTATTAAGTTGCCAGTACTAACCTTTTTTGAAAATTTTTTGATAATTAAAATATTAAATGGATTTTTAGTCATTTTTAAATCTTCAAGGCATTGATTACAATACACTTTTTCTGGGTCTATGTTTTTTTTAATGCCTTCTTGTGTATACGTATATAACGCACCAAAATAATTCCACGCATTACTCTTTGCTTGACCATTTTGTGTCACAGATTCCCATTTTCGCGCAATGTGGTAGTTTTGGGAATTATCCATTTTCTATTAAAAAAATATATAAATAATATTTTATCCACGGCCGTGATTAATAGGTCTATTAATCACGGGTCTGTAAAAATAAACCGTTTAAATTTTAAAACGGACATGGATAAAGTATAGTATTCTACTCGCGTATAATAATAATTCACCCTCATTGATATTGTTACGCCGCGTTACATGGAGGGTGGGGGTCAAAAACAGTGGCGTAACTACAGGGGGTGCGGTGCGGGGGGGGGGCAGCCTCTAGGCGGCCCTACGCCGTCGAATAAAAAAGCACTGTTAATGTTCAACACCACATGCCGGTGGTACATTTTTTTCTGAGGGGCCCCGTCTGAAATTCTGTGGAGGGGGAGGGGCAATTTGTAGTTACGCCACTGGTCAAAGATGACCAAATTTTGGGTTACGTAATACTTGAACGTTCCCATATAGGTAAAAAAAATATATTTTTTTTTTAATTTTCTTTTTGCGAAAAACAAAAATTAAAAAAAAAAACTAAAAAAAAATAATTTTCAGGAAAAAAATATTTAAAAATACATTTTTTTTAAGATCTTTTTTGAAGAACAAAAAAAAATACAAAAAAAAAAATTTCCAAAAAAAAAAAGAAAATAAAAAAAAAACTAGAAAGATATTCAATATTTTTGTTCATCTTTGTACGAAAAACGAAAAAAAAAAATAAAAATGATATTTGTATTTTTTAAGTTTAACCCCCCTTAACTTTTTTGTTTTTGGGGGGATTAAGATTACTTTTAAAATTGGAGAATTGACACTTATAACAAAAGTAATTTTTTCTGAAAAACTTTCATTAATCGGAATTTTCTTTCAGCTTTTTTCGATCTTTTTAAAAGTTTAACCGCATAACTTTCCCCTCATGGAACTTGATTTTTCCTGAAAACTTCAAGTCGATCGGATTATTCGTTCTTGAGATATCGTGTGACACGATTCGTGTCTACAAAAATCGTGACATCGAACGGACAGACAGATAGACGGACGGACATTTTCAAAGTTTCTTATTTTTTCATGAAACATATTTGTATGATACAAATTTTATAAAATAATTATTTGTCTAGAACGTTTTTTGGCGATTTTGGGAAATTCGAAACTACCGTATTATACTATTTTAGCGCAAGCACTGTGAATAGTATACACCAAATATAGATGCAAGTCGCTTGCATAACAACTTTACACCACGATATTTCAAGAACGCTTTGACATAGAGACTTGAAATTTTAGACAAATATTTTCTACCACTCTGTTCTGCAAGCGACTTGCATCTATATTTGGTGTATATAATGTTTTGATGTTATTTTGTACAGTTACTAATAAATCTATAAAAAAAACTTTTATTGTAATATTATAATATAGTATCTAATCTATTAAAAAAATATTAGTTACGTTTGGTTGAATTTCTTCCACCCTAATGCCAGTGTTCGTTGTTTTTGTTTCTTTTTGCATGTTAACATTGTTAACTTAACATTGTTAACTTAACATTGTTAAGCACTAAAAATGTTTTTAATTACCAGGGGCATAAGTAGTTCACATAAAAGCTGACTCCCTGGCCTATTTTATGTTTTATTGCATTTACTAAACACTGACTGTTTATAAACGGTATCTAAGGATTATTGTTAAAAACCTGCATAATTCAGTTTTGTTGTTTATTTATATATGTTAAATATTTACTTACTTTTGTTGATTACCTATTTTAGCTAGAATTAAACTAGTTTAATTAGAACGAAAACAAACACACGCACTCGCTACTCACATCAGGTTGGACTAATCGTTTCAAGGTTATGCAAGGGCCGTTTGATTCTCCGAGCTTAGTTCTATCTCTTTCTAACTCTTTAATTAGAAAGAGAGAGAACTATACTCAGAGGGCCGGTGCCTCAACTTAAACAGCCAATGACTTGCGCATCGCTTAGCTCACGTTGTCTAGAATAGGCTGGCAAAAAATGTCTTGAATAAAAACTTTTGATAAATATTAATAGCCACAGAACACTAGCTAATAATAGCTAACTTTGAATTTTGTTGCTTCATTTTAAGGTCGGCGCGCCGCCGACTGACCCTATATTAGGCGGCGGCGGCGTGATCAGTCACGCCGACCAAGTTTGATCGGAGGCGGCGGCGTCCCAAAGTCAGTCGGCGGCGGCGGCGCGGCGCGGCGGCGCACACCTCTAGACCAAACTAGAGAAACATTTTTTACTGTAAGTTATGCTTTTGAAAAATGTGAATTACTCGGGGGTTCTAATTGTATATACAGCTTTAGCATATCCGAAATATTGTTGAGTATCCAATCCTTGCATGATGGCTAAATGATATATTTTCGGATTTCCTGGAGAGATTACCTCCAAGATTTCCTTTATTTGTACACCTGAAAGCTTCAGCGATTTACTCTTCGTTTAAGATTTTTTTTTTAATTTTGAGAAAGGTTTTTTATGCCCGTATGGTTGTATTTATGTAAACACTATATCTCATTTTCTAGATTAACTATACAAACAGAAGAAATCTAGTTTTATTTTTGTATTAATTCATGAAATTCAAGGAAAACCGGCCTGTTTTAAACGGTTATTGCACCATTGCCTACTACAGGCACTACTAGACAAACTTTAGGGGGTAAATTAAAAAAAAGGGTAAGCAAATTAAAAAAAGTTTATGTGACCGTGCCCAAAGAAATCCACCTTGTGTGTTAAATTTACGTATTTATTTATTTTTTGCGGATTCTTATATAAACAGCTTTTTACTTAAGAATCCGAAAAAAAAAAGAAATACGTAAATTAGAATCATTAGCTTCTTTTCTTTGTGCAGGGTTATATATAGTAAACAAATTTTTTTTAAAACAAGGCGGCAAATGACAAGAAAAATCCAGAACTGGAGATCTCTCGGGAATGCAGCAGACTGCTGCCAGCAGTTGATGACCTTTTTGTTCATGTTCAAGCAAGACTTTTATCCTTTTATTTATTTATTTATTTATTTATTATTGTAATTAATACATACTTTGACATGGAGAGACCCAAATAAGCATATGCTTGTGCTAGGGGCTCTCCACTAAGTTTAATTAAAAAGTAAAAATTTTCGAGATGTTCCTGGTATTTAAAAATTTTTAATCTTGCTCCTCGTCCAAAAAATAATATTGCCATGAATCCAGGGAAAACTTAATTAAATACTTATATAATATATAATATAAAATGGTTATATATAGTTACAAAAGCGAGCTACACCGACTTTATGGGGGTATTTTTTGTTTGTTTGGTAACCCTGAAATTCCTTTACTATTCGATAGTATCATTCAATATTATGATTTTCAGTTTTTTATTAAAAAAATTAATGCTAAACTCTCTGTGAATGGTATAATAATAGTACAAAATCAGTAATTTATTTAAAATTTAAGTTAAACATTTTAAAACATGGTCATAATTCTCTACGTTCATGGTCATAATAACCATTTTTCAACTTTTAAGTCCTCTAGGGCCTTTATAGGTTGACGCTAACACAGGACCACAGTTTTTCAGCAACCAGACTAATTTTTTCTACGTATTTTTGGGCGCTGAAAACAAATATGACAATGAAAAAAAATTTTGACAAAATCTTGAGATAAAGCGCTCATTGGTTTTTTTGTATGGATTCGGGGCAAAAAAATAAATTCGCAAGAACAACAATTTTTTTTATGGAAATATTGACAAATAAAAATTATTTATGCCATTACTTGCAGATTTTACATATCTACCTTAGTTATTTTTTTAACTTAAACTTAAAAAATTCCAAATATAGCACTTTTTTCGTGTTTTTTCTATATATTTTATTAAAAATGTTATATAAATAATACAGATACTAGGGTCACTCGATAGGGTTTTGCTTTGTCTAGTTTGTTTGTTTTGGTGGTTGGTTGGTTTGGGCTTTTATCAGGCGAAAACTACCAGAATCCCAAACTGCTAACTACCAAAACACTAGACAAAGTACAAACTGATCGAGTGACCCTAACTAGACCAATACATAAGAAGTGCAATTTTTCGGGAAAAAAAAATTGAGGGAGGAATTTCAGAAAAAATAAAACCGCTGACATGTACTGTTCTTCAACAATTTTTTCTTTTTTTTTAGAAAATTTGTTTAAGTTTAATTTACACGATATTAATAATAAGAAACATTGCAGGTTGTTACAACAGTATTACATACATTTACATACATACAGCAATAAAGACAAATATTTCAGACATCTTCCTCGGCATTTGTTGTTTTCCTTATTTGTAACAGGGATGCCGATTTTTAATTGAATCTTTTGAAGATTGATACTTTTAATACAATTAATCGATTTTTTTAATAGTTTTTTTTTACTTTCGATATTGTTTTATAATCAATTATCTTTTCTTTAAATCGATCTTGTAGAATAGACCACGCTTTTTGTCCGAAGCATATCAAACACCACGTGCACTGCCGATATCTGACGTCGGCAATGCTAAGCTTTATCTGTATCTATTTCTTGATTTTTATTAGTTCGTTTTATACAATTATTAGAATTGTTTAAAAAAAAACGATTTTTTAGTTTTGATTTTGAATCGATTATTTTGTATAAGATCGGAATTCCTGATTTTCTAAAATACTTGTCAGTTGCGGCAAAAAAGTGGCAGAGTGTTTTGCAGAGCAATTACAGAGTGTGTTTACCAAAGAAGACCTGAATAACATGCCAAACCTTGACCCCACTACTCTCTCTGAATCCTCCCTGAGCATCATTAATTTTACTCCTGAAAAGGTTGAAACTGTAATTCCATCCTTTAAACCACAAGCTAGTCCAGGAAAGGATGGCATTCCTGCCATTTTTCTAGTCAGATGTATTTCTTCTCTCTCTAAGCTACTATCCGATACGATGAATGATATCTTTAAAAAAGGAAAGTTGCCCAAGGACTGGAAATCAGCTGTTGTGGTTCCAATCTATAAAAAAGGAGACAAACAACTACCATCAAACTATAGGCCCATCAGCTTAACCAGCACTTTAGGCAAGTGCATGGAGAAGATAATTGAATTAGAAATGACAAAGTTTCTTCTGGATAATCACACCATACCTTCTTCGCAACACGGCTTTCTTCCAGGGAGATCAACATTTACCAACTTGCTTACTAGATTCAAAGATTGGACTGTGTCAGACTACTTGGGTGAAGCTACCGACGTTTTATACTTGGATTTCCAAAAAGTCTTTGACAAGGTCCCATTTGTTCGGTTGCTGCACATACTCCATCATTCTGGCATCAGAGACAATCTACTTAATATCATTGATGACTTTCTCCAGGGCCGATGTTTCCATGTCAAAGTAGGCTTTATTCTTTCAAAGCTGCGCGAGGTATTTAGTGGTGTTCCGCAAGGATCTGTCTTGGGCCCATTACTTTTTATACTTTTTATCAGCTTCCAGTTAAATGTATCAAATGCAAGAAACGCATATTTGCAGATGACAGTGTTTGCTACTGCAATGCCGTCACTGAATACGCAGACCTACAACAAGACATAGAAGCTATAAAAAGATGGACTACACCTCAGTCCATCTTTTTATAGCTACCTTTAAATGACTCTAAGTGCTCCATTCTCCACTTAGGCCCAAACAATCCCAGAAACGAATATTTCTGGGGGCCAGCCAGAATTCATAGTGTCACTGAAAAACGCGACTTGGGTATTTTGGCATGCGAAGATCTGAAATGGGAACCACATATAAATAGCATTGTCAAAAAAACAAATAGTCTCATATATCTGATTTCCAAAGCTTTAAAAAATCCCACTGCGGACATGGTCCTCAAAATATATGAAACTTATATAAGGCCAAAGAATGAATATTGCCAAAACAAAAAAGTCCATGCTATATCAAGGACATTGAGGCTTTGGAAAGAATACAATGGAAGGTCACAAAACTACGAGCCACACTAATAGACCTCTCCTATGAAGAAAGGCTACAAAGGCTCAACCTCCCTACTCTACACCTTTGACGTCTTCGGGGTGATCTTATTGAAACGTTTAAGATTATCTGTGGCCATTACAAATGTTCACTGAATATTTTTCATTTTGCGGATAACCAGCTTAGAGGACATAGCAAGAAGTTATCTAAAGAACGTTGTGCCAAACTACTACGGAGAAACTTCTTCTCTAATAGGGTTGTCTACAACTGGAACCGCCTGAGTGAAACCACAGTAAATTCAACCAGCATAAATCACTTTAAAATAGACTTGATGTGGAGATGGAAAGTTGGAGTAGCAATTTTGTTCATTACACAGATGAAAATCCTGCTGTGTAAATGGATATTTTTTGTGTGTTAACACGTTTCCTTGTTAATTTTACACAGGACGTTTACACGGTAGCCAATTTCATCAGATTCTACACAAAAATGTGTAAATAAACTGAAAAATATGTAAATGTACTCATAAATGTGTAAATATACTTAGAAATGTGTAAATATACTCATTATTGTGTAAATATACTTACAATTACATGGACATTCGGTAAAGTCGTAGCAGAGGGTAGGAAGGAAGAATTTGTGCGCGCGCCGGACTGTTTAGCCGTGTTTATGTTCTGCGGCCCTGACTCAGTTTTAGACGCAACGTGGTGGGAGCGTATTGGTGTGCCGAAATGGATTTTATAAATATAAAATTAAAATATAAAGATTGCAAATGGGTAAAAATAACGACGAGTATGAAGTATGAAGAAATTTGTAAGTTCCTAATCCCTATAAAATCCATTAATGATCGCCAATTATTTATTTATAAATTTTAATCTAGTTATAGTTCACGTTTGTCCAAGGATACAGGTGTTCGGAAGTTACAACGTATTAAATAAATTTATATGGTTTGTTTTTTATAGGGCAAAAATCTTATTTTCTTATGATTTTGCATGATTGTCTGCAATAAAAATGGCGGATCATGGCGTTTGTTCAGCATAAAAAAAAATAAACATAAAAAAAAATTATTTTACCAAGTATATCTCTTAAATTAAAAATATTAGAATTCTGTAAAACTGTTTAAAAATTAAAATGCATATCATATACAAAAATGTTTCTTCTGTTTCGGGCTAGAGCGACTTCAATACTAAATAATATTCCGTTTTGTTTTTTTTTTCAGTCGATCCAATAATGACGACCACCGTTTTTTGATGTTTCATACTCGAAACAAAGAAAGATAGGACCTACGTTTATATGAACATTTCTTCATAAAATTCAATCAACTTTTCATTGCCAAAGTTTGTAAAGAGGCTAATGCTAATGCACCAAATCACCCTGTATAATTATCGTAAGTATTTAATAAAGAATCAGTATAATACAATTTGTTTCATTATCCTGTTTAAAAAAAAAAAAAAAACATAGGTATATTATATAACATAGGTATATTATTATAGGCATGTGAAGTTAGCAGCCAAAACTGGCAGCCAATTTTCCGAAGATGCCCGAATGATCATAGACGTCGTTATTTATTTTCCGCAGGGTTTTAATGTACCAATTTATTGAAATTAAATATCTCAAACAAAAAAGTATATAAAACCAAACACAAACTATAAAAAACACAAAAAACATTATTTTAAAAAAAGTCCAAACATAAATCTTAAAAAAATAAAAATATATTTTCTTAAGATTTTTTTTTATAGAAATTAAAAAAAGTTCTTGAAATATCAAATGTTTGATTGTTTTTAGGAAATTAGTGGTCGGTAGATTAGAAGGGGCAGCAGCCAGCCCTAAATATTAAAAAAATTCATATTTTCAAAAGTATAACTTGAAACGCTCTGAAATTTTGTACAAATATTCTTTGCACACATACACGTTAGCCAACATACACAGAATTGGCTTAGAAAGGGGACTAGGGGTCAGGAGCCAGCCCTAAATATTAAAAAAAAATCATAATTTCAAAACTAAAACTTGTAACGCTCTGAAATTTTGTACAAATATTCTTTGCACACATACACGTTAGCCTTCATACACAGAATTGGTAGAAAGGGGACTACGGGTCAGCAGCCAGCCCTAAATATTAAAAAAATTCATATTTTCAAAACTAGAACATGTAACGCTCTGAAATTTTATACAAATATTCTTTGCACACATACACGTTAGCCAACATACACAGAATTGGCTTAGAAAGGGGACTAGGGGTCAGCAGCCAGCCCTAAATATTAAAAAAATTCATATTTTCAAAACTAAAACTTGTAACGCTCTTTAATTTTGTACAAATATTCTTTGCACCCATACACGTTAGCCTACATACACAGAATTGGCTTAGAAAGGGGACTAGGGGTCAGCAGCCAGTCCTAAATATTAAAAAAATTCATATTTTCAAAACTAAACTTGTAACGCTCTGAAATTTTGTACAAATATTCTTTGCACACATACAAGTTAGCCTACATACACAGAATTGGCTTAGAAAGGGGACTAGGGGTCAGCAGCCAGCCCTAAATATTAAAAAAAAATCATATTTTCAAAACTAAAACTTGTAACGCTCTGATATTTTGTACAAATATTCTTTGCACACATACACGTTAGCCAACATACACAGAATTGGCTTAGAAAGGGGACTAGGGGTCAGCAGCAAGCCCTAAATATTAAAAAAATTCATATTTTCAAAACTAAAACTTGTAACGCTCTGAAATTTTGTACAAATATTCTTTGCAAACATACACGTTAGCCTACATACACAGAAATGACTTAGAAAGGGGACTAGGGGTCAGCAGCCAGTCCCAAATATTTAAAAAATTCATATTTTCAAAACTAAAACTTGTAACGCTCTGAAATTTTGTACAAATATTCTTTGCACACATACACGTTAGCCTACATACACTGAATTGGCTTAGAAAGGGGACTAGGGGTCAGCAGCCAGCCCTAAATATTAAAAAAATTCATATTTTCAAAACTAAAACTTGTAACGCTCTTTAATTTTGTACAAATATTCTTTGCACCCATACACGTTAGCCAACACACACAGAATTGGCTTAGAAAGGGGACTAGGGGTCAGCAGCCAGCCCTAAATATTAAAAAAATTCATATTTTCAAAACTAAAACTTGTAACGCTCTGAAATTTTGTACAAATATTCTTTGCAAACATACACGTTAGCCTACATACACAGAATTGGCTTAGAAAGGGGACTATGGGTCAGCAGCCAGTCCCAAATATTAAAAAAAATTCATATTTTCAAAACTAAAACTTGTAACGCTCTGAAATTTTATACAAATATTCTTTGCACACATACACGTTAGTCTACATACACAGAATTGGCTTAGAAAGGGGACTAGGGGTCAGCAGCCAGCCCTAAATATTAAAAAAAATCATAGTTTCAAAACTAAAACTTGTAACGCTCTAAAAGTCCAAACGAAAATATGAATTTTTTTAATATTTAGGGCTGGCTGCTGACCCCTAGTCCCCTTTCTAAGCAAATTCTGTGTATGTAGGCTAACGTGTATGTGTGCAAAGAATATTTGTACAAAATTTCAGAGCGTTACAAGTTTAGTTTTGAAAATATGAATTTTTTTAATATTTAGGGCTGGCTGCTGAACCCTAGTCCCCTTTCTAAGCCAATTCTGTGTATGTAGGCTAACGTGTATGTGTGCAAAGAATATTTGTACAAAATTTCAGAGCGTTACAAGTTTTAGTTTTGAAAATATGAATTTTTTTAATATTTAGGGCTGGCTGCTGACCCCTAGTCCCCTTTCTAAGCCAATTCTGTGTATGTAGGCTAACGTGTATTTGTGCAAAGAATATTTGTACAAAATTTCAGAGCGTTACAAGTTCTAGTTTTGAAAATATGAATTTTTTTAATATTTAGGGCTGGCTGCTGACCCCTAGTCCCCTTTCTAAGCCAATTCTGTGTATGTAGGCTAACGTGTATGTGTGCAAAGAATATTTGTACAAAATTTCAGAGCGTTACAAGTTTTAGTTTTGAAAATATGATTTTTTTTAATATTTAGGGCGGGCTGCTGACCCCTAGTCCCCTTTCTAAGCCAATTCTGTGTATGTTGGCTAACGTGTATGTGTGCAAAGAATATTTGTACAAAATTTTAGAGCGTTACAAGTTTTGGTTTTGAAAATATGAATTTTTTTAATATTTAGGGCTGGCTGCTGACCCCTAGTACCCTTTCTAAGCCAATTCTGTGTATGTAGGCTAACCTGTATGTGTGCAAAGCATATTTGTACAAAATTTCAGAGCGTTACAAGTTTTAGTTTTGAAAATATGAATTTTTTTAATATTTAGGGCTGGCTGCTGACCCCTAGTCCCCTTTCTAAGCCAATTCTATGTATGTAGGCTAACTTGTATGTATGCAAAGAATATTTGTACAAAATTTCAGAGCGTTACAAGTTTTAGTTTTGAAAATATGAATTTTTTTTTAATTTAGGGCTGGCTGCTGACCCCTTCTAATCTACCGACCCCTAATTTCCTAAAAACAATCAAACATTTGATATTTCAAGAACTTTTTTAATTTCTATAAAAAAAAATCTTAAGAAAATATATTTTTATTTTTTTAAGATTTATGTTTGGACTTTTTTCAAAATAATGTTTTTTTGTGTTTTTTATAGTTTGTGTTTGGTTTGGACTTAAAGACCTAATTTCCTAAAAACAATCAAACATTTGATATTTCAAGAACTTTTTTAATTTCTATAAAAAAAAATCTTAAGAAAATATATTTTTATTTTTTTAAGATTTATGTTTGGACTTTTTTCAAAATAATGTTTTTTTGTGTTTTTTATAGTTTGTGTTTGGTTTTATATAGTTTTTTGTTGTAGATATTTAATGTTAATAAATTGGTACATTAAAACCCTGCGGAAAATAATTAACGACGTCTATGATCATTCGGGCATCTTCGGAAAATTGGCTGCTAGTTTTGGCTGCTAACTTCACATTGATTATTATTATACTGAACACGGTGTTAACTTTACCGATAAAGATGTAAATTTTATCATAAATGGTGTATGTTTCATTTTAACAGTAAAATTAATAAATTCTGTTTTTGTGTACATTTACACATTGTTACAGGTAAACCACTCTAGAAAAAAACCTTGTTTACCTATAATAATGTGTAAATGTACACAAAAACGAAATTTATCAATTTTATTGTTAAAATCAAATTTACACGGTTTTCGGTAAAATTTACACATTTTTCGGTAAAATTTACACAATTTTCGGTAAAATTTACACAACTTTCGATAAAATTTACACAATTTTCGGTAAAATTTACACAACTTTCGGTAAAATTTACACATTTTTCGGTAAAATTTACACAATTTTCGGTAAAATTTACACAACTTTCGGTAAAATTTACACCATTTTCGGTACAATTTACACAACTTTCGGTAAAATTTACATATTTTTCGGTAAAATTTACACTTTTTTCTGCAAAATTTACACATTTCTCGGTAAAATTTACACAGTTGTCGGTAAAATTTACACATTTTTGAGTAAATAAATCATTGCTCAATTACACATTAGTGTGTTAAGACTACACAATTCTATTACACATTTTTGTGTAAAGTTTTACACACTTCCGTGTAGACCTGCATTGACACGGTTCCATGTTAAAATGTGTAAAAATGTGTAAATTTTTTTCATCAGTGTACCCCCATGTGATTGACAATCTGTGATAGTGTTTATTTATTTATGTGATATTTAACATTTTTTTTTTAATTTAAATTATTAATTTTATTAGTTTTTAGATATGTATCCTAAACCTGATTGAAATAGTTACATCGTGTACACGCTTACTATTGCCATTTATAATAATAATAATAATAATAAAAATAATAAAGAAAGGTACTAGTTCAAGACATTTTGTCCTGGACAAGTACTGTTCTTCAACGGACTGCTGTAAATACAGGGTGTCCCATTAACTTTCCTACAGCCATTATCTTAAAAACTGTAAGAGATATCAAAAATCTAAAAAGAAAATCAATTAGATATTTTAAGCAGGCTTTCTATTTATGTAATTGGTAAGGTTCTAAAACTCAACCCCCTAACCTACAGCAACCCCAACTTTAAAATCTCAAATAGCAATATTATGATGCATTATTTCAGAGGTATTTTTATTTTAATTAAAACTCATTATTAATATTTAAAATCGGATAAGCCGTTCTGGAGATATACATTATACATCTAACATTCACTACATCCAGATCCATTTTCAACTATGCACTGTCCAAATCGTGACATTAAATTTCTTCTGCAAGCTGCACATACTGTATCCCGGATATGATATATGATATCCGGATTAATAGTCTTACAAGCATTAGTAATGCGTGTCTTTAAGTCCTCTAGGTCAGTTGGTTATGTTTGGCAAACTATTTCTTCCTCATAAAAAAATCTAGTGGCGTTAAGTCAGGAGAGATTGGAGGCCAAGAAATTATTTCCTTGTTTCCAATCCATTGTTTTGGAAAATTAGTATTTAAATGTTGAGTGACGGAATTAATACCATGAGGGAAAGCGCCGTCGTGCTGCCATCACGATTTGAACTGTGCATAGTTGAAAGTGATGGTAATTTCGAGCATTTTATGTCATATGGATGTAGTGAATGTTAGAATTTAACCAATAACACAATTAAGACCTTTATTTTTCAAATATAAGATTTTTTTTAATATTACTTTTTTTAATTTTTTGAAAATATTTGAAACGGCTTATCCGATTTTAAAAATTAAAAATTAATTTTAATCAAAATAAAAATACTTTTTAAATAATTCATAACCCATATTGCTATTTAAGATTTCAAAGTTTGGATTTTTTGGGGTTGCTGGGGGTTAAGGGTGATCTTTAGAATCTTACCGATGACATAAATAGAAAGCTTACTAAAAATATCTAAGTAATCTACTTTTTAGATTTTGATATCTCTTACAGTTTTTAAGATAATGCCTGTAGGAAACTTAATGGGACACCCTGTATATCGATGGCGCAGGCGTAGCGTTCACGTAAATGATACTATTCTTAAGCAGAATAAATAGAGCTACAAATTTTGCTAACATCTGCTATCTTATCTCAAAATGGCTATTTTTGGACTAATACTGTTCTTCAACTGACCGACTGAATTAAATATGGGAGGACTGGTGTAGTGGTCTACCGCATCTGTACATGACAAGTCTACTACAACTAGCATTGACGCCGATTTGTTAATTAATAATTTAAATTTGGCGAAGGCATAAGTGAAGCGGACACTCCCTATAAAAACTGGTTCGAAAGTCAGTATAAGCCAGTGGTTCCCTCTACTACTAGCCCACACAAGTCCTGGACTTAGGGGATGCTTAATTAAGTAGAATAGTACGAGGTTAAACAAACAAACAAACAAACAAACAAACAATTCGTAGTAAAATTTTAATTTACCGACCTAAATGAAAACAAGGAAGAGATCGTGCAGCAATGCGGTGGCCGATCTGGACGATCTGAAAAATCTAACCCATGTGCTAATATGGATGAGAAGCCGAAACAGCAAAAAAAAATAAGATATTAGAGAGGTCTGCGTTTAAAACTGGAGCAAATATAGCTAGTAAGATCAGATATATTGGGGTAGGTAAAACCATAAAAAAATGCTTGAAACTTAAGAAAACTGCATTGCAGACTGCATATTATAATAGTCCAAGAGCTGGAGTCGAAAATGTGCAAAAGTTTTCTGAAGGCTAATATTTTCAGATTAGGTTACATTTTAGTGCTGACTCTACAGTAACTCTCTCACATTTTCAGATCAGGTTACATTTAAGTGATGAAAACTTAGAGTAGAGTCAGCACTTCCGGTACCGGGACACCTGTCGCTGGGACCTTTGCAGAAGTGGTGACTCTACAGTAACTTTCCATCAATAAAATTAACCTAATCTGAAAATATGAGCCTTTAGAAAACTCTTGCACATTTTCGACGCCAGGTCTCCGACTATAAGTAGGTACTTTTATAATGCATGTTTTTAAATAATATACAATTAGACCCAAAAGCCATTGGCGATATGTACAGGTAAATCACTTCCGATTATGAAATCATAAATATTCGCTTCAAGAGAAAGCGATTGCCTAAGACAATTTAACGATGAAATTATCTGTTTAATATCTTCATAAATGATTTATTCTTTAAAAAGTGATTCTTCATGATGGATGGTGAAGATTTTAGACAGTTTGCCAAAGCATCGATTGATTATATTGCTGATTATTTGGATAACATAAGAAATAAGTAAGTGAAAAAGTGCAAGTGATTTTTTATGCTGGCTGGTTCGTAATTTGTGTATCAGCAATTAGGGTGAAGCTTATATTTTATTATTATCTTAACATTTTCATTTAGATGTAACTAGAAAATTCTGAAAATATGAGAGTCGTAAAACTTCTCTAAGGGTGCTCATTGGGGACCCTAAAATTCGGAAAATTACCATAAATTGTAAAAAATCGTTGAAAATTGTCTGTAGTTTTTTTTATACTTAAAAAATTTAAGGGCCTTGAAAGCTTATTTTTTTTTCTTTGAGTATACAAAATTATGAGCCAAATTTCAAAATGATCAAAAGATTCAAACCCGTGCCGAAAATCCGTCGAAGTTGCACTTAACACTAAAATTTACGAATTTCTACCATAAATGTAAGTCAAACGATAAACAAACATTTTTAAAATGTATCAGATAGGACTAAATTAATTTTTATTTAATGCATTCTAATATTTATTCATAATATTTAAATGATTTAACTAAAACAAAACGAGCTAAGAGCCAAATATGTTTTAAATAAATTCAGTCAGTATGATACATTTTTAAAATGTTTGTTTACCGTTTGACTCATACTTATTCATAATATTTAAATGATTTAACTAAAACAAAACGAGCTAAGAGCCAAATATGTTTTAAATAAATTCAGTTAGTACGATATATTTTTAAAATGTTTGTTTACCGTTTGACTCATACCTATGGTAGAAATTCGTAAATTTTAGTGTTAGGGGCATCTTTGGCGGATTTTCGGCTCGGGTTAAAATCTTTTGATCATTTTGAAATTCGGCACCTAATTTTGTATGCTCAAAAGGAAAAAAAATAAGATTTCAAGTCCTATAAATAGTTCACTTCACAAAAATTACAGACAATTTATGGTAATTTTAAGAATTTTAGGGCCCCCGTTAGCACCCTTAGAGCAGTTTGACACTCTCATATTTTCAAAATTTTCTAGCTACACCTAAATGAAAATTTTAAGATAATAAAAAAATATAAGCCTAATAATAGGTCTTTTTAAAGCTACTCGCCAAGCGGTATGCAACAATAATTGTTCCATACCGCGTGGCGAATAGCTTTCTAAAAAGACCTAATATCTCAAAAACAAAACAAAAATATCCAAATTATGAAAAAAAGGTCAATTTGATTTACTGGGGAAAAAAACGGAAAAACCCATCGACTGGAGGAGCCAGGAGAATAATTTTTAAAATAGAAAATATAAGCTTTGTTAAACATCGTTAAAAGCACTGTTTATTAACATATTATCAATCAATCAATCAATATTGTTGATGGTATATTGTTATTTTTTTATTGCAAAAACTACGCCTTTTACGGGGCAACAAATACTGACCTGTCACCATGAATAAGTTGTAAACTAAGAAAAAAGAAAAATAAAAGAAAAATTCTAAACAATATAACGCTTTTTCGAAAGCTTTTTTTATGAAGAATTTGGTAGAAAATTTTATTGTTTTATTGCAAAAAGTACCCCTTTTACTAGGTGACAAATACTGCGGTTTAACATAAGTGTTTTATAATTAAAATTGTTTGAAGAAAATGTTTTTGGCATAAAAAAATCCCTCAAGCGTAATTTTTGCAATAAATACCATCCAAATTCTTTATAAAAATAAAAACGTATTTAAATACAAATATTTGTTATAACGATGGTTTTATTTTGAAAATGGTGATCTTGCCCCTGCAGAGGTCCCCGTCAGGGGGTCATTTTTTTATTTGAATATATTTCTTCTTCGATAAATTAAACTGACCTCTGTGTTAGATCTGCAGGGTTTTTATATTTTTCTTCGTTCTCCAGATAGGTAGGTATTCAGTAATTAAAAAATATAAAAAATAAAAATATTTTTATTTATACTGATGTAAAATATTATTTATTAACATTATTAACATTTTCGAATTGTTTTTTATAAGTAGGAATCTAAAATATTTAAAAATAATTGTATAATTATTATTTTGAATATTCAACAATTAAAAACCTGGTTTTATTATAGTATTTTTTTATTTTTTATTCGTAATCTAATTGGATAATTATAATAAGATTACTTATGTTTATGAATATGTCCTTGCAATAAATATTTAAAAATATACTTTTTCCAATCGTTTAAATAAAAGAAGCTATAAGGATATGTAATGCGACACATTTCACTATATACTCTTCGCAGTGGATGTTTCCAAATAAATTCAAGTTAAATTATTTTATAAAAACATTTCGCAAAAAAAATGAACCGACTTCTATTTCTCTAAAAAGTAAAAAAACTTGTCGCAAAAAAAATGAACCGACTTCTATTTCTCTAAAAAGTAAAAAAACTTGTCGCAAAAAAAATTAACCGACTTCTATTTCTCTAAAAAGTAAAAAATAAAAAATACTTAAATCGGTGCCAATTTCACTGATCCCTAAATTAATTACTAACAATTATTTTTTTATTATTTTATTATTGTTTGCTGTGAAATTGGCACCGACTTAAGTATTTTTTATTTTTTACTTTTTAGAGACATAGAAGGTGCACCATAGAAGGTGCACCACCGGTGGTTCATTTTTTTTGCGAAAAGTTTTAATTTTTTAATTTTTAGAGATACAGAACTTGTAGATTTGTAACGTCATCTAAGCTAAATTATAGTTGTCCTTCCATATCGGCAAGCTGCTGACGTCACAACGCACTGTTAGTGCGTTGTGACGTCATTATCTTAAAGATAAATTTATAAAAAATAAAAGTAATATTTTTATTTCAGCGCCCAAGAGTCCAACCAACATTATTTTAAACGAAATACTAAAGAAAATCTTGTTAAACTGTAAGCGTTAAGTTATAATCAAACAACGCCTTTTGGTAAAATCACAACATTTATCATTTTCTCTTGGTATTTTAATATTACAAGTTCAGAGAATCAAATTTTTCGGCATTTAAAAGATTTTCAGTGTGCCGTAATATTTAAGTGACCCCTTAATAAAGTTATCCGGATTATCCGATCCGATATTTCTCTAAAAATTTGGCTGGTAATAGAACCAAATTAAGCCGTTTTCAAGTGAAATTGCGTTAAAATGATTAGATTTATCTTAATTATCCGGCATACCTGGCATTATCCTAGAGTCAAATTAAAACGGGACCACCTCATGAATGCCCTCTTTAAGTTGCAAAAAGTTTCATCAAATTCCGTTCATTCGTTCCAAAGTTTTGCGGGAATAAACATAAAAAAACAAAGTCACACGTCGAATTGATAACCTCCTTCTTTTTGGAAGTCGGTTAAAAAGCAAAATAAATGTGAAGCAGTTTCCTCAACTGTGCTAGCGAGGTCTTTATTTTTTTTCTTCTACACTAATCCAAAAATCTAAATCTAAAAATATTAATACAAAACGATGTTGTGTTAACCTTTAGATATAGAATACAATTTTTACATTATAACGTTATATTAAATACAATCAAACCATATATACAGGGTTATTCAGAAATAAGTTAGAGAAATTTAA
This sequence comes from Brachypterus glaber, assembly GCA_958510825.1. Lineage (NCBI taxonomy): Eukaryota > Metazoa > Arthropoda > Insecta > Coleoptera > Kateretidae > Brachypterus > Brachypterus glaber. The sequence goes on from OY294046.1 coordinate 29,943,465, forward strand.
GAGGTGATTCTAGGTTAAAAAATTCCTAATTCAGGGTAAAATTTGAGGATTTTGTAAATTTCAAAACCAACCTATAATACTGCTCCAGCTAGAAAAATGTGAAGAGTATAAGAATAGTTGTACCTCTGTATTGATACGTAATCAATTGAATTTAATTAGTAATAACTCTTTGCAGACATTCACCTACACTTCTTCATTAATTTATGCAACAAATATTATGTGATATTGAATGCGATCAAGGTTAGTATTAATTTATGGTTTAATCGGAAAAACGATCGGTTTTTCTAAGAATAGTTACGGGTTTTTTCTTTTTTTATGTATGCCTACCTTGAATTTCATCGCTTTATTTCTTTAAGAAAGAGAATGAACAAAGTGTGATTTTTGCTATTAACCCATTACTGCATGAGCATAGAAATAATTAAAAAGTACATTTTTTTTGTAAAATTTTCTTTTTGTGGTCAATCTAGCATAAGTTTATGCTTAGTTTTATAATAAAGCTCCTACTTGCAATATACATATGACACATCCTTTATACAGGGTTATTCAGAAATAAGTTCGAGAAATTTAAGAGGTGATTCTACTTTAAAAAATTAGAAAAAACGGTCCTGTAAAGGTTGTTCCGGAAATGAGACCTAAGGGAGCCACGGCTCTTTAAAATTGCAATAAAAATAGGGTTTTTTAATAATAACTTTGTACCCTTTCAGCTAGAGCTACGAGCTTTTGCATGTGTACTAGTATTAATAAGGGCAATAAGTTTGTTAATTTATTTTTTTGAATTTATCCGGAGGCGTGCCTAGACGGACAAAATATGTAAGGCATCACGCTAGGCCTGAGGTTAACTTAAGTTTGAAACAGTGGTCAAAGCAAACAACCAGTGGATATGTGTAGAATGAGGTCTAGGCTATTCATAACCATCAACAGCAAAATCGCAGCAGATGGTTTGCAGAAGATACTGTTAAAAGTTGTTGGTGATGGCCTTGTTGTACCTTAAAATTTTAAAAATTGGGGATTTGAGTAATAATTGTAACTAATTTTCGTCCGTAGAATCCGAATCCGTTCACAGAATTGATCTATCTGTTTTCGTTTTCGAAAAAAATGCAAATCAAAAATCGGTTTTTACAAACTTTGTTAATCTGTAAACATATTTTTTATTTTAATTTTTTCGAAAACTAAAACAGATAGATCAATTCTGTGAACGGATTCGGATTCTACGGACGAAACTTAGCTACAATTATTACTCAAATCCCCAATTTTTAAAATTTTAAGGTACAACAAGGCCATCACCAACAACTTTTAACAGTATCTTCTGCAAACCATCTGCTGCGATTTTGCTGTTGATGGTTATGAATAGCCTAGACCTCATTCTACACATATCCACTGGTTGTTTGCTTTGACCACTGTTTCAAACTTAAGTTAACCTCAGGCCTAGCGTGGCATGTAACACATTTTTGCCCCACACTTTTTTATGTATATTGTTTTTTTTTTTTTTGATTTTTGGTAAAAAATATAGATTATTTAAATAAAAATACATAAAAAATGTATAGTGTAACACTGTAGGAGCAACCGTTTTCAACAAAAAAAATGCAATTAAGAGGAAGTAACATTTTGTGCCAGTAAAAATGTTACTTTTTAAAAGGCTATTACTCCTTTAATATTAAATTTAGGTGTTTTGGTGAAGAATAATTTTTTGCTTAGTTTTAAATAAAAAATCCCCATTCAATATGTCCATATTCGAAGGGTTCCAGCTCCCTTATGACTCATTTCCGGACCAACTTTTTTTCATATTATTTATTTCTGAATAACCCTGTATAGGATATCATGCATAGAATATCAACAAGTTCAATTTTTTTTTCTTTTATTTTATAGAAAATTGACACAAATCATATAATCATTTTACTCTAAAAACTAAATTTTTTTACTTTTTTTTTAAATATTTTTTTTGTATTTTTTGTGTATTTTTTTTTTTAATAAAAAAGCTTTGTCCATGGTTTCCTGACGGTTTCTACCAACACTTGAGGCTCCCTAGCAAAAAAAAAAGAAAAAAGCTTTGTTGGTGTCCCTCACAAGAAAAAAAAAACACCATAAAAAAAAATCTTTGTCCCTGACGGTCTCATTCAAGGCAAGAAAAAGAACACCCTAAAAAAACCCCTGACGGTTTCTACCAAAACTTGGGGCTGCCACTCTCAAAAAAAAAACATTAAAAACACCATAAAAAAGCTTTGTCCCTGAGGGTGTCTACTAAAAAAAAGTAGAAAACCCAAAATTTTGATGACTGAGACTGAAAAAATAAGCAGGCTAAAAAAAACGCCCCTTGACGGCGCCCCTAGGCTCGCGCGATCCATACAAAGTTCGGCTCTGAATGAAATACCATAAGACTAATAGCTCTTAAATACAAATATTAAAATTAATTAAAATTATCTAACCCCTTGTCCAAAGGGGTTTGAACACTAAGTAGTCATTAGTTAATTCTGTTTTATATTTTAGAAAAGTTATATCAGACAAAAAACCTGGATTTTTATCTAATGATATACCAGAAAAGCCTCCTTCGCTAGGCGAAAAATGGAAAACAGTTCTTGAAGATGTGGATAAATTAATTGTACCTGGATTGTCCCATTGGCATTCTCCGCATTTCCATGCATTTTACCCCACGGCAAATTCATATCCTGGTATAGTGGGGGAATTATTTTTATCCGGACTAGGAGCCATTTCAAAAGACTGGGTAAGTTTAAAAAATAAACAAGAATTTTATTTTAAATTATTCCAATCGTAAAAGCTAAAAATATACCTTTAATTAAAGTTTAAATATGGAGAACATCTTATCCGTTTTGTAAATCTTTACATTTTATGAATTTTCAAATCTTTAAACTGTAAGCATAGTATATTACATAACTAGTGTAGAAAGTGACATATTTCATGCGAGTGGGAAATACACTTTCCAACGAGTTATATACACTATTTTTCCTACGATCCCGAAAAAATATGAAGTTTCTTATTTTAAAATTTTCTAATTTTTATTAATTTTTAAGAAAAGCAAAGAACAAAATAATTATAAATAGCATACAAATTTATATACTGTGCGGTCCAAAAGTCACCCCCCCCCCCTTTTTACTTTTGAACGAGTTGAGATATCGACTTCAAATTTAGAACTCTTAAATAAGACAACTTAAACTATCTTTTAGCATATATTTGATATTTTCAGCTCTTAAAATGTAAAGCTTATAATATTCTCTATTTAAACTAACATTTTAAAATTTTTAAAAAATGTTTTTTAAGGTTTTGATTTTTCAATTTTTTGTGCTAAAACATTCGATTTTTTAAGTTTTTTTTTATAAATTTTTATTTATGTCAACTAAAATTAGTTTAAAAGTATAATTACCATTTTTTTATGATGAAATTAGGCATTTTTTTAAAATTATTTGTTTTTTTTAGAGGAATGTTGACATTAATACCCATTTTCAACCCCATTTTAAACCCAATTTTTTTTTTTAATTTAAAAATATGGAATTAAATGGAGAATTTTATAAGCTTTAAAGTGATGTATTACACGACCCCCATTTAAAAAAATGTGCCCCCCTGCCCCCCTGCCCACAATTTAAGAGCTGAAAATATTAAATATATGCTAAAAGATAGTTTAAGTTGTCTTATTTAAAAGTTCCAAATTTGAAGTCGATATCTCAACTAGTTCAAAAGTTAAGAGGGGGGGGTGACTTTTGGACCTCTTTGTATGTAGGTATGTCAAACAGGAAATATGATTTTCATTTAGCTTTAATTTTCTTGGTTTTATACTTAATATAATACTTAGCTGTTTAATGGGTTGCCTATTCCTAAATAAATACAAACTTGAGTTTGCTTCATTGAGGTAGCTCAATGGTTTGCTTATTAAATTAGATTTCTGGTGTTAAGCTTCCATATAAGACAGTAAAATTGTACTGTTTTACATTTCTTAAGGAAAATACTGTGTATTTTGATTATTTTTTATGTAATATCGTGGTAACGAAATAAGATCTAGACTGTCTAGACAAAACAGTTATGGTCAAAATAGTAACGTTATATAGTTTCTATTTTTGACATGAAAACAGAAATATTTGGATTAAAACACTTAAAAGATATAAAAGGCTGTGGTGAAAGGTGGAAAATGGTTTATAAAACAAGGTGAATCAAATTCGTATTAGGTAAATATCTAAATAAAATTAGGCAAACCTCCATACATAAATATCACACAAGTGTGATATAAAAATATCAGACGAGTGCGATATAAGGCGTTTTCTAAAGAACAAAAGAGTGTGCTAAATGTCATTTTCATAGAGGATCGTAGGAAAAAGATATATTTGCATCCTCAACAAAAGAAATTCTTAAAATTCATCCAAACTTTGTAAATATTTCTTTAAACTACTCAATTTTTTAGATTTCAAATCCTGCTTGTGTGGAACTAGAAGTAGTTATGATGGATTGGTTAGCTAAGCTTTTGGGCCTTCCAGAATATTTTTTAAATAGTTTAAAAGGACCAGGGGGAGGAGTTATACAGGTAAGCAGTTTACCGTAAACTAAAAAAATACCGTATTAAATAAAAAAAATGGTTAGTTTGTCCTTGATTAAGAGAAAAAATTGGTATAACATAATTTTAGAACTCTGAATTTCATTAAAATTTTATAACTCCATATATAAGTATATTATTTCAGAATGCTGCGAGTGAAGCCACAGTGGTAGGAGTTTTATCCGGAATAGCCCGTAAAGTTAAAGAACAATTAGAAAACTTTCCAAAAAAAGATGAAACTGACATCAAGCAAAAGCTCGTTGCATATACTTCTGAACATTCAAACTGCTCTGTAGAAAAAGCTGGCTTTCTCTGCTCAGTACCTATGAGACTGTTACCAACTGATAAAAATGGTAGATTAAGGGGCTACATTCTTGAAGATGCTATCAAACGGGATAAGGAACAAGGATTAATACCATGTTGCGTTGTAGCAACATTAGGTACTACCGGACTATGCTCTTTTGATAATCTGGAAGAAATAGGAGAAATATGTTCCAAACTAAATATATGGCTACATGTAGACGCAGCTTACGCTGGGTCGGCCTTTGTGTGTCCAGAGTATCGTTATCTTATGAATGGTATTGAATATGCAGATTCCTTCAATTTTAACCTTCATAAATGGTTACTGGTTAATTCAGACTGCTCTGCTATGTGGTTTAAGAGAACAAAAGATTTTGAAGAAGCATATAAAGTCAAAAAATCTTTACGAGAAACTGACATACAATCTGAAACATCTGTTTACATTCCAGAAATAGAAAATTGGCAAATACCTAACAGTAGACGATTTAGAGCTTTAAAAATTTGGTTTGTTTTAAGAACTTATGGTGTAGAAGGTTTACAAAAACATATACGCCATCACATATCTTTAGCTGAATATTTTTCTGAGCTAGTTAAAAGTGATACAAGGTTTGAAGTAATAACTTGTAGTATGGGATTAGTGTGTTTTAGAGTAGCTGGAGAAGATTTTATAACTATTAAACTCCTGGAAAAACTTACAGAAAGACGAAATATATTTCTAGTTCCTTATTTTCATGAAAATAAAATGGTGATAAGGTTTGTTATTTGTAGTAAATTTACTGAAAAAGAAGACATAATTTATGCTTGGAATGAGATCTTATCCCAAATTGAAATTGTTTTGGATATTTATAAAAAGAAAGGGTTTAGCTTGGAAGATACAATTATTAAGGAAGGTATAAAGTTGGAGAAGTGTATTAATGAAATGTAATTTATGTATTTTTATTATTATAAATTAAATAGATTGTTTTATATTATTACAACTTTATTTTGTTATGATAAAAAAAGTTACCTATTTGTACTAAAACCGACTAAAACATCCCTACATTTAATTATTTACTTTGATAGACATTATATCCAAGTATTTATTAATCAATATTTTGATTATACTTAAAAGTATGAAATATAGATGTTTATGAAAAATACACTGCCCAGTAAAAGAGCTTTCCCATTTTCACCTCCACGCGTAAAATGAATTTTTTATTATCAGATTCACAAAAGTGAAGTGCTAAAAAGCAACCTTAAAAATATACCAATTTTCACGAAAACTAGCCCCCGTTCCTTAGATGGTGGAGTCAGATTTTTTTGTTATCAGATTCACTTTCAGCAACCTCAAAAACCTCTATACACCAATTTTCACGAAAACTACCCCCCTCCACACCTCAGGGGGTGAAGTTAGATTTTTTTATTATCAGATTCTCTTTCAGCAATCTTAAAAACCTCAATATACCAATTTACTCAAAAACTACCCCCACCCCTCAGGGGATAAAATTAGAAATAAATTATTTTAAGGTTCAGTTTTAGTGACCTCTAAAACTCCTATAAATAAATTTTCAAGAAAACTACCCCCTGTCCCTCAGGGGTGGATTTAGAATTTTTTTATTATCAGATTTACTTTCAGCAACCTCGAAAACCCCAATATACCAGTTTTCACGAAAACTATCCTCCACCCCTCAGGGGGTGGAACTAGAAAAAAATATCAGATTCATATTCGTCTACCCCAAAAACCCCTATATACCAATTTTGACGAAAATATTGAAAATATTTATAAATTTTAACCACTTCACCCCTGGGGGTGGAGTTCACCAAAAACAATCCCGAGCGAGAACTTTTGGTAACATACCTGTATGCCAAATTTCAAGTCTCTAGCTTAAAGCGTTCTTAAGTTATCGTACCCACAAGAATTTCCGGACAAACCGATCGACCGACCGACTGATAGAACGAAAAAAATGTTTTTTGCTTGAAATTGATTTATGTCTACATATAACTTCATAAAACGCAAAAATACGCAATAAAAAATTTTAAAATTTTTGCACGAATACAAGGCTTTCCGAAATTTTGAAAATTTTCAAAATGGGAAAGCAATAACCAATAATACCTTCTAATAACATCTTATACTATAAAAAAATACTTGAAGAGTTTTATTTTTAATTTTAATCCATTTTTAATGGACCATTAATGGACCATTGGCATGTATAGATTTTTATACTTCAAATTTACAGTAGGTAATTATTTATAATAATTATTAATAATAATAATTATTATTATTATTGAAAAAATAATTATAAATAAATTTTTAATTGTTTTAAAGATAATATTTAAATGGATATGGACATTAAAATTTAAATTTGTATTAATTATATTATTATTATTCTACCAGTCCCCCATGGGCTATTCATTAATTATTTATTTGCTTGCAATAAAAACTAAAAATTTAGCTATTTAATAAACACATGTTTAATTTAGTGTACAGGGTGGTCCATTTATCATGACAATATTTAAAATTTTAAGAACTGCTAGATTTATCAAAAATATTTTAAATAAAAGTTATAAAAGCTCTCATCAGGGGCGCACCCAGGGGGGTGCTGGTTGGTGGCAGCCCCCATAGCCCTTAAATTTAATGTTTTTAAAATGACTTTTTAACTATTTTGCTCGTTAGCTTTTCAAAAAAAAATTTTTAATAGATTTTATAAAATAATATGATCCATCAAACTGGAAAATGTGAAGCATCAATATTTCTAAAGATTTTTGCCTGCGGTGTTAAACATGGTCAGTTGTATTTTAAGAGGTTTTTACCTACCCATTTGAAGTTTTATAAAATAAGATGCTTATCCGTAAAAAGTATAAAATCTTAAAATTTTCTTGATAAGCAATAATGTGGTATTACAATTTTAATTAATAGATTTTGTAAAATTATTTACATGTCAAATTTTGAGGTGTCTGGGAAATGCAAAAACTTAATATTTCTAACGATTTTCGCCTGCGGCGCTAAGCATGATAAGTTGTGTTTTGAGTGGTTTCACCTACTTATTGGAAAATTTATAAAAATAATTTGCTTTTCGAATTCTTAGAAATTGTTTGTAAACTGTAGAAATTTTCGCCTGCTGCGCTAAACTTGATTACCAATGATGTGATATTACAATTTTAATTAATATATTTGTAAGATTAATTACATTTTAAATTCTGAGGTGTCTGAGAAATGTAAAAATATTAAGATAAGTTATAATTTAAGAGGTTTTCTCTACTTATTTGCAATTTTATAAAATAGTTTGCTTATTGAATTCTTGAAAGTTGCTTATCCTGTAATGTAATATATTTTATAAAATTATTTACATGTCTGCAAGTTCTGATGTGTCTGGGAAATGCGAATATTTAGGATTTTCTTATTTCTTCTGTCTAGTTTTTTTTTTAAGAAATTATTTTTCAATTTTCAACGTGAAAGTGCGTGACCTTGAAAATTCTAATCAAAATTGACTGCGGTGCTGAACTTGCTTACCAAAATTGCAAAAAAGTCTGGCTACACCCTGCACCCTTTACTATTAAATAGCTAAATAGGTCATCATAGGCCATAAATAGACCATAAAAAAATACTGTGGCCGTCCCTGGCTGAGCCCCGCCCCCAAGAAAAATCCTGGGTGTGCCACTGGCTCCCATTAAGCTCTTTTAACTTTTTAAATAGTATAACTATTCTGTACAAAGCGTAGAATGATGCATATTTCGAACAAGTGGATGTTTATCACCCGAGCCGCGACTGCGGCGAGGGGGAAGGTCCACGAGTGAAGAATAGCCATTCTTGCAGATCATTCTTACACAATGCGCTCCAAAAGTCGCCCCCTCTCTTAACTTTTGAAGTTGAGATATCTACTTCAAATTTAGAGCTCTTAAATAAGACAACTTAAACTCTCTTTTAGCAAATATTTAATACTTTTAGCTCTTAAAATGTGGGCAGGGGACAGGGAGTTTTTTTTAATGAAAAGGGGGGTCGTGTGATACATCATTTTAAAGCAAATAAAACTTTTTAAACAACTTTTTTTAAGGTTTTGGTTTTTCAATTTTTTGTGCTAAAAAATGCATTTTTTTAAGATTTTTTTTGTAAATTTTTATTTATAATAATTAAAATCAGCTTTAAAGTATAATTAACGTTTTTTCATCATGAAATTAGTCATTTTTAAAAAACTGTTTGATTTTTTTAGAGAAATTTTGACTAAAAACCCATTTTCAACCCTATTTTAAACCCAAAAAAAAATGTTTGAAATAATTAAAAAATATATAGTTAAATAGAAAATTATTATTATAAGCTTTAAAACGATGTATCACACGACCCCTCTTTCTATTTAAAAAATGTCCCCCCAAGTGTTCCAAATTTTGAAGTCGCTATCTCAACTCGTTCAAGGTTAAGAGGGGGGGGTGACTTTTGGACCGCTCTGTATAATAACCAAAAGTTTTAATAAAAAACAATAATTTAGAGCAAATAAAATTATCTATTTGACTATATATTTTTTAACTTTTTAAACAACTTTTTTAAGGTTTTGGTTTTTCAATTTTTTGTGCTAAAAAAATGCATTTTTTTAAGATTTTTTTTTTGTAAATTTTTATTTATAATAATTAAAATCAGCTTTAAAGTATAATTAACGTTTTTTCATCATGAAATTAGTCATTTTTATAAAACTGTTTGATTTTTTTAGAGAAATTTTGACAAAAAACCCATTTTCAACCCTATTTTAAACCCAAAAAAAAATGTTTGAAATAATTAAAAAATATATAGTTAAATGGAAAATTATTATTATAAGCTTTAAAACGATGTATCACACGACTTTCTATTTAAAAAATGTCCTCCCAAGTGTTCCAAATTTTGAAGTCGCTATCTCAACTCGTTCAAGGTTAAGAGGTGACTTTTGGACCGCTCTGTATAATAACCAAAAGTTTTAATAAAAAACAATAATTTAGAGACAATAATTTAATTCATCTAATAATTTAATATTTTATAATAAATCGTGTATTATTTCGTTGATTTAGCTAAAAAATAGTAGAAAAAACCTTTTTTAATATGTCAACTAGTTATTAAATTTATTAGGATTGTCACAATAAATGGACCAACCTGTATATTAATAAAAATAAATAACGTAAAAATTAATTCGAAGCAGAAAATTAAAACTCACTTTTTCTATGAGCTCAAAAGTGACTCACCTGATAAACCTGAAAAAAGCGTCATTTAAATAGTCGTTTTATATTTTATTTTATGCTTATCGGTACATTAATATAAATAAGTTAATTATATTTGTTCATTTGGCAATAATAACTGAAGAACTTAAGTTTATTAAATATTAAATAAATTTATTACCCATTATTAATTAATATTAAATAAATTTATAACCCATTACTGATACTTTTTAATTCAGCAGTTAATATGGACGTTGAACAGTTTAAAAAATTTGGTAAAGCTGCAATAGATTACATCGCAGATTACATAGAAAATATTAGAGATAAGTAAGTACTTAATAGTAAATTTTATATAAAACTTATGAGGCAAAACGCTTGAAACCTGCCACCTTTCTACCTCGATGTCAGCGATTTTAACCAAAGTTGGAATAGTTGTACATCTATAAAAGTTATGTACCCTAATAGTCCAGTAGAAATTTTATAAAGCATGTTTTGTAGCATAAACAAAATGTTTTGACGGTTTTTAGATATTTCGAGTGCTCTGATTCCGAATCTTATCTGTTAAGGAATTTGAGATAATTGAGGAAAAAGCCAACTATGACCGAAATACAACATTTTTATATTTTAAAATAAAGTTTTGTGTTATATACAAATTATGATAATGGTTTTTAAATATTTTGGGTGCGCTAAATCCGCATCCGTTGTATTCAACCTGTTGAGGAAATGCATATAAATGATGTCAAAGCCTACCTCGATGAATTAATCTGTTTTTGTATCACACAACCTCATTTTTCCACTGTCACTGTCAAAATATTTTGATAGTTTTTAGATAATTTGGGTATGCCGAATCTAAATTCAGTGGGTGCCACCTCCTATCTTTTGAGCAAATTTAAGATTATTGAGGCCAAATGCAAATTTTGATCATTTTATTGAGATCAAAGCCAACTGCGATAAATGAATATATATTTTTTATACTACTGAACCGTGCTTTCTCAGTGTATATATTTAATTTTATTTATGTACTCCGAATCCAAATCCAATAGGTGCCACCTCGCCATCTATTAAGGAAGTTAAAATATTTTAGGTCAAAGCCCACTAGGACGAATTTATATTTTTTTAATTTTGCTGAAATGTTTTTTCAGTGTATTAAAAATATCTTTACGGTGTATACTTAATTTATGTGTGCTGAATTCAAATTCGTTGGTTGCCACCCTGTATCTATTAAGAAATTTGAGAAAATGGAAGTAAAAGCCAAGTATGATTTTTGATAAAAAATTCACAAAAAAAAACAAAAATAAAAATAAAAAAATGTTTTTGTGTTCCTAGATAAAGGTTTTTTAAACTGTATTATAAAAATACTATTTTAAGTTTTATTTTGTTTCACTACGAACAAAAAGTAAAAATCAAATTAAAAATAATACACAAAATACAATAATCACATATTTCGATCCTACTTGGCTTCTAATTTAATTCTCTTAAATTTCTTAGCAGATACGAGGCCGCACCCAACAAATTCGAATTCAGTATACACAAATTAACTATAAACCTTAAAGATATTTTTAATACACTGAAAAAACATTTCAGCAAAATTAAAAATATAACAACTCATACTAGTTGGCTTTGACCTTAAATATATTAACTTCCTTAATAGATACGAGGTGGCACCTACTAAAATCATATTCGGCGTAGGTAAAAACCATAAAAAATTATACACTGAGAAATCAGTATTCAGTAGTATAAAAAAATATATATTCGTTTATTGCAGTTGGCTTTGATCTCAATAATCTAAAAAAAATTAACATATACGAGGTGGCACCCATCGGATTCAGATTTGGCACACCCAACTGATCTAAAAACCATCAAGTTATTTTGTATACACAAATAAACCAAGATTTAGTAAAAAGAAATAAATTAATATTATTTTTCATACTTTGGCCTCAATTATCTTAAATTTTCCCAAAGATAGGAGGTGGCACCCACTGAATTTGGATTTAGCATATCCAAATTATTTAAAAACTATCAAAATATTTTGCATACACTGAAAATGCGGCTCTGTGATACAAAAACATATTATTTCATCGAATTAGGATTTGACTTCATTTATATACATTTCCTTAACAGGTACGGGGGTGACTGTAATATATACTTTTTTTGTGTTGATTTCTTAATTAATGTTAATTTAAATAAATAAATGGATAAGAGTAAAAAACAATATATTATAAATGTTCCCTGACTGATTTTACTGAAAAAATGAGGTTATGTTTTTCCGAGTAGAAAAAAATAAAGCAGGGCATATAGAGCGAAAAAATCCGAGTTAAAAACATATATAGTTTATTCTAATCGGTTAATATTTGTAGGAGATATAAGCTGACAACTAAACACCTACAATCTGTGACCCGGCCACTTGAACACCCTGTATATGAAAAGCATGGCACAATTTGAAAAATATTGCATTAGGATACATAACTATTCCAAGTTTGGTTAAAATCGGTGAAGAGGTATCGAGGCAGAAAGGTGGCAGTATTCAAGGGTTTTGCATTATAGCAAATATTCCAGACTATAAAATAAAAAGTCATATTTCAAAAATATTTGTTATTTATAATAACACAGGACCATAAATTTATGAACAGGAATCCGTAGTCCGTTTTGGCCCATCACGTCAGGTTTTTTTTTAATACCAAAAACCATTTATTATTTTTTTTTTTAATTATTTTTCCTTCATATTTTTCAAAATATTAACCTAAAGGTATATATGGTATATTTTTGAAATCAGCCTTCTACTTTACAAGTAAAGCAAAACCGTAACAACATTAATAGCCTCCAGTTACTAGGCTCGTGGCCTGTGGCCCGTGGCCTGTGGCCTGTGGCCTGTTGCCTGTGGCCTGTGGCCTGTGGCCTGTGGCCTGTGGTCGTGGCCTGTGGTCTGTTGCCTTGTGCCTGTTGCCTGTGGCCTGTTGCCTGTGGCCTGTGGCCTGTGACCTGTGGTCTGTGGTCTGTGGCCTGTGGCCTGTGACGTATGGCCTATAACTTGTGGCCTATGGCCTGTGGTCTATAGTCTGTGGCCTGGGGCCTTTAGCCTGAGGCCCGTAGCCTGTGGTCGTGGCCTGTGGTCTGTTGCCTGTGGCCTGTGGCCTGTGGCCTGTGGCCTGTGGCCTGTGGCCTGTGGCCTGTGGCCTGTGGCCTGTGGCCTGTGGCCTGTGGCCTGTGGCCTGTGGCCTGTGGCCTGTGGCCTGTGGCCTGTGGCCTGTGGCCTGTGGCCTGTGGCCTGTGGCCTGTGGCCTGTGGCCTGTGGCCTGTGGCCTGTGGCCTGTGGCCTGTGGCCTGTGGCCTGTGGCCTGTGGCCTGTGGCCTGTGGCCTGTGGCCTGTGGCCTGTAGCCTGTGGCCTGTGGCCTGTGGCCTATGACCTGTGGCCTCACATAATTTTCAACCGTAACGCTTTCAGCCCTCTACCGCCCCGTTTAAAACATATTAATGTTAAAAAAATCTGAGTTATGGTCAAAATTGACAAATTTCGTTCATCTTCTGAATTTTATTTTAATTCATGACGATAGTTCTCGACGAGCTGATTCCAAAAATATAGGCATAAAATACCTTCAGATTAATATTTTGGAAAATATGAGTGAAATAAAATTTACGAAAGGATAAAAACATATTTTTTTTATATTTTAACAACAATCCAGAGGAAACCCCGTTCTGATCCAGGTCAATCTACAGGATAAATTTGTGGTCCTGTGTAATAGATTTATTTTTTAGGCCAGTACTATCTTCTGTAAAACCTGGATACATGGATAATCTTTTGCCTAAAGAAGCTCCATTATTTTCAGAGACATGGCAGGACGTTCTCTCTGATGTTGATAGAATAATAATCCCTGGATTAACCCATTGGCAGTCACCAAACTTTCACTCATATTACCCCTCATTAACATCTTATCCTGCTATAGTGGCTGAAATAATTAGTGCAGGACTAAATACTATTGGGCTAAGTTGGTTGTCAAGTCCTGCTAACACGGAACTGGAAGTGGCTATGGTAAATTGGCTGGGAAAAATGTTAAATTTACCAGAAGTGTTTTTAAATTGTTCAAGTGGCCCTGGAGGAGGAGTTATACAAAGCTCTGCTAGTGAATCAACTTTTTTAGCATTATTGGCAGCAAAAGAAAGAAAAGTTAAAGAATTAATTGATAGTGAGTATAAAATAAGCAACGAAGAAATCAGTTTAGGGCTAGTAGCATATACATCAGATCAAGCTAATTCATGTGTTGAAAAAGCAAGTAAGTTAGGCTCTATTACTATAAGAATATTACCTGCAGATGAAAAAGGAAAGTTAAGAGGTGATGTATTATTAAATGCCATCAGAAAGGATAAAGAAAAAGGCTTAATTCCGTGTTACGTTTGTGCAACTTTGGGTACAACTGCTACTTGTGCATTTGATGATTTGAAAGAATTAGGGCTTATCTGCAATACAGAAAATGTATGGTTACATGTAGATGCTGCTTATGCAGGTACAGCGTTTGCTTGTCCAGAATATCAGCACTTGATGAAAGGAGTAGAGCTAGTGGACTCCTTTAATTTTAGTCCCCATAAATGGATGATGGTTAATTATGATTGCTCTGTGCTATGGGTTAAAAATTCGAAATATATTGTAGATACGTTAAACGTGGAAAGAATATATCTCGAGGATAAAAATGAAGGTAATGCGCCAGAATATCGTCATTGGCAGATACCGATAGGAAGAAGATTTAGAGCTTTAAAGTTGTGGTTCGTACTAAGATTGTACGGAGTAGAAGGAATCAGAAAGCACGTCCGCAATCATGTAGCCTTAGCGAAATATTTTGAATCTTTAGTACATAAGGATAACAGATTTAACGTATGTACAGTAAGCATGGGCCTTGTTTGTTTCAGACTAGTTGGTAAAGATGAACTAACAATAAAACTTTTAAATAACGTTACCGAGCGAAAAAATATATTCATTATGGCTGGATATTTTAACAAAAAAGTATGCATCAGATTTGTGATATCCAGTAATAATTCCAGAATTGAAGACATGAACTATGCTTGGAATGAAATACTTTTAAGCCTAAAAGATGTTTATCATGAAAAAAAAGAAAATTTCAAAAGTGATAGTCTAATTTCATTGAGAAAATTACCCCGAAGGGCACGAGTTCAAAGTTCTGTTAAAAAATATTAGGTTTAGGTGGCTTATGTTTACCGAGATACACAGATGTATTTTTCATATGTACCTACCTATACAGGGTTATTCAGAAATAAGTTCGAGAATTTAAGAGGTGATAAAGGATGGTCCTGAAATGAGCCCTAAGGCAGCTGCGGCCCTTCGAAGATGGACATGTTGAATAGGAAACAAAAAAAGCACCAATAAAATTTTAATGCTGCAGGGCGATTTTTCACTGAAAACTACGCAAAAAAGTATTCTTCACCAAAACACCTATATTTAATATTAAAGGCGTTAGAGCTTTTTAAAAAGTAACATTTTTAGTGGCAAAAAATGTTACTTCCTCTTAATTGCATTTTGTTTTTTTTTATGAAAGGTTGCTTCTATAGTGTTACACTATATGAAATTTTTTATGTATTTACACAGAAGGAATCTCTATTTATTACAAAAAATCCAAAAAAAAATACACATAAAAAGTTTTGGGCAAAAATGTGTTAAGCCTCACATATTTTGTCCGTCTAGGCACGCCTCTGGTTAAATTCAAAAAAATAAATTAACATAAACTTATTGCCCTTATTAATACTAGTACATGCAAAAGCTCGTCGCTCTAGCTTCAAGGGTACAAGAGTTTTTAAATAAATACTTTTTTTATTACAATTTTAAAGAGCCGTAGACTCATTTCCGAAACAACCTTTATAGTAAGTTTTTTTCATATTTTTTAAACTTAGAATCACCTCTTTAATTTCTCGAACTAATTTCTAAATAACCCTGTATAATAACATAACTGAAGACAATTGTACAAGCTTGAGAATAATACGGGAATAATTTAACTGTTTTCTCATTCAAATGTGTGGTCTGGAAATAGTCTATAGTCATTATCCTTAAAAATTAAATGCAAATAGTTAAATTATTCGTGCTTACTGAAAGATACGCGTGTTATTCTTAAGATTATTTTTAAAGTCTAAATAATAGTAGGTAGAAAAGACAGTTTTTATAGCCCAGCTTATTAAATCCCGAGCTGTGTAACAGCAAGGGATTTAAGAGTGCCAGGCTATAATAGTCTTCTCTGCCGTAGTTTATATATTAGTTTTTTCACTACTAGCACTATTTAACTATTTTTATTCAAATATTAAAATTAATTATTAACAGAAATTATATTTCTTGAAATTTTCATAAAAATCAAGTAGCCTTGATCAATGACATTTGCACAAATAAATTGAACTAACGTTTAAAAATTTAGTTTTTTTTATTTGTTTTCATAATATTTAGCTAATTATTGATTATATTAATTGGTAATAATTATAATTAATTATATGTAATAAATAAAAAGTTATTTAAAGCTATTTTCTTGAGTTTAATTAGTAAAACTTGCACAAAGAACTGAAACATCTAAAGTGATAGAAATCAATTGTTTATAAAATTTGCTCCTACTAGGAGAGAAAAAATTATTATTAAAGAAAATTGATTTCACAGTCTGAAAACATAATAAATAATTGTATGTTCTAAAGCTAGTACACTCTAAAAATAGTTTTGTGAAATTACTAACAATATCGTTGGTTATTTTTACAATATTACAACACGTCTTTGTAATTTTAAATGTTTTTTTGTGAAAAGCTAAAACATTTGTATTTTTTTTGTAAAATGTTCAAGTATTTTAGAAAAATTTAGTAAATCTACAATAATATTGCATTTTTATTAAACTAACTTTGGATTTTACAACATAAAAATATAAAATCGCTGCAATAATCTTAGTATTTTTTTGTAAAAATACCAACGTTTTTTTCAGTGTAGTGAAAAAAAAAATAAATACGCATGTTAAACTGCATGAAACTACTTACTCGCCTTACTCACCTTACTTACCTCACTTACATGCACTTTATTATATTTTAATTATTATATGTTTTCTTTATATTTGTATATTTATAAATTGTGTGAGTTCCATACTCTTGAATAATATTTATCAATCTTTTTAATTGTCCTAGTTTTAATTAATGTATTATTCCATCAATCTATTTTCTAATCATCGTACAGAGTGATATTGGTAGACTGACAGTTTCGGGCTGCTGGCCCTCTTCAGTACCAAGAGTCAACTCTGCACGCTGATTAAGAAAACGTTTTTAGACTTTACTCGCAAAAGGAATATGGCCATTAGATTGATGTAGAAACTGTCAGAATAATAAATTAATATTTTTATAATTTTGTTTAAAATTAAAATTTCTGTCCTTATTTAATTAATGTGTTTTAAGTTAGGTATTAGTAAAAGCCACTTTACACGGAGCAATTTGTGCGCAAGTTTGATGCTATGCAAGTTTGTTGCAAGAATGATTCAGTCACTGCGCATGCCTTCAGGCAAGTTTGAGGCCATTTTCGTGCCATCAAATTATTTAGAACATGTTCTATTTTTCGGCGATTTTCACGCAAGTTTTTTGGTTATTTTCGTGGCACCAACCTGGAAAAAAAGTTGATTTCATTTTACTAATATAGTAGCAACTGCACATGTTAATAGTTATTATTATTAATAATAGGTCGGTCTGTCTAACTAAAAAACTTCCTTAAAAAAGCAAATGCTAGGTTATGTTTTTGTCAACAAACGCAGAGACACGTCAAAAGTCAAACTTGCGTACAACTTACTCCGTGAAAAGGCAAATCAATGTCCAATTGTCCTCATGCTATATCTGGCAGCAAACTTGCATAGCATCAAACTTGCGTACAAATTGCTCCTTGTAAAGTGGTCTTAAGTATATTAGACATTATTATATAGTATATTTCTTAATTTGTTTTAAATTTGCACATACAAATAAACATTTGTTTGTTTATTTAAGTGCATATTAGCATATTTATTGCATTTCGTTCTTGTATGTGTTTTTTAAGCAAATATTATTATTATTATTATTATTATTATTATTATTACTTGTAATAGAAACCGTCTTCAAGTCTTCTAAAAAAAGTCTTTAGCTTAAGGTGTTCTTTAGTTATTTGCATAAATTTTACAGACATATTTTTTTGGAAAAACAATGTTTTTCTATCATAGGTTTAAAACCTACTTAATTTTTTACTTTTCTATAGTTCAGTTCCAATAAAGCATGCAGAAACTCATTTGCGAGAGCTTTGTACAGGGCGTAGTTCATAACAATTCGGATACGATTCACATAACCTCTGTCTAATTCGTCTAAGGAATCTCTCTGGATCTCTGCAGAATAGCATATAGTTGGACTTTTAGTCACTGCACATTTTATTTGAACTGAAAAAGCAATGCTTACAATGACCATTAGTTTTGCCTAAATAAATGTATTTTTTTCTATAATCGGGAAACTTCATATGGGTGAGCAAATGTGCTGAGCTTTTTTTACTTATCATTTTTATCCAGTTGCAAAAAATTTGGCAGTCGGCATATTTAAGGTGAGTCGGCAAATTTTCAAATGGATGACCTTTTTAATTAGTCATTAGTTTTATCAGGTAAAATTTTTTTCACCAGTCGGAATTTTTTCTTTTTGTTAATCGGCAAGTTTTACCTCTACACCACAAACGACAAAAACCTCGGAACGCCCCTGATAATGTTAAATGTTAGTGTTTTTTCTCTGGAAAGTTGCTATAGGTAAGGTTAAAGAATGTAAGAATAAAAATTATATAATATACACTTGATTTCAAAAATAATGGAAAAGTAGGGTTAACTAAATGCTTTCCAGAAAATTTAGTTATGTGAATGTGAATTATTTAAATTGGGTTATGTCTGTTTGGCATTAAAAAAAATAAGGTTAGTTTAACCATTTCAAAAATCATATGTTATCTTTTTTTTAATCAAAACCAAATTTTGACACCTTCGAATATTGACACTTTAACCTAAATTTAATAACATTTAATGAGAAGTAAACAAATATTTGTCAAATGAAAAAATCAGAATTTACAATGTAACAATTTTTTTATAACCTTACTTTTCCATTATTTTTAAAACCAAGTGTACATATTTAAAAAAAAAATAGCAAATTTAAAGTTCATATCTAAATAATTAAAAAATATTTTCTTTTTGTTGTAGAAAAAATCCTATGTGGAACTCGTACGCAAAGTACGTCCTACGATTATTTTATCTTCGCTCGCTTTATTCAAAAACATGCATTTTATTACCGACGGTAAAGTACAGCAGTATAGGCTGATTCAGGCATAATAGGCTGATTCAGGCATAATTATAACTAACTAAACTAAGCCGTTCCGTCCTTTGTATTGGCCAAAAAGAATTATTGTTTGCCATCTGGCCAATATAAAGGACAGAATGGCTTAGTTTATTTAGTGATAATTATGCCTGAATCAGTCGTATAACTATTTTAGTTGAGTTATTATTTTTTATTATTTTTTTTATTTCTTTACACAATTGTATACTTACAAGACTAAGTTCAGGTACAAGACATCCAGCTTTGACTGTTACGATAGGCCTATCGTAACAGTCAAAGCTGGATGTCCCCTATAGGGGAAAGTTAAAATTTTGACATTTTAACTATGCCAATGCTGTCGTTCGTAAACGTCACATAAGAAAATCATAAAAAAATCATCAAAAAAATCAAAATTTGCAGTCAACAAAATGTTAAATCCTTTAAGACATTCAATAAATCCATCTCATATTTTAGATAAAGTCAGGTATTTATTTCCCTTTACATTATTATGTTAAAATAACCTATTTACCTTTACAATAGCAAATTCGAACTAAACCAATTTTCGGCAATATTACAAAGCTGGATATTTAGAAAATTTTCAACGACAAAAAAGAAAAATAAAAAACAAGACAAGACAAAACCTATAGTATGTACAATAGACGACAGTATGGTCGATCCGTGTAAAACGGAACCTTCGGTTATTATTATAGGGGCAGGAATAGCTGGACTTTCAGCAGCCCAAAGATTAGTGTCTGCAGGAATCAGAAATTTGACTATTTTAGAAGCTACTGAAAGGTGAGTTTTAAAGCAAGCTGCTAAAGGCAGGCTGTACAACTTTTATAATAGATTTCCTCTTTCTCACTTAGCCACTAAAATAAATAATTAAAATGCTCTTTAAAGTTCTAGTTGTAGGGGAGAAAGGGGTAATAAGAAATACTCGGGTTTGAAGAAACAGAGCATGTTAGAATTAGGACTTAACATAGAGGCAGAAACTTATTTATTTTTGTATTATGTATTGATATGTAGTATTAAGTTTCTTGTATAAAATTCAACTAATACTAATATGTCTAGTGGTAAAAAAATATTTTTTTTTTCAAATTTTGCACGTCTTAGTTTACTTAAAATATGAACAAAAATTAATAAAGATTTAAAAGTTATTAATAAAAAACATTTTATTTTTCAAAAGTAAACGGTCAAAGCAAGAAAAGCATTTTAAAAAAATAATAAAAAATAAAAAAATATGAGAAACAATATAATAATTGGTAAATTGTATATTTTACAACAATTATTGTTAATGCCTAATTTGTCGTTTCGACGTAATTTATATGGTCCATTCCCCAACAATTAAATTATTTCATAAAAAAATTCTTTTTTTAACAATTCAATATTTTTTATATTTTACGCAAACACCTTTATTTCGGTTTTCTTCTATAAACTTATTCATAAGAAAAATTCCTAAAAAAAAAAATGAGAAAGTATTTCTTATTACCCTGACAAAATATAATACCTGGGGGTAATAAAAGAATCCAAAGCTGCAAATTCCAGAAACACTCAGTGTTGCAAAGCCTGCTAAAACTTTTAACAAAATGCTGGTTTATAGCCAAAGATAAAATTTTCCCACTTTCAACATTAACGTTCATAACTATGGTTTAACTTTTACTTAAAAAAATATAAAAATGCTTAAGTAGAAACTTGAAACTTTTAGGAATTATAGCTTATGAATGTAGGGTCCTTCTACGTTTTTTCCATATTTTCACAAAACATTTTTGATGACCATTCACATTTAGATGAGATAAAGAGAGAAGTTCTATAGAGGGAGACAAACGCTCATCGTTGCCAGTTATGTACTCAGCATTTTCCTGAACATTTACTGTAGTTAAATGTTATTTATTAGCCTCTTTAAAATGTATTTTTTACCCAAAATATGCATATTTTATTTTAAAATATAATCATAATTATACTTAAGTCCCCCTCTTCAGAACTTCTGTCTTTATCTCATTTAAATGTCAATAATCATGACATAAACCCACTGACCATGCAACCTTGCCAACGTTGCTGTAAGCTTACATTTGCAAGCTTTTATAAAAGTTTGTAAAAAAAGGTTACGTCAAGCTTTATATTCCTAACTTAAGCAAGCTTTAAGAAAGCTTTAATATAAAGTTTCAGAAGGGTTATTTATGAAACGTCTCTGTAAGCTTACATTTACAAGCTTTTAAAAACGTTTGCAAAAAAGGTTACATCAAGCTTTATATTCCTAACTTAGGCACCGTTTCAAACTAAAGCTTTAAGAAAGCTTTACTATAAACTTTTGAAACTTTACCTTAAGCTTTAGTTTTACTAACTCATTAAAGGTTTCAAATTAAAGCTTGAGGTAAGCTTCTTGTAAGTTAGTTTTGTTCAGCGGGTAGGTGGCGCCCCTTACTGTTTTCTACCACTAAAAAAAGGTTTAAAGTTTATATATTGATTGAAAATTGATGACTTTATAAAGTTATTTTCTGGAATTACGTAAACCGAACAGTACTGTTTAGTCGCTAGTTAGTCTGCTAATTTGATGTACATCATCAGATGAGTACGGATTCTTCATGCCTGTGAAAAATTCCTTTTACTGGACAAGAGCAGATATATGGAGGAAGTAATGGCAAGAAATTTTCTATGAAATCCTGTGATAGGATCTCATATTTTAATATTGCCCTCTCTAAAATTAACAAAATCTTAGTTTCCTTTTTCATACCATAAATCACTACTATTTAGAGAGATATATAAATTATTAGACCCAAACTATTAAAAAAAAATAAGAAAAATCAGCTGTTAATTTTTTTTGTAAAAAAGTTCTTCCCCACACACCGTGAGCTACGTTTACTAGCTTTTTAAAGCTGAATTTGGTTGCTTGCTGAAAAGTTTGCTGAAGCTTACAATAACCTGTTTATTAAACTTTAAATAAGGTTATGATAACCTTCTGTTAAGCCTACTCTAAACATTACCTCAAGCCTGCCTGAACCTTACGAAACTTACAAAACTTACCGATGCAAGTTTTAAAAAGTCTTTTACAAGTTCTATACAAGCTTACTACAAGCTTACTGTAAGCTTTCTTCCTAACTTACCAACCCAACGAAAGCTTGAGGTAAGCTTCTCGTAAGGTTATTTTGCTCAGTGGAAAGAAAATATTTTTGACAAATGATTGTTTAAATTGATAGTTACTAAATCGATACCCCTAAGCAACAAAGCCGTAACTCATATATTGTCATTTTTCACGACAGCTAAATTTCTAAAATATTTTTTTTTGTTATTTAAGGGTGGGTAAATGATTGAAGTGGAAAAGAAAGTCATGTGATGCATCATTTGAAAGCTTATAAAATTCTCTATTTAACTGTTTAAGTATTTATTGTTTATTTACTGTTTGTTTCTGATAATATTCAAGTTTAGAATTTCTTACTTTAGTGATTTTAAGTAAACTTTTGCTTAAAGTGGACTGTGGAGAAACCTGAGTAGTACCACCATGTGTGTCTTTTTTCAAGGCGTTTACCTATAATTCAAAATGGGTCTAACTTGAGTTACATCGTTGTTGCTTGGGAGTGTCGAAATGTTGTTTTGCTAAATTATGGCTACTACCTTTTTTGAACTTAAAAAATTTAAAAACTTCTTTTCCAAAGTTTTAAATGGGCTAATAAATCACCCTGTATACTTTACAAAATATCTAGTAATTATTAATAAAATTTTATTGTAACTTATATTCAAGAACTAATAGTTTATAAAGTTGCTGGAGATTTTTATATTTATAAATATGGAAAACTGTTCAGTATTTAATACCTAACAAATTCTTAGTGTACTTTTTACTGTATGCGCAAAATTATTAGAGATATTACATAGTAATAATATTATTATACACAAGTAGACGCCTTCACCAAAACTGTAAGAATTTATCGATTATTTCGTCCTGCAGCAAGCAGGATTTTTATATGTTAACCAAAAACTATGCCACCTATAAAATATTTTTCTTTTTTGCTGGACCTGGGGAATGCACTTATTCCTGCTGGGTAAGTAATGTCATTAATTCAGAAAAATAAGTTACTTTCCCCTCAATAAAAACCATTTATCTGCGATCATGCATGCAGGATATTTATAATTTAAGGATAAAGTATGCAACTCATAAAACACGGTAAATAATTTTGCTTCTCCTGCAGTCTGCAGGATATTTATGATTTAACCATAAAGTATGTAACTTATAAAACACGGGTTGTTTCTCTACTAGACCTGGTGGACGCATTCATTCCTGCTGGCTTGGTGACGTTATTGCAGAGATGGGTTGCGATCACATAGCGGGAGGGTGCGCCACAAACCCTATTTACAACCTAGCCGCACAGGAAGGACTCTTGAAAAAGCCTCTAAGTCGAGAGGATCATTTTAAAGGACTCTACTGCACGAGCGATGGGAGAGCAGTGGAGTCATCTATCGTCCTGAACGCGTACCATGCCTTTCAGAAGATTCGATACGAAGCTTATAGTTTGTTTTCTTTAAAGAGTGGAACTGCACATGGATCTCTGCAGAATTTTTTATGTAATGTATAAAATCTTTACCCAGGTGGTTTAACCCGACAAAAGTCTTGCTCTAGCTTTTACGTGATACCAAGCCTTTTGTTAGAAAACAATTTCACTATAAAAAATAACTTTTTGAGTAAATATTCCAGTTAATTATAATGTTTTACTCAATATCTATATTTAATTAAGCAGAGGGTTCTGAATTAGAACAAAGCTTGAATAAGAATTATTAAAACTAAAATAAGAATTTTTAAAACATAAAAATTAAAAAAAAATCTTGCATTTTTAGGGAACTTTAAATTGCAACCGAGATTGCAATACTCTTTTAAAACTAAAATATACTATCAAATTTGTAAAAATTTCTACCTGCGGCGCTTGGGTTTTTAAGTTTTTTTTATCCTAGTTTGTAAACCTCAAGCTTGAAACAGCTTTGAATTTGACTTAATTATAGTTTTTGACTTAAGTCAAAGACTAAAATGAAGTCAATTCAGTGACAAAATTTTGTCACTGGGGAGTGAACCGTGATATATTTTTACAGTATACAATTACATGTAAAATCTCGTAAATGTAAAGTAATCCGCATTGCATCATATTTGCCATATTATACATATTATTTTATATCGAAAGGGAATCGTGTAGGTAATATAAGATGCTAGTTAAATTGTACATACTTTGTTATAAACAGTGTCGAACTGGGCACTTAAGGTTTGAGCCGACAAGGTCCTCAGGGACCCACGAAACGACCAAGGGAGGGTCCGCGAAATGGTCATGGGGCCCGCGAAATGGTCAGAGGGGGACTGCGGATTGTTCAAATGGAGGCCCGTGCAACCACCAAAGGGGGACCCGCAAAAGAAATAATTCAACTCTTCTCTAAAAAGCATCATTCAAAATACAACTAATAATAAAAATAATTATAAACAAGCCGTGAAGATATATAATGCTACGCATTCCATTATATATTATTCACAGTAAATGGTAGTAAAATACCTAAAAATAAATATTAAAAAAAAATAAAAAATAACAAAAAAATATTGAACAGAATTTTTTTTTATTTTTTTTTTAATTTTTCAATTTTTTTTCTTTATGCAAAAAATGAAAAAAAAACATTCAAAAACAATTCTGAAAAATCTTTTTATTCTTTTTTTTTTTTTGTAGAATTGATACTTAATAAAAGTTAATTTTCCTGACTATTTCACAAACAATATATAGGCCAATCAAAACTTTGAATTTTTAGTTTCTTGACCAATCAGATCAAAATGAATGTGATAATTTTTGCACAAGTTCTTGGTTCTATGGAAACAAGAAACTGACATTTACTGATATCTTAATAAATGTTATACTTTTGCAAAATGTGTTTTAAATTTTTAAAGCTTACCTTTAGTTGATTTATTTTTATTGATAAACAATATAAATGCTTATTTTATTACCAAAACATCCTAGGTATAAACCCTAATTAATTTTTAGATTATATATTATATTTTATGCACTTTCCATCTTAAAAGTTTTAAATTACTGATATTCATAAATTTTAATTTATTTAATTGAATCTTGGTATTAAAAACAGGCCACTCAAAACTAATTTAAACACTTGTTTATTAAAAATATATTTACAGTAAAGAAGTAAATAATATACTTCTTTTAAATGACGGAAATCAAAACTCAAATGACTGCGCTGGTACCATTCTAGCGTTGCCAAACTTTATTAGAAACCGATCGCAAATTGTTTTTTTACAACGAACAAGTGAACATCGTGGTTTTAAAAAGCGCGGCATATTTGAGATTTAAATTTTAAATTATAGTTCTAAAGTAATATTGTTGTTTAATTCTTAAATTTTTAATTTAAATTTGAAACAACATTAAACATGGAAAAATTATATACTTTCTTATTTTGTTTGTAAAATAGTCTTTCAAAATACAATTCGTGAATGTTGAATTATAAATAATTTATTTACTGTATATAAAAAAAACATTTTGCTTAAGGAAATTGTTGTTGTTCGTGCATTTTTCGTCAAAATTCCTCGACCTGTGGTCTCGGAATTTTTTAACACGAAAAATGCACTTAAACAATTGCCAAGCAAAATATTTTTTTAACACACAGTAAAAAAAAATATTGATAATTCAACAAGCACTTATGATATTATTACAGAAAAAATTACGTTGTCCGGAATTTTATTTCAGCGTTTTTCGATTTTTTTTAAAGTTTAACATTCCATAACTTTTTTGTTTTTGGGGGGATTATTTTCAAAAACATTAGGGATCGGATTATCGGATTATTCGTTCT
Source organism: Brachypterus glaber (assembly GCA_958510825.1). Taxonomy (NCBI): domain Eukaryota; kingdom Metazoa; phylum Arthropoda; class Insecta; order Coleoptera; family Kateretidae; genus Brachypterus; species Brachypterus glaber. The sequence goes on from OY294046.1 coordinate 29,969,582, forward strand.
TAAGTTATCGTGTCTACAAAAATCGTGACATCAGACAGACGACGGACAGACAGACGGATATTTGAAAAAAAAAGTTGCTTATTTTTTAATGAAACAAATTTATAACCAAGAATTCTTTGTCTAGGACGAATTTTAAATTTTTTAAAAATTCGAAACAACCGTATATTATTCTATCGCTGGCGCTGTGAAAAATATAATAATAATAATACAAAAGTTGACAGCGAGGGCCCGTAGTAAACTTCGGATGCGGCTTGAGCCTAGATAACTTTTTGCGGCCATAAATCTGAAAAAGTAACTTTTAAGGGGTTTTCTTGGTCGCTGATTACGAATCTGGAGTCAAAATGTCAACATTCAAAATGGAGGATTCAAGATGGCTGACACTTTTTTGTTTATTGAGTTTTTTCTTAATTTTTAAATGTACTTGGGGTTTTTTGTCTTTGCTAAAAACGAATTTGACATTTAAAATTTCCAATTCAAAATGGCCTATAAAGGCTAGAGTTGATATTTTATTGTATTCAATAAAAAATTACAAAAATATGCATTTGGGTCCGTTTTAGTCCAAGAAAAAAACATTTATTCGCAAAACTTAAAAAAAAACTTTGACAGATGTCGGCAATTTATAAAACTTTTAGAGTATTTTTGGATTCTCCGTCAAAAATCGTTTTAAAACTTTATTTAAATAGTAAATAATTCAAATAGTTTTAATTAAATAAAACTTAATCCAAAAATGCATTTATGACAAATGCCAGTTTTCATGTATTTTTTAATTTATATTTGTATATCATCAGAAAATAAAAATTTGTTGTAAACTTTTGATTTTTTTTATTACAAATATAGTTTTTAGTCAGCTTAAGACAATATTTAATAGACATTGATCTTTTGCTGGATATCAGCAAAAGTTATCAGTCCTAAAACTAGTTTGATGCAGCTCTCCACTGCACTAATTTTAAAGCTTACAAAAAAAATTATTTTCTATATTCTATGTATAATAAGGAACAACTCCAACAAAAATTATGTCATCGGCAGCTTTCGGTAAAAAGTTATACAAATTTAAATTAAAAAATACATGAAAACTGGTATTTGTTATAAATACATTTTTGGATTAAGCTTTATTTAAATAAAACTATTTGAATTATTTACTGTTTAAATAAAGTTTTAAAATGATTTTTTGACGCAGTATCCAAAAATACTCTTAAAATTTTAATTTTCCAAAAAGTTGCCAAAATTTGATGCAAAAATGGGCCATTTGCCAAAAATCGATATTTGACATCTGTCAAAGTTTTCGTTTCAACTTTCCCGAATAAATGCCTTTTTCTTGGACTGAAAAGGGCCCAAATAAATATTTTTGTAATCTTTTATCGAATACAATAAAATATCAACTCTAGCCTTTTTGAATTAGAAATTTTAAATGTAAAATTCTTTTTTAGTATAGCCAATAATCCTCAAGTACATTTAAAAATTAAGAAAAAAACTCAATAAACAAAAAAGTTCCCGTCATCTGGAATCTGCCATTTTGAGTTTTGACATTGTGACTCCAGATTCGTAATCAGAGACTCCTTAAAAGGAAAGGTACTTTTTCAGATTTATCGACGCAAAATTTATCTAGGAAACACTGTGCAGCGTCTGGACCAGTCCGCCGCTGGTCATAAAGTATGTACAAATAACCAACGACAGGATTTTTTTTAACAAACGTTCAACGAACAATCAACTACAGTATATTTTTTAGCATTAAAAATTCAACAAGAACTTCAAAATTTTCCCGAAGACCAACGTTACGATGCCTCGAGGATATTATTCGGTCTTACGTCCAAAGTACGTGATTATCAAGGCGACGATTTAAGCAAAGTTGGTGCAAATAATTTTGGCAGTCGAGTTTTTATTCCTGGTGGTAATATAAGGGTTCCAAAAGGTTTTATAAGCATCTTGGCACCTTTAATGCGAGAACTACCAGACTGCTCTTTGAAATTCAATAAACCAGTTGGACTGATAAAGTGGGGTGCTGTACAGGAAAAAAGTAAAGGACCCAGAGCAGTGGTACAATGTTGTGATGGAGAAGAATTTTGTGGAGATTATGTATTAGTAACTGTGTCACTTGGTGTACTAAAAGAACATGGTGATAGATTGTTTTGTCCGGCTTTGCCGTGTGGTAAAATGGACGCTATTAAAAATTTAGGTAAATTTAATTTCCAAAAACAATAATAATTTTGTAGTCGATAGATAATACTTAATAATAATTGGTAATTGTATAAGTAAATACTTTCCATTTTTGCAAAAAAATATTCTTTGCTGTTAAAACTTGTTACATTTTTTCCTAAAATACTGAAATATCAATAATAGCCTATAATTATACTTATTTGGAAAAAAATATTCATAGAATTTAGGTAACTACTTAATTCTTTTAATAAATCCTAGAGTTTACAAAATCTTTGTGAATTCTCCAAATAATTTTTCCGATTATTACTATAGTATATTCAACAAGGGCGTCATTTCGTCCTACAGGGGGGGGGACAGGGGGGGCAACCGTCACCCCTGGCATTTTATAATTAGGCCATTAGTTCTTAAGAATTAAGAATTTTTAAAGCAATAAAATTGTGCTCTTATAAATCTTTAGTAAACTTTTAATGCGTAAAAATTATGATTAAATTAATAGTTATATTAATTATTTGCCTTTTGGAAATCTGTTACGGTCCAGGGTTCGTAGAAAATGTTACTCTGTAACATTTTCTACAAACCCTGGTTGCGGTCGCCTAGCAAATCTTTTGTTGTCCAGCTCCATCTATTGTCGAAAGTCCATAAGTATGAAAATCGTTACAAACCATTTTCAGGTTTCTTTATGGTTTTAACGTTTAGTTTACTAAATTTGCGTCGAACCTCGTTAAAGAAGTTATAAGTTTACAAGACGTTTTGTAACTAATTAAAAAGAATTGATTTTTTTTTCTATCACAAAACTTTCTTTTATGAGAAAGTAAAAACAACAGTGGGCGACGAAAGACTAAGCGATCTCTTGGTTATCGCGGTTGAAAGGGAAGAAGTTAACAATATAAATATGGATTATGCGATAGACCACTTTAGTAAGCTAAAGGTCAGGAGATATCCGCTAATTCAATAAACACGTTTTTTTATCTATTTAGGTTTTTATATAGGTTTTTCTATTTGTGTTTATGTATTTTTTTAAATAGAATATAAAACGTTATTACCATTTTGTATTAGTCATCACAAATTTTAGTTTTGCCCCCCCCCTGGCAAAATCTGAAATGACGCCCCTGATATTCAACTTCAATATGAAGTAGAAGTAAATAAAACAATCGCGCACGCGGCAGCTGGCGCGTGGTTTCACTGGTTAGAACACACGAATGTTGCGAGAGTAGGGATGTAGAAAATTAAACAGGTCAGTACGTGAGTACTTGCGAAGAAGCGTACAATGCATTGCAATGAACCGTTATATAAAAATATTTGGTTTTGAGTCCTACCCTGTCACTAAATCCGTTGTTTTCAGGTGCGTTTGTTTACGCTCACTGCATTTTTAAGTTGAATATACTATATTTAAGAAAAACTAAAAGTATGCTTAAGCTGTGTTAACTTTATTGTTTTCTTTTTTTAAGTTTTAATTATAATTATTAAAAATAATTATTTCTAATAATTTAGCTAGCGAGTTTTTATACGCACATTACGCATCTACTTAAAACATAACTTTTAGGATATGGAACTAAGGATAGAATATTTCTAGACTACGAAAGGCCCTTTTGGGTCAATACTGACGGCTGTATTAATATGGCATGGTCCGCTGATGAAATAAACAGTTGTACTGATTGGACTAGAGGAATTTCTTCCATTCGTGAAATAGACGACAGCAACCACGTTTTAACTGTCAACATATCTGGCCCTGAAGCTGCTGTTATGGAACAAGCTTCTGACGAAGAGGTTGCTCAAAAATGTACCAATATTTTAAGACAATTCACAGGGGATTCTACCATACCATATCCTAATTCAATCTTGAGGTCTAAGTGGCACTCAGACCCATATTTCTGCGGTTCTTTTAGCTATATGAAGATAGAGTCAACGGTGGGACATCAATGTGACCTTGGGTGCCCAGTTCCAGGTGGTGCAGCACCACCAGTTTTATTGTTTGCTGGAGAAGCTACCTGTGTAGGTCATCACTCTACCGTACAAGGTGGTAGATTAAGTGGAATAAGAGAAGCTGAAAGGATTATTAAATTGACGAAGAAGTTTGGAGGACCCCCACCAAAATGTCATAAATAAAATGCTCTTAAAATGTGCAAGCTTTGATTCTTTATTTTATTTCGATTTGACTGGTATTTGCTTCCTCTGTTTCAAAACAGGTCCGATAAACAGTACCTATCTAGATCAGTAAAGTCACTTTCCGCCAATTGTTGATGTTTCTTTTTAGACGCCCGGGAGTCTAAAAAGCTTGAACTAGGACGCGCCCTAGTTCAAGCTTTGACAATAAACCCGTGTTAATGTTGCAGATCTTTTTCAAAACAACTTTACACCACGTCATTACAAGAACGCATTGCCATAAAAACCTGAAATTTTGACCAAAAGTTTTTTAGCACGTTGAAAATCTTTGTTCCAAAAGTTAGGTCTCTGTGTCAAAGCGTTCTTGAATTATCGTGGTATAAAGTTGTTTTGCAAGCGACCTCCACCATTAATATAAATGCAAAATCACTTAATAAATTATGTATGGTCAACATTTTTTCTAAAAGAAAATCAAGTTTTTATTCTGATACATTTTATTTTTAAATTTCCTTAATAAATAGTGCATTCAAAATGAACTTTGCGAGAAAATAAATTATATTTACAAATTAAAATATAAATAATCTTAAATGAGCTTAGCTAACTTTTAGCAGACTGCATACAATGCATTGTCATGTCTTTTAAAACTTGGCAAATAATACATATTTCGATGCAAGAGTAAAATATTTACATCTAGAACCTATAGATATTGTATACAGTATTAGGGTGGACCTTATTTTTGTTATTGTTTTAAAAATTTTATTTTGGTTTATCTGGAACATCTTGAAAATATGAGGGTGATCAAAACTCTAAGGGCCCCAATTGGACCACTAAAAACCTGAAATTACGCAAAAATCGTGAAAAATCGTCGAAAATGTGTTGTACTTTTTGTTGAAAATCTATTTTTTTTTCCTCTTTAGTATACAAAGTTATGTACCAAATTTCAAAATGATCAAAAGATTCTATCATGTGCCGAAAATCCGCCAAAGTTGCCCCTAAAACACTAAATTTTGTAAATTTCCAACATAGCATTTATAATATGTGTCGATCTGGACCTAATTTTATTTTATTTAATGTATAATTATAATATTAAATAATTTAACAAAAACAAAATGAGCTAAGCGCCAAACAAGAGCACCCAAAAAGGCCTCTTATTTGGCGCTTAGCTCGTTTTGTTTTTTTTTAAATTATTTTATATTATTAAAGTGCATTAAATAAAATTAAAAGTTAGGTCCAGAATAACATATTTTTTAAATGCTTTTTTTAGCGTTTCTCACATTTATGGTAGAAATTCGTCAAATTTAGTGTTTTGGGGGGAACTTCGATGGACTTTCGGCACCTGATAGAAGCTTTTGATCAATTTGAAATTTGGCACATAATTTTGTACTTAAAAGGAAAAAATTAAGATTTCAAGGCTTTTAAATTTTTCACTGATACAAAAAGTGCATTCCATTTTCAACGACTTTTCACACCAGAATGAAAATTAAAAAAATATATATAAATAAGGTTCACCCTAATACAGTATGGATGCTATTATAGCATTCAAGAAGCAAAATTAATTAAACCTATTCATATAAACATAAATATATTACCTAATTTAATTTATTTTTCTGCAAGTACATCATCGGCAGCTTCCTTAACCTCTTTCCATGAGATATCAATATCAGATTTCTCGCTAAATCTTGAACAAATGGCTAATCTCAAAAAATATGTATCTCTTATTTTAGAGGGAACTAAATGAATCACACCTCTCCCGTTCAATCTTTTCAATAGGGCTTCATTTAGTTCGTTGGTACCCTTAACTCTGAAACATACCAATCCTAGTATAACTTCTTCAGTTATTTCGAACCTGTCATCTGTTCTAACGAGGGATTCAAAATAATGAGCCAATTCAACATGTTTTCTTATAAAAGCTTGAAGGTTTTCAATACCGTATAGTCTTAATACGAACCAGAGCTTTAAAGCTCTGAAGCGTCTTCCTAAGGGAATCTGCCAGTGGCGATAATCAGGAGCTGCTCCTTGTTGTTCGTGCTTTAAGTACAAAGGATCCACGTTGAATGCATTTACTAGCCATGAAGGATCTTTGAGCCACATAGCGGAGCAATCAAAGTTGACCAACATCCATTTGTGTGGGTTGAAGTTAAAAGAGTCTGCGCGCTCTATGCCTTTCATGAGGTAACGGAATTCTGGGCAAATGAAGGCTGATCCAGCGTAGGCTGCATCGACGTGAAGCCAGACGTTATTTTCATTACAAACTGGACCAATTTCATCTAAACGGTCGAACGTGCAAGAAGAGGTTGTTCCCAAAGTGTTGACAGCCTAAAAAATTAAATAATTTATATAAAGCCAGCAGGCTGCTGCAGTACATTATCATATTTCTAGGCAAGTGCAATGCAATACAATTTGTATTGACCAACTGAATTCCATGATTTATCACCCTATCCAAAAGCTCAACCTCTTGAATTTCGCTTAAACTTTTTCTGGTGATACTTGTATAATATACATATTATGTCTAATATATTAAAAGCACCTTATATAAAATTGATTGACTTAGCTAAACAATTTGAAAAAAGTCTTTTTTTCAAAAAATTATATTAAATTAAAAAAACTTTTTTAAAAATAATTTTTATTCGCCCCTAAACTTGTACTTAAATATTGTCAAAATTAATAAATTTGATGATAAATATTTTTTGACACTTGTGAGTAAATTTGATTTCCGCCCTCTTTTATTTAATCTATTTACTATAACCAATAAAAATTTATAAAAATTATTTTTCAAAAATTAACCCAATTAACCTAATTTAATCGAAATCTGAAAAATCCTGAAGATTTACATTTTTAGACCCATTTTTCGGTCGGTGGGAATAAATAAAATATTCTGATATTTTTACAGAACAAACCCCAATATATGTACTTGATTGAGTACAAAAAAAATTGTGACGTATTTACTTTATTTAAAAGTTAGAGCGGAGCAAATATTTACTTTTTCTGGTAAATATGTTGTCACACTTGTGAAGAAAATAGATTTCCACCCCCTTTTATTTAATCTATGTACTATATTATAGTATTGGTTATTAACCAATAAAAACTCATAAAAATTATTTTTCAAAAATTAAGCCAATTAGCCTAAAAAGCTAAAAATCTTTAGCTTACGGTTTATTGAATGTTGTGTAATATTTAGTAGCAATTTGGCCATATGAAGAAAAAGTCAATATTTGCTAAACAAAAAAAATACCTCAATTTTTTTTGTAAGTAATTAAGTACATACATACGGAAAGGGGCTGAAAATTGAAATTTTCAGGAATTTTCAGATTTTGATTACATTTTTAGGTTAATTTGGGTTAATTTTTGAAAAATAATTTGTAATGTAATAGTTTTTATTTAAAGTTCTGTAAAATTTTTAAAGAATATATTATGTAAAATCTATAATATAAAATATATATATATATATATATATATATATATATATATATATATATATATATATATATATATATATATATACAGCCTGTTCCAGAACTCGCGTACCGAAATTTAAGAGGTGATTCTACATCCAAAAATATGAAAAAAAGTTTTTATAAAGGTAGGTCCGGAAATGAGCCCTAAGGGAGCTACGACCCTTCGAAGATGACGTATTAAATGGGGAACAAAAAAAAGCACCAATAAAATTTTAATGCTGCAGGGTGATTCTTCATTTAAAACTGAGCAAAAAAGTATTATACACCAAAACACCTAAATTTAATATTAAAGGAGTAATAGCCTTTTAAAAAGTAACGTTTTTGGTGGCACAAAATGTTACTTCCTCTTAATTGCATTTTTTTTTGATAACGGTTGCTCCTACAGTGTTACACTATATGATATTTTATATGTATTTTTACTCTAGAAATCTATATTTTTTACAACAAATCCAAAAAACATACACATAGAAAAGTTTGGGGCAAAAATGTTTTAAGCCTCATATATTTTGTCCGTCTGGGCACGCCTCTGGATAAATTAAAAAAATAAATTAACATAAACTTATTGCCCTTATTAATACTAGTATACAGGCAAAAGCTCGCCACTCTAGCTTAAACGGTACCCGAGTTATTAATTAAAAACCTTATTTTTATTACAATTTTAAAGGGCCCTAGATCCCTTAGGGCTCATTTCCGGACCAACCTTTATAGGAACTTTTTTTATATTTTTGGATCTAGAATCACCTCTTAAATTTTGGCATGCCAGTTATGGATCACCCTGTATATATATATATATATGTATATATAAGTGATAAGTTACATAATTTGTTATGGAAATTTCCCCAATATATTCTGTAAATTTGATAGGAAATTTTGTGCAATATATTGTAAAAACTTTACGTTCGCAACAAATTTTACTTTCCCCGAGAAAAGTCTTGCGTTAGTAAAAAAAAATCTGAAAATTTTGTATTGCTTTTTTTACTGTTCTCGGCGCTTTATATCCAAAAAATATGTTTTCCGTTATCTGTTGTCGATCTATCTTTCGGTTTCTGTCGGTCTTTATTTATTGTTTGATTAAAAAATAATTATATAGTTATCAGGTACATAAAATTATAATTTAAAATAAACTAAAAGGTTATAAGATATTATTGTACCTACACGGCGATTCATATAAATATTTATTTCAAGAAATATATATATATATATATATATATATATATATATATATATATATATATATATAGGAATATTCCTAATATTTTTTTTTCAACAAAACAGTAAAATTAAACATCAAATAAAAATGTTATAAATTTTAAATAGGACAATTATAGTAATATATTCCCAAGTATTATTAATTTATTACTTATTTATTTTTTAGTTTTTAATACAGAGGCGTAGATATTCCAATAGAATATCAATTATAGATATTTTTATAGGTACTGATTTTAAAAATATAAAATTTTGCTATATTTAATTGTTACTAACTTGGTTGTTAAGTTAAAAACATGTAAACATGTATTTAATCAACTTCCAAAAGAAGATGGTTCTTAATTTTCACAGTTTAAATACCTACTAAAATTACCTATTTAATTTACGTTCAAATGCAGCTTATTTATAAAACTTATACTTCTATCTAATTTCTAGTCGAAAAAGTTTAAAATTTATTTTAAAATTGTTTCCAGCGCCCAAAAATCCGTAAGAAAAATAAAGCCCGGTTAAGGCATATCCAGAAGCTTGCATAAGAACATAAAACATAAAAATTCGATGCCGTGATTCGCTTACAAGATACATGGCGGTATTGTTATGTTTTATGTTCTTATGGGAGCTTGTGAATAGGCACTTAAGAGTAAATGACGTTAATTTTTTTGTGTTATGTTTGAAATTAAAATTATTAGAGCATTACGCGTACTAGTTACTGAACATTAAATCATAAATTGCTTAATGCAATTTTTACTCATTTTTAAATAAACATTATTCCAAGGTTTATATCTCTTAAATATCAATAATAAGGAAATTAATATGTTAATATAGCTACGGGAGATGAGCGAGAAAATTAACGGGGGTAAGGATGAGCATTACCAATTTTGTTCCAACTGGAAGGGCTATATTTTAATTTAGTTATAAATTTTTCCCATATTTAAAATTTATAATAATTTAATATGTATTTTAGGGTAAGGCATCCGTTCTTTTTAATTATTTTTAAGTAGTTTCTATGCACGACAAGGAGAGGGAGAATATTCTTCAGTGCCCCAATACTAGCTTCATCGACAGGGTATTAACAGAGCAATTTTTTTTTAAATTTATTTTTATCTAATCTAAATTTGCATTATAAAAAATCCTAAATAAATGATAAAAGTTTTGATGTATTGACTTAAATCGCATAAATTTTATTATCTGG